>CM035157.1:12133834-13333834 GCA_020205615.1 Panax quinquefolius
AAGAGAATATTATTCCATTGTTATTATTCTCACGGAATAACTCGATACGCTTAATCCCCTATACTTGAAGTATATCTTCTTCGTTATTCCATTCTTTATTATTCTCGCTCGAATATCCTGTCACAAGTGTTTTACACCCACCGGTCTCCATGGTTTATTATTCCGATTTATTATTCTCGTTGAATATCCCAGTCTCGTGTTTTATACCTTTTAATGCCCCATTGTTTATTATTCAAGATTTATTATTCTCATTGATCATCCCGCTTGGCAGGGAATTTCACTCCGACTCGGTTCCGTTATTATTATTCTATCGTTGAATAACTCCGTTTGGCGCGGGTACCGCATGTACGGTGATTTCTTTTGTTATTCCATTCTTTATTATACCCAAATAAGGTTAAAACTTCGACTTCTATACTCTATGAAATTAGTAGAATATCTTCGATATTCATGGCTTCATCCAAAGATCTTTTCATGGAAATATTCTTCTCATCATTCTTGAATTTTACTCTACAAAAGACAGTATTGTTGATAATTTGACGTTATTAATTCCTCGATAAAATAATTCTTGAACTTGTTTTATCAATTATTATGTCATCACATCATCCTCATGTTATATTATGTTATCTTCGCTTTACGTGCATAGATGAACTTGTATGATTACTTAATTGTGGATCATCTTATAATCACGTTTCGTTATAAATGATGTGACAAAAAGTCCTCAATACCGTAATGCAAGTTGATGGATAGTTTTTGGTATGACATGACTGTGGGTGATCTTGCAGATACCAATGCATCTATCGATAATTTGATGAAAATCTTCGACCGTGGCAATATAATGATTAGATGTTAGTGGTTTATTCATTAAACTAGAGTCTTGAGTGATAAAAATTATGAAAACCTTTAAAACCTAAAAGATAGTAGATTTTATTTCTCACTCGACTTTTTTAATGATCAGATATTCACCATAGCTAAACCGGTTGCTCATCAGATTTTATCAGCTTAACATCACAAGGCTAATGATAATTTATTCGTATTATCTTAGTCATAATATTTCTTATCGGGGTTAGTTTGTTTCACCCTTTTCTTTTTCACCGTTTTCTTCGTGAAATGAGAACATAAATTTTACGCAGCTCAGGAAATCTGAGTAATGGTCCCAGGATAAAAGATTAGTAGTCCTCACTATTCTCATGAAATAGTGTGATAATAAATGTAATGAGGACTCTCTTTAAGTTTGTATAATATCTAAAGAGACAATATTCCTATTCAACCCTCAAATGATATGTCGATTTACGTTATACTACGCTATATATAATTAAGTTCAGATTTCAATTTATGTACCATGTAAGGGCGACCAAGAGACGTGACGATACCTAATTTTGGGGCGCCATACTTGGTATCGTAGCCAGGGATATGATCCCGGCCAAGATGTGAGATAAGAACTAGGAGAGGGAGAGATAGGGAATTCCTTTCGCTAGATGACCTACCCAAGTTTATTTGGTATTTAATCGGCTTTCACGAAAGATAGGATAATACGTGATATGTTAATTAACCCTCGTTTTCGGCTGTTTTGGAAACGACATCCGAAAATGCCGAGATAAGAAAATGGACATGATACGAGTGTCGATTCAAATTTCAAACAAAAGGTAACGCATCAACAACACGGTATAATAATCATATCGGTGGCAACCATAACCATCGTAACAATGATAACCATCGGGGAAATTATCATGCTAAGAATGGTAACCACTTTGGTGGGTAATCACAAAAGATAATAGAAGTGGAAATCGTAAGAAGAGAAGGTCATTTAGCTCAATTTTGTCAGGCACCAAAGTCAAGTCTAGCCGGGATTATGGCACCAAAGGTGGATACGACAAAACAAAGTCGCTGGTTTTAGGGAAGTACATTTTCACGACTTCAAAAAAAACGTAGTAAACCGAACGGGTTAGTAACGGGTTAGTTAATTATAAATCATGTAGTCTATACCTTATAAGATACCTACTTCGTACCCATTATTTTATCTCTCTCGCTTATGCCTCAACGCTTAAATTTGACTATAGAAGTTAGACTTTCGACTTATCGGTCGAAATCAAGAAGAGAGCCTTCATATCGCTTACTATTTTTAAATCTTGCTTCGATTCAAATAAACACTTCATCGCTAATTCGTCCGATCTTATCTTTGAAAATATTTGTCTTTGATGTGATTTTAGAATCAATCGTTAACTACTCATCATGCTTTTCGTAGGGTCATTAGGCTTTTATATTCATAACCAACTCCCTGCTATAATTCAAAGTAACCAAACCTAAAGTAAAGTCAATCATCATTATATCGCCACAAGAAGAGCCCCGATCCTTTCGCTGTCGATTTCTCTGTGTGGAATGCACCGCTGCTAATTTCAGAGAGGCTTACATCGCGAATGAAGATGGCAAGTTGATAGTATCATCATGAGGTGCTATCTGTGTTAAGGATGTAAGTCACACTGGTATCAATGCGACGTACTATCCAAGTCTCTGGATGAGAGTCAAGGCTTTGAATGATATTTCTATTATTAATAAATTTCTTGATGTATTCTTGAAGACTTCTAGCCTACTTAGAGCGTGAAATCGAATTTCAGATCAATTCAAAGATAAAACCCATTTCTTAAACCTCAAATATTTCTTCAACTAAAAGGATCTGCTTACGGGATTATGATGAAAGTCATAATAAAAGTATAGAACTAATGAAAATCATGGGTATATGGAAGTATTAGTAAGTGTTATGATGAGTTATGTTGGTTAGTGTGAAAACATGAAAGTTTTTAGAAATCACAAAGAGTTGAAAATCGATTTTAAAGTAAAAACGAATATGAAATTCAATCGACTATATCTCCTATTATATTTTTGAATTTTGAGTGTGGTCAAGTCCTAGAGTTAGATCTATGAGTTACCTAACTAATCCAAGTGGAATTACCGGAAAAGGTGTTGTAGATTTTGTGTGGACTGATTTTAGCAAAGGAGTGCAAAGCTGCAAAACCAAAAAAGCTACCGCCATGATTTTAGAGGGGGTGTTTTCACCACTTAAATTATGAGAAAAAATCGGCCTTTTGGGACATGAAGGTATATGGTATAAAGTACTCCTGTCCAAAAATGAGCTCATTCCTCACTTAAAATGAGCAAGTTATGACTATTTCAATATTTAGGTTTTTCCGACGAAATGCTATAACCGAGTTCTATAACTCAATGACTATGAAATTTAAACTGAAGCCTACGTTAACATGTGTAAGGTCCCGCCAAGATTTGGGAATTTTGAGTTAAACTTGAGGTAGCTAATTTCTTAAGGAATTAATTAGAAATTGATTTTTGAAAATAGTAAATGAATTTTAAAATTTCGAGAAAAATATATTTTCATTATGGGACTATATTATGCTAAACTCCAGAAAAGAAATATTTTTTTTGGGACTCCATTTGGTATTTTCATGAAAATAGTTTAGTTACTTAACATATGAAGTTAAATATGTTATGTGAAGAATGTAAAGTCGAAAATAGGATTTTTATGGCTGTAGAATCCTATATGTAGTATATGCATATTTTTTTGATGAGGATTTGATAATCGGTGATGATATCTTATGAGTATGGCATTTTTGAACGATTAAATGCATTATATGGTAAAAGCGCAAATAATCGAGATAAATTGTTTATAAATTTAAGAAGTTTATTAAAATATTGTTATAATATTAATGATATTAGATTATGAGATTATTAAGTCGATTGATAATATGGGATATTCTTGAATCCCTGATAAATTATATTATAAATGTTTAATATTTATCCTTTATCTCATTCGATTGATTCTTTATATCATTATCCTCACGCTTATATTACGCTGAAAGTCATCTCGGCTACCGTAAAAGTATAGATGGACTCTCGTATGATTATGACTGTGGATTGTTCCTAAGATAATCATAACCAGAATTGAAAACACGATTATCTTTCGTCAGAACGTACCAATGAATATTAATGATGGATAATTACTAATGAATACACCATTATCTTCGTGGTAATTTGTAGTCGTGATACTAATGAATACACGCATTATCTTTCGGTCAGAGCTTAAGTAATGGATAATTGTGGTCGGATACTAATGAATACACGATTATCTTCGTCGTAGCGTATGGATGGATAATTCGATACTAATGAATACATCGATTATCTTCGGTCCGAAGGCACGGATAATTTGTGGTCGGATACTAATGAATACACAATTATCTTCGCACGTAGCGGTATTCAATGGATACATTCGCGGTCGGATACTAATGAATACACGACATTCTTCGCACGTAGCCGCATGATAATTCAGTGGTCGCGATACTAATGAATACACGATTATCTTCGCCAGTACATGGATAATTTGCGGTCGTGATACTAAATTAATACCATTACTTCGATTATCTTCGCCGAAGCATAATGGATAATTCATGGTCGCGATACTAAACGAATATCCGGCCGTCAGATAATTGTGGCGTGGATGATTCGATGTGGATTAATTATCGAATCGTAGTCTCAAAGAATGAAATATTAATTCATGGATGTAAAAGTCATCTTCGTCAGAAAGCGGTATCGACGTGGACTTGCATGATTACGACCAAGATTATTCTTGATAATCATGATCAGACTGAAAACACAAATATCCTCGCCAAGAGGTGCATGGATAATTCGTGGTCGCGATACTATTAAGTCGAAGTCTCAAGATTATTGGTTTTACAGCTTGTATATCTTCGGCCTCAGTAGGCAAAGATGAATTGTTAATGAATATCTCGCCGATCACAAAAGATGAATTTAATATTTTTAACGATAAAGGTATTCAAGGTATCCTCACCTCTTTATCATACCAGTATCGCACTTCTAATTTCGAGGGCTAAATTCCATAAGAGGGAGATCAGGAGACCCCGATTTTATCAATAAAGATTTAAATTTTATCAAAATAATTTTTAATATTATGGTGAATTTGAGATAATATTATAGTCAGGTAGTATTTATAAATTTTGCAAAAGTATGCAAGTTTATATTATATTCGATTGGTCTGGGAATATTCTGTTTAAGCAGGAATATTCGTACAACTACTCAATCATCGGTGGACCCTACAATGTAATTATCATTTGATCGAGAAAAACGACAAAAAATATTTTATCAAATAACTATGAAGTTTTACCGCTTGATATCGTTTCGAACTACTCCTAGTAAAGTACAAGAATATGTGGTGGTCAGATAAGAAGACACTGCAGATTGATTATCGATGCTTATGCGAGAAGTCACCACTTTGATTCCATTATCATTTACATTAATAATATGAATTATTATAATGATAACGACGCTTTGTTTTATTCAGATTATTAACGAATAAAAATGTAAAACATCTTTTATATAAAATGTAATACTTTATTAAAGTTATTCATAAATGTAATATATTATATTTTATTACGATAAGTGTTGCATAAAGGTTTTGTATAGTATTTCATGATTGTAAAATAAGCCATAACAAAAATGTTTTTATATAAATAAATATATTATATTTTATTTAAAAGATTTTTGTTTTTAAATATGACCGCCGATTAAAGTAAATCAACTGGACCGCTCATGGATTAATTACTTATGCATTCTATTTTCCTATAAATAAAGTTCATTCCTTCATTATTTTCTTACTAATTCATTGAAAACTCTCTGAGAGAGAAATTATGTAGAGAAGCTATAGAGAGAAAATCTATAGAGAAGAAAAGAAGTTAAGTATTCCTAGCATTTCACTACTTTGATATCCAAAGCTGCCTCTTTACTTAGTGGATCTTTTTACTAGTAAGTGGGTGTTATTCTTTTTTATTCATTTAAGAGAACTTCCCGTTATTCCATTCATTATTATTCGCTGGAATAACCTCGTAAAAGTGGTATACCCTATACATAACTCCGAGATACGCCAGATACCCTATACTGGTGAAACCTTATATTATTCCATTGCTTATTTATCTCATTGAATAACTCAGACACGCTTGCTCCCCTATACTGGTGATCATTCTTCGTTATTCCATTCTTTATTATTCATTGGAATATCCAGTTCTTATTCTTTTACATCCTGCTCAGGCAGGTTTTGCTAATGTTTAATTCGGTTCCGCATTTATTATTCTCCGTTGGAATATCCTATCCGTGTTTTTTACACCGATCTTGATTTCATTGTTTTATTATTCTGTCAACATCCGCTTTATTATTCTGGTTGATCATCCTCGCTTTGCAAAAATTTCATCAATGCACGGTGATTTCTTTGTTCCATTATTTATTATTCCCAGCTGGTTAAAACTTTGACTTCATAAGTAAGTACCTAATGCATGGTGATATTTCTTTTTGTTATTCCATTCTTTATTATACCCAATTATTGAATTAAATTTCACTTGAATTTCTATAATCCTTGACGTTATTAATCTGTTGATTAAATAATCCTCGAACTGTTTTATCAATTACGTCCACAACATCTTTTACGTTATAATTACGTTATTCTAGCGATGATGACGAACTTGGGATGATAATATGCACTGCGATCAAACAAGATCATGCCACTGATATAAATGACGCATTAAAAGTCTCAAGGGCCTCAGTAATGCGTCGGGGATGGATGTTTTAAAAGACGGCTAATTTGTGGCGACCGGTGATATTATGACCATTGATAATTTGATGGCAACCAATTGTATGTGGACGATTAGATGTGGTATTTATTATTGGTCGAGTCCAAATATAAAAATCGATGAAAACCCTTTAAAACCTCCAAAAGAGGCAGTAGATCATCTATCAATTTTAATGGATCGTTATTCTTATCAGCAGCTTAATCGTCATTGTATTTTATCATGAACATCAAGAAGGCCAATGACAATTGCTCGCATTTATCTAGTCATAATATTTCATGCATCAGGTTGAGCTCAATTTTTCTTTTTACCCGTTTTCGTGAATGAGAACATACCGATTTAGTTTCAGAACGAAGTACGGTCCAGATATAGCATTATAGTCTCACTATTCGTGAAACAGTGATAATAGTTGTACGAGGATCACTTTGTTTAGTATAATATCTAATGTATAACATTTGTATTCAAACTCACGCTTTATGTCAGATTGGTCGGCGCGCTATTAGTGTCAGATTCTCAATTGTGTTACTTACTAAGAAGTGCCAACGCAAGATGGGTGATCGACACCCAATTTTGGGGGAAGGCCACAAATGTAAAATTTGTTTACAGTGGAAGACTTCTGTTTCCTCACCGACTTCCCCGCGATGGGGAATGTGTCGCATGAAGGGTCGCCTGCCAGTCGACAGCAACATGCAGTCGACACAAGTCGGGGTGTCCAGAAATGTCAGCTTGCATCGTGAGCCATGTAAAGAGCTCGAACCTTCACAAGCATGTCGACTTCCTTGTGAATGCAACTGCCTCAATTTCTCCAGCTACATCGTGGAGACATTGCAAGTTTATGTATCATTGTGAGGTGTTGTCAGTTATGGATGTAAGTCACATTGCATCACGGGATCTATCCAAGTCTCGATAAAGACTAATAGCTTTGGAATGATATTTCATCATTAACAACTTCACGATTCAGAAGCTTTCTACCACCAAGCGGAAATCGAATTTTGTATCGAATTTTATAAAAAACCCATTTCAAACTCAAATATTTCTTTCAACTAAAGGATCTAATGATTATATTTAAGTCATACAAAGAATAATAAATGAAACTGCGGTATTTTAGGAATGGCTAGTTGAGCTGGCCCTTTCTTATCACCGGGGTTTCTTCAGAAACACGAACATACTTAAATCTAGCAAAGGGAACGGAAATAACGGTGAAACGTAACACAAAACTAATCGATTAGTAGTCCCTCATTTTGACTTTTGAATGGGTCAGAATACCTAGATAGATCTAAGCCGTTACCTGACTACAATCCTTTTGGAGTTACTAGATAATATGTAGTTGTAGACAAAAATTTGGACTGATTTTAGCAAATCAGGCCAAAGTCGAAATGTAAAACGCCACTTCAAAATTTAAGGACTGTTTCGTCCATCTCAATTTATGAGAAAATGTCTCGCCTTTAGACATGACGGGCATGGTATAAAGTACACCTGTCCAAAATGAGCTCATTCACTTAAATGAGCAAGTTATGACAAGATCAATATTTCAGACTGCAATGGGAAAACGGTATAACCGAGCTCTATGACCCTACCACCAAGCAATTTTGGGTAAACCGTAAGTTTCAAAGTTTAACACGCCAGCGCTGCCAAGACTTGGAATTTTAAAGCTTAACTCGAAGGGTATGTGGATTTCTTCCAATCACTAAAATTACGTTAAGAAAAGTGCAAGAAACGAATTGTAAAAACTTATAGTGAAATAGGTTTTCATTATGGGACGAGAGTTATGACAAAATCCCACAAAAGAACACATTTTTGGATTTATCGGTATTTATAAGTTTATGGCTACGGAGCATGATAGGAACATGTTACAAGAACAAAGTTGAAAAAAGGTGATTTGTTACGAACACGCCGGCTAGTCTAAGATAAAGGTGGCTTTATCATTAAAAGGCGTATGCAAGGACGGCCAGATTCAAGAGTTCAAGAACATTAAACGACTATACTACAAATAAGAAGTCAACCCAGATACCTATGTTTTAGACCACAACCGAAGTCATAACTTGATTAAAGACATCAAGATACTAGAGGTATTAGATTCATAGTGGACGATGACGATGGAGATATGACTGAAGGGAGAGACCCCGATTTTATCAATAAAGATTTAAATTTTGTCAAAATAATTTTTAATATTATGGTGTGAATTTGAGATAATATTATAGTCAGGGTAGTATTTATAAATTTTGCAAAGTATGCAAGTGGTTATATTATATTCGATTGGTCTGGGAATATTCGATTTAAGCAGGAATATTCGATAACTACTCAATCATCAGTGGACCCTACATAAATGTAATTATTGCTTTGATCGAGAAAACGACAAAAATATTTTATCAAATAACTACGAAGTTTTACCGCTGATACCGCTGAACTACTCTCAGTAAAAGTACAAGAATACGTGTGGTTGCATAAGAAAGACACCAGATTGATTATCGATGCTTATGTGAGAAGTCACCAACCTTGATTCCATTATCGTTTTATTAATAATATGAATTATTATAATGATAATGACGCTTTTGTTTTATTCGATTATTAACGTAATAAAACAAAACATCTTTTATATAAAATGTAATACTTTATTAAAGTTATTCTATAAATAGAATATATTATATTTTATTATGCATAAGGTCAGCATAGTTGTTTTCAGATAATAGTTTGCATAAGGTTTGCATAGTAAAATGTTTTTATATAAATAGAATATATGATATTTTATTTAAAAGATTTTGCTTTAAATATGGACCGCCGATTAAAGTAAATCAATCTGACCGCTCATGGATTAATTACTACGCATTCTATTTTCCTATAAATAAGCTCATTCCTTCATTATTTTCTTACTTAATTCACCGAAACTCTGTAGAGAGAAATTATAGAGAGAAGCTTAGAGAGAAAAATCTATAGAGAGAAGAAGAAGAAGATTCTCGCTACTTCACTACTTTGATATCCAAAGGTCTTTTACTAGTAGGGTATTATTTGTCAGAATTCGTAAGGGGTGTTATTCTTTCTTATTCACGAAGAGACTTCATTATTCCATTCATTATTATTCTGCTTGAATAACTCAGTAAAAGTGGTATACCCTATACATAACCTCGTATACGCCAGATACCCTATACTTGGTGAAATCCTTATGTTATTCCATTCTTATTTATTCTGCTTGAATAACTCAGATACGCTTTTAATCCCCTATACTTGGTGATCTTCTTCTCGTTATTCCATTCTTTATTATTCTTCGTTGGAATATCCTCGTCTCAGGTGTTTTACACCGACCACCGTTTTTTTATTATTCTCACCGGAACATCCATTGCTTATTATTCATTTATTTCCGCCTTTATCATTCTCGTTGAATATCCTATCTCGTGTGTTTTACACCGACCGGTTCCATTGTTTATTATTCAAAGATTTATTATTCTCGTTGATCATCCTCGCTTGCGCAGAATTTCACCCCGACCGTTCCGTTATTATTATTCTCGTTGAATAACCTCGCTATGCCAAGTACCGCATGCACGGTGATTTCTTTTGTTATTCCATTCTTTATTATACCCAAATGGTTAAAACTTTGACTTCTATACTCCATGAAATTAGTAGAATATCCTCGATATTTGCGCTTCATCCAAAGATCTTTCATGGAAATATTCTTCCGATCATTCTTGAATTTTACTCTACAAAACAAGATTCATGTCGACAATTTGACGTTAATAATTCCCGGATAAAATAATTCTTGAACTTGTTTTATTGAATTATTATGTCATTGTCATCATCCCTCATATTATATTATGTTATCTTCGCTTACGCATATGATGAACTTAGTATGATTATGACCAGTGATCATTCTTGTATAATCACGGCTTGATATAAATGATGTGACAAAAGTCCTCAAAGGGTCTGTAATGCAAATGATGGATAGTTTTTGGTATGATTATGACCAGGGATGATTCAAGATATAGTCACGACCATTGATAATTTGATGAAAATCCTCGACCGTGGTACAGTGATGATTAGATATTGTGGTTTATTTATTAAACCGAGTCTCAAATGATAAAAATTGATGAAAACCTTTAAAACCTAAAAGATAGTAGACTTTTATTTTCTACTCGACTTTTTAATGGATTGCATATTCCGCTACCGCAGCTTAAACCGGTTGTTCATTGTATTTTATCGCTTAACATCATTGTCAAGGCTAATGATAATTTATTCTCGCATTATCTTAGTCATAATATTTCTTACTCAAGTAGTTGAGCTCACCCTTTCTTTCACCGTTTTCTTCGTGAAATGAGAACATAAATGGGACGAGCTCTGGGAACTAAGTAATGGTCCGTAGGATAAGATTAGTAGTCCCTCACTATTCTCGTGAAATAGTGTGATAATAGTTGTAATGAGGACTCCTTTTGAGTTTGTATAATATCTAGTAGACAATATTTGTATTCAAACTCACGCTTTATGTCGATTGCACACCTACGCTTATATTAGTAAGTCAGATTTGAATTTATGTACCATGTAAGTGGCGACCCAAGATGGGTGACGATACCTAATTTTGGGGCGCCACAAGTTAATGTCTATATCGTAGCTTAGGGATACGATCCCCGGCCGAGATGTGAGATAAGAACTAGAGGGGGGAGAGACGGGAATTCTTCGCTAGTATGACCTACCTAAATTTATTTGGTATTTAATTGGCTCACGTAGTATAGGATATAATATGTGATATGTTAATTAACCCTTGTTTTGTGACAAAGTTGTTTGAGAATGACATCCGAAAATGCCGAGATAAGCAATGAAGCACACGAGAGTGTTGATTCAAATTTCAAACAAAAGGTAACGACCAACAACACGATAATAATCATATCGGTGGCAACGGCTATCGTAACAATGATAACCATCGGGGGAAATTATCATGCTAAGAATGGTAACCACTTCTGGTAATCATGGCAAAGATAATAGAAGTGGAAATTGCAAGAAGAGAAGGTCATTTAGCTCAATTTTGTTGTGCACCAAAGTCAAGTCTAGTCGACTATGGCACCAAAGGTGGATATGGACAAAACAAAGTCGTTGGTTTTAGAAGTGCATTTTTCACGACTTCTCAAAAGCGAGTAAACCGAACGGTTAGCACTCAAGTTAGTTAATTATAAATCATGTAAGTCTATACCTTATAAGATACCGGCCTCTACCCATTATTTTATCTCTCTTGCTTATGCTCAACGCTTAAATTTGACTCGAGAAGTTAGACTTTGATTTATCGTCAAAACTTCATAAGAGAGCCTTTCGTTACCTCCACTATTTTTAAATCTTGTTTGATTCAAATAAACACTTTCACGCTACTCGTCGATCTTATCTCTTTGAAAATACTTGCCTTTGATGTGATTTTTTGAAATCGAATTGATTAACTACTCATCATTCTTTTGTAAGGTTGTTAGCTTTTATATTCATAACCAACCTCGTTATATACTAATTCAAAGTAACCAAACCCTAAAGTTAATCATCATTATATCAAGCCATAAGTAAAGAGCCCCATCCTTTCGTTGTTGACTTCCTTGTGTGGAATGCACCGCTTTACTTTCTCAGAGGCGGCGACGCCGTGATCAAGATGGCAAGTTGATAGGTATCATTGTGAGGTGCTATCTGTGTTAAGGGATAAAGTCACAGTTGGTATTAATGTGACGATCATCCAAGTCTTGGATGAGAGTAATAGCTTTGAATGATATTTCTATCATTAATAAATTTCTTGGCGATTCTTGAAGACTTCCTAGCCTACCCTAGAACGTGAAATCGAATTTTGTATCGATTCCCAAAGACAAAAACCCATTTCTTAAACCCTCAAATATTTCTTCAACTAAAAGGATCTGCTTACGAGGATTATGATGAAAGTCATAATAAAAGCATTGGACTAATGAAAATCATGGGTATATGTGGTATTAGTAAGTGTTATGATGAGTTATGTTGGTTATTATGTGAAAACATGAAAGTTTCTTAGAAATCACAAAGAGTTGAAAATCGATTTTGGTGAAAACGTAATATGAAATTCAATCGACCATATCTCCTATTATATTTTGAATTTTTGAGTGTGGTCAAGTCCTAGAGTTAGATCTATGAGTTACCTAACTAATCCAAGTGGAATTACTGGAAAAGGTGTTGTAGATTTTTGTGTGGACTGATTTTAGCAAAGGAGTGCAAAGCTGCAAAAACCGAAAAAGTCACGCTGCCATGATTTTAGAGGGGCTGTTTCGGCCACTTAAATTATGAGAAAATTTTGGCCTTTTGGGACATGAAGGTATATGGTATAAAGTACCTCCTGTCCAAAAATGAGCTCATTCTCGACTTAAAATGAGCAAGTTATGACTATTTCAATATTTAGGTTTTTCCGATTTAAAATGCTATAACCTGAGTTCTATAACTCCGATGACCATGAAATTTAAACTGAAGCTCACGTTAACATGTGTAAGGTCCTGCCAAGATTTGGGAATTTTGGAGTTAAACTTGAGGTAGCTAATTTCTTAAGGAATTAATTAGAAATTGATTTTTGAAAAATAGTAAATGAATTTTAAAATTTCTAGAAAAATATATTTTCATTATGGGACTATATTATGCTAAATCCCAAAAAGAAATATTTTTGGGACTGATTTGGTATTTTTCATGAAAATAGTTTAGTTACTTAACATATGAGTTAGTTATGTTATGTGAAGTAACAAAGTTGAAAATAGGATTTTATGGCTAGAGAATCCTATATAGAGTATATGCATATTTTTTTTTTGAGGATTTGATAATTGGTGATGATATCTTATGAGTATGGCATTTTTGAATGATTAAATGCATTATATGGTAAAGCGTAAACAATTGAGATAAATTGTTTATAAATTTAAGAAGTGATTAAAATATTGTTATAATATTAATGATATTAGATTATGAGATTATTAAGTGATTGATAACATGGGGATATTCTTGAATCTCGGATAAATTATATTATAAATGTTTAATATTTATCCTTTATCTCATTTGATTGATTCTTTATATCATTATCCTCACGTTTATATTATGCTGAAAGTCATCTCGGCCCAGAAGGCATAGATGGACTTGGTATGATTATGACCGTGGATTGTTCTAAGATAATCATAACCGTAATTGAAAACACGATTATCTTTGGTCGTAGTGCATGGATAATTTGTGGTCGTGATACTAATGAATACACGATTATCTTCGTCAGAGTAGTGTATGGATAATTTGTGGTCGTGATACTAATGAATACACGATTATCTTCGCCGTAGTGCATGGATAATTTGTGGTCGGATACTAATGAATACACGATTATCTTCGCCGTAGTGCATGGATAATTGTGGTCGCGGATACTAATGAATACACGATTATCTTTCGTCAAAGTGCATGGATAATTTGTGGTCGTGATACTAATGAATACACGATTATCTTCGGCCGAAAAGGGATAATTTGTGGTCGTGATACTAATGAATGCATGGATAATTTGTGGTCGTGATACTAATGAATACACGATTATCTTTAGTAGAGTGCATGGATAATTTGTGGTCGGATACTTAATGAATACACGATTATCTTCGTCAGTAGTGTATGGATAATTCGTGGTCGTGATACTAATGAATATCCTCGGCCCAGTAAAAGTGGATGATTCGATGATATGGATTAATTATCGAGCCGAGTCTCAAAGAATGAAATATTAATTCATGGATGTGGTAAAAGTCATCTTCGTCAGAAGTGTATCGATAGACTTGGTATGATTACGACCAAGGATTATTCTTGTATAATCATGATCAGATTGAAAACACGAATATCCTCGCCAAGAAGGCATGGATAATTCGTGGTCGTGATACTATTAAGTCGCTGGCCTCAAAGATTATTGGTTTTACAAATTGTATATCTTTAGCCCCAGAGTAAAAGATGAATTGTTAATGAATATCTTCGCCGATTGCAAGATGAATTTAATATTTTTAACGATAAAGGTATTCAAGGTATCCTCACCTCTTTATCATACTACCAGTATCGCACTCTAATTTCGAGGGCTAAATTCCATAAGGAGGGGAGATCAGAGACCCCGCATTTTTATCAATAAAGATTTAAATTTTGTCAAAATAATTTTTAATATTATGGTGTGAATTTGAGATAATATTATAGTCAGGGTAGTATTTATAAATTTTGCAAAGTATGCAAGTGGTTATATTATATTCGATTGGCTCTGGGAATATTCTTGGCTTAGCAGGAATATTCGCATAAACTACTCAATCATCAGTGGACCCTACAATGTAATTATTGCTCGATCGAGAAAACGACAAAAATATTTTATCAAATAACGGCGAAGTTTTACCGCTGATACTCGCTGAACTACTCTAGAGTAAAAGTAAAGAATAATACGTGTGGTCGCATAAGAAGACACCAGATTGATTATCGATGCTTATGTGAGAAGTCACCATTTGATTCCATTATTGTCGATTAATAATATGAATTATTATAATGATAATGACGCTTTTGTTTTATTCAGATTATTAACGTAATAAAATGTAAACATCTTTTATATATAAAATGTATTACTTTATTAAAGTTATTCTATAAATAAAATATATTATATTTTATTACGATAAAGTGTTGCATAGTGTTTCGTAAGGTTGTTTTAGTGTTTTTGCATAGTAAAATGTTTTTATATAAATAGAATATATTATATTTTATTTAAAAGATTTTGCTTTAAATATGGACCGTCGATTAAAGTAAATCAATCTGGACCGCTCATGGATTAATTACTATGCATTCTATTTTCCTATAAATAAGCTCATTCCTTCATTATTTTCTTACGAATTCACCGAAACTCTAGAGAGAGAGAAATTATAGAGAAAGCTATAGAGAGAAAATCTATAGAGAGAAAGAAGAAGAGTATTCTCGTACTTCACTACTTTGATATCCAAAGGTCTTTTTACTGGTAGGGGTATTATTTGTTGTACCGTAAGTGGGTGTTATTCTTTCTTATTCATGAAGAGAACTTCATTATTCCATTCATTATTATTCTGTTGAATAACTCAAAAGTGGTATACCCTATACATAACCTCGTATATGCCAGATACCCTATACTTGGTGAAATCCTTATATTATTCCATTCTTATTTATTCTCGTTGAATAACTCAGATACGCTAAATCCCTATACTTGGTGATCTTCTTCTCGTTATTCCATTCTTTATTATTCTCGCTGAATATCCTCGTCATGTGTTTTACAATTTGACCGGTTCCATTGCTTTATTATTCCGCATTTATTATTCTCGCTGAATATCCTGTCTCGTGTTTTACACCTACCGGTTCCATTGTTTATTATTCAAAGATTTATTATTCTCGTTGATCATCCTGCTTGCAGAATTTCACCGACCGGTTCCGTTATTATTATTCTGTTGAATAACTCGCCTATGCGGGTACCGCATGCATGGTGATTTCTTTTGTTATTCCATTCTTTATTATACCCAAATAAGTTAAAACTTTGACTTCTATACTCCATGAAATTAGTAGAATATCCTTGATATTTCGCTTTCATCCAAAGATCTTTCATGGAAATATTCTTCCGATCATTCTTGAATTTTACTCTACAAAAACAAAGATCTTGTTGACAATTTGACGTTATTAATTCCTCGGATAAAATAATTCTTGAACTTGTTTTATTGAATTATTATGTCATCATCATCATCCTCATGATATATTATGTTATCTTCGCTTACGCAAGCATAGATGAACTTAGTATGATTATGACCGTGGATCATTCTTAAGATAATCACGGCTTGTTATAAATGATGTGATAAAAGTCCTCAAAGGGGCTCAGAATGCAAATGATGGATAGTTTTTGGTATGATTATGACCAGGGGTGATTCTAAGATAGTCATGCTTAATTGATAATTTGATGAAAATCCTCGACCGTGGTACAGGGATGATTAGATATTGTGGTTTATTCATTAAACCGAGTCTTAGTGATAAAAATTTATGAAAACCTTTTAAAACCTAAAAGATAGTAGATTTTATTTTCTACTTGACTTTTTAATGGATCGAATATTCATCGCAGCTTAAACCGGTTGTCTATTGTATTTTATCGCTTTAACATTGTTGAAGGCTAATGATAATTTATTCTCGCATTATCTTAGTCATAATATTTCATCGGGCTAGTTGAGCTCACCCTTTTCTTTCACCGTTTCTTCTTGAAATGAGAACATAGTCGGGACGAAGTCTGGGAACGGAGTAGTAATGGTCCGTAGGATAGCATTAGTAGTCCTCACTATTCTCATGAAATAGTGTGATAATAGTTGTAATGAGGACTCTTTGAGTTTGGATATTATCTAAATGACAATATTCCTATTAGAACTCTCGCTTTATGTATTATCGTATTGTACACCTACAAATTATATTAGTAAGTTTGTATTTGAATTTATGTACCATGTAAGTGGCGACCCAAGATGGGTGACGATACCTAATTTTGTTTATGGCAAGGTGATAGAGTACCAATGTGAGGTCTTGACACAAGTTGGTGTCTGAGAGTCACAGAGTTGAGTATCGAGCTTAGGATATGATCCTCAGCTAAGGCGTGAGACTAGAACTAGGAGGGAGAGATTTCCTTCGCATTTAGTATGACCTACCTAAGTTTATTTGGTATAGGGATAATATGTGATATGTTAATTAACCCTTGTTTTGTGACAGTGTTTGAGAATGACATCTGAAAATGCCGAGATAAGCAATGAAGCACATGAGAGTGTTGATTCAAATTTCAAACAAAAGGTAACGACCAACAACATGATAATAATCATACTTGGTGGCAACGGCCATCGTAACAATGATAACCATCGTGGGGGAAATTATCATGCTAAGAATGGTAACCACTTCGGTGGTAATCATGGCAAAGATAATAGAAGTGGAAATTGCAAGAAGAGAAGGTCATTTAGCTCAATTTTGTTGTGCACCAAAGTCAAGTCTAGCTGGGATGGTGGCACCAAAGGTGGATATGGACAAAACAAAGTCGTTGGTTTTAGGAAGTGCATTTTTCATGACTTCTCAAAAAGCGAGTAAACCGAACGGTTAGCACGGGTTAGTTAATTATAAATTGCGAAGTCTATACCTTATAAGATCTGGTTCTACCCATTCTTTTATCTCTCTTGCTTTGCGTTCAACGCTTAAATTTGACTCGAGAAATTAGACTTTGATTTATCTATTGAAACTTCGTTGGAAGAAACCTTCGTTACCTCCACTGTTTATTAATCTTGTTGTTTCAAATAAACACTTTCACGTTACCTGTCGATCTTATCTCTTTGAAAATACTTGCCTTTGAGGTAATTTTTGAAAACGATTGATTAACTACTCATTATTCTTTTTGTAAGGTTGTTAGCTTTCATATTCCTAACCAACCTATTATACGAATTCAAAGTAACCAAACCCTAAAGTTAATCATTGTCATATCAAGCCATAAGTAAGTGCCCCGATCCTTTCGTTGTTGACTTCCTTGTGTGGAATGCACCGAAGCCAGACTTTCTGTAGGCTACGTTGTGACTGAAGATGGCAAGTTGATAGGTATCATTGTGAGGTGCTATCCAGGTTAAGGGATAGAAGTCACAGTTGGTGTTAATGTGACGTCTTATCCAAGTCTTGGACGAGAGTAGCGCTTTGAATGATATTTCCATCATTAATAAATTTCTTGGCGTATTCTTGAAGACTTCTAGCCTACCCTAGAACGTGAAATCAATTTTGTATCAATTCTCAAAGATAAAAACCCATTTCTTAAACCCTCAAATATTTCTTCAACTAAAAGGATCTGCATTACGTGGATTATGATAAAAGTCATAATAAAAGTATAGAACTGATGAAAATCATGGGTATATGAAGTATTAGTAAGTTTTATGATGAGTTATGTTGGTTAGTATATGAAAACATGAAAGTTTCTTAGAAATCACAAAGAGTTGAAAATCGATTTTGGTGAAAACGTAATATGAAATTCAATTGACCATATCTCCTATTATATTTTGAATTTTTGAGTGTGGTAAAGTCCTAGAGTTAGATCTATGAGTTACCTAACTAATCCAAGTGGAATTACTGGAAAAGGTGTTGTAGATTTTTGTGTGGACTGATTTTAGCAAAGGAGTGTAAAGCTGCAAAAACCGAAAAAGCTGCTGCCGTGATTTTAGAAGGGCTATTTCGGCCACTTAAATTATGAGAAAAATTCTGGCCTTTTGGGACATGAAGATATATGGTATAAAGTACCTCCTGTCCAAAAATGAGCTCATTCTGACTTAAAATGAGCAAGTTATGACTATTTCAATATTTAGGTTTTTTCGATTTAAAACTATATAACCGAGTTCTATAACTCCGATGACCATGAAATTTAAACTGGAAGCTCACATTAACATGTGTAAGGTCCTGCCAAGGTTTGGGAATTTTGGAGTTAAACTTGAGGTAACTAATTTCTTAAGGAATTAATTAGAAATTGATTTTTGAAAAATAGTAAATGAATTTTAAAAATTCGAGAAAAATATATTTTCATTATGGGACTATATTATGCTAAATCCCAGAAAGGAAATATTTTTGGGACTGATTTAGTATTTTTCATGAAAATAGTTTAGTTACGAACATATGAGTTAAATATGTTATGTGAAGTAACAAAGTTGAAAATAGAATTTTATGGCTAGAGAATCCTATATAGAGTATATGCATATTTTGTTTTGAGGGATTTGATAATTGGTGATGATATCTTATGAGTATGGCATTTTAGAATGATTAAATGCATTTTATGGTAAAGCGTAAACAATTGAGATAAATTGTTTATAAATTTAAGAAGTGATTAAAATATTGTTATAATATTAATGATATTAGATTATGAGATTATTAAGTGATTGATAACATGGAGATATTCTTGAATCCTGGATAAATTATAAATGTTTAATATTTATCCTTTATCTCATTTGATTGATTCTTTATATCATTATCCTCATGCTTATATTATGTTGAAAGTCATCTGTGGCATGTAGTGCATAGATGGACTTGGTATGATTATGACCAGGGATTGTTCGGTATAATCATAACCGTAATTGAAAACACGATTATCTTTGGCCGTAGTGCATGGATAATTTGTGGCCGTGATACTAATGAATATACAATTATCTTTGGCACGTAGTGCATGGATAATTTGTGGTCGTGATACTAATGAATACACGATTATCTTTGTACGTGGTGCATGGATAATTGTGGTCGTGGATACTAATGAATACACATTATCTTTGCACGTAGTGCATGGATAATTGTGGTCGTGATACTAATGTAATACACGATTATCTTTGTACGTAGTGCATGGATAATTGTGGTCGTGATACTTAATGAATACACGATTATCTTTGGCACGTAGTGCATGGATAATTTGTGGTCGTGATACTTAATGAATACACGATTATCTTTGGTAGTAGTGCATGGATAATTAATTAGCGTGATACTTAAAGAATATCATTGGCACGTAGTGCGGGGATGATTCGACGATGTGGATTAATTATTGAAATGAGTCTCAAAGAATGAAATATTAATTCATGGATGTGTTCAAAGTCATCTGTGGGCTTACGTGCATAGATGGACTTGGTATGATTATGACCGAGGATTGTTCGGGATAATCATGATCGTAATTGAAAACACAATTATCCTTGGCCAGTGCATGGATAATTCGTGGTCGTGATACTTATTAAGCTTAGTCTCAAAGATTATTGGTTTTATGAGTTGTATATCTTTGGCAGTAGGTGCAAAAGATGAATTGTTAATGAATATCTTTGATGAGATTGCAAAGATGAATTTAATGTTTTCAACAATAAAGGTATTCAAGGTATCTTCACCTCTTTATCATACAGTACGTGTACCGCTTCTAATTTCGAGTGAAAATTCCATAAGGAGGGAGATTGTGAGACCCCAAATTTTATGAAATAAAAGTGTTCAATTTTTCTATTTTGGTGAATAGTTAAATTGATAAAAGTTTAAAGTTAAAAATCATATTTGAAAATTTTTCAAAGTAGACAAGTTGTCATAAAATACCCTTTTACTTATTCACGAGTTACTATTCACCGAAATTACTATTCACTCTAGTATGTTCACTCTAGTATTTGGAACACTTTTTGTGTCGGAGTTACTATTCACGAGTTCTTATTCACGGGTTACTATTCACCGAAATTACTATTCACTCTAGTATTGTTCACTCGAGTATTTGGGACACTTTTTGTGTCGAGTACTATTCACGAGTTCTTATTCACGAATTACTATTCATGAGTTACTATTCACTTCGAACAAAATATTTTATGAAATTAATTACGGAAGTTTTACTGGTTGATCTTGTTGAACTACTTCAGTAGTAAAAGTAATACGATGTCGTGTGTGGTTGCATAGTAGCACACCAGTATTGATTATTGATCTTTATGTGAAAGTCACCAAGATGTGATTCCATTATTGTCGATTAATAATATGAATTATTATAGCGATAATGACGTTTTGTTTTATTAAGATTATTAACGTAATAAAAAAGTAAACATCTTTTATATAAAATGAATCTTTATTAAAGTTATTCTATAAATAGAATATATTATATTTTATTATGCATAGTGTTGCGTAGTGTTTTTGCATAGTGTTTTGCATAGTGTTGCATAGTGTTTTCATAGTAAAATATTTTTTATATAAATAGAATATATGATATTTTATTTAAAAGATTTTGCTTTAAATATGGATAAAATCGATTAAAGTAAATCAATCTGATAGTTCATGGATTAATTACTATGCATTCTATTTTCCTAAAAATAAAGCTCATTCCTTTATTATTTTCTTACGAATTCACCAAACTCTAGAGAGAGAATTATAGAGAGAAGCTATGGAGAGAAAATCAATAGAGAAAAGAAGAAGAGTATTCGGTACTTCACTACTTTGATATCCAAAGTGTCTTTTACTGTGAGGGATATTATTTGTTGTAATTCGTAAGGGTTGTTATTCTTTCTTATTCATGAAGAGAACTTCTGTTATTCCATTCATTATTATTCTGTTGGAATAACCTGTAAAAGTGGAATACCCTATACATAACATGTATACGCAGAATCCCCTATACTTGGTGATCTTCTTTTATTATTCCATTCTTTATTATACCCAGTTGGTTAAAACTTTGACTTTTATACTCCATGAAATTAGTAGAATATTCTTGATATTTGCGTTTCATCCAAAGATCTTTCATGGAAATATTCTTACGATCATTCTTGAATTTTACTCTACAAACAAAGATCTTGTTGACAATTTGACGTTAATAATTCCTGGATAAAATAATTCTTGAACTTGTTTTATTGAATTATTATGTCATTGTCATCATCCTCATGTTATATTATGTTATCTTTGGCTTACGTGCATAGATGAACTTATTATGATTATGACCAGGGATCATTCGGTATAATCATGGCTTGTTATAAATGATGTGATAAAAGTCCTCGATGGCACCTGTAATGCAGTGATGGATAGTTTTTGGTATGATTATGACCAAGGGTGATTCGGTATAGTCATGACCATTGATAATTTGATGAAAATCCTTGACCGTGGTACAGGGATGATTAGATATTGTGGTTTATTCATTAAACCGAGTCTTAGTGATAAAAATTTATGAAAACCTTTTAAAACCTAAAAGACATGAGACTTTATTTTCTACTTGACTCTTTTAATGGATTGCGTATTCATCGCAGTTAAACCGGTTGTCTATTGTATTTTATCGGTTTAACACTGTTGTTGAAGGCTAATGATAATTTATTCTACATTATCTTAGTCATAATATTTCTTCTTGGGCTAGTTGAGCTCACCTTTTCTTTCACCTGTTCTCTTGAAAATGAGAACATAGCCGGGACGAGTCGAGAAGCGGAGTAATGGTCCAGAGGATAGCATTAGTAGTCCTCACTATTCGTGAAATAGTGTGATAATAGTTGTAATGAGGACTCCTTTTGAGTTTGTATAATATCTAGTAGACAATATTTGTATTCAAACTCACGAGCTTATATCGTATTGTACACGATGATTATATTAGTAAGTTGTATTTGAATTTATGTACCATGTAAGTGGCGACCCAAGATGGGTGACGTATACTTAATTTTGGGGGCGTCACAATATTTTCTAAATAGACTATATTAATTAAGTAAGCTGATTTCAATCATTTTAGTATCCTGAAATTAATAGTTTTTAAAAGTTGGTCATAGATTGCCTTCACACTTATTCAACCCCCCCTTCTAAGTGTGCCTAGATAAATTTCAGATTTCTTACCAAATATCTCAAAAGGTTAGAAAGAATAGCATCACCAACAAAAGCTTACATGTTCTATTACTCTCTCTCTGAAATCTTAATGAGCTAGTACAGTAGGACTCGATCTTAAACAAGCTTATGACCAACTACCAGTCTGGAATTGAATTGAATCGAATCACGTTTAAACTATGCCTTGACTGCTTTACAAGTCCAGAAAGTTCCATGTGTTACCAAATCTGTTACATCACTGACCCTTTGAGCAAATTTAGAAAGTTCCATCAAAACACAGTTTATATCCACTTTGAGCAAATCGTAAACTGAATTCAATAAATAATAACGAGAATCCAACTTTATTTTTTTATTAATAAAAATAGGCATCCAATAGAAAGAATTATTTTTAACGTGAAAACACTAAATTGGTAGAATCAATGGGCATGAATATGTGTAATGGAATCAGTCAATTATATTCATTCGCAAAATAATCTAGCCTCGCATGCTTGAAATTAGAACACATGATATAATTGAATAACACATGTTTAAATAAATAGAATACTTATTTCCATGTACCAATTAATTGAATAAGAAAAATAAAATAAATTACAATTTCAAAACTAAAAAGTGTTATATTCTAAATAAGAAAGCGTTGATATCCTCGACATTAAAAAATAATAATAAAATAAAAAAATAATGAAATTGTGCTCATCAATTGTTAAAAGAAAAGAAAATACCAACAAATTATTCGGTAGAGAAGCAAACATGTCAGATTAGTTCCCGCCTCTTTCCACAAAGAAAAAATAATTAAGTAAAAAAATCTAAAGCTCTCACCTCTAGCAAATAGTTTCTTTAATTAATGAAATCTTCATACTCCCAAGTCAGTTGCACAAATCTTCATACCCTCCTAAATAAAGGACAGATTCTGTTTTTTGGGTTTTGAGTTGTGCAAGCAACAAAGTAAGAAAGTAGTACTATTGAATTAAAAAGAGAAAAACAGATCATATGATCTGTTTGCCTCTGCTTTACCTTCCGATCTGTTTAGCTTTGCCTTCCGATCTGTTTAGCTTTACCTTTCGATCTGTAAGAATCGGTGAAAGAGAAGATAGAAGGCCTGGCTCTTTGTGAGTGAGGGAGAGAGAATTGGCAATTGGAAGGAAGGAAGGAAGAAGGAAGGAAGGATTGATGTGGATCGGCAAGTGTAAGAGAAGGAGGAAAGATCCGGATTTCTTTTCCTTTTTTATTTGACCCGCGTTTCTTCCCCTTTTTTATTTGAGACCCGCACGTCTTTTTTCTCGTTTTTCATTTGGTCCGTCTTTCAGTCCGTTGCTTCAGTCCGTTTCTGAACGGCCCCGTATATATATATATATATATAATTTACCATACCAACGAAGCTATATTTCCACTAATCCATACTTTTAACATAAAAGTGGTATTGACAACGTCTTTAGTTTACCACTATGGACCGAGACTGTGCAAAAGTAAAACACTATCACTACAAAAAAAGAAAGAAAGAAAAGAAATAATAGTGATAGTGATTTTTAAGACATGCTAAAACCGTCATAAAAATTTATTTTTAGAGATAATTTTTTTAAGAGAATTGATATTTTCATAAGTGGATTCTATTTTTAACTAAACTAACCCTTTGTACAGTAAACTAACTATAGAATTTTTTTTATATGTCAAAATTACCCCTATTCGATAAATAAATATCTAGTTGTTTAACTAATTTATTTAATTAGTAGTGTTACTCAATTGAAGACAACTTTTATTTATTTAACTTTATGCTAGTAATAATATTAATAATAATTAGAAAATTGTTAGAAAATAAGTGAGAAAAATTATTTACACATAAAAATTAGGATCTAAGACTTTCTCCCACCAAAAAAAATTATTTTCGAATTTCTATTATCATATCATATTAGTAAAAGTCCAGACTTTTTGTAATATAATTTATTAAATTATATTACTAAAACTAGTTAATTGTAAGACCCCAAATTTTATGAATAAAGATTAATTTCTCTTGAATTATATTTTTAGATATTATGGTGTGGATATTATTTAATGTTATAGTTGTGGGTAATATTTATAAATTTTGCAAAGTAAGCAAATGGTTATATAATATTCGATTGGTCGGGGAATATTCGTTTTAACAGAGAATATTCGTACGACGGCACAATCATTGGTGGACCCCACAACGGAAGTATTGTCGTAGTTAGAAAATGACATAATTATCTTTTTATAAAAATAACGGCGATAGTATACCGTGTAAAAGCTGTTGAACTACCCTTAGTAAAAAGTACGATAATATCACGTGGTTTCATAGTAGACACTTGGTATTGATTATTGATGCTTACGTGAGAAGTCATCGATAATACTCAATTATTACTACGTTGATGATTCTTTCATCATATCTCTCATATTATTGATTCGCTTATTGTCACAAAGATTATCTCGCATAATATTTTATATATTATTAAATCAATAATTGAGACGACAAAGTTATTCATATTGTAATATTTACAATGTTTAGAAGTTTTGTCAAGGAGAGGTTTGGTCACCTAATTGCGCACCAATAGGGAGAAATTCTTATTGGAAAGCCACCTCTTTCCTGGGAACGACCTGGTTGTTAAATATTGTGAATTATAATATTAATGATGAATAAGTTCGTGTTGATTAAAGATGAATTTGATAATTCTATTGTGTTGGGATTATTTGTGTTAGTAGAAATCGACATTTATTTCGATAATAATTAATGTCTGGAGATTATATTGTCCAATCGGGTATTCAGGGCACTATTCATGTCGGAGTACTATTCATGAGTTACTATTCATGAGTTACTATTCATAAGTTACTATTGAGTCACATTCACTTACTATTAGGGGAGTTGGTGTAAGAATGATGATACTTGCATGACTAAGTTAAAGATGGAGGTATAGATGGAGGTACTATATTGTAATTAATTTTTTACATGTTTAGAACTATTGAGTCACATGATTTTACTATTGATTCACATAATTTAATATTAGGGGAATTGGTGCAAGTTTGATAATACTTGGATGACTGAATTAAAAATGAAAGAAAAGTTGGAGGTATTGTACTGTAATATTTTGAGCCCCAAAACGTTCAATTATCGAAACTATATTTTCCTATAAATAGAAGCTCATTCTTCCTTCATTTCTCACCAATTCACTAAAGCTTTAGAGCCATTATTATAGAGAGAAATTATAGAGAGAAAGAAGAAGAGAAGTCTGCTACATTTCTATTCCAGTATCCAGCTTCATTCTAAGGTAAGGGGTATTATTCTTTCGTATTCATGAAGAGAATTACTTTCTTTCAATACTCGTAAGAGTTGTTATTCCATTCTTCATTATTATGTTGGAATAACCTGTTTATGCGAAGTACCGCATACATGGTGAAATTCTTCTATTATTCCATTCTTTATTATAATTGTCGAATATATCATATCTGTGTGTTTTTACGCCTTACCGGGTTCCATTATTTATTATTCGCATTTATTATTATTCGAAATATATCTTGTCTCATGCGTTTTACGCCAACTCAGTTCCATTATTTATTATTCTCGCATTTATTATTCTCGCGGAATATCCTCGTCAGCATGCGTTACGCCGGGACCGGTTCCATTATTTATTATTCATTGGGAATAACTTTATGCATATGCGGTTTTCTATCGCATGCATAGTGAATCCTTCATTATTCCATTCTTTATTATTCATTAGAATAACTTTGTTTATGTGGATTACCACATGAATGGTGAATGATCCTTTGTATTCATTCCTTATTAAATTGTGGAAATGATCTCAGATCGTGGATTACTGACATGGCGGTGAAAATCCATTTGCGCTTCATATATTCTTTATTATACTCGGTTGGTTAAAGTTTTGACTTCTATACTCCATGAAATTAGTGGAATATCCTTGATATTTGTGCTTCATCCAAAGATATCTTTTCATGGAAATATTCTTCCGAGCATTCTTAAATTTTACTCTACAAAGAAGTATCATGTTGATAATTTGGGCGTTATTAGTTCTTGGATAAATTAATTCTTGAACTTGTTTTATTGAATTATTATGTCATTGTCATCATCCTCGTCTTTTATATTGTAATGAAAGTCATCTTTGGCTTACGTACATAGATGGACTTAGTATGATTATGACCGAGGGATCATTCTAAGATAATCATAACTTTTGTAATGTTATAAATGATATGGTAAAAGTCCTCGATTAGCTGTAATGCATTGATGGATGCTTTTTGGTATGATTATGACCAGGGATTATTCGGTATAGTCATGACCGTTGATGATTTAATGAATATCCTTGGCTCGTAGTACATGGATGATTAGAAGTTGTGGTTTATTTATTAAGCTGAGTCTCAACGATAAAAATTGATGAAAATATTTTTAAATCATAGAAGATAGTAGGTTTTATTCTCTACTTGACTCTTCTAATGGATTACTTATTCCGCTGCAGTTAAACTTGATGTCTATTATATTTTATCAGTTTAACATTGTTGAAGACTATTGATAATTTATTCTGCAGTATCTTAGTCATAATATTTCTTACTGGGCTAGTTGAGCTCACCCTTTCTTTCACTGTTCTCTTCAGGAAATGAGAATATAGCTGGGACGAGTCGGGGAAATGAGTGACGGTCCAGATGATAGAATTAGTAGTCCTCACTACTCTGTTAAATAGTGTGACAATAAATGTAATGAGGACTCCTTTGAGTGTGGATATTGTCTAGATGACAATATTCCTATTAAAACTCTCAGTTTATGTATTGTAGTATATTACACGACGGTTGTATAATTAAGTTTGTATTTGTATTTTGTACCATGTATTTGGCAACTCAAGATGGGTGATGTATACATATTTTGGGGATGTCGCGTTAATTACTAGTATTTGAATAAAACTAGTTAGTTATAAATCCTAAAATCTTGTACATCAACTAAACTCAATCTTGATTTTGATTAGTTTGTTTCTTTTTAATCTTCTTTTATCATGTCTAACTTGTTTATTTCCTCTCTTGTGATACTTAGAATCACACGAATCGATTAAGTAATGGAAGAAAAAAGAAGCAATGAAAGTATTAGTACATGAAGATCATCACTCTTACCTAAATTTGTGTGTAAATTTTAGGACTAGTATTTTTTATAATTTTTTTAATATTCTACAATATCTGTTGCTTATCGTACGTCGTCCTCAGTCGTATGAACTTCTCGATTCTCTCGTGTGTGTGTGTGTGTATATGTGTGTGTGTGTGTGTATATATATATATATATATATATATATATATTATGGGTAATATGTATATACACAGCTGTGTATTACACAGTAAGGCTATGGCGACAGATTTTTTGGGCTATAGTGACGGTAAACTGTCGCCATAGCCCAAAATAGCTATGATGACGGGTGAAACTGTCGCTATAGCTCAAAAAACCGTCGTCATAGTCTACTGTGTAATACACAGCTGTGTACATATATTTTTTCCTATATATATATAGTGTTATGTCCACACTTTTGTTTATACATGTTTGTACACAGTAATGTAAATTCAATAAAAAAAAATATGAATAGACTTTTAATTGAACAATTGTTAAAATTTATTAGAATTCAACTTTTACTAAATAAGGGTAAATTGGGCATAAAAACTAAATTATATAGTTAGTCTAATGCACAAAGGGTTAGTTTAGTTAAAAATAGGACCCACTTGTAGAAATATCATATTAGTTTGTGAAAATATCAATTTTCTTTAAAAAGATGAGCTAACGTGACGGTGAAGATAGAACTGTCTCCAATAAATGAATATTAGAGACAATATAATTTAGACCGTATCAAATGAGAAAACATTCTAACAAATGATTTCATGCATGCATGTATTCTTATGGATTATATACATTGTCCTTCTCTAGCTTTTACTTGTTCTCATCCAAGAAAAAATACATGGCTGCATGCATGATGAAACTTACATAAATTGGGGTGTATAGAATTGTTTAAAAGAAAGAAATTGTTTGTCAATGTTTGCCATGTCTTCCCTTTGTATATGCATGTAATACATGTTTCATATATAATTATCTGATTTGTCTCTCATTAAATGAAAATATTAGAGCCATGGAGTGGTGGGATTCATGTATTTGGCTTGAGGGACTATATATCACCATACTATCTAATTTGTGTTTCTTCTTCGATCTCAAATACACAGTACGTACCAATTAAAAAGATCAGATGGACAAGAGTTGACACTGAATTAAAAAGTGAATAAGGATCCTCTCCATTTCAAATGATTTGGAGAGTCTATTTCATTCATGGTCCAGATTTAAAATATGTTGGAATGTGACATCATGATGATGGGAGAGAAATGATGAAAGATATACAAAAAAATAGATATTATCAATTTCATTTAAAATAGAAAGGATCCTAGGCCAAAGAGGTCGAGGGAATACTTTGATATATGGAGTTGATAAATTTTTGGATTTTGCATATCAACATTAATGATATTAACCTATATATCAAGTGCCCATGCATGTAAGAAATGTAAACAAAGTTTTATTGTTTTATACGTCAAGTTATTTTGATACTAATTAATATTCTCATTGAAACTCTTATTGGGTTACCACTAATGGAAGTTCTGTTGGATTGGACATTTTATCTCCCACTACTTCGAATTCACAAATGTCTGGAAATTAATCAGGTCAGTTTCTTTCTTCTTAACAAAACTGATCATACATGATAATATATATATATATATATATATATATATATGAGTCAGATACATGATCTTGCTTCAATTCTTGGTTGTTTTATTGCTTTCCATGTCTGGCATTGTTGTCTCAATTAGTCATGAAAATGAAATGCATATATTCCTTTGTATTACGACTATTGATAAATATCTTACCAAGTCTCTCTTGTTATGAAGTGGTACAGTTGACTCAAACAACCCATCTAGATCTCTTATTTTGTGGCTTATGTCGGACTTGTGGACCATAGTTATATTTGGGAAACTAACTTTGGTTAATTATAAAGTTTCGTAAATGGGTATTTTGTGGCAGTAGCTGTGACTAGATTAATAGGTAGTTGGATTCTTCTCTGTTTTTCTATTTGTTGATTTAATTCTTTTGGTGAAATTGATTAATGGCATTCTGACATCAAAGAAATAGTCAATGAAATAGTAAATGCATTATCCTATAATATTGCTTTATGCCCAATATTCTGGAGAAGTCAAATATATACTATTTCAGAAGCTGACTTCTAAAAATGACCCCTCCCCTCTCCTCTCCTCTCCTCTCCTCTCCCCCCCTTTTCTTACTATATCCTTCCAGATTCAAGTTGGAGCGCTAATATAATTACATACGCTTATGCGGAATATGCATGCATAATGGGTAACTGTTGCATGCATAGTAAACTTATGATCGATCTTATGAAGTTACTAAAAACAAAAAAAGAAAAATAGAAATAAAAAATGTTTGGAAAGAGCAGAGAAACATATATATATATATATATATATATATATATATATATATATATATATATTTCTCCTTAAATTTCTCAAACCCCGCCAAAGGCTATACAAATACTTCTCATACATGCATCTTCGCCGTAGCTAGCTAGGGACTTCGCTGGCAAGATTAAGCATCCGCAAACATTTGGAACTAACTTAAATGTTGAATCTTCATTAGTATCATGATCACCAGTACTTTGGTAAAAATTCAGCCGTTCTAATTGTCCTAATTAAGCTCTTTTGATTTAGTGAAATTCAACCATTAATTAGTATATCTTCAATCTGTTGTGATTAATCTCTAATATGCACAAATTAATGCTTTTATTGTCCTGTTGCTGAGCCTTGAAGAGGAATTAATTGAGTTAAGATTTTGAAAGTAGGCATACCGCGTCTATAGTGTTAAATGCATTTTTAATCAATTTTGTGTTTAATTTAGACTCGTTAATTGATTGAATTTAAATAAAATTATAAGTGTATTTGATAGTCTACTATAACAAGATTTATAAGAGAGAACAATATATATATGATTTAAGTAAGAATTATATATTATATTTTAATTATATTAATAATTATCCAAAGTGGGATATATGAAAAAATGTATTGTTATTTGCAAAAACTATTTTCTTTAAATCTCGCATTGATAAAGAGTTAAACTATTTAATATTTTATAAGGATAAAAGAACAGTAACTAAAGAGAAAGCTTGATCTTGTCACAATGATGTGGTCTAAAGCACCGGATCCGGAGGTATATTTTCTTCTTTCATATAGTATCCACGCAACATTAGTTTAACTTTCTTCTAAACATACCTATTTCCCATAATTTTTTACACGAAACTCTTCTTCCTCTTTCATTTTGCAGGACATTTGAAAGATCTAGCCAAATTAAAGGGGTTTACATGTGTTGCATTAACTAAGGCTTGTATGTTTGTGGGTTCACATACCTTATTAGGCACTTTTGTGGTTATTTGATGGCTTTGTAATAGTAACAGACGTGAATTTTTCAGTTCTAATCTTGGTCGTTAATTCTTATATTGAATAATAGAGAGATGATGTATACCCATTTTTTGATCTATAACAAATACAGATATTTTAGTTACGTTTCTAAACCGTCACAAAAATAAATAACACCTCCCAAAGTGACGGTTGTAAATAGCATTAGCGACAGTTTTTCAGCTTTTAGAGACGGTTTTCTGTCTGTCGCTACTTTCTCATGTCTATCCACCTCAAGCATATAATCGACAAAAACTGTGACCAAAGGAAGGTATATAGTTAATTGTTTCATGAATCATATTACTCAGCTTCATAGATCAATCATCAATTCAAATTTTTCTTAGTTATTATTTTATGAGGTGAAACTCGCAATAATTATTAAGCTTAGGCTATCTCATTTTGTTTGTAATAATGATAAATAGATAGATAAATATGATTATTAATACACACAAAATATTTAAAACAACCAGAACAACTTATCACTAAGTTTACCACTAACCATCATTCAAATTGTAGGTGAATGTACAAAATGAGAATAATTAACATGAAGTTAATTTTGCTCAATTGATTAATACAGTATTGACACGCATGTCAGGAGGTGATATTTATATTTGTATGTCAGTACTATATAAAAGTTAATTTCGTGATAATTGCAGAAAATATATAGATGTAGGTAGGGGGCTTTAAGGAGTCCCCATTGTAGCTGAAAATGATACATGAGACTTTCCACATCAAGTGCTTGGTACACATAAAATGCACTAAAATACAGAGTAAAATATTGCAAAACTTACTTTTCTAATTAAATATTTTCACTTTTACCCTCCGTCTTATAAGGGGACTTTAGCCAAAATTACTGCCAAAAAAAAAAGGAGTCAGGATTTTTGGGGGTAAACAACACTCATTATTGCAGTTGCAGCCTTTATGTATGTGTACATACATATCTTTGTTTTTTACCCATTTACTTTTTTTAGCAAAGCAGTAAATATTTTGAGGAGAAAAGGTCAAATAGGGAAAGTTAATGGGAACAGAAACAAATGAGGATCAACATTGGATTAATATTTAAGTGGGTGTGGTAACTGCATGGTAAGTAATTTTGACACAAATAGTACAAAAATTTCAGGAGTGTACTAACCAATAATAAACTGGGGTTTCTTTAAAAGGGTAGCCCTAGTGGGGGGTTGAATATTCTGATAGCCCTGTGACAGTATCATTTTGAAATATAAATGGTGTAATTTAATTAAATTAAATTTGTTAGTTGGAAAAGAATTGAAAAGAGACAAATTAGGGGAGGAAACAAGCGGGAAAGGGAAGGAAAAGTCACTATCAAGAATCCCTTTTCTATATGGAGAACAAAATAAGAGAGTATGATGTATGAAATAGTAATTCAATATGTGACCACTGTCCTTTCCTTGGCAGGCACAATGCTACAACTTAAATTATATTAAGTCAATAAGTTACACCCATTGTTTTTCTTTTTATCTAGAGTGGTTAGTATGAATTTAAGTTTATTTTATGTTTAATATAGTACTGATATGTAAAGAGATTATTCTTTTGTCTGTGTGTCAATTGATATGACATAAAGTTCAATTCATGTTAATCGAATCTGTTTTTTTTATTGGATTTCATGACTGTTTTTTCTACTTTTTATTTGAAAAAAGTTGGTCCTATAATTTTGGAGAAAATAGTAATTATTTTAAATGAATAGCAGACGCGTTTGTTTGTGTTACATCATTATAATGATTCGAAAAAAATACATTAATCATACAAAAAACATATCGATCTGATTATTGATGATACAAAAACACTTCTGATTGACGTAAGTTTGAATTATTTTCAAAAGAAGTTGTAAATTATTGCAATATAAAAACAAATAAAAGTATATATATATATATATATATATATATATATATATATATATTAATTAGTGATTTGCCCTAATTAATTAATTAGTGATTTGCATTGAGAATTAACTTGCAATATTATTTGCCAAAGGGAAAACACAAAGACTTGTCTTTGAAAGATTTCTTAATCCAATGTTATGAGATTATGTATTATTATATTGGATAAAATATTATTAGGTTGATTTAAGATGATCATGATGTAGGTGGGGTTTGTGTGGATTTGAATATTCATTATATTTCATGATTATCTATCCCATATAATTTAAAAGAAAGTGGGTCCAGGTGGAACTGCCTGGCTTAATTAGTGTATATTATTATTAATAATAATAATTAATATCACAATATATAATAGTGGTTGGTTTTGAATATATCGCTTATAGTGATATGATTAGAGCACCTCTAAACTTTTAAATTTAATATTCTGTAAGGACTGGACAAAACTGTCCTTTTCTCCACCATTGTTAAAGGGTTCTAAAAAGAATTTAGTATATATATAATATAGATCATTGGGTGGCTAGATTGAACATCTTTTCATGTCATTGTGAAAGTGTCCTTCACTCTAAAAATTACGTTTTTAAGTTTTTACACATGTATATATAAAGTTCGTCTCTCTAGCCAGTTATAAGAAGTAAATTAAAAATAAATCGATTATAACGACGATTTTTTTCGTCGTTATAGTAAAGAAAGTCGATTTTCTATGCTATAGCGACGGAAAAACCGTCGTTATAGTTGGTTCATTTTTAGTTCGTTCTCTATATATGGTTCGTTAGAGAGAGTCGGACTATATACATATATTCATTAAAAATATACTAAAATTTCTAAATTTAATAATAAAAGAACAATAAAATTCAATAGATTACATCCAAGTTTTTCTCACACAATATTTAAAAAAAAGTGAAGGGTAAAATAAATTAATTGTAGAAATCAACAAAAAAACAAGCATCTTAATTAATTAGTATAAATTATTGATCAAGAGCAATATTGTCTTTTCTCAATTAATAATTAATCCACCCCAACTTAAATACTATCAAAAGTAAAGGGTGGGCATAGTAGTAATTAACAACAATGAAAAACTAACAACTCAAAAGGGAAAGGGGAAATTAATTAATTAGCAAATGGAAAGAAAAGGATAGAAAAAAACAAAGAGTGGGGTTGGTTTGGGGATGAGCTGTCTGTCCCACAGCATTAGATGCTTTATCTGATGCTTACCTGCGCTGTCTATCTCCCACTCTGGACGTCCCATTTCCATCTCTCTTTACCACAAAAATCTTCCCCCTCGCCCCACGCCCCCCACCCCACGCCACCCCACCCCACTCCACCCCACCCCACCCCAATTCTCTCCATTTCTCTCCTCTTTTAGATTATTTATATATCACCAACTCTTCTCAATCTCAACTATATATTATCATGAGATAAAAACACAGTTTACTTGCACATACGTACACAATATATATATATATATATATATATATATATATATGTAATGTAACAGTAATTGTCGTGGCAAGCAGTTGACTCTAAACGACTTGATTTTATTTAATGGAATAGCGAAATAACAAAAGTTCTGTTACAAAATTATCTTTAACTTAATATTTTATCACAATTATATATGTTAGTCGTGATTCCCACAAGTATATAATTCTTATATATATATATATATATATATATGAATAAATATTCATGATCCAGTTAAGCTAAAGTTAGTTTTATCATGTGAAGAATACGGGGAAAGTAGATGATGTGTGGTAGCTAGGAGTTGCATGGTTGTAAGAAGTGCTATTGCTTCTGCAGTTTCTGTCCTGCAACTGTTGCTCTTATCTGCATCGTTGCAGTTTGCAGTTTTAGTGAGAGAAAGGTATATATATATATATATATATATATATATGTATAGAACAAGGATAAAGAGCATTCTCCTTATCTAACATTCCTCCTTAAATAACATTCTTTTTATTAAAACGACGTCGTTTTGAAGGTTCTTTTAAAAAACAAGTGTGGTTGGCGCCAGTATTTTTATAAATAAAAAAAAATGGAATGGGAATTCACTCTTTTTAAAGCAACCTTAATACGTCAAGATTATATTAATCAATTGATTAACTTAACATAAAATTAACTTTATGATAAATGGATGCATATAATGCTAAACACATTTATTAAAGGTAGAATTTGAATTTATGTTGGGATAAGGCCTGAGAATCTCTAATGGATGTTGTTACATGAAGTGAGTTGATATCTCATGGTAGAAAGACAATGTTAACCTCAGTTTAACACCATTTTTACTATCACATAATAAAAACTCACATAATGAAGATATACTGGCGTATATTTTGTGGATCCCACATATCAGCGGGCATGCCGCAGATGCGTGTGTGTGATCTCGAACGCAGACGATGAGTTAATTTCAAAAGTCTTTGACTATAGAGTTTTATAATTCCCGCTACATTATAAATTTTTTTGTAGAATTATAATTGTGAAATATCCTGATAAAGAAGATTATATAAGAGTAACTCATCAAATTATATATCTTTTTAAAAGAGTGGATGATAATAGATAATATTTAAATAACTTATTCACGTAACTGACAATAAAAAAATCAAATATATGAAAAAAGAATATTTTTAAAATACAAAATTGATTCTTATTTTGGAATAATCTTATATAGTAATAGTAGTGTTTGATGCCATTTTAACATTCATTCATATATCTACTATATATTTTACTAAGACCCCACGAGTGGGCTTTTCTGCTACTTTCTACCCTTTTATTTATTTTTTGCTAAATTTTCACCCCATATTCTTCCCCGGCCGTAAGCTATCCCCTCGTCTTACTACTACAATTCTACTATACTTTCTTCTCTCTCTTCGTTCTTGCTGTTGAGGGAGAGAGAGAGACAAGAGTCAATCAGCACCAACAAACACTCATATAGAAGAGTCCTCCTCTTCCTCTAGTAGGTCCAGACCCTGCAAGGAATTTAAAGGTCTCCTATTTTCTCTCTCTACTTTGAAGAACAAGTAGCTAGGAGGGCATAAGGATTGAAGAAATAGATGGGGTTCATGAATATCAATATCAATCATCAAACAAAGAAAAAGCAACCAAAAAAGAATCAACTCTGAAAAAATTGAAACCCAAACCCCACAATCCCCACACACATACCCACAACCCAACCCACCATACCATTGAAATTACAAAATACACAATGGACCTCACAGATTTGCAGAAGAACAATAAACAACAACAACAAACCAACAATAACACCACCACCACCAATTCTTCTTCTTCACAGCCCCACCATCACTTATCTCACCTCCACCACCAATTTGATGGCCGATCTTCGCCCTTCAATATGGGCTCCATCTCTATTCAAGCTGGACTTTCTCCAACTAGTCTTAATCCCCAAACTGGCCCAACAACGCCCACTTCTTCCTCTTCTTCTCTCTCTTCTTCCACCACCACCTCCTCCACGGCTCCGCCTCTGCCTCTCATCGATGCCTCACTCGCCATCGCCACCAGATCCGACTCCCTCACCGATCCCTCCAAAAAGCCCTCGACCCAGCAAACCCAAATTGTGGCGAAAAGATCGACCAAAGACCGACACACTAAAGTCGACGGCCGGGGGCGGCGCATCCGAATGCCGGCCACTTGCGCCGCTAGGGTTTTTCAATTGACGAGAGAATTGGGTCATAAGTCCGATGGGGAGACAATTGAGTGGCTGTTACAGCAGGCGGAGCCGGCAATTATACACGCCACCGGGACGGGAACCATACCGGCTAATTTCTCGACGCTAAACGTGTCCTTAAGGAGCAGCGGATCCACTATTTCTGCTCCGCCGTCAAAGTCTGCACCGCATTCATTTCATGGCGCTTTAGCACTTGCTCACCACCCGTACGAAGAAGGGTTTTCGCATATGTTAGGGTTTCATCAGCATCACCAGCAGCAACAGCACCATCAAAACCTCCATCTTTTGACGGCTGAACAAATGGCAGAAGCAATTCCTACCGGTGGCGGAGGTGGTAGTGGCGGCGGTGGCGATGGTGGGAATGAGTCTACTGAGAATTATATGAGAAAAAGATTTCGTGAAGATTTATTTAAAGAAGATGGACAGCAACCTCAAGGGGAAGCATCAGCTGACTCAAGTTCACCATCAAATAAGCAATTCAAGAGTTCTATACAATTGCCTAAGCAACAAGTGGCTGGGCCATCCTCTAGTATGCTAAGGCATCCTAATATGATGCCAGCTACTGCTATGTGGGCAGTAGCTCCGGCACCTAGCAGTGGAACCGGTAACACATTCTGGATGTTACCGGTCACTGCTAGCGGTAGTGGCGTGGCAGGCACAGGCACATCTGGTGTCGGCCCTTCTGAAGTACCCCAGATGTGGCCTTTTTCAACTACACCATCAATGAGTGGAAACACACTACAAGCGCCGTTACATTTCATGCCAAGATTTAATATTCCTGGGAATCTTGAATTTCAAGGTGGCAGAGCGAATCCATTGCAGTTAGGTTCAATGTTGATGCAGCAGCACCAGCACCAGCACCAGCAACAACCGTCTCAGCATCTTGGGTTGGGAATGAATGAGACAAATTTGGGCATGTTGGCTGCTCTCAATGCTTATCCAAGAGGTGGATTTAATATGAACGCAGAGCAAAATCATCCATTAGATCATCAACAACAGCAACACCAGCACTCTCAAGCTACTGATCATAGTGGAGATGATGACCCAAATAGCTCTCAATGATATACTGTCAAATTTAAGCTGGTTAGTGATTAATTTCACATCACTCGTGTCATAGTAGTATATACATATATGCATTGATTAATTGAAGAATTTGAGTTTATTTACTACTTTATGCAGATTTGGAAGGTAAATTTGGGTTGGATCTTGTGGTTGAAAGAGAAAAGAGGTATCTATTTCTCAATTTAGTTGTGTTTGTTTGTCATTATTATCTTGATTTTTTATTTGCTGTTGTGGAGGATTGGAGTTGTAATTTGTTAGTTTGGTCCAAAATTAGGGACACTAGGAGTGAAGAGAGAAGATTGTATAGGAGGGATATTGGCTTTTGTGTTTGGTATCATAATTTACCTTGTTTACATATATGAAACCAAAAAAAAATATTGGAAAAACAAGGAAAGGAAATTAGAGAGCAAAATAATGTTTTAATTAATTGGAATAGTCTACAAGATTTTTCTTTCCTTTGGCACGCATTGGATAAAGTAGCTTTTTCTTGTTCACTAAGAAAATTAGATAAAGTAAAAAAGCCTTTGAATTCATGGGGGGTTATTATTTTTTGTCATCATTTTCAAAATGATGTAGATTACTACTACTTTTTTTTTTTGTATATATATATATATATATATATATATATATATATTCAACTGAAATTTAACATATTTAACATTTTTAAATGAATCCTAAGACCTTATACATATCATCTTATACATATTGGTTAGTCAATTAATCAATATTACAGTGCTGACACACAGATATAGATATCACTTCCTGATTTACGTGTTAACACTGTATCGATCAATTGACTAAAGTTAACTTCATGCTAACTACTTTCGTACCCAAGCTTTATAGTAATTTGAATTCTACTAATGAATTTTTGTTGATTATTTCATGTGGAACTTCATGATATTATGTGTAAACTAGTAGTAATTTATACTTTAAAAAAAATTAGAAAAAAGAAAAGAAAGAGGCCAGGGAAGAAAAAATAAGAAAGTGAAAATAAATAATTAATTAATAAGAATAGTTTATAGGACTAGATTTTTTGAGGGTCATTGACCCACTGAGTTGTACTTAAAAACTGTTGAGTTGACTCAACACCGGTAGGTTTTTTCGGAAGTGGTTAGTATGAAGTTTATTTTGGGGTAAGTTAATCAATTGACTAATCGAGGTTATATACGTGTCAATATTCTATTGGTCAATTGACCAATTTACCAAAAAATAACTTCATGCTAACGAATCCGTTTCTTTCCTATCTGTTTTGCAAAACACTGCATTCACAGCAACTGAGACTGACATTTGTTATTGACTTGGACAGTCAATTCAGATGACTTCCTCGTTTTCATTGCTTAATAATTTTTTCACAGTTTCTTATATTTTCGTAATGCTACCCCTGCACTTTTGATTATTTATACTTTACCCTCTGCTAAGTTATAACCTTTTAATTAATCTCCTTATTCTGTACTATTGAATTACTTTATTTCAATAATATTTTTTTAAAAAAAGGTCCTTACGGTGGTAATAATGATTTCCTAATTTTGGGGGAGAAATAATAAATTATGTCCCGAAAACATGTGCTATAATTCCTTCGAAAAAATCGACCTCACTGTTAGACTAAAATGTTAAATATGTAAATCACTAATATTTCATAAATAAAATTTCATGTTTCTCAATACAATTGTTATTTGTTTTTTCTCATGTCATCAAATTATATTTAGAAAATATTATTATATTAGAAAATTGATTATTCCACAAGTAAATTTTGAGATTTTCACAATGTCTCTCCCACAGTTAGACCTGACCTGATAATATTAAGTTGGTTAACTATTATTTATGTAGAATGGTTGGTTTAGTTTTGAAATCGTATTATGAATTAAAAATATGAGTCGAAACTAATTTAAACCTATATACATGTACCATCTGCCTCTTTCAGAATCTTGCCACGTGCCCTCTTGTTAGTATAATGGAACAGAGCTCGAAGTTAAAATAATTAAAACTTATCCATAAATTAATGTTATTAATAATTTTATTTATAAAAATATCAATTGTCTTGTCCAAGTAAGTTAAGTGTTTGTCGAATTATTGTTGTTTATCAATTTACAACCAAATTAAAAGGTGATTGAATGCAATATTGCATATTAGTATTTGGCAGATTTCTCAAAGTCCAAATCAACAAATAATTTAATTCACTCAAGTGCAAATGGATCACACACAAGTATAATTAACCCTCAAATCAATTAACTTGGATTTGATGCATGCCCCACCCTCTAATTTTAACCCATAATCATACATACGTTATACTTTTATTTTATTTTATTTTAAATGGTTAGGGATTTAAAAAAACAAAATATATATTTTTTAAATGTTGATTAATTTTGGAGTGGGTGTTATTTTTTATTAGTTTTAGTTGTAGCTATCTAACCATAAGTTGAGGAAACATTAGGATTTTTTTGGTGATGTAATTGGATATAAATAATAACAATAATAACGGACATTTGAATATGGAAGGAAATAAAGATAGATAGAATAAAGAATGTAGATTCTGTGAAGCTTCATTTTTGAAGAAGTTGATTAATTGGTTAATAAAAGATCGATCGCAAGTGAAAATTTATGCAGACGATGATTCTATCGATTAATCACTAATTTATCTAAAAATGAACTTCATGCTAACCGGATCAGATAGAATAGAATAGAAGAATGTGGGTCCTGGAAAAGGACAGAAGAGGAGGACATGATGATGAGGTATGGTATTGTAGTGTTCTCATGGTCACGGATGGAATAGTATTTTATATAGAATTATGGGCCAATAATGTTAGTATTTATCTTAACATATAAAAATATTTTAAAACAAAATAAATGTAAAAAAATTATTAAATTAATATTTATTCCAACAACTCAAATGATATACATATCAATGGACCAAGTGATCATCGGGGGGTAGTTATAAAAAAATAATCGAAATCTTGATAACTTTGATCCAATGCTTCATTGGATACCATTTTTATCTCTTGCTCGCACGCACGCACGCACACACGCACACACAAACACAAACACAAACACAAACACGGTTGGCAGGTCAATGTTTGACAAACACCAAAAAGCATAAAAAGACGGTTTGAAAAAGCAGAAAAAAGAAAGGTTCCTTCTTCAGAAATTCCAAGCTGATCCAAATCATAACTCTTTAAGAATATTTATTTTGATAATTAAGAGATCGATCAGTCATCTTCCTTCTTTACTTCTATCCGTCTTCCGCGCATTTTTTTTAATGACAAATCCGACAACATTTCGATAAATACAATGAAGTAAATACATACTTTTAGCGACGGACAACATATAGCGTCGCTAAAAGTATAGACGACGGTTGTATGACCGAACTGTCGTCGGATCCGTCGCTAAAGGAGAATGAACACGAGTGAGTAAAATAAGAGTATGTACATGATCCAGACCGTATATATATATATACCTCCCACATCAAACATTTACGAATAAAAGAAAAAAAATTGATAAATCTATAACATAAAATTATTTGTTATGGCCGAGTGCGCATTTATTTGAAGATGCATGGTATGTAGGAGTGGACGAGGACAGAGTTTTCCGTGGAATCATGTCTTTAAAGTTTAAGAAATTGTTACCACAAATATTCAGCACCATTGTGCTATTGGCAACCTTCCTATTCATGTAGTCTGGATCCTCTCCATTTTAAATAAATGAAGACTCTTTGTTTCATAATTTAAATTTTAAAATGTATTAGAATGCGACGATAGAAAAAAGAGATAATTTTTAATCTGGACCATGAAATGAAAAAAATTCTCCCTCCCTCCCTCCCTCCCTCTTCTTAATTTCATATGTAAATTTTATAAAAAACATTAAACAAATAAGAATTCATAATTAGACTCTTTCTTTCTTCTTGATTTCATATGTAAATTTTAAAAATACATTAAACAAATAAGAATTCATAATTAGAAAATTAAAACATATAAAACCTGTTGGAAACTAACAGAATTTTAAAGAGAAAAAAAAGGGCAAGAAAAACACCAACCTAAATATATATATATATATATATATATATATATATATATACGGTCCGGATCTTAAACTCATCTTTTATCCAACTCATCCGAGGTCACCCCCGTTTAGCGACGAACCCGGCGACGGTTCAATCATACAACCGTCGTCTATACTTTTAGCGACGGACAACATATAGCGTCACTAAAAGTATAGACGACGGTTGTATTAATTAACCGTCGTTGTAGTCCGTCATAAGAAAAAATGACTGAGTGAGTTGAATAAGAATGAAACTTAAGATCCGGATTATATATATATATATATATATATATATATATACTGATCCGGATCTTAAGTTTCGCTTCTTTATCTAGCTCATTTTGCTCATCTTCTTTGGCGACGAACCCAAGGCGATTTATTCGGTTCGTCGCTATATGAAAGCAAAGTGAGCGGTATGAGCTACAAATCGCCGCTCATACTTTTAACGACGCTATATGTTGTCCGTTGCTTAAAAAGTATAGACGGCGGTTGTAAACAAATCGTCAGTCGAGTCCATATATATATATATATATATATATATATATATATATATATATATATATCTGATTAAAATTAAGTGCATCTATTATCTTCTTTTTTACGTGTTTCACCTCTTAGGCGACGGTTTGATCATACAATGGCAAGTAAATCATACTTTTAACGACGCTATAGGTTGTCCGTCGCTAAAAGTATGATTTACGATTGTGATGAATCAAACCGTCGCTAAAAAGGTGAAGACGTGAAAGTAAATAAGTATATGACTTGATCCTCTTCTCTCTCTCTATATATATATATGTTGATCCTGACTATATATATATATTTGCAGATCAAGTCATCTTTCTTATCTTCTTTCAACTTGTCTTTACTTTAAAGCGATTTGTTTTGGTCAATACAATCGTCATCTATACTTTTAGTGACGGATAAACATATAAGCGTCATTAAAAAGTATAGTATTTACAAATATTTACCAAAACCGTCGCTTAAAAAGGCAGTAAGACGCTAGTAGAAGAAAAGCTATCTGACTGATCCTCGATCTATATATATATATATATATATATATATATATATATATATATATATATATATATAGTTGGAATAAAATACCGAGTCTACTTGCGGCCCGGTTGATCAAAGGGGCAATTGGGAGAGAGAGAGAGAGAGAGAGAGAGAGAAATGGCGAAGCGGCAGCAGAGCAAAGAACCGTGCAAGCAGGAGGCGTGCGACATCCAAGCTTGCCTCTCCAAGAACAACTTCCTGCCTCAAAAGTACACTTTTTCCTCTTTCTCATTATTATTATTATCATCGTTATTTCATTTTCATCTGCTTGGTAAACGCATAATCAAAATAAACAAGGGTTTGAAGGTTTCCGTTCTTAAGTATCAATAATCACTTTAACATGTATGTATAGCTCAGTTGAATCAATGGTTTTTATTAATCATTTATAATGCCTCATTATTGGACATACTCATTTAGCAAACAAAATAATATATGTATATTGGAGATTTTCGGTTAAAATTAATGGGAGTTGAAGTGAAAATAAAGCACAATATATGGTGAAGAAGCTTAATTAGACCCTAATCAATTTATAGCCTTGGACCGTTCTTGTTATCTGCTTTAGATACTTATCTGGCTAGTGTCTTATTCTGGTTTACAAGTACCTTGTTACCAGCCAGCTCCGATTTTTTTCATCTTTCTTTTCACATTAAGTTCTTTCGGTCAGCACTTAGCTTTGCCAAGTGTGAAGATGGAAAATAGATGTCCATTCATGATTCATTTTGTTTTAAGAGAATCTCAAGATCTAGAAATTGAGTGTAGAATCCTCTGGAGTTTCACATTGGATGTAGATATAATAGCCGTTCTTTGATTTTCCCATTTTCTTAGGTACTACATCAGCTAAAAGTAACAATGACGGTGTTGTGTAAAATCTTTTTTGTGTGGAGTTGAATTATTATCCTAGAGGATGTGCACCAAGTTTATACCGACTTCTGTTGGACCTTGTTGTAATATTATGAACTTTTCTCCATAAAATAAATTAACATTCTACCTTTCAAAACTGCATAATCTACATGTGACCTCATCTAGAATAGTATCACCTCGTTTCCTAGTTAGCCATAAAAATTATTACCTTCTGCCTTTGTCTTGCTTGTGGATTACACGCTTTCTTGCAAAACATTATGCCGTGCATTTGTTCAGGCTGCCATTCTGCCATCAACATGTGCCCATCTAGTTATTTGTTTCAATAGAGCTTGTGGTGGAAAGAAAATGTTGTGAGAGTTTGTCATTACTTATCTGCTAGGGGGACCATTCAGATAGTGAGTTATTGTTGGCTAGTGCCTGGGGTATAAGGAGAGATGAAGTTTGAGCATTGACTAGTGCGGACCACCATGAGTTTGTAGCTTTTGATATATGTCAAAAATTCTTGTAATTTGAGCATTATAACACGGCTATATTTCTGAAGTAGCTTGTAGTCCTTTTTGATGTTTTCAGATAGAAAGTTGTCATAAATGTTTTAGGTATAATCTTATTGTAATTTACTTTTGTACCTTAGTTCTAAGAATTGTCCATCTTCCTCTAGAAGAACCAAATGATACCAAAGCTCAAATTTAGCTTTAAATTATAGTCGCTTGTCACTTTTGAGTTCTTAGTAGTACATATCACAGCTATGATCTTTTAAAAGGTATAAGTTATCAACTAATGTATCCTATTGATGAGCATGTTGCAAATATTGTAGGTGTGTCAAAGTCATTGAGTTGCTACAATCGTGCTGCGAGCAGTGCAAGTATAAGTCAACCCACTGCGCCTCTGTATCTGGTCTTCTAAAGCAACACAAGTAGGATCCCCCGACTCTGACCGGATGTATTTCTTTGTTCAGGATTTTGTCCCCTATGATTTTCAGGAAGCTAAGAAGATAACTAGAGAGTTTGTGGTGTATTGTAGTAAGTGCATCAACTTTGGGAAGTTCATTCTTTGGGGGAAAGAAAGAAAGAAAGAAACTGAGAGGAATTAAAGATGTTTGGTATACTTTTGGACAAGATAATGTGAACCTCGAAAATGCAGATCTACGAGGCTCTGTTCAAATAAGCTGGATAAACTTTGTAAAGTACAACTTTGAACAAAATTAACATGATATTTACTCTTTTTCAGCGATAAAAACAGCATCTGATAGAGTATCTTCATCACCATTGGTTCAAGCTGTTGATAAAACGATAATTTCACAGTTTTCAGGTCAGATGATTGCCATCTTAAAATTTTGTTCTAATGAATCAATTAGGTTTTTCTTCACGAGGCTACAGATTTGCTAGTTTACTGCTCGTTGCTGCATATATGCAATGATAGTAATTTGTATAATATTTATTTTTTAATATTAACAAACACCTGAACCAGGTCACAGAAAAATACAAGCAGAGCCTAATATGAGCATTCTTTTAACTCAGAGCTGATACCATTGTTGACAAAAAGAAAGCCTTTAATAACATTGGTAACTCTCTCTCCCCCATCCTTTTTGCTCTCACATCATGAGGGAGGGAGAGAGGGGGAGAGAATTATATCATCATAGGCGTATTTTGCAATAGTGTTGTGGAGTAGGCAACTCCAACACTAAAGCTCACAGTTAGATAAGAAGAAGGTTGTGAACGCTCTGTTTGCAAACTGCAAAGACAAGATACATTTTGTATAATCAACAATTTTTTGGAATTACATTTGGCAATTCTCCATTGTATGAAGGCGGAGAAGGCATCTGCAAAGGTTACAATCTTAATAAAAAAGAATCTGTTCCTAGGAAAAAGAAAAAGAAAAAGTTACCCGTCGCCACCGCACCACCGTGTCAGAAAAAGCATGATGCAAGATTCAAAGCATAATAAAATACAATCGACACTGGTGTGGTCTTTTGCCATATGAGTTCTGGCAATGGACAAAGCATCAGGTCGATCTCGTTGATTCTTGCCGTCTAAGAGGAATGCCTTCATGACCAAAACCATCCTCCACATCTGTGTGCTTTTGAAGACGTACTTGCAGAGGCGTCGGACCTGTATTTCAATAAGTAGAACCATCAGAGTATTAACAATGTACTTCATACCTAATAAATAACAATTTGAAACCACGTCAAAAATCTGCCAAATTAAATGTCCATGAGAGACCCAAGACCATACACCAATGGAGACTAAGTCTCTCTTGGACCACGGCTAAAAGAAAAAGTACAGAACCAATGGAGACCAACTCTCTCTCGGACCACATGACTAAAAGAAAGAGTACAGAACCATACCATCAACCATGTCCTTCGTTCTGTGAAGTAGAAAGGTTCCAGAAAGGATTGTCACAAACCCACACATTTCTGTGACAATCTGAGTTGGACTTTGCCTATCCCAATCCTGGTTTTTTTCCCAGAATTCATATTAAAAAAAAAGTTAAAATCAAAACAAATAAACAAACATTAATCGCATACTAAATTTAAACTGATTTTATTTTAACAATAAAAAACCACATAAATGTCGAGGATGGTTTGTACATGTGATCCATTCAAAATGTGCAATACAAATGTCAAGAAGGTTAAATATATCATGCATGAAATCGAATAATGCTCCACCCACCTTTAGTTTGTTATGTAACCTCTCAATGTGTCTTGCTGATTCTTAATACACAATACCTGACCGATCATGCAATGCCTGATAGACCATAACAGATCCTTAATGGAACATACAAATATAACCTGACTTGAGAATTGTCAAGGTGTGAGGTGACCAGGAGCCTAAGCTCCTAAGCAATAAGGCCCCTTCTAGGTGTCACGTCATTTACAAATTACAATCCACAATTTATAAATGTACAGTATATACACACATACTGTACTTCAAAATAATTAACCAAAGAAAAGTTATATGCATTAAAGCCTAAATAAGGTGACTTTTTTCATATATAGACTTTTTTTTGTACAGGAACTAAGAAAACTACTCAGAGTTCAGGGGCTGAAATTGTAACTAATGAAAGAATAGGGTTAGATCCAAAAAGTAAACAATCTAGGGTGAGCTACTTGCAATTTCACAGGAGATATTTATCTGGCCATGTTGGTTACCTCGCTATAGTTCCTCTTATAAACCAAACACAGATCAGTGGTAATGAGTTTATAAAGTTGTTCTCCTTTCTTTTCTTTTTCAATTTTGTTTCGCTTGTTCTCACAGCGTCAAGCCAACAAGTTGTTATCTTCTTCTCAACTCATTTCCTTTGTCTCTTTATCCCTTTGGTATGCACTAGGCAGATTTGGGTAGTACCTCACGAATGTCGCAGAGACTTGCAGTATCAGCACTTGGCAGTCTACGGCGTATGCCTTGACAGAAAATTGTCCAAGGTGTCCCCTAGGCGACCCAAGGCGATGCCTTTCTGGCCGAGGCGCTAGCTTTTGATACTTCCACCAAGTTGTTGCCTTGCCTTGCCAATAGCCAGCCGCTTGGACGCTAGGCAACACCTTGACAACCATGCTTGAGAATAGTCTCAATGCCTCGATGGGACTCAAATAGTTGATTACTTGATTTTTCGACAACCATGCTTGAGAATAATCTCAATGCCTCAATGGGACTCAAATAGTTGATTACTTGATTTTCTTTTTGCAAGTGTTCTCCTTTTCATCACAACATATAAACCGACACATACCTTCAAAATTCCATGCAAACAATATTCTCAAAAGTCAATTACGTGTTCTTTTTTCAATCACCTCTTCATCTAGAGTCAATTAACTTTTCTTTTTTTCTTACAAAAGTTTGTTCCATCACTTAGAGTTGGTGGGATTTGAATGCGAACCTGAGCATGTGGTTGAAAAACATTCTTACTATATGCATATATGACATAGAAATCAAGGTTCCTGTCTGAAATATCTATTGGCAGCAACATGAAGTCATGTAGACAGCTAGCAGCCTAGCAACATGAATATATTTGTTTTGGAGGGAGGTGAACAGAAATTTTCAAAAACAGAAAACACAAATGCTTCTAATGAGATGCATCTGATGGTACTTACAGAATGATATGATTAACGATTAATATTTATATCAATCAAACATGAGTTTCAATGCTTCTTATCAATGGTTACCTTGAACATGATCACGCTTGCCAAAATAGTTAAAGACGTAAACATAACATAGTATATGGGGGAAACAACAGCTGTATTGAATGTGTCAAGGGCCTGCATTCAAGAGTTCAACCAATTGAACTATAAGTATAATTTAGAAAGACCAATAAAATATAATTGAAATTCAGAAGTATAACAACACGTAACGGGAAACAAGTTGGGGGGAAAAGCGACCCAATTTCTGTAAAGATAATCATACTCATGCACACAAGCTATATGAATACATAAGCTAGGATCATTTTCTCCCGAGACAAAATCACTGCAATTGCAAGTAGAAGCCAAACTTCAAGTTTAAAATTCTTGTGTAAAAGAAACAGTCATACTTGGACCTCTTAAAAAGGTTAAAAGACAACTAAAGATAAGTAGAGAGGGCTTTATACGCGATATTTATTACACAATCTTAAAAGTGAAGCTGTAAATATAGACTTCAGCAAGAGAAGTAATGCTTACTCGCTAACGAGAAAGATAGACCAAATAATCCACTACTGACAAAATCAAAAATCCATCAGTCACGAGTAACTAAGTAAGACACCCTTAAACGCTAAAGTAAGACAGCAGAAATCCTATTTTTAACAAGTCAGAACAAATACAAAAGGCCAGTAGCATACAAACTTTTAAAAAAATGTAAAAAATTAAATAAATAATAATAATAACAACAACAACAACAATGATAATAATAACTTGAAAATATGCGTGAAAGTTGGCTATTGCTAAAAGTATGCAGGTCCCAAGTGGACACACATTGAGGTCAAGAGAAATCTCATCTCTCTCTCTTGAATCTTCTATACATGCATCAAGATCAAGATATTATTGCATACTAGATTGTACAAGCAATTGCAACATCCCTTACTGATCTCGTACTCAAAATCTCATTTTTAGTTAGACAATTAATATTTATGTTATTTCGGGAAGAGAGCTTTATCTACATCTGTCCCAAAATGAGAATCATCTCATTATATTTTAAGTGCTAAAGTCAAACTTCAATTAAAATCGTGGACTTTAAGAAGTGCATTCTCAGTCACGGATGGACATACCTCTAGTCCACTCTTTTTTCTCTTTCCACTAATATAATTCTTCTTCTATGAGTTTTATCTAAAGAAAAGGACCTGTTTGTTTTGAAAACAGCTACCACCAGAACTTACAGGTTTTTAAGTTAAAAATGATTTATCATGTAGACGTCAAAAGATCAAGAAGGAAGAAAAGGAAAAGTCGCTACCTTGTTTAAATAATTCATTTGCGTGAGCACACAAAAGAGAACCACCAACGAAAAGGCCCATGTTTGAGGATATATTAGTTGATTCATTCCCGATAATGTTAGCTTCAAAGCAATTCCAATTGCTTTGACACTCATGACCTGTCAGACAGTTAGAGTAACCAACTAGTGAAATGTTCTATTGCAAGTCAAAATTGTAAATAAAACAAATTAAGAGACAAATCAAATACCATTACATACCGATAAAGAACCAACTAATGAACAAACTCCAATATAGCACATTATATGTGTCTGGCCATATTGTGGAATATAGTGGAATATAATTACGAAAACAGCTGTCATCACCAGTGCAGCATACAAGAGAAAACCTGCAAAATAGATGTAATGATGTTTGGTCGTCAAACTGAGTGGGACACATGAAAAAGTTAAAGTAGTATATATTACTAGCCATAGTATATAATGATAACAGAGAGAGCATTTCATGAATCGCTGGTCACTAATACAAGAAAACTAAATACCTGGCTCTGTAGCAAGATCCCACACTTCTTTCACTGACTCAATTTCACGTTCTTGAGGAGCATGCAGAACAATGGTGGTTGACCCCACAACACACAAAACACAACCAAGAATTCCAAAAATATGTAGCTTCTCTCGCAAAATTATATGTGCAAGCACAGCACTGCAGTTTGAAAAGGTAATTAGCAGAAAACAACAAACATTTTAATTTAAATGGGCTTCTGATTTTATTTCATGCCTGATAATAATGCTGAGTGCGCCAAGAGGAGTGACCAAAATAGCTGGTGCAAATGCATAAGCTGCGAAATTAGCAACTTCTCCAACAACCACTGTTATAATAGCAAAGACCAATTAGAATCCAGAATCCAAGGGAGAATCAAACCGCTAGCAAGTGATTGGACAATTCACAAGGAAATAAGCAGGAATAAATAAATAAATAAATTTAAAAAAAAAAAAAAGAAGAGGAAATCAGTACTTGTTACAGAAATCTTTAGATGATGTAATATTGAGGAAGGAAATGGATAATGAAATAACAATATTAACAGGAAATTCTTCAGATAGTGTCTTTGAAGCTCTTTGGTATTGACAAGTTAATGCCTTCTCATATATTTCTCACTATAACAGGAGGCAATAAATGAAAAGCCAATAGTATGTTTTCACCTCCTGGGAGAAGAAATATAATCTGAAGAATGGGGTTGTAGAGAGGTCAGAAAATAGTTCAAATGTCATATTACATCCAACGGTGTATTCTAGGCTCCTAGCCATATGACATGACAGAAACTTTTAGTGATCTTTTAGTGATTTCATGTATGACGCCTTTCAGCTCCAATATTTTTCTTTAAATAGATTTTCCGAATCTTGAAATGTTTTTGATTTTATGTGTGTAATAGGTTGTTTGCAGTTTGAATTAGGAAGAATTCAGTAAATGCATACTTAAGAAATAAAACTAAAGTTCTGCATTCAATCCAACTTCTAACAATTGATACTTAGACAAACCATCCCCTTCTTCCTATTAGTTTCTTGACCCAATACATTGAGCCACCAGAAATTGGTCCCAACTACTGAATACTATTTGTTTTGGTTGAGGCTTTATTCTATTAAATTTATCTTTTTCTTATTTTTCTTTTGATAGGTCAGGTTTTATTCCACTGGATATTGAGTGGTAAGTTAAGTTACTAGAATCAAATTCTCATTAGTACTGTTTGACACTCAGATCAGCAATCTTGATAGCTTTGGATCCATCATCCCTCAGAATTACCCACTCAGATTTTAATGCCCATACTTATTCCTTGCATCTGGACTCATAACAGTTATGGTGCTCTTATTAAATGTACTTTATTACAATAATTTTAAAAAAAACATTTGAAAAGTTGTGTAATTGAATCCTAGCTTATGAACATATATTTATAATTTTATAAGCGCAGCCACCAAAACGCAACCAAAAAATCCATCCATTAAATGTAGATTTGAAGTTCTAACTGATGCTACTAAACAAACAGAATAATAGTACAGCGTGAATGATATCTGTTAAGAGTGACAAAAACTCTATACTAATAAAATGAAGCACAAAGGAGTTTGATAAAGCATCTCAGCTTCTCAACTCTGACTGGGAACAGATTTTTACTGCATATCCTTGTATAGATCATGCAAACTAACTTCTGTCAAAACATTTGTACTTGATCTAAGCATTCTATTTCAAAACAAACAGATATATATGAACTCACTTGTTATCATACCCACCCACCATAGTGGCTCGTATAAGTATGAATATCCTCCAACTCCTGAGAAAAAAAAAAGAGTCAACAGATAAGTTTCAAATTAGACTGTAACACAGCTGTAACCAGAAAGTAATGGTTGCGGCCATAAAGAAACGAAAGAGACAAAAATTAATAAGGTTTTAAAGCAATAAGTCAAAGCATACAGACTGACAAAGGTTATAATTAGATAATCATAATAGTGTCCGAGTTTAAATCATTCTGCACAAGGTAAACAAGTACCCATATCGCATTGATATTCAGTTCAATGATTTTCTTATGAGTGGATAAATTAAACTGATAACTGATGTCATTGAATTCTGTGGACATGTATTGTTTGATGGCGCCCCTAACTACCTAACTTTTGCAACAACATTAGAAAGAATAATTGCAGAACTGCATTGGATGATGCAATGAAAGCTAGAAAAGGCTATATTGAGCCTCTCAAGGTATGACATAATTTGGAGTGATAAACTAGTCAGTAAAAACTGTCGCTATTTTAGCATAATGTTGTTCGAACTTGGTATCATAATATTGAAAACCAGAGAAGAATATGCTGATCTCTGGGATAAACATGATTAAATGAAAATGAATCATGTTAATCTTGAATATTATAGAGCAATGGATTCCATCAGCGACAATTTTGGAACTAATGCTTGGTGAGTAGGTAGAGAACTTAAAACAGTTGCAATGATGAAGGTTTGTCTTGGATCTTAGTGCTTTCTCTTCTAGTGAAATAAAATTTTCAATAACAAGGAGCATTTTTAGTAAAATAACCTAAATTTTCACAATCCAAAAGCGCCGTGTTTCCTTTCAATCTATAGGTGCAACTGCACCCAAAGTTGTAGTATTATTTCTCCCTCTGAGATATGATTCTTTTTAGATAAAGGAAGAAAAAGTTACAAAGAAAGAGGACAGTGAATCCTCCAACTACAAACAAAAATGAGGAAAATGAACAACAGAACAAAAGAAAGGGGGGTGGTCAGTAGAAAGGAATAAACGTCCTGTTCCGATGGCAAGAAGTGTCTCAAAAAGTCGCCCATTGTGAAAACCACAATAAACTAGAAAGATCATTCTCTCCCGCAAAATATGAAAAGGTAGCACTTAATCCCTAAAGTAGGGGAATTTCAATTTATCCTAATACCCCAGAAATAGCAGAAGTAGTACACTTCCATGAAATCTGTCCATGATGCTAATTACTAAATAACTGAATAATATTAATAAGGAAGTTCTCAATAGAAGAAGGAAACACAAAAATAACTCCACATCTTCAAAGGAATCAAGCAATAGAAGAATACAAAAAATGAATAAAATCACACACACAAGAAGCCAGGCAGGCAAACTGGATGAGTAACCGAAGCAAAATGTGTGAATGTAGATTTAACAAATTGGAGAAAAAAACTTAAGCTATAAAGATGTTGCAGAAACATTTGCTGAAAGCAAGTTAATGTCGACTAAAATTTCTTAATAAATTGTCCAAGTAAACAATAATGTGATGAGGATAAAGTTTCCATACGGTGATCTGGCCACTGTATCAAGCTAATTTTTCCTAAAGTGGCTCTAAATTATTCATCTTTATCACATAATTCACTCTCTTTCCAAATACCACAGAAACAGAAATCAGCCGCTCATTAGCTCCGTATACAAACAAAGATTGCCCGTCAAACCCATCACAAAACACATTAAAATTCAAGTATAGTAGGCTAGTGAAAGACTGGGTAATTGGAAAATCACATTTATCTGATGCCATAAATGTGTGACTGTGTCTGAATTTCGTTGCCAAACTGAGTTACAGCATCACAAGTACATTAAATTCAGGAATCAAAACAAATCAATAGATTTCAAAAACTAAATACAATCACATCAAATTGAACAGACGTCAAAAACAACTACATTTGCACAGCACCCACAATTTCAAATATCACATGTATCCAAGTCAAAATGAGTCAAACATATCTATATACCTGCTCTAACTCCAGAAGCACCGGCTCTCTTTAAACCCTTTTTCTTAACAATGAAGCTAGCACCAATGAATATGCTTGAAGACAATGCTAATACTAAACCCTTGATATTATCAGAGGACATTCCCCTGTACGAATCTCTCCAGCTGTGATGGGACACCTCCGATGCCATCACTTCAAAAACCCTAATTTGCCCACAAATTCAACTTTCTATGCACGTTATCACTCTCTAAAGCACTAGCTCGGATCGTCTCTTCTCTATATTATATATAAATGTGTACTTGTATACATGTATATGTATTGTGTTGAGAGGACTAAAGGAGTGAAATTGGATGGTTTTGAAGATCTGTCGTCACTTGCAGACAGGATTTTGGAGAGAGAAAGAGGGTTTGTTGGTACAGCTGGGACTGATGTTTTCTTAGATCGGAAGAAGAGAGAAATAGGAAAGACTATGGGGTTTAATTAGCAAGTTTTACCAAATTAAGGGCCTTTCTCCGCCTTGGTGCTAAAATGAAGATTCCGCTCAATCCCCACTCATACACCACCATTATTTATCCCATCATATACCTTTTCCATTTTTTTGGGTGTTTTCTTTTTTCCCATAAGTCTTCCCCTTGAGTTTGTGTGCAATTTAAATTTTTATTTTTTAAATTTAATATGTTCCCTTCTATCTTAACAAATTAAAATAAAAGTATTTATGAAAATAATTTTCATTACATTCTTTAATTTAATTTATGAACTCGATATACTTTTCTCCATTACATAGTTTAATATTTTTTCTTTTGGTGTGATTTCGATTTTAAAATCAATTGAAACAATAAAATTCTATGTAATTTAAACAAAAGCTAAATATAATAGAATAATATGATGTAAATTATTAGAGTAGAATATAGTAGAATAAACAAAAGCTAAATACAATATTTGCTACTCTACTCTTAGTAACAATATGTTGTAATATTCTTAATAATAATATATTGTAATAATTTATAGGCTACTCTACCATATTACAATATATTGTTATAAAGAGTAGCTCAATCATATTACAACATATTGTTAATAAATATCATATTACAGTAATATTATAATCATAATACAGAGAGTCACAAACATTATAAGCTACTCTACTAACATGGTGCGGTTTCAGTTTTATAACCGGAACCGTAAATTTAATTTTTCAACCCACCTAAAATCGTCAAATACGTCTAAACTGTTGATGTTGTTTTAATTGGTGCGATTTGTGCGATTTTTAATACGATTTCAGTTTCAGATTGATTATTTGCTTAGCCCTAATATATACTGTCTTTTATATTATTTTATGAAATATTATTTGTAAGACCCCAACTTTTTATAAATAAAATTGAATTTTTCCTCTATTCATTATTCTAAATTAATAAGGTGTTAATTTGGTATAATACTTTGGTTATGGGTGAAATGTACAAATTTTGCAAAATAAGCAAGTGGTTATAAAATATTCATTTCTGTCGGGGAATATTCGTTTGGTCCTGAGTTTAAATACATGGTCGCCAAACAAACTACAACTTCATAATACAATTGTCGTGTGCAAAATCGACAACACATCATAATGAGTTTAAATACAAATATTGTCTTCAGATAATATCAACACTCTAATAAGTCCTCATTATAATTATTCATACACTATTTTACGAAATAGTGAGGATCGCTAAAATATCTTTCTAGAACCATTACTCCATACCCGACTCGATCCTCGCTTTATGTTCTCAACTCCCGAGAAGAAAAAATGGAACAAAAAGGAAAAGGTGAGCTCAATTAGCCCATTAAAGAATATTATGACTAAGATAATATACAACAAATTATCATTAGTCTTCAACGGGAAAAATCGATAGAATATAATGAATGACAAGTTTTAGATCAATATTCTGCAATGAAACAACAATCCATTAGAAGAGTCACGCAGAAATGAATTCTACTATCTTCTAAGACTTAAAAGTTCATCATCATCAATATTTTATCCTCAGTAACAACAATCAATATACATCTTTAATCAAATATTCATCTTTGCACTACAGCCAAAGATATTCATTTAGATCATCACTTAGTCATATTCATCTCAACACTGCTCATCTCTTCAGCACTACGGGCCAAAGATATTCATCGATTAATCATTCATCTTTTGCCTACGTGCCAAAGATACTCAATAATATCATCATTTAAAAGCGAGGATGATGAAAAATATTTTTAAAAAAACGAATCCAGTGAGATAGAAGGACAAATATTAGGGATTCGTATAACAGTTTATCCAAGATCAATAATACTTCATAATAACCAATTGTGAAGCAGGATTCAAAAATAACGATCAAAACATGAATACAATCAAAAATAGTAGCCAAAATAGACATCTTGGACAAAAAGGAAATTTTTATTTTTCTATGAATAGTCTTCAGATTCGTGAATAGTCAGTATCGTGAATAAAGAACCCCGACACAAAAAGTTCCAAATTTGATTAAAAAGTTCACCAATATTTCGGCATAATGATATTTCATATCATTTGAGAAGAAAATAACATCCCTTACCTCAAAATAATGGTACTTCATTTGAATTTCTGATATATAAAATGCATGAAACTTGCATTTAAATAAAGCAACTCTCAATGTATCAAAATACTCACTAAAATACGCTCAACAATATAGAGAGAAAGAAAACTTGTTTCTGGTGTGATTTTCAATTCTAACCTAAGCGTCTATTTATAGGAAAATGCTAGAATGCCATAAAAGACTAAATAATAAAATAATATTATTTAATTAACAAATTCTCTACGCATGCTTTGAACAAGTCTAGCATGCCTTCTTTGAAAAATAAACTAGCAGCCCACATGCTTGAAAAACCAAAAGTGGGTCCCACCCATAATTTAATAAAAATAATTTTATTTTCCGAAACTTCAACAATTCATAAAAAATAGTCTGTTTATGAGAAAAATACGAATTTTATGTCCATTCCACACGAAATCGAATTCTCTACAACTTTGTAGCTTTGAGTTTTTCCAAATTCTAAATAGAAAATATCCGAAATCCACAAACGAATGATTTTTAATTCCTCCGTTCCAACAAAATACTAATAAAATACTTCAGCATTAATTCCTTCATTTATAACCACATAAATAAATCCATCATTAATATCCACATCAAATAAATATTTTCTTATCATATAAATCAATAATTAATTATTCACAAATAATATTACAGAATCACAATTATGACAACCAGTGCAGCCTCACTGGAAGAGGAGGCTTTTCAATAAGGATTTCTTCTTACTGGCGCGCAGTTAGGTGACCAAACCTCTCCTTGACAGAACTTTCTAGACAATGCCAATAATGCTTATCTAATAATATTACTCAAATAATATGAATTATTGATCTGATAATGGGAAATACTGTGCAGTGACAATTATTGAATTAACAATAATATAAACTACCAACGCAGCAATTATTGAATGAATAAAATAAAATATTGAACATTAACTACTGTAATAATTATTGAGTAGTGCCTTCTTACATACGAATCAATAATTCAACAATACTGTGCAATACCGTATGTTACTGTGCAACCACGCATATTACTATATTTTAACCACCAGGTAATCCAACAGTGTTAACGGTAATAATTACGCCGTTATTTATAAAAACTCATACTTTGTCATTTTCTTCATCCGATGGTTATTACATTATGAGCCCCACGAATGGGCTGCTGGCAAATATTTAATATTCCCGACAAAAAGAATATTTCACGACCAAAAGAATATTTCCCGATAAAAATGAATATTTTATAACCACTTGCTTATTTTGTAAAATTTACACATTTCACCCATAACTAAAACATTATATCAAATTAACACCTTATTAATTTAGAATAATGAATAGAGAAAATTCAATTTTATTTATAATAAGTTGGGATCTTACAACCTCCCCTCCTTATAAAATTTCGTCCTCGAAATTGACGTACGTACCTGGTATTTTGTACAGGTGAGGCTACCTCGCTTTCATTTCCGATTCCAACTCCCAGGTCATTTCCTCAATATCATGGTTCCTCCATAAAATCTTAACTTGTGGTATAACCTTGGTGCGTAGGACATGTTCTTTTCTATCCAAGATCCTAACAGGTACCTCCTCGTACGTTAAATCTTCGTCTATCTCGTCTGGTTCTAACTCAATAATATGATTCGGGTCTTTCACATATTTACGAAGCATAGATATGTGGATAATATTGTGAACACGAGACATACTTGAAGGTAATGCGAGTCTATAGGCCACATTTCCTATTCGTTCAAGAATCTCAAATGGACCAACAAATCGTGGATTGAGTTTTCCTCTCTTCCCAAATCTTGTAACTCCCTTCCATGGAGCAATACGTAATAGTACATGATCTCCAATATTAAATTTCACGTCCTTTCGATGAAGATCAGTATAACTCTTTTGTGAGACCCCGAATTTTATGAAATAAAAGTGTTCAATTTTTCTATTTTGGTGAATAGTTAAATTGATAATAGTTTAAAGTTAAGTGTGACATTTGAAAATTTTTCAAAGTAAGTGATGATGAAGTTTTGTTTTATTAATATTACTAATATAATAAAATGTAAAAGCTTTTATATAAAATGTAATACTTTTATAAAGTTATTTTATAAATAAAATATATTATATTCTATTATGCATAGTATTTTGCATAGTAAAATCTTTTATATAAAAATGTAATACTTTTATAAAGTTATTCTATAAATAGAATATATTATATTTTATTATGCATAGTTTTTTGTATAGTAAAATCTTTTATATAAAAAATGTAATACTTTTATAAAGTTATTCGTTTTATTAGATTATAAATAGAATATATTATATTTTATTTAAAAGATTTTTCTTTAAATCTGGACCGTTCGTTTAAAGTAAATCAATCTAGATCTTTCATGAATTAGTTACTTTGCAGTCCATTCTTCTATAAATAGAAGCTCATTCATTCATTATTTCTTACGAATTCACTGAAACTCTAGAGAGAGAAACTATAGAGAGAATTCTTCTTCTATAATCTTGAGCTTATTTGTGACGCCCCCAAAATTAGGTATACGTCACCCATCTTGGGTCGCCACTTACATGGTACATAAATTCAAATACAAACTTATTAATATAACTGTCGTGTACAATACGACATAAACTGTGAGTTTGAATACAAATATTGTCTACTAGATATTATACAAACTCAAAAGAAGTCCTCATTACAATTAATATCACACTTATTTCACGAAATAGTGAGGACTACTAATGCTATCCTCTGGACCATTACTCCGCTTCCCGACTCGTCCCAAATATATTCTCATTTCTTGAAGAGAATGAAAGAAAAGAAAGGGTGAGCTCAACTAGCCCAATAAGAAATATTATAACTAAGATAATGCGTAATAAATTATCAATAGTCTTCAACAATGTTAAACCGATAAAATACAATAGACAACCAGTTTAATCATGGCTGAATATCAATCCATTAAAAGAGTCAAGTAGAAAATAAAGTCTACTATCTTTTAGGTCTTAAAAGGTTTTCATCAAATTTTATCACTAAGACTCAGCTTTAATGAATAAACCACAATATCTAATCATCCATGTATCACTACGCCAAGGATTTTCATCAAATTATCAATGGTCATGACTATAACGAATCACCCCGGTCATAATCATACCAAAAACTATCCATCACTACATTACAGGCCACTGAGGACTTTTGTCACATCATTTATATCAAGCCATGATTATACCGAATGATCCCTGATCATAATCATACTAAGTTCATCTATGCACGTAAGCCAAAGATAACATAATATAACATGAGGATGATGACAATGATATAAGAATTCAATAAAACAAGTTCAAGAATTATTTTATCCAAGAATTATTAACGTCCAAATTGTCAACATGATACTGTTTTGTAGAGTAAAATTCAAGAATGATCAGAAGAATATTTCCATGAAAAGTGTAAGACCCCGAAATTTTTAAATAAAAAGGAATTTCCTTTATTTTGAAATAGTAAGGGTTGATTTGATTAATGTGGATAGTTAAGGGTTAAATACGCAAATATTTCAAAATAAGCAAGTGGTTATAAAATATTCATTGTTGTCGGGGAATATTCGTTTGGTCGTGGAATATTCAGATCGCTTCGGGGAATATTCGTATGCACGCACGCAAATGACCATGTGTGGGCCCCATAACGAAAAAGCGATTGGATGAAAAAAAACGACAAATATAAGTTATTTTAAATAATCTAGTAGTAGTTCATCTTGCCATTATCTTTCGTTGGAATACCCGGTGGTTAAAACACACTAATACGCCGTTGTTGAACAAGAAGATACCACGATTGCACCAATTATTGATTCTTACGTAAGAAGGCACTTTACTCAATAATGGTTACAGAATTACTGCTCAAAGATTTTATTGAGTTAATAATTGTTTGTGTTGATATTTTATATTCTTTGTTGTTTCAATAATTGTCATTACACAAAGATCTTTCATTATCGAAGCAATAATTCATATTATCTGAATAATATTATTAGATAACATTATTGGCAATGTCTAGAAAGTTCTGCATCAAGGAGAGGTTTGATCATCTAATCATGCCAAGAAGAAGAAATTCTTATTGAAAGCCCCTCTTCCTGAGGAACCGCCTCGTTGTCAATATTGTGATTCTGTAATATTATTTGTGAATAATTAATTATTGATTTATATGATGAGGAAAATATTGATTTTATGTGGATATAGATGGAGAAAATTTTTAAAATGACAATTGTTGAAAATTAATATTTTATCTTTTCCGATAAAATAATTCATTTAAATATATTATTTTAATAATATATTAACGGTGATATTTTTACAATGAATGTGGGATATATGAGTATATGAGGAGGAAGAGTATTTTTGTGGCATTAAATGTTTAACACATGTTTTGTGTGTTGGTGGACACAATTATCGAATTTAAATTTGATTATAAACAAAAAATCGCCTGCTTGTGGATTTCGGTCGATTTTTGTTTGAATTTGGAAAACTTTCTTCTGCAAAGTTGTAGAGAATTGAATTTCCTATAAAAACTCGCGAGATTCGAATTTTCTGATGAAAGGGCTATTTATTATGAATTATTGAAGTTCCGAAGCTCAGAAATAATTGATTTTTGGGAGTTTAAATTATTTTTGTTAAGAAAAACGTTTTTTGTATTTTTTTGGACATCATTAACATGTGTGGCTGGTGTTTTGACCAAAAGGTGGGCTAAGGAAAATTTGTATAATTATATTAATATTATATTAAATTTTCTCGCTTTGGTGTTCTAAGCATTTTCCTATAAATAAGGTGCTTAGGTTAGAATTGAAAATCACACCGTAAACCAAGTTTTCTCTATTTCTCTCTCGATATTTTGAGCGTATTCTTGTGAGTATTTTGAGTATACTTTGAGTATTGCTAGACGTGCAAGTTTCCTTCAAAGACTATATCTTTATTCTAGCTAAAGTCTCGATCTTTCGAGGTAAGGGATGTTATTTTCTTCTCAAATGATATTATTTCTTCAATATCATTATGCCAAAATATTGGTTGGAAATTTTATCAAATTTGGAACTTTTCATCATGTACTATTCATGGGTTACTATTCACTATTCACGGTTACTATTCACGAGTTACTATTCACGAGTTACTATTCACGCAGTACTATTCATGAAGCGTGAAGATGTTTTTGTGGAATTTCTATCTTTTGGTGTCTGAGTTACTATTCACGATATACGACTATTATTCACGATATCTGACTATTCAATTTAAAAATAAAATTTCTTCTTTTTGTCCAAAATATCTATTCGGATACTAGCTCGATTGTATCCATGTTTTTGATCATTCTCGAATTTTACACCACTATGATTATTTTTGAGGTATTTTGGACGTGATAAAACCAAGTACGAATCCTTAATCCTTAATCCTTGTCATTTTGTTTCACCGGATTCGCTTTCTTTAAAAATATTTTCATCATCCTCGCCTTAAATGATGATATTATTGAATATCTTTGGCCCGTAGTGCAGATGAATGATTTCTTCTAATATCTTTGGCACCTCAGAGTGCAAAGATGAATGATTTCTGAAGAATATCTTTGGCTTTTTAAGTGTAAAAGATGAACAGTGTTGAGATGAACATGACTAATTGATGAATATCTTTGGCCAGTAGTGCAAAGATGAATATTTGATTTGAGAAGAATATCGATTGATGTTACAGGATAAAATATTGATGATGGATCGTTAAATTCATAGATTATAGTAGATTTCATTCTCTACGTAACTCTTCTATGAATTATTATTTCATTGCGAATATTGATCTCAAACTTGTTGTCTATCAGATTCTATCGATTGTTCCTGTTGAAGACTAACGATAATTTGTTGTATATTATCTTAGTCATAATATTCTTTATCGGGCTAGTTGAGCTCACCCTTTTCCTTGTTGTTCCATTTTTCTTCTCGTGAGGCGAGAATGTAGCGAGTACTAATCGGGGTATGGAATGAAGATTCTAGAGAGAGTTGTTTAGTAGTCCTCACCATTTTGCAAAATAATGAATCAATAATGTGATGAGAATTTATTTGAGTATAGATATTGTCTAGAAGATAATATTTGTATTCAAACTCACGCTTTCTTTATTCTGCAACAATAAAGTTGTAGTTGTTTCATACCATGTATTTGGCGACTCGAATGGGTGTTGTGTATACCTATTTTGGGGCGCCACACTTGGTATCGAGCTTAGGATATGATCTCCATGAGATCGGGAATAGAACTAGGAGGGAGAGACGAGTAAATCCTTCGCTAGTGTGTCCTACCTAAGCTTATTTGTTAGTTAGTCAAGATATAGGGATATTATGTGATATATTGATTTCCTTAATTAACCCTTATTTTATGACAAGATTTGAGAATGTCTACCGAGAATATTAACAAAGGAGTAAATGAGACCGTGGAGATGCCTCAGACTCACCAACGAGGAGAACGTCTGTAACAGTCGGCAATGTTCCTCCCGTGAACAACACCAATCGAAAGCGTATGATGAACGAGGGGATGTTTAGAAGCTTTTTGCGCTTCATGCAAAATCGATTTGAGGAGACTCGTGTTCAAAATACGTGAGGAAATGATAGCAATTCACGAGTGGTCACAAATGCAAAGCAAATTCAAAGAGTTGGGACCACCGTGCACTGGGAAAGCGGATCCGATTAAGGTGGAGACGTGGTCAAACAAATTACCAAGATATTCGATGTCTTGGGATGCACGGAGGAATGAAAGTTCCATTCGCCACCTTTATGTTCCGTGGCGAAAGCAGACATCGGTGGAATTGCTGGAAGCGTACCCATCCAAATTTGCACTCAAAGATGTCATGGGAGACGTTTGAAAGCAGCCTCAATGACAAGTACTTCCCCGAAAGTATTCGGGCATATGAAGGAAGTGGAGTTTATTAGACTAGAGCGTAATAACACGATTTGTCCCAAAGACGAGGCGAAGTTCATGGAGTTATCCGTGTTTGCACCTCATTTGGTGGAGAATGAGGAACGATGACGCGGATGTTTCGAGAGGTTTGAAACCCGACATACGCCAAGATCTCATTTCTCATAAATTTTCTCTATTCAGATGTTGTCAACAGGGCTCAACTTGTTAGAGCGAGATAACGAGTACGCTCAACCGAGGGACCATAACCGAGATCATACCAAGATAGCGCAGCCATCGTAATAACGATAACCAAATGGAGAAAGAAGAATACGATTAAAGGCGGAACCACTCCGTGGTAATCGTGGCCATGAAAATAGAAGAAGCGAGCCTGGAGGAGATTTTAAAAGAGGAGATTCAACAACGACCATGTGAAGACGCCAAATACCTATAAAGAACTAGTTTTATGGGAGGAGAACGACCACCGGTCAGACAAGTTACAAATGCGGAAAGAGGGACATATCACCCAAAACCGCCCACAACAGCTTAAGGTATGCTATAATTGTGGAAAGGAAGGACATATCGCCGAGATCAGTACGCAGAGCGAAACCTAGTTCATTGGGGATTTGGTGACTCAAAAGATCGTCCCGTAAAAAGTCAAAGTCAACGATTTCGGAAGAGCGTTTTTCGTGACCCATTAAAATGCAAGGAACCCGAACGGGTTAGCACTTCAAGTTAGTCAATTATAAATTCTTGCAAGTATATACCTTACTAGATATCGGTTCTACCCATTCTTTTATCTCTCTTACTTGCGCCAACGCTTAAACTTGACTCGAGAAATTAGACTTTGACCTATCTCGTGGAAACTCCGTTAGAGAAACTTTCATCACATCCAATCGCTTATAAATCTTGCTTGATTCAGTCAGCACTATCACATTACCTCGTTAACCTTATTTCTATAGAGATATTTGTTTTGATGTGATTTTAAGGTTAACTACTCATCATGCCGAAATTGATTATTTTCGTAAGGTTGTTAGTTTTCATATTCCTAAGCAACCTGTTATTCAATTCAAGCAATCAAACCATTGTAGTCAAACATTTTCATATCAAGCCATGAAGTCATTCGCTTATTACGGATGTCAAATTTTCTTAGTCCATGTTATGGATTTGAATAAAGACACGCCGATTTGAATAATATTCCCATTGTTATTGATTTTTCCCGACGATTTTTGAAGAATTTCTTGCTTACTCCCAAAGCTTCGATATTAAATTTTGTATCGACTTTGAACCCGATACAAAACTCATTTCTAAAATCTCATATCGAATGGCTCCTATTGAACTTCGTGAGTTAAAAATTCAACTATAGAATTTGGTACCGAGCCTTTATCTTGTGACTTTCAGGAATTCACCTAAGCCGCACTCTCCTAGTAGGGGACGTTATATTCGCATGCGATAGTAAATCGATAGGTGTCATTGTGACGTCTTATCCAAGATTGGGATATGAGTCACAGTTGAGAGCAACCTAAGTCAGTAATCGAAATACGTAGCTTTCTAGGCTTAGTTGGTTATTATCGGAGATTCGTTGAAGGATATTCTCGAATCGCTATTCCGTTAACTTAGCTGACTCGAAAAGATACAAAATTCTTATGGAGCGAGGAATGCGAGAAGATTTTCCAAGAACTCAAGAGGAGACTCATTTCAGCACATATTCTAACCATACCATCCTGGAAAAGCGAACGTGGTAGTGACGCGATGAGTAGTAGAAGATCATATCACGAACGAAAAGTGCGATGATGTCAAGTATACGACAGAGCCAACTTTAATAGAAAAAGTTAAGGTTGCTCAAGCCACCGAATCGAGCCGATCGCGAGAAGAAAGTACAAGAAGGAGCTATTCCTAAGCGAGAATTGATGAAGAAGGAATACTTGAGTCAACTCCAGACTTTGCATTCCTAATGATTTTGATTTGAAGCATAGAATCATGATGGAGGCACACAACACATTGTTTGCAATCCATCCAGGGAGTAACAAAATGTATCGTGATCTTCAACATACATTTTGGTGGAGCAATATGAAGAGAGAGATTGCAAAGTTTATCTCGATGTGTTTAACTTGCTAACGCGTAAAAGCGGAGCATCTTGTACCTAAGGCTCCGTTGCAACCACTTGAGATTCCGGAATGGAAGTGGGAACACATTACCCTGAATTTCATTACTAATCTTCCTACGGTTTCTCAAGGCATAGATGCGATTTGGGTTATTGTTGATAGATTAACCAAGTCTGCTCATTTCTTATCGATACGAGAGACTTATTCCCTTGAACGTCTTTCTCGTATGTACGTAAATGAGATTGTGAGATTGTATGGCATGCCAGTATCCATAGTTTTGGGTTAGTTTGTAGAAAGCTATGGGCACGAATTTACGATTCAGTTTGGCATACCATCCTCAAACGGATGGGCAATCGTAAAGGACTACTCAAACTCTTGAAGATATATTAAAACTCGTGGTCCTAGATTTCAAAGGAAGTTGGGATAAGTACTTGCCATCGGTGGAATTCTCATACAACAATAATAGTTATTAAACAAATATAGGCATGGTTCCATTCAAGCATTATATGGACAAAATGTCGCTTCTCAATATGTTGGGATGAGGTGGGTGAAGCAACATTGTTGGGACCCGAAAGTTAATACGTATGACTAATGATTCGACAACGATACAAAAGCCAAGACAAGATCGATAAAAGAATTATGCGAATCTTCATCGAAAGGACGTGGAATTTAGTGTAGGGGATCATGATTGTCATGAGTTTCTCCATGGAAGGGAGTTACAAGATTTGGGAAGAGAGGAAAGCTCAATCCACGATTTATCGGTCCATTTCAAATTCTTGACCGAGTAGGAAATGTAGCCTATAGACTTATGTTACCTCCGAGTATGTCTCGTGTTCATAATGTGTTTCACATATCCGTATTTCAGAAATATGTGAAAGACCCGAACCATGTTATTGAGTTAGAACCGGACGAGATAGTAGAAGACTTAACGTATGAGGAGGTACTTGCCAAGATTTTGGATAGGAAGGAGCATGTCCTACGCCAAGAAAGGTCATACCACAAGTTAAAGTTTTGTGGAGGAATCATGCTTATAGAGGAAATGACCGAATTGAAAACGAAAATGAAAGCGAGGTATCCTCACCTTTTCAAAACACCAGTACGTATCGCCAATTTCGAGGACGAAATTTCATAAGGAGGGAGGTTGTAAGACCCTCAAATTTTTAAATAAAAGGAATTTCCTTTATTTTGAAATAGTAAGGGTTGATTTGATTAATGTGGATAGTTAAGGGTTAAATACGCAAATATTTCAAAATAAGCAAGTGGTTATAAAATATTCATTGTTGTTTGGGAATATTCGTTTGGTCGTGGAATATTCGTGATCGCTTGGGAATATTCGCATTTACAGCAGCCATGTGTGGGCCCCATAACTGAAAGCGATTGGATGAAAAAAAAACGACAAATATAAGTTGTTTTTAAATAATACAGTAGTAGTTATTGCCAATTATCACCGTTGAATACCCGGTGGTTAAAACACACTAATACGCCGTTGTTGAACAAGAATTACGATATTGCACCAATTATTGATTCTTACGTAAGAAGGCACTACTCAATAATGGTTACGTGAATTACTTCGCTCAAAGATTTATCGAGTTAATAATTCTTGCCGTGTTGATATTTTATATTCATTGTTGTTTCAATAATTGTCATTACACGGTATTTTTCATTATCGGCTAATAATTCATATTATCCTAATAATATTATTAGATAACATTATTGGAAATGTCTAGAAAGTTCTGCTCAAGGAGAGGTTTGGTCATCTAATCAATTGCCAAAAGAAGAAGAAATTCTTATCGAAAGCCCTCTTCCTGAACCCGCCTCGTCACAATATTGTGATTCGTAATATTATTTGTGAATAATTAATTATTGATTTATATGATGAGGAAAATATTGATTTTATGTGGATATAGATGGAGAAAATTTTAAAATGACAATTGTTGAAAATTAATATTTTATCTTTTTCGATAAAATAATTCATTTAAATATATTATTTTAATAATATATTAACGGTGATATTTTTACAATGAATGTGGGATATATGAGTATATGAGGAGGAAGAGTATTTTGTGGCATTAAATGTTTAACACATGTTTTGTGTGTTGGTGGACACAATTATCGGCCCTCAAATTTGATTATAAACTTGTAAAATCGCCTGCTTGTGGATTTCTACGATTTTTGTTTGGAATTTGGAAAACTTTCTTCTGTAAAGTTGTAGAGAATTGAATTTCCTATAAAACTCAAGAGATTCGAATTTTCTGATGAAAGGGCTATTTATTATGAATTATTGAAGTTCAAGTTCAAAATAATTGATTTTTGGGAGTTTAAATTATTTTTGTTAAGAAAAACGTTTTTTGTATTTTTTTTGGACATCATTAACATGTGTGGCTGGTGTTTTGACCAAAAGGTGGGCTAAGGAAAATTTGTATAATTATATTAATATTATATTAAATTTTCTTTTTTGGTGTTTCTAAGCATTTTCCTATAAATAGGTGTCTTAGGTTAGAATTGAAAATCACACCGTAAACCCAAGTTTTCTCTATTTCTCTCGATATTTTGAGCGTATTCTTGTGAGTATTTTGAGTATACTTTGAGTATTGCTAGATTTGCAAGTTCCCTTCAAAGACTATACCCTATTCTAGCTGTAAGATCGATCTTTCGAGGTAAGGGATGTTATTTTTTCTCAAATGATATTATTTCTTCAATATCATTATGCCGAAATATTGGTTGGAAATTTTATCAAATTTAGAACTTTTTCATGTCTAGGTTACTATTCATGGGTTACTATTCATGAGTTACTATTCACGAGTTACTATTCATGAGTTACTATTCACGAAGTTACTATTCACGAGTACTATTCATGAAGCGTGAAGATGTTTTTGTGGAATTTCTATCTTTTGGTGTCTGAGTTACTATTCACGATATCGACACTATTCACGATACTGACTATTCATGTATACGGCACTATTCAATTAAAAATAAAATTTCTTCTTTTCGTCCAAAATATCTATTCGATACTAGCTTCGATTGTATCCATGTTTTGATCATTCTCGAATTTTACACCACTATGATTATTTTTGAGGTATTTTTGGACGTGGATAAAACCAAGTACGAAATCCTTAATCCTTAATCCTTGTCATTTTGTTTCACCGGATTCGCTTTTTTAAAAATATTTTCATCATCCTCGCCTTAAATGATGATATTATTGAATATCTTTGGCCCGTAGTCTAAAGATGAATGATTTCTCAAGAATATCTTTGGCTTTGGCAAAGATGAAAGTGTGAGATGAATGATTTCTTGAAGAATATCTTTGGCCTCAGAGTAAAGATGAACAGTGTTGAGATGAATATGACCAATTGATGAATATCTTTGGCCCGTAGTGCAAGATGAATATTTGATTCGAGAAGAATATCGATTGATGTTACAGGATAAAATATTGATGATGGATCGTTAAATTCATAGATTATAGTAGATTTCATTCTCTACGTAACTCTTCTATGAATTATTATTTCACTCATGAATATTGATCTCAAAACTTGTTGTCTATTGTATTCTATCGATTGTTCCTCAAGAAGACTAACGATAATTTGTTGTATATTATCTTAGTCATAATATTCTTTATTGGGCTAGTTGAGCTCACCCTTTTCCTTGTTGTTCCATTTTTCTTCTCGTGAGGCGAGAATGTAGCGAGTACTAGTGGGGTATGGAATGAAGATTCTAGAGAGAGTTGTTTAGTAGTCCTCACCATTTTTGCAAAATAATGAATCAATAATGTGATGAGGATTTATTTGAGTATAGATATTGTCTAGAAGATAATATTTGTATTCAAACTCACGCTTTCTTGTTGTAATAATAAAGTTGTAGTTGTTTCGCACTATGTATTTGGCGACTCGAGAATGGGTGTTGTGTATACCTATTTTTGGGGCGCCACAAAAGATACCGGATGAAACACAAATATCAAGGATATTCTACTAATTTCATGGAGTATAGAAGTCAAAGTTTTAACCAACCGGGTATAATAAAGAATGGAATAACAAAAGAAATCACCATACATGCGATAGATAGCTTGCAGAAGTTATTTCCAATGTAATAATAAATAATCTTAACCAGTCCCATAGAAACGCATGATGCATGTGATGTTCCAACGAATAATAATAAAGATTTTAACCAGTCCTAAGGTTTATTTAAAACACACGAGCGTGATGTTCCAATGTAATAATAATAAAGATTTTAACCAGTCCTAAAACACACAATGCATGTGATGTTCCAATAGAATAATAGAAGAATGTCACCAAGTATAGGGTAAACCACGTTACAAAGTTATTCCAATAGAATAATAAGCAATGGAATAACAACAGTTCTCTTCATGAATAAGAAAGAATAACACCCCTTACGGGTACAACAAATAATATTCCCTACCTTAGAAGAACTGAATATTGGAAAAGTGAAGTAACAGAATGAAAGTAGTATGCACACAAGCCAATCATGTTTGATGATAAAGCATATACTTTGTAACAATCTTATTCATTTATTAATAAAAAGTATTAATTTATTAAAGGCTTTTAATTATCTACATGATGTTGTTTTATAATATGTGATAAACCCATAGTTTTAAGCAATGCTTTTAGAATAATGATGATGATCATTCTAATGAGATCTAAATTCTTAGAAAGCTTAAAACTAAAATAGTTCCCAATCATTGGATTACTAAATCGGGGATTAGTGAATCCGGATAGATTGGTACATACGTTGCTTGCTTTCATCGGATGAGGATGATTGATCTCATGATCATTTGTGTGGAGACACTAAAGCAAGTATGTAGTGCTTATTAGAGAATAAGTTCAATCGAACGTGGCTCGCTAAGGAATACCTAATGGAGTTTTATTTGCTCACAATAGAATTCTCAGAGTGATAGTAGACAAGTGATCCTCGACTTGAGATCATCATAGATCTCTCAGATATGATGAGTTATACTTTGACTTATTCCTTAAGACCCTTAGGGTATATCAAAGGGTATGCTTGGGTATAATAAGTTGTACATGGAGATAATGTATGATCAATAAAGAATCTACCACTTCTAATAAAAGAAGAGAAATGTCCTATGTGATTCGATAAATGACAACCCAAAGAGTCCTCGGCCATGGCGTAATGAAATTAGAAAGGAGTTTCTAATTTGCGTTATTTGAGTCAGGCATTTAAGAGTCGAAATACATATAATTAAATAAAATAAGACTTGACAAGAATTCCATGTCTTATATTTAATCGGGACATCAGATGGTGGAAGGATTGAATTATACGGAACTATTTACTCAAAGGTTCTTTTATGATTAATGTCGAAATCTATATTATCCGGAAAGTCGTTGATCGCTAGGAGGCTTATCCCTATCAGAGAATAAATATTATTTATTTAAATAAATTAATTGTTTAATTTATTTATTTAAATAAGATTAGAATTGTTCTAATTGATTTATTCTCAACCGGTTTAATACGGAGAACCTAAAGGGTCACACCATAAAAGGAAGAATAATTATTTAAAAAGTTAATGGCATAATCGTAATAATATAAAGTTATGTATATTTAATTTAATCTATGGTGATAGAATAAATTAAATAGCTTAATATTTATTATTTAATATTTTAGAAATATTAAATATAAATTAATAAGAGGAGTCTTATTAATATTATTACAATTATTATTATTTTAATTTCTAAAAGAGTTTAGGAATTAATTTAATATAAGTACTCTCATTTATTCCTAATAGATTAGGAGGGAAAATTAATTAAAGGAATTTAATTAATTATCCCTAATAAGATTAGGGAGCTTAATTAATTAAAAGAATTTAATTAATTAAATAAATCCCAATTCCTTAATTGTTAAGGTGGGTTACCCACATCTATAAATAAGAGGAGTCTTATTATGGGTGGTGTGGTTTTGTTGACTTTACAACGACATAATTCCAATTTGTTGAGAGTACTCCTTTTTATACGAGATAGGAAAAACTAGGGTTTGAGCCAATACCCTTCTTCTTGAAAAATTCTTTTCCTCGGTGGATCACCTCTGAGGCCCAAACACATGGGTGGCTAACGCCGATCAAAGGAAGGAACCAAACCCGTGGATTCAAGGAGATCGCGAAGAAGAGAGGAGGTGAACTCGCACTGAGGAAGCTCGTTCTACAAGGGTATGATTTCATAATTTCTTATTCTTCGCTTAATTAATAATTGTGCATAAAGGGTGATCCTGTATATGGTTTGTAATTTTTTAAACTCGATTTTACTCGCTTCCTTTTATTTATGCAATTTGATTGCGTTCTTGAATATTACAAACCTAATAAAGGCATCGAGCCAAACCTTTATGCTAATTATTAATTGTTCAAATTTAATTTGTATATTGATATGTGTTTGTAAACAATTTAATTGGGCATAATTTTGTTGTATAAAATTTTTAAAAAAAAAAAAAAAAAAAATTTAAATCATTCTAATGGAAGCTTCTTCCGTCATTGCAGAATCTCATTATATATATATATATATATATATATATATATATATATATATATATATATATATATATATTGGAATTAGTGGTCCTCGCACGTTATCAAAAGTTGTGGCTTTAGGTTTTCTTATAAAAGTAATATATATATATATAATTGTTATATATATATAACCATAGTGATGCTTAAAAAAAAAAAAAAAAAAAAAAAAAAAAGGTTCCTGGACAAAAAGGGACACGTGAGTCATTTTTTTTTTTGATGACATGCTACACTATTCCGTTGCCACACTATTATACAACTTGCAGATTACCGTTATATATATACCGTTATATATATAATATATATAACTATTATATATATATATATATAACTATTATAATCTTAATTATTTTAATTTTAGAATAAAAAGTTTATTTTAATTTTAAAATAAAAGGTTTATTTTAATATTAAAATAAAAGGTTTATTTTAATATTAAAATAAAAGAATTTATTTTAATTTTAAAATTAAATTTCATGCTAACTAATTAGAGTTGGAATTGGATTCCATGATAACTAATTGGAGTTGAAATTGGATTCTATGTTTCCTTAAATAAAGGAGTTTATTTAGATATAAAATAGGATTTCATATTATTCAAAATAAAAGAGTTTATTTGTGAATAGGAAAAAGAATCAGTCTTTCCTTAAATAAAGGAGTTTATTTAGATATGAAATTAGATTTCATATTATTCAAAATAAAGGAGTTTATTTGTGAATAGGAAAGAATATCCGTGTTTCCTTTAATAAAAGATTTTTTTTACATGGAATTGATTCATAATTAATTAAAATAAAAGAGTTTATTTTAATTAAAGATTTTTATATATATATATATGGAATTGATTCCATAATTAATTAAAATAAAGGAGTTTATTTTGATTAAAATTTTGATTAAAATAAAATAGTTTATTTTATTCAAAATTAGATAAATTAAAATAAAATAGTTTTATTTTGATTTAAATTTGGATTAAAATAAAAGAGTTTATTTTGATTCAAAATTAGATTTTATACTAACTAAATTTGCCCATTAAATGATATCAATATATATATTAAATGTTTATTATTCATAAGATGAATGTTATTTATTGATGCATATGGTGATGTGTATGATAATAAATGGGATTGATTATGGACTATCAATTAATATGATTGGATTTTATTTTAGTTGGATGCATGAATGTATGGGTTTTATTAAATGGGTCTCTGCAGACCTCGTATTCTCTAATTTTTCTTCATATAAATTCTATCTCCTCCTATGTACTTTCCCTCGATCACGATCAAGGTTTCTATTTATTTTAAATAGTTTTGTAATAGGAATAGTTAGAATTAATTTTGAAGAATCGAGATCAAGGAACAAGGAGCGCTTGAAGACCCGTTTGTAATGGAGCCCCGGTTTAAATGTAATAGTTATATTTAAATATTATTTCTTGCACCCCTGGGGTTTGACCTTTTTGTTCACTTGGTGGCTCTAGTGAACCAAACTAGAATAAAAGTCCATAATCAATCCTGGTAGAATATAGTATTCTATATGTGCATGCTTATACTATATATATATATATATTATACAAACATGCTTCGCATGTTCATTAATATAACGCGTATTTTATATATATATGTGCAATGCTGCTTAAACAAGATGAGACAAATTAATAACAAACCCCTCAATTTTTTATATTAAGTCCTAAGCGCTCAAAGATATTTGGAATATCGAACGTCGCCTTAAAGCATGATAAAATTAATAGAGTATTAAATATTTAATATGAGTTTGTTGTGTCACCACAAGGCAAGTATTAAGTATTTAATATGTTAATTTATCACATTTGATGCTTATAAAGAAAATTGAACAATATTGTTTTGTTGTATCACCACAAGGATGATATTTTTCTTTTTGAATATATGGAGTGCTAGGTCGGACTTAACTTGATAATTTTGATTCTGGATGTGCCACCACTGATCAAAATAATCTAAGAGGCAAAAGAAAAGGAGTTGCATAGTTGATGTAATTGACAAAAGTTGTCTACCTATTTATTTATATATAGTTTGTTGTGTCACCACAAGGCTATATACATTTGAAATGGGATCCTTATTCTCACTAAAGAAATCTTTAATTAGATTTTGCTTTAACTATATAAGTGAGGGTAATATAGTTTGAAGAAAATAATGGGAGATACCAATTTAAAACAAGACCTAAATTATTTTGGTAATTAATAAAAGAATGTATGTTAAAATGTTGTTAATTACAAATTCATTTACGTAATTTTACAATGTCTAAAATTACTATCATCACAAGCATATTAGATGCTAAATTAACCGCATCAATTAAACGGATTGGTTAAGGAATATGAGAATATTTCTCACAATTTGAAAAAGCTATCTTATATCCTTAATATGCCTATCCTCAAGAATGGTTGCGCATAATGCCTCCGAGGAAGACATTGCTACATTTAGAAAGTGGCAAGATGATGCACAACAGCTCAACGCATCATGCTCGCATCCACGAGTAACACGAGCTTCAAATACAAGATCAAACTATGGATGCTCCTACTATATTCCCGCACATCAAGTAGTTGATGGTGAAGAAAGTAGGACCGATAGATATCGATATTCAAGGAGCTCTTCCGATCTAGAATGACCAATGGCACTATAAAGTATGCATAAAAAGTTCTTAACATAATCAATTTGATTGATCAATTAGACAACCAGGTTTTGTCATGGATGGAGAGTTGAGCCAAGATTTGATCTTGCACTCACTCCCGGACTCCTTTTACAATTGTTGTGAATTTTTTCATATGAACAAGCTAGATATCAGCCTCGCTGATTTGTTTAACATATTGAAAAATGATGAGAGTCACTTTCCAACCAAGAAAGACCAAGTCTTACTAGTAGGGCCAAAGGATCTTCTCTCAAAAAGAAACGATTCAAAGAAGGTATATAGAAAGGCAAAAACAAAGGATAATAAGAACAAAACCGATACGGATAGCAAGGAGTTTGCTTCCACCGCAATAAGCCCGGACATCGGAAAGAAATCATGAGAAGCATCTTGCAGAGGCTAACCAAAGAAGCTTAGTGAAGTTTCTACATAAATACAAATTTGTTCATAATTTAAAATAAAATTTTCTTTAAGTCAAGGTTCTACTTGGGTATTGGATACCGACTTTGGTTATCATAAATATAGATTTATGAAGGACCAAATGTAAATAGAAAACTAAACAAATATAAGTAATCCTATGTGTGGGAAATGAAGCAAAGGTTGTTTGCATTAGCTATAGAAACTTATAGTTTAAAGATCGCCTACTGGCAAATCTATTAAGTCAATAAGTTGTTATTGTATTCCAATTCTTGTTAGAAACATTATTTCCATTTTATTGTTGGACAATAAAATTTTTGGTATTATAATTAAGAACAATTGTTGTTCTATTTATAATAATAATGTTTCGTATAGAACCGAAAAGATTACTTAATGGATTTTGTATACTTGACTTACGTAAAAATTATTTTATAAATTGAACAAACTAGTATAAGAAAAGGAGATGATCATTCAAAGAGTCGAATGTATGTATTTATTGAATACAAGTATGAATTATTTGAAAGGTTCAAAGAATTCAGAAGTGAAACAAATTTGCAAAGTATTAAGACTCTTTGATTAGATCAAAGAATAAATATTTGTGCAATAAGTTTCTAGATCATCTCAAATGGTTTTTCTCATAATGGACACCTCATGATACGTAATAATTGATTGATGTATCTGAAAGGAAAAATCGTACCTTGTTGGACATGGTGCGGTCCATAATGATTTTACCGACATTCCAAAGATCCCTCTGTGGGTCATGTCCTAGAAATGGTCGCATATCTACAAAAAGGTAACCTCAAAATCCGGCCCCAAGACTCCATAAAAGTTATGAACAGGGAGGATTCCTAATCTTAAATATGTTAAGATAAGGGGTTGTCCAACTTATGTGAAAAGGTTTCAAAGGATAAGCTTGGGACAAGATTTGACAAGTGTCGATTTGTGGGACATCCTAAAGTAAGTCTAGGGTATATGTTCTATAATCCTGCTTAGCAAAAAGGTGTTTATTGTGAACACGCCTTTAAGATAAATGTGTTTATCATTGAAGGGCTAGTGGGAGGATAATAGATCTTGAAGAGTTCAAGAACCACAAAACACTATAAGTCAAATAAGAGGAACTCAGAGATGGACATATTGTACCACAACCGAATCGTAAATCGAATATTATCGAAGATACCGGAGGTATGGATTCATTATGGATGATGATGATGATGAGGTACGATCATAGAAGATGATGATCCGATTACATATATGATGAGGTAAGAGTTATAGACACTCTCAAAATGGAACATTCATTTTGATGAAATAATCAAAAGAGTTTGATTTTATCAAAACAAGAATGAACCTAATGTGTACAAAAGGGTCATGGGAGCGCCGTGAAATTTCTAGTATTATATGTTGATATACTACGATAAGGAAATGACATACCAATGCTACAATCAAGAAAGATAAAGTTGTCTAAACATTCCTCCATGAATGATTTGGAAGAGTATCTTAATCGGGGATATAAATCTATATAGATAGATTTAAGAGGATGCTCGACTTAACCCAAGGAACGATATTCATTTGATGCTAAAGTCGCTTAGCATGGCAAGCTCCAAGAGATGTTTCATGTTGATGAGCCACGGAGTGTATCTCTCTAATAGTCCCCACAGACTCTAAAAGAGAGGTCGCATGAGTGACAATCATGCATGCAATGAAATGTACGAGACCCGATGTTGATCACCATATTATGGAGAAGTTCACTATGAGTCGCTGAAAAATATCTTAAAATGCTTAACCCAAGACTAAGGATGTGATCATATTCATGGTGGGTCTAAATTAAAACTAGAGGGCTTAATGCACTCAAGTTTTTCGACATGCACTAAGATGACGAAAAATCCACTTTAAGGTAAAGCGTTATCTTGAATCTATGGTGCGTGAATTGAAAGGTTCCAAACAAAGAAAGAGTTCTTTGGTTTAGTGATAAAGACAAAGTATATAGCTATAAATGAAGTCTGCAAGTTGATTGTTTGGATTAAAAGTTCATTACGTAACTAGGAATAGTTCCTAAGTCTCATCTTGAATCTAAACATGTGTTGTGGCACTTTCATTTGATTATAAGAATCATCGAAAGATGGGAAATCACTATAGAGATGGTGGACTCTCAAGAACAACATTACATATCCATTAACTAAAGCTTATCCAATGTTAGGGATAATCGCCACTTAGAGAAGAAGAGTATGAGATACCATGACGATCGGCTTTAGTGCAAGTGGGAGATTGAAAGTAGTATGCACACAAGCCAATCATGTTTGATGATAAAGCATATACTTTGTAACAATCTTATTCATTTATTAATAAAAAGTATTAATTTATTAAAGGCTTTTAATTATCTACATGATGTTGTTTTATAATATGTGATAAACCCATAGTTTTAAGCAATGCTTTTAGAATAATGATGATGATCATTCTAATGAGATCTAAATTCTTAGAAAGCTTAAAACTAAAATAGTTCCCAATCATTGGATTACTAAATTGGGGATTAGTGAATCCGGATAGATTGGTACATACGTTGCTTCACTTTCATTGGATGAGGATGATTGATCTCATGATCATTTGTGTGGAGACACTAAAGCAAGTATGTAGGTGCTTATTAGAGAATAAGTTCACTTTAACGTGGCTCGCTAAGGAATACCTAATGGAGTTTTTTTTGTCTGTCAATAGGAATTCTCAGAGTGATAGTAAGACAAGTGATCCTTGGACTTGAGATCATCATAGTATCTTGTGTATGATGAGTTATACTTTGACTTATTCCTTAAGACCCTTAGGGTATATCAAAGGGTATGCTTGGGTATAATAAGTTGTACATGGAGATAATGTATGATCAATAAAGAATCTACCACCACTTCTAAAAAAGAAGAGAAATGTCCTATGTGATTCAATAAATGACAACCCAAAGAGAGTCCTCGTTAAGGCGTAATGAAATTAGAAAGGAGTTTCTAATTTGCGTTATTTGAGTTGTGCATTTAAGAGTCGAAATACATATAATTAAATAAAATAAGACTTGACAAAGAATTCCATGTGCCTTATATTTAATTGGGACATCAGTATGGTGGAAGGATTGAATTGTGCAGTAACTATTTACTCAAAGGTTCTTTTATGATTAATGTCGAAATCTATATTATCCGGAAAGTCGCTGATCGCTAGGGGGCTTATCCCTATTGTAGAATAAATATTATTTATTTAAATAAATTAATTATTTAATTTATTTATTTAAATAAGATTAGAATTGTTCTAATTGATTTATTCTCAACCGCTTAATATGGAGAACCTAAAGGGTCACACCATAAAAGGAAGAATAATTATTTAAAAGTTAATGGCATAATCGTAATAATATATTTATGTATATTTAATTTAATCTATGGTGATAGAATAAATTAAATAGCTTAATATTTATTATTTAATATTTTAGAAATATTAAATATAAATTAATAAGAGGAGTCTTATTAATATTATTATAATTATTATTATTTTAATTTCTAAAAGAGTTTAGTAATTAATTTAATATAAGTACTCTCATTTATTCCTAATAGGATTAGGAGGGAAAATTAATTAAAGGAATTTAATTAATTATCCCTAATAAGATTAGGGAGCTTAATTAATTAAAAGAATTTAATTAATTAAATAAATCCCAATTCCTTAATTGTTAAGGTGGGTTGCCCACATCTATAAATAAGAGGAGTCTTATTATGGGTGGTGGGGGTTTTGTTGACTTTTACAACGACATAATTCCAATTTGTTGGAGAGTACTCCCTTTTTCTATACAGATAGGAAAAACTAGGGTTTGAGCCAATACCCCTTCTTCTTGAAAATTCTTTTTCCTTGGTGGATCACCTCTAAAGGCCAAACACATGGGTGGCTAACGTTGATCAAAGGAAGGAACCAAACCCGGTGGATTCAAGGAGATCGCGGAGAAGTAGGAGGTGAACTCGTACCTAAGGAAGCTCGTTTCTACAAGGGTATGATTTCATAATTTCTTATTCTTCGTTTAATTAATAATTGTGCATAAAGGGTGATCCGGGTATATGGTTTGTAATTTTTTTAAACTCTGATTTTACTCGCTTCCGCTTATTTATGCAATTTGATTGCGTTCTTGAATATTACAAACCTAACACAGAATACTTTTCTTCTTTCTCTCTATAGTTTCTCTCTCTAGAGTTTCAATGAATTCGTAAGAAATAATGAAGGAATGAGCTTTCTATTTATAGAAAAAGCCGAGGGTGGCTCTTGGTCTTAACGAAGGGTCAAAATGACTCTTGGTAATATTGAAGAGACAACTACTATTCTTGAAGGGGTAATTAACCCTTGGAACAATCAAGAGGCGCTTAACTCTTGTAATATTGAAGGGACAACTACTATTTACAAAGGGGTAATTACTATCGACGAAGGTAATTACTTATCGACGAAGGTAATTACTATTCACAAAGGTAATTACTATTTACAAAGGTAATTACTATTGACGAAGGTAAATACTATCGATTTGAAGGACTCTTAGATGATGACATATGGCCCCCCCATAAAATAATCAAAGTTACCACAAACGCCTCATAATGTACTCTTTATATACATCAAGGATTGAATAAATATTACCACAAATCATTTTATTTTTAATCAACACATATTTAATCTTTCAACAATTATTAATCATTTATAACTTGTCGTCTCAATTAATAATATAACATATTATACAGATGATACTGTGACAATAATTGAATCAATCATATAAAAGATATGATGCAGCAATTACTGTAGCAATAATTAGGTATAGCTAAGTGACTTCTCACGTAAGCATCAATAATCAATACCGTGTGCTACTATGCAACCACGCCAGACATCGTATTTCTTTACCAACGGGTAGTTCAACAGCTTTTAACGGTAACACCTCCTCCGTTATTTTTATAGAAAGATAATTTTGCTCGGTTTAACTACGATAATACTTCCATTAGGGGGTCCACTAATGATTGAGCCGCCGTATTTAATATTCCCCGACAAAAAGAATATTCCCCGACCAAACGAATATTTTATAACAACTTGCTTACTTTGCAAAATTTATAAATATTACCCACAACTATAACATTATATCAAATTTATTCCATAATAACATTTATAGAAAATTCATCTTTATTTATAAAAGCTGGGGTTTTACAGTATTTCTTTAGAGTTTAAGAAAGCTTTGAGCATAGTACAAGTTTTCTTCGAGTATATCCTCGCCCTACCAGTCGGAGTACTCTTCTTTCAAAGGTAAAGGATATTATTTGTTGTACTCATAATGGGTATTATTTTTTTCGTATTCATAAAGAGAACTTTTGTTATTCCATTCTTTATTATTATGTTAGAATAACTTTGTTTATGCTCAAATCTCCGCATACATGGTGAAATTCTTCTATTATTTCGTTCTTTAATATCCTCGCTTGGCAAGGTGCATTATCACCTACCGACCGGTTCTATTAATTATTATTCTGTTGGAATAACTCAGATACGCGATTACCGTGATACCGTGAATTCTGTTGTTATTCCATTCTTTATTATTCTCATTGGAATAACTCAGATACGCCGGATTACTGATATACGTGAATTTTGTTGTTATTCCATTCTTTATTACTCGTTTAATATTCTAGGTTGCAATTTCATTTACACTGACCGGTTCCATTATTCATTATTCTGTTGGAATAACCTATCTGTGCGTTCTATCGCATGCATGGTGATTTTTGTTGTTATTCCATTCTTTATTATTATGTTGAAAAATCCTGTCGGTGCGTATTACGTCTGACCTTGTTCTATTATTTATTATTCCGTTGAGAATAACCTGTCGGTGCGATCTATCGCATGCAAGGTGATTTCTCCTGTTATTCCATTCTTTATTATTCTGTTGGAATAACCTGTCTATGTGGATTACCACATGCATGGTGAATGATCCTTTGTATTCATTTCTTATTAAATTATGGAAATGATCTGTATACATGATGTCCTCATATGTTTAGAGTATTAGTAAGTGTTATGATGAGTTATGTTGGTTATTATGTGAAAACATGAAAATTTCTTAGAAATCACAAAGAGTTGATGTGACGCCCCCAAAATAGGTCCATTCCATCCAACCCATTCTGAGTCACCAAATACATGGTACAGAAATAACTACAACTTTATTATTACAACATATAAACTTTGAGTTTAAATACAGATATTGCCATCTAGACAATATCCACACGCAAATAAATCCCCATCATAATTATTGATACATTATTTTACAAAAATGGTGAGGACTACTAAACAACTCTCTTTAGAACCTTCATTCCATACCCGCACTAAAGACTTCGCCACATTCTCGCCTCCCGAGAAGAAAAATGGAACAACAAGGAAAAGGGTGAGCTCAACTAGCCCAAGAAAGAATATTATGACTAAGATAATATACAACAAATTATCGTTAGTCTTCAACAGGAAAAATCTAATAGAATACAATAAACAACAAATTTTAAATCAATATTCGCAATGAAATAATAATTCATTAGAAGAGTTAAGTAGAGAATGCAAACTACTATCTTCTATGTATGAATTTAAAAGTTCATCGTCGATATTTTATCCCCGTAACATCAATCAATATATATCTGAATCAAATATTCATCTTTGCACTACAGCCAAAGATATTCATCACCGGTCATGTTCATCTAAACACATGTTCATCTTTGCACTACGGGCCAAAGATATTAATCGACCGCCATGTTCATCTCAACACTGCTCATCTTTTGCACTACGGGCCAAAGATATTCATCAAGAAATCATTCATCTTTGCACTACAGCCCAAAGATATTCAAGATATCATCATTTAGGACCGAGGATGATGAAAAATATTTCAAAGAAAACGAATCCAAAGAAATAAAAGAACAAGTATTAAGGATTCATATTTCAAATTTATTTCATGTCCAAAAATACCTCAAAAATAATCATAGTGGTGTAAAATTCAAGAATGATCAAAACATGGATACAATCAAAGCTAGTATCCACAATAGATATTTTGGACAAAAGAAGAAATTTCATTTTTCTATGAATAGTGCCAGTATTCGTGAATAATGCAGATATCGTGAATAATTGTCGATATCGTGAATAGTAACTTCGACACCAAAAGATAGAAATTTCAAAAAAAATCATCATCACGCTTTAAGTGAATAAGACTCGTGAATAAGAACTCGTGAATACTACTCATGAATAAGAACTCATGAATAGTAACCCGATATGAAAAAAGTTCCAAATTTGATAAAAGTTCCAACCAATATTTCAAAGATAATGATATTGAAGAAATAATATCATTTTCGAATAAAATAACATCCCTTACCTCGAAAGACAATCTTTCTAATTGAAACACCTGGATATAAAGCATGACTTGAACTTGCACCGTATAGCAATACTCAAAGTATACTCAAAATACTCACAAGAATACGCCGATAATATAGAGAGAAAAACTTCAGCTTCGGTGTGATTTTCAATTCTAACCTAAGCACCCTATTTATAGAAAAATGCTTGTAACACCAAAAGAGAAAATTTAATAAATTAATATTATAATTTTTTTCTACAACTTCCTACGCATCCAAGAATCTGAACTCACCCACCCTAACACATGTTAAATGAGTTTCAAAAATGGAAAAAACGTTTTTATAATTAAAATATTTTAAACTTCCAAAAATCAATTATTTCTAACTTCTAAACTTCAATAATTCACAATAAATAGCTCTTTTATCGTAAAATTCGAATCTTGCGACTTTTTATATAGAAATTCAATTCTCTACAACTTTGCAGAAGAAAGTTTATCCAAATTCCAAATGTAAATTGACCAAATTCTCAAACCAAAGCGATTTTATAAATATATAATCAAATTTCAACCAAGAAATGGGGTCCAATCACACAAAAACATGTGTTAATCATTTAATGCCACAAAAATACTCTTCCTCCTCAGATACTCATATATCCCACATTCATTGTAAAAATATCACCATTATTATATTATTAAAATATAATAATATATTTAAATGAATTATTTTATCGTAAAAAGATAAAATTTCAATTTTCAACAATTGTCACTTTAAAAATTTTCTCCATCTATATCCACATAAAATCAATATTTTCCTCATCATATAATTCAATAATTAATTATTCACAAATAATATTACAGAATCACAAGATCTTGTGAACTGTGCCGCTTCCTGTGAAAGAGGGCTTTCCAATAAGAATTTCTCCTTCATCTTGTAAGCAATTAAGTTAAGTGACCAAACCTCTCCTTAGATGTAACTTTCTAGACATTGTCAATAATGTTATCTAATAATATTATTCAGATAATATGAATTATTGCTTCGATAATGGAAAATAATGTGCATAATGACAATTTATCAAACAACGATAATATAAAATATCAATGCACCAATTATTGAATCAATAAAATAAAATATCGAATAAAGAATTGCCGTAACCATTATTGAGTAAAGGCCTTCACGTAAGAATCAATAATTGGTGCAATACCGTGCTACTTGCTCAACAACGCCATTACAAGTGTTTTTTAACCACCGGGTATTCCAATGTAATTAATTGTAATAACTACGCCGCTATTTATAAACAACTTATATTTGTCGCTTTCTTCATCCAATCGCTTTTCGTTATGGGGCCCATAAAAGATCAACTGTCATTCGCATTTAATATTCCCCGACAAGCATGAATATTCCACGACCAAACGAATATTCCCTAATAATAATGAATATTTTATAACCACTTGCTTATTCAAATATTTGCTTATTTTACCCATAACTATCCACATTAATCAAATCAACCTTACTATTTCAAAATAATAAATAGAGAAAAATAAATTTCATTTATTAATAATTTGGGGTCTTACAACCTCCCTCCTTATGAAATTTCGTCCTCGAAATTGGCGTGACGTGACTGTGTTTCAAAAGATGATAATACCTCGCTTTCATTTCCATTTCCAACTCCCAGGTCATTTCCTCAATAGCATGGTTTCTCCACAAAACTTTAACTTGTGGTATAACCTCGGTATATAGGACATGTTCTTTCCTATCCAAGATCTTGACAGGTACCTCCTCGTACGTTAAGTCTTCGGCTATCTCGTCCGGTTTTAACTCAATGATGTGGTTCGGGTCGTCCACATATTTACGTAACACCGATACGTGAAAAACATTATGAACACGCGTCATACTTGGCGGTAAAACGAGTCTATAGGCCATAGTTCCTATTCGATCGAGAATTTCAAATGGATTAATAAATCGAAGGTTTGAGATTTCCTCACCTCACCGATTCTCGCTTTTGAAATAACAACTTCTTGCACCTCCTTCTTCAAATTCATCACCCCGTGTAGCTTTCGAATAACTTTAACTTTATCGATTAAAGTCGATTATACTCGTATATCATCACGTGGGTAACTAGAGTTTTCATCTCCATCTCTATTATTTGTAAATTATACGAAATGAGTCTTTGACCATATCGCACTCGTGATTTGTATAATGATCTTCTACTCAACACGCCACCTACCACGCTCGCTTTTTCGAGATGGCATGGTCGTAATAATGTGTTGAAATGGGTCTCCTCTTGAGTTCTTCAAGCTCTTCCCACATTCCTCGCTTCCATTCGAATTTTGTATCTCTACGAGTCAATATAAGAAATGGAATAGCGATTCGAGAATATCCTTCAACGAATCTCCGATAATAACCAATTAAGCCTAAAGCTACGATTTCGATTATCTACTTAGGTTGTTCTCAATCGTGACTCATATCCCAACCTTGATAAGACGTTACAATGACACCTATCGCTTTACTATCGCATCGAATATGGTGTCGCCACGAGAGTCCGGCTTCGTGCATTCTACAAAAGAAGTCACCAGATAAAGGCTCAGTACCAAATTCTATAGTTAAATTTTTAACTCCTCGAGTTCAATTGATCCATTCGATATGAGTTTTAGAAATGAGTTTTGTACCGTTCAAAGTCGATACAAAATTTAATATCGAACTTTGGGAGTAAGCCAAGAAATTCTTTAGAAATACATCGAAAAATCAATAACAACAGGAATATTATTCAAATCTCGACGTGTCTTTATTCAAATCCATAACATGGACTAAGAAAACTCGACATCCGTAATAAACGAATGACTTCATGGCTTGATATGAAAATGTTTGACTACAATGGTTTGATTGCTTGAATTCAATAACAAAGTTGCTTAGGAATATGAACACTAACAACCTTACGAAAAGTAATCAATTTCAACATGATGAGTAGTTAACCTTAAAATCACATCAAAAGCAAATATCTCTATAGAAATAAGGTTAACAGTAATGTGATAAAGCCAACTCCGAATCAAGCAAGATTTCTAAACAACTGGATGTAATGAAAGTTTCTCCTAACTGATTCTCCATAAATAGGTCAAAGTCTAATTTCTCCGTAGTCAAGTTCAAACGCTGAGCGCAAGCAAGAGAGATAAAAGAATGGGTAGAACCCCAGATTCTAGTAAGGTATAAACTTCGCAAGAATTTATAATTAACTAACCTGCGTATAACTTCGTCGTTCCTCGATTTTGACCTATCACGACAAACGCTGCTCCAGAACCGCTTGACTTTGACTTTTTGGAACATCTTTTCGAGTCACCATTCCTACCGGACTGGTTTCGATATTATACAATCTCAAGCGATATGTCCTTCTTTTCCACAATTATAAAGATACCTTAAACTGTCAGGGCGCTTTAGGGTGATATGTCCTCTTTCGCATTTGTAACATACGACCGGTGGTCTCTTCTCTCTCCTCGAACCAAGCTACTTCATGTGGCGCCGACGCCTTCACATGGTCGTTGTTGAATCTCTTCGCTTAGATTGACATCTCTTTCCATAATATCAACGCTACGTCATGGCTTTTTACCCATGCATCACTCATTCTCACTCGTTCGCTTATTTCTTCTTTCATTTCGATTCTAGCTTTATCATCTTATACTCGCCAAAGAGTGCTTCGCTCAAGCATCACATATCGGAGTAACACAAGCTTGAATTGTTGCATCCTTTTGCTCCACGATCGCTTGCAATTCTTCAAATCGCTTCTTCTAACTCATGAATACGATTTTGCAAATCTATATTTTGATCATAAAATACCTCAAATAAACTCTCTTCAATACCTCTTCTTCCTCTTCTTCCTCACTCTCACCGTTACCTTACTCTGCGATTATCTCGTGCAACTATCAATTCTTCACTCACCATATGGATATCTCTAATTCCTTCTTCACTTTGACATCACATTATCCTCGGTTGGCGATTAGAGGTGTCTCCACGATCTCATTCACTCCATTGTTAACGCTTCTCACCGTGACCATTCTTAAAAACTATCATAAAACAAAGGTTAATTAAATAAATTAACAAATCACATAATACCCCTATATTATGACCAACCAACAAATAAATAAGCTTAGGTAGACACACTAAATGAAGGATTTACTCTGCCTCCCTCCTAGTTCTATTCCCCGATCTCCGCCAGAGATCATATCCCTAAGCTCGATACTTAACCGCGACGCCCCAAAATAGGTCCATTCCATCCAACCCATTCTCGAAGTCGCCAAATACATGGTACGTAAATAACTACAACTTTATTATTACAACATATAAACTTTGAGTTTAAATACGAGATATTGCCATCTGCATAATATCCACACGCAAATAAATCCCCATCATAATTATTGATACATTATTTTACAAAAATGGTGAGGACTACTAAACAACTCTCTCTGTAACCTTCATTCCATACCCCGACTAGTACTCGCTACATTCTCGCCTCCCGAGAAGAAAAATGGAACAACAAGGAAAAGGGTGAGCTCAACTAGCCCAAGAAGAATATTATGACTAAGATAATATACAACAAATTATCGTTAGTCTTCAACAGGAAAAATCTAATAGAATACAATAGACAACAAATTTTAAATCAATATTCGCAAAGTGGAAATAATAATTCATTAGAAGAGTTAAGTAGAGAATGCAAACTACTATCTTCTATGTATGAATTTAAAAGTTCATCGTCGATATTTTATCCCTCGTAACATCAATCAATATATATCCGAATCAAATATTCATCTTTGCACTACAGCCAAAAGATATTCATCACCGGTCATGTTCATCTAAACACATGTTCATCTTTTGCACTACGGCCAAAGATATTAATCACGGCCATGTTCATCTCAACACTGCTCATCTTTGCACTACGCCAAAGATATTCATCAAGAAATCATTCATCTTTGCACTACAGGCCAAAGATATTCAGTAATATCATCATTTAGGACTGAGGATGATGAAAAATATTTCAAAGAAAACGAATCTAGTGAAATAAAAGAACAAGTATTAAGGATTCATATTTCAGCTATTTCATGTCCAAAAATACCTCATAAATAATCATAGTGGTGTAAAATTCAAGAATGATCAAAACATGGATACAATCAAAGCTAGTATCCACAATAGATATTTTGGATGAAAAGAAGAAATTTCATTTTTCTATGAATAAGTGTCGATTCGTGAATAAAGGTCAGATATCGTGAATAAAGGCCAGATACGTGAATAGTAACTTCGACACCAAAAGATAGAAATTTCACAAAAAACATCATCACGCTTCGTGAATAAGTACTCGTGAATAAGAAACTTCGTGAATACTACTCGCTTAATAAGAATCGTGAATAAGAATAATGAATAGTAACCCGACATGAAAAAGTTCCAAATTTGATAAAAGTTCCAACCAATATTTCAAAGATAATGATATTGAAGAAATAATATCATTTTCGAATAAAATAACATCCCTTACCTCGAAAGACAAGATTTCTAAATTGAAACACCTGATATAAAGGCTACGACTTGAACTTGCAGATAAAGCAATACTCAAAGTATACTCAAAATACTCACAAGAATACGCCGATAATATAGAGAGAGAAAACTTCAGCTTCGTGTGATTTTCAATTCTAACCTAAGACCCTATTTATAGAAATTGCTTAGAACACCAAAAGTAGAAAATTTAATAAATTAATATTATAATTTTTTCACAACTTCCTACGCATCCAAGAATCTGAACTCAGCCACCCTAACACATGTTAAATGAGTTTCAAAAATGGAAAAAAACGTTTTTGTAATTAAAAATATTTTAAACTTCCAAAAATCAATTATTTCGGAACTTCAGAACTTCAATAATTCACAATAAATAGCTCTTTTATCAGAAAATTCGAATCTCGCGACTTTTTATAGGAAATTCAATTCTCTACAACTTTGCAGAAGAAAGTTTTTCCAAATTCCAAACAGAAATTGACCGAAATCCTCAAACCAAGCGATTTTACAAAGTATAATCAAATTTCAACCAATAAATGGGGTCCACCGACACACAAAAAACATGTGTTAATCATTTAATGCCACAAAATACTCTTCCTCCTCAGATACTCATATATCCCACATTCATTATAAAAATATCACCATTATTATATTATTAAAATATAATAATATATTTAAATGAATTATTTTATCGTAAAAAGATAAAATTTCAATTTTCAACAATTGTCACTTTAAAAATTTTCTCCATCTATATCCACATAAAATCAATATTTTCCTCATCATATAAATCAATAATTAATTATTCACAAATAATATTACGTAATCACAAAGATCGACAACCGTGCCGCTCCTGTGAAAGAGGGGGCTTTCCAATAAGAATTTCTCCTTACCTACGCCAAGCAATTAGGTGACCAAACCTCTCCTGTATGTAACTTTCTAGACATTGCCAATAATGTTATCTAATAATATTATTCAGATAATATGAATTATTGCTTCGATAATGGAAAATACCGTAATGACAATTTATCAAACAACGATAATATAAAATATCAATGCAAAGAATTATTGAATCAATAAAATAAAACCCAAAATAGGTATACATCACCCATTCCCCGAATGAATATTTTAAACCACTACATTCAAATATTTGTAAACAACTACAACTTTATTATTACAACAAGAAAATCTGTGAGTTTAAATACAAATATTATCTTCTGCAGTAAATATCTATATCTATACAAATAAATCCTCATCACATTTATCGATACATTATTTTACAAAAATGGTGAGGACTACTAAACAATCCTTTTCTAAAACCTTCATTCCATACCCCGACTGCACTCGCTATATTCTCGCCTCCCGAGAAGAATGGAACAAAAGGAAAAGGGTGAGCTCAACTAGCTCAAGAAAGAATATTATGACTAAGATAATATACAACAAATTATCGTTAGTCTTCAACAGGAAAAATTTAATAGTATACAATAGACAACAAATTTTAAATCAATATTCGCAATGAAATAATAATTCATTAGAAGAGTTAAGTAGAGAATGCAAACTACTATCTTCTATGTATGAATTTAAAAGTTCATCGCTCATCTTTTATCCCCAGAACAACAATCCATAAACATCTCGAATCAAATATTCATCTTTGCACTACAGCCAAAGATATTCATCACCGGGTCATGTTCATTTAAACACTGCTCATCTTTGCACTACAAAGCCAAAGATATTCTTCAAATCAATCATTCATTTAAACACTGCTCATCTTCAGCACATGTGCCAAAGATATTCTTCAGAAATCATTCATCTTCGCACTATCAAAGATATTCAATAATATCATCATTTAAGACCGAGGATGATGAAAATATTTTTAAAGAAACGAATCCAAAGGAAACAAAATGACAAGGATTAAGGATTAAGGATTCGTGATTTTTTTTTATCCATGTTCAAAAATACCTCAAAATAATCATAAGGTGTAAAATTCAAGAATGATCAAAACACGGATACAATCAAAGCTAGTATCCGTATTAGATATTTTGACGAAAAAGAAGAAATTTTATTTTTCGATGAATAAAGGTCAGATACGTGAATAAAGGTCAGATACGAATAATAAAATAGCCGTGAATACGTGAATAAGAATCTGACACCAAAAGATAGAAATTCCACAAAAAACATTTTCACGCTTCACTTAATAAGTACTTTCGTGAATAAGAATCGTGAATAAGAACTCATGAATAAGAACTCGTGAATAAGAACTCATGAATAAGAACCCCATACATGAAAAAAGTTCCAAATTTGATAAAAAGTTCCAACCAATATTTCAAAGATAATGATATCAAGAAATAATATCATTCGAGAAGAAAATAACATCCCTTACCTCAAAGAATCAAGATTTCTAAGGAAAGATCTAAGTGATGTCGAATGAAACTCAGACCAATAAAGAACTCTCAAAGTATCTAAATACTCACAAAATACGCCAATAATATAGAGAGAGAAAGAGAGAAAACTTTGTTTCGTGTGATTTTCAATTCTAACTTAGCCCTCTATTTATAGAAAATGTTAGCCACCAAGCAAGACTTTCGACCGCCACCGATGGCTTTTACTCGCTACTATTGCCACCCACCACATTTGAAATAAAATTCAAAGACATTTTTTCACCAACCACAAGTGGGGCCCACTCAATTCTAGAATTTTCCACCAAAATCAATTATAACCCTACTTTCCTAATCAAACACCTCTTAAAATTTATAACAAATCATTCGCTCATTTTTAATCTGCTCAAAATTTGTGACATATACTCAACTTATATATGTATAACATATCCAAAAATCGCAACGATCCAACTACGATTAAAAATTATAACTCACGCAATATATCGTAAAAATACCGATTTGATTTTTAATACCTCCATTCCGACAAAAATACCGATAAAACACCTCAACATTAAATCCTTCAATTATAACCACATATAATAAATAAATCCATCATTTATATCCATATCAAATAAATATTTTCTTATCATATAAATCAATAATTAATTATTCCCAAATAATATTACGTAATCACAATTATGACAACCAAAAGCCTCCTCAGAAAGAGGGGCTTCCAATAAGGATCTCTCCTCATCGGGCGCAAGCAATTAGGTGACCAAACCTCTCCTTAGATGTAACTTTCTAGACATCGCCAATAATGTTATCTAATAATATTATTCAAATAATATGAATTATCGATCCGATAATGGAAAATATCGTAGTGGACAATTATCAAAACAATAATAATATAAAATACCAACGCAAAGAATTATCAATCAATAAAATAAAATATCGAATAAGAAATTATCGTAATAATTATCGAGTAAAGGCCTTCACGTAAGATCAATAATCGATGCAATACCGCAAATACCGCCACGCTCAACAACGCCAGATAAGTGTGTTTTAACCACCGGTATTCCAACAAAGATTAATTGTAGAATAATTACGCCTGCTATTTTTAAACAACTTATATTTGTCGCTTTCTCATCCAATCGCTTCACATGGGCTCACACACGGTCAAGCTACCATCGCATTTAATATTCCCCGACAAAGACGTAATATTCCACGACCAAACGAATATTCCCCGACAACAATGAATATTTTATAACCACTTGCTTATTTTGAAATATTTATGATTTTACCCCTAACTATCCACATTAATCAAATCAACCCTTACTATTTCAAAATAATAAATAAAGGAAATTCCTTTTATTTAAAAATAAATTTCGGTCTTACAACCTCCCTCCTTATGAAATTTCGCCCTCGAAATCGACGACGACACTGTGTTTCAAAAGGTGAGGATACCTCGCTTTCATTTCCGCTTCCAATTCCTGTGTCATTTCCTCTATAAAGATGATTCCTCCACAAAACTTTAACTCAGGTATGACCTTTCATGCAGAGGACATGCTCCTTCCTATCCAAAATCTTGACAGTACCTCCTCACACGCTAAGTCTTCTACTATCTCGTCCTGCTCTAACTCTATAACGTGGTTCGGTCTTTCACATATTTACGGCACGATATGTGAAACACATTATGAACACGAGACATACTTGAGGTAACGCAAGTCTATAGGCTACATTTCCTACTTGGCCAAAGAATTTGAAATGGACCAATAAATCGTGATCGAGCTTTCCTCTCTTCCCAAATCTTGTAACTCCCTTCCATGGAGCAACTCGCAATAATACATGATCCCCTACACTAAATTCCACGCCCTTTCGATGAAGATCCGCATAACTCTTTTGTCGATCTTGTGCCGCTTTGATACGCTTGTCAATCATTTGATCTTTTCTAGAGTCATATCGCATTTCAACTCCCTGTCCCAACAATGTTGCTTCACCCACCTCATCCCAACATATCGAGAACGACATTTTCGGCCATATAATGCTTCAATGGAGCCACACCTATACTTCGCCGATAACTGCTGTCAGTGTAGAGAATTCCACCAATGGTAAATACTTATCCCAACCGCCTCAAGTCTAGGACACGTAGTCTTAATAAATCTTCAAGAGTTTGAATAGTCCTCTCGATCATTCTCGTCTGCTTGGGGATGGTATGCCAACTAAATCGCAAACTGCGCTCATAGCTTTTTGCAAGCTAACCCAAAATCTTGAAGTGAATCTTCGGGTCACGATCCAAACTATGGATACAGTATGCCATGCAACCTCACAATCTCATTTACGCATATACTAGCAAAGACGCTCAAGGAATAAGTCTCCGTATCGGCAAGAAATGAGCAGATTTGGTTAATCTATCAACAATAACCCAAATAAAGATTGATGCCTTGAGAAACCGTAGAAGACCCGTAGAATCTAAATCCATGGTAATGTGTTCCCACTTCCATTCCTAATCTCAAGTGGTTGCAACTAACCTTTAGGTACTAGATGCTCCGCCTTTACACGCCGACAAGTTAAACACATCGAGATAAACTTTGCAATCTCTCTCTCATATTGTTCCACCAAAATGTATGTCAAGATCACGATACATTTTAGTACTTCCGTGATGGATTGCAAATGGTGTATCGTGTGCCTCCATCATAATCTTGTTTTCAAATCGTAGTCGTTAGAACACAAAGTCTAGAGTGGACTCAAGTATTCCTTCTTCATCAATTCTCGCCCTAATAGCTCCTTCTTGTACTTTCTTCTTCATACGCATCACCCGGCCTGCGGCTCGAAAGCAACCTTAACTTTTTCTATTAAAGTCGGCTCTACGCGATACTTGACATCATCGCACTCGCTCCTCGCATATGATCTTCTACTCAACGCGCCACCTACCACGCTCGCTTTTCCGTGATGGTATCAATAGTGTGGTCGTAGTCTTCAATAGTTCGAGCCAACGTCACCGCCAGATGTCGAGTTCTTTTTTTCGAGTGAAGAAATATTTAAGGCTTTTATGGTCCGAATATATCTCCACTTTCTCCCCATATAGATAGTGCCTCCATATCTTTAACAATGAAACGATCGGGCTAACTCTAGATCACGAGTAGGATAATTCCTCTCATACTCTTTTAAGTCGTCATGAGGCATAAAGGCTATGACTTTCCCACGCTGCATGAGAACACATCCTAACCCTTTGCCTCAAGCATCATCAGAGATAACAAATCCATCCGAACCAGATGGTATTGTTAACACAAAATCAAATAAGTCTCCTCTAAGCTCTTGAAACTCTTCTCGATTCTTCATTCCAAACGAATTTTGTATCCTTCCGAAGTTAGCCGAAGTTAATGGAGTAGCGATTCGAGAAAACCCTTCCACGAATCTCCGATAATAACCAAATAAGCCCAAAAAGCTACGATTTCAACCACCGACTTTGCTGTTCCCAACTTCAGATTGCTTCAATCTTCACGGATCAACAGATACTCCATGTTTTGACACCATTATGCCCAAGAAAGGCTACTTCCTCAAGCCGTAACTCGTGATTTCTTCAATTTGGCATATAGTTGGTTTTCACGGCCTTTTGAGTACCAAATTTCAAATGGTGCTCATGATCTTCACGACTTTTGAATATATAAGGATGTCATCAATAAAGACAACAACAAATCGATCCAAATATTCCTCAATACTTGGCTCATCATATCCATGAAAGTCAGCAGGAGCATTAGTTAGTCCGAAAGACACGACTAAGAATTCATAATGCCCATACCGAAGTCTCAAGGCGCCTTTGAATATCCTCGCCTAATCTTCACCGATGATATCCGTAATCTAAGATCGATTTTTGAAAAGAATCAGTGCCCTCAGAATCGGGTCAAACAAGTCATCAATACGAGGTAGAGGATACCTATTCTCGATGGTGACATGGTTCAATTCCCGATAGTCAATACAAAGTCGCATACTCCCGCCTTTCTTCTTCTTTACAAATAAAACAGAGCACCCCAAGGAGATGTACTAGACGAATGAAACCGATGTCCAACAATTCCTCGTAGTTGACCTTTAACTCCTCAAGTTCAATAGAGCCATTCGATATGGGTTTTAGAAATGGGCTTTGTACCAGTTCAAGATCAATAAAGAATTCAACTTCACGCTCGGGGTAGACCGGAAGTTCTTCAGAAATACGCCAGAAAGTCAATAACAACAGAATATTATTCAAATTTGACGTGTCTTTATTCAAATCCATAACATGGGCTAAGAAAGCTTGACATCCGCTTTTTCAATAAACGAATAGCTTTTATGATTAGATATGATAAAGATTGATTTTAATGGTTTAGTTGCTTGAATTGCATAACAGTCAAGTTAGAATATGAAAACTAACAACCTTACGAAAAACAATCAATTTTGGTATGATGAGTAGTTAACCAATCAATCCCTAAAATCACATCAAAAGCAAGTATCTTTAAAGAGATAAGGTCAACAGTAAGGTAATGGTGCCCAACTTGAATCAAACAAGATTTATAAACAAAGGATGTGATGAAAGTTTCTCCTAACTGAGTTTCCACAGATAGTCAAAGTCTAATTTCTCCTGAGTCAAGTTCAAACGCTGAACGCAAAGCAAGAGAGATAAAAGAATGGGTAGAACTGCATCTAATAAGGTATAAACTTCGCAAGAATTATAATTAACTAACCCATGCTAACTTCGTCGTTTCCTCACTATTGGGAAGTCACGACAACCGCCTCCTTTCAACTACCCGGCTTTCACTGTCTGGGGGTAGCATTTGTGTCAAGCATTATCGTTGGAATCGATTTTTCTATAGGCATATTCCACCTTCAATCGCTTCATCGCATTCTCGATTCATGATCCGAATCATCAATCTTCGATCCATATCGAATCGAGATCGACCGCCTGCATGTGGTAATTTAAAACTCGATGTCGGGTTCTTCCAATCATTCATTCAAAAGAGAAATGTATATCATCTATTTTAACCTTTTTGATCTGGACGCCTCTTTCACAATATCAACATGTCGCGCGCTTTTTACCCACGATCCTTCATTCTCACTGCTCATTGTTTCTTCTTTCACCGATCCTCGATATTTGAATTCTCGATTCCAACTTTAATATCTTACCTCTCGCTAAAAGCGTGATTTTGTTCGAGCATCACATATCTGCAAATACAATTTTGAATTGTCAGATCTCTTTGTTCCACGACCGCTTGCAGCTTCTTCAACTCGTTTTCTAGCTCACGCTAATACGATCTCGTAGTTCTACATTTTGATCAAAAATTTCTTCTAATAAATTCTCCTCGTGTTCCTCTTTCTTCCTCACTCTCACCGCTACTCTCATGACTAGCTTTCTGTGCAACTATTAATTCTTCCTCACCACACGGATATCTCTAATTCTTCTTCGCTTGATATTACATTATCCCGGTCAGTGATTAGAGGTATATCCACTGGTCTCATTCACTCCATTGTTGACATTTTCAAATTTCGCCATCTTAAATACCGCCATAAAAACAAGGGTTAATTAAGGAAATCAATATATCACATAATATCCCTATATACCGACTAACTAACAAATAAGCTTAGTAGACACACTAACAAGGATTTACTCGCCTCCCTCCTAGTTCTATTCCCCGATCTCCGCCAGAGATCATATCCCTAAGCTCGATACCAACCGCGACGCCCCAAAATAGTATACATCACACCCATTCCGAGTCACAAAATACATGGTACATGTAAACAACTACAACTTTATTATTACAACAAGAAATCTGAGTTTAAATACAAATATTATCTTCTGCATAATATCTATACTCAAATAAATCCTCATCACATTTATCGATACATTATTTTACAAAATGGTGAGGACTACTAAACAATCCTTTTCTAAAACCTTCATTCCATACCCCGACTCGCACTCGCTATATTCTCGCCTCCCCGAGAAAAATGGAACAAAAGGAAAAGGGTGAGCTCAACTAGCTCAAGAAGAATATTACGACTAAGATAATATACAACAAATTATCGTTAGTCTTCAACAGGAAAAAATTTATAGTAATACAATAGACAACAAATTTTAAATCAATATTCGCAATGAAATAATAATTCATTAGAAGAGTTAAGTAGAGAATGCAAACTACTATCTTCTATGTATGAATTTAAAAGTTCATCGCTCATCTTTTATCCCCGTAACAACAATCCATAAACATCTGAATCAAATATTCATCTTTGCACTACAGCCAAAGATATTCATCACCGGTCATGTTCATTTAAACACTGCTCATCTTTGCACTCAAAGATATTCTTCACCATCATCATTTAAACACTGCTCATCTTTGCACTACAGCCAAAGATATTCTTCAGAAATCATTCATCTTTGCACTACAAAAGCCAAAGATATTCAATAATATCATCATTTAAGACTCGAGGATGATGAAAAATATTTTTAAAGAAACGAATCCAAAGGAAACAAAATGACAAGGATTAAGGATTAAGGATTCGTACTTTGTTTTATCCATGTTCAAAAATACCTCAAAATAATCATAGGGTGTAAAATTCAAGAATGATCAAAACACGGATAATCAAAGCTAGTATCCGTAATAGATATTTTGGACTAAAAGAAGAAATTTTATTTTTCGATGAATAAAGTCAGATATGCGAATAAAGGTCAGATATCGTGAATAAAGGCCAGATACGTGAATAAGAATCCGACACCAAAAGATAGAAATTCCACAAAAAAAACATTTTCACGCTTACTTAATAAGACTCGTGAATAAGAATCGTGAATAAGAATCATGAATAAGAACTCGTGAATAAGAACTCATGAATAAGAACCCCGATATGAAAAAAAGTTCCAAATTTGATAAAAAGTTCCAACTAATATTTCAAAGATAATGATATCAAGAAATAATATCATTTGAGAAGAAAATAACATCCCTTACCTCAAAGAATCAAGATTTCTAAGGAAAGATCTAAGTGATGTCGAATGAAAACTTGTATCAATAAAGAACTCTCAAAGTATCTAAATACTCACAAAATACGCCAATAATATAGAGAGAGAAGAGAGAAAACTTTGTTTCGTGTGATTTTCAATTCTAACTTAGCCTCTATTTATAGAAAATGTTAGCCCACCAAGGCATTTCGACCACCACCGATGGCTTTACCTCGCTACTATTGCCACCCACCACATTTGAAATAAAATTCAAAGACATTTTTTCACCAACCACAAGTGGGGCCCACTCAATTCTAGAATTTTCCACCAAAATCAATTATAACCCTATTTCCCTAATCAAACACCTCTTAAAATTTATAACAAATCATTCGCTCATTTTTAATCTGCTCAAAATTTGTGGACATATACTCAACTTATATATGTATAATATATCCAAAAATTACAACGATCCAACTACGATTAAAAATTATAACTCACGCAATATATCGTAAAAAATAATCGATTTGATTTTTAATACCTCCATTCCGGCAAAAAATACCGATAAAACACCTCAACATTAAATCCTTCAATTATAACCACATATAATAAATAAATCCATCATTTATATCCATATCAAATAAATATTTTCTTATCATATAAATCAATAATTAATTATTCCCAAATAATATTACGTAATCACAATTACGACAAAAGTGCAGCCCTCAGAAAGAGGGGCTTTCCAATAAGGATCTCTCCTCATCGGGCGCCGCAATTAGTGACCAAACCTCTCCTGTAGATAAACTTTCTAGACATCGCCAATAATGTTATCTAATAATATTATTCAAATAATATGAATTATCGATCCGATAATGGAAATATCGCAAAAGTGACAATTATCAAACAACAATAATATAAAATACCAACGCAAAGAATTATCAATCAATAAAATAAAATATCGAATAAGAATTATCGTAATAATTATCGAGTAAAGCCTTCTTCACGTAAGGATCAATAATTGATGCAATACCGCAGCTACTCGCTCAACAACGCCAGACATTAGTGTTTTTAACCACCGGGTATTCCAACAAAGATTAATCTGTAATAATTACGCCGTTATTTTTAAACAACTTATATTTGTCGCTTTCCTCATCCAATCGCTTCTCATATGGGCCCACATACGGTCAAGCTACCGCATATTCCCGTAATATTCCCACAAAGAACGAATATTACAATTCCATTTTACCAAACGAATATTCCCCCCTACAACAATGAATATTTTATAACCACTTGCTTATTTTTAAAAAAATATTTGAAATATTTTACAGATTTAACCCCAATTTTTAACTATCCACATTAATCAAATCAACCCTTACTATTTCAAAATAATAAATAATCAAAAGGAAATTCCTTTTTCCATTTAAAAAAAATTTAAACTGAAGCTCACGTTAACATGTAAGATCCTCGCCAAGATTTGAGAATTTCTGGAGTTAACCTTGAGGTAGCTAATTTCTTAAGGAATTAATTAGAAATTGATTTTTAAAATAGTAAATGAATTTTAAAAATTCCAAGAAAAATATATGTTCATTATGGGACTATATTCTGCTAAATCCCAGAGAATAAATATTTTTGGGACTGATTTGGTATTTTTCATGAAAATGGTTTAGTTACGAATATATGAATTAAATATGTTATGTGAAGTAACAAAATTGGAAAATAGGATTTTATGGCTTGGGAATCCTATATAGGGTATATGCATATTTTTGATGAGGGATTTGATCATTGGTGATGAAATCTTATGAGTATGACATTTTTGAATGATTAAATGCATTATTTGATAAAGTGTAAACAATTGAAATAAATTGTTTATAAGTTTAAGAAATGACTAAAATATTATTAATGACATTAGATTATGAGATTATTAAGTGATTGATAACATTTGGTTATTATTGAATTCTAGATAAATTGTATTATAAAAGTTTAATATTTATCCTTTATCTCATTTGATTGATTCTTTATGTCATTGACATCATCCTCATGCTTATATTATGTTGAAAGTCATATGTGGCCTGTAGTGCATAGATGGACTTGGTATGTTTATGACCACAGATTATTCGGTATAATCATGACTGTAATATTACAAATTATGTGGAAAAAGTCCTCATTGGCCCGTAGTGCATTGATGGAAAGTTTTTAGTATGATTATGGCTATGGATTCTCTTCGTTCAAGGGTGCAAAGATGAATTATTTTATGGCATGATCAGGACCGTTGATGAAAATACCATTATCTTTGGCACGTAGTGCATGGATAATTTGTGGTCGTGATACTAAAGAATATACTTGGACTGTAGCGCAGGGATGATTCGATGATGTGAATTAATTATTGAGCTGAGTCTCAACAATGAAATATTAATTCATGGATGTGATAATAATGAATATCCTTGGCCGTAGTGCATGGATAATTCATGGATGTGATATTAACGAATATCCTTAGCCGTAGTTGTAAGACCCCAACTTATTATTAATGAAATTTAATTTTCTCTATTTATTATTTTGAAATAGTAAGGGTTGATTTGATTAATGTGGATAGTTAGTGGTAAAATACGTAAATATTTCAAAATAAGCAACTGGTTATAAAATATTCATTGTTGTCGGGGAATATTCGTTTGGTCGTGGAATATTCGCATCGTCGGAGAATATTCGCATTTACTTGCAAGCAACCATGTGGGGCCCCATAACTAAAACCGATTGGATGAAGAAAACGACAAAATAAGTGGTTTAAAAATAACAAACAGAAGTTGTTACCAAGTAATACTCGTTAAAATACTCTTGGGTTAAAACACAAAGAAGACACCTATATTGCACCAATTATTGATTCTTACGTAAGAAGGCACTACTCAATAATGGTTACAATGAATTATCGCTCAAAGATTTTATTGATTTAATAATTACCGCGTTGATATTTTATATCATTGTTGTTTGATAATTGTCATTACATAGTATTTTCATTATCGAAGCAATAATTCATATTATCCTAATAATATTATTAGATAACATTATTGGCAATGTCTAGAAAGTTCTGCCTAAGGAGAGGTTTGGTCACCTAATTGCGCACCAAGAAGTGAGAAACTCTTATCGAAAGCCCTCTTTCCTTGAACCGCGCCTTGTCATTAATATTGTGATTCTCGTAATATTATTTGTGAACAATTAATTAATGATTCATATGATGAGAAAAATATTGATTTTATGTGGATATAGATGGAGAAAATTTTTAATGTGACAATTGTTGAAAATTGAAATTTTATCTTTTTCTCGATAAAATAATTCATTTAAATATATTATTATATTTTAAAAATATAATAATGGGGATATTTTACAACGAATGTGGGATATATGAGTATACTTAGGAGAAAGAGTATTTTTGTTGCAATAAATGTTTAAAACATGTTAAACATGTTTGGTGGACCCCATTTATCGATCGAAATTTGATTATAAATTGTAAAATCGTCTGCTTATGGATTTCTTTCAATCTCTGCTTTGGAATTTGGAAAACTTTCTTCTCAGAAGTTGTAGAGAATTGAATTTCCTATAAAAAACGCATTTAGATTTGAATTTTCTGACAAAAGGACTATTTATTATGAATTATTGAAGTTCCGAAGCTCCGAAATAATTGATTTTTGGAAGTTTAAAATATTTTTAATGTGAAAAACGTTTTTGGTGATTTGAGTGTGGGTCTTGCATGTGTTTTAATAGCTGAATTCAGATTCTTGGTATGTAGAAAGTTGTAGAAATAATAATAATATTATTATATTAAATTTTCTACTTTGGTGTTCTAAGCAATTTCCTATAAATAGGGTGCTTAGGTTAGAATTGAAAATCACACCGAAACTCAAGTTTTCTCTCTATATTATCGAAATGATTCTTGTGAGTATTTTGAGTATACTTTGAGTATTGCTATACTTGCAAAGTTCAAGTCATAACCTATATCCTGTTTCAAATTTAGAAAGACTTGTCTTTCGAGGTAAGTGATATTATTTTTTTCGTAATGATATTATTTCTTCAATATCATTATGTTGAAATATCGATCCAAGTTTTTATCAAATTTAAAACTTTTGGTGTCTGAGTTACTATTCACGATACTACGACTATTCACGTGATACTGACATTATTCACGAATACGGCACTATTCATCAAAAATGAAAAATTTTCTTTTCGCCTAAAAATATCTATTGTGGATACTAGCTTTGATTGTATCCATGTTTTGATCATTCTTGAATTTTACACCACTATGATTATTTTTTGAGGTATTTTTGGACACGGATAAAACAAAGTACTTAATCCTTAATCCTTAATCCTTGTAATTTTGTTTCAACCGGATTTGTTTCTTTAAAATATTTTTCATCATCTTCATCTTAAATGATGATATTATGGAATATCTTTGGCTCAGAAGCGCAAAGATGAATGATTTCAAGAATAATATCTTTGGCAGTAGTGCAAAGATGAACAGTGTTTAGATGAACACTGACTAATCGATGAATATCTTTGGCCTCAGAAGTGCAAAGATGAATATTTGATTCCGATATATATCGATTGATGTTACAGGATAAAAGATAGACGATGAACTTTTAAATTCATACATAGAAGATAGTAGTTTGCATTATCTACTTAACTCTTCTAATGAATTATTATTTCAATTGCGATATTGATTTAAATTTGTTGCCTATCAGATTCTATTAGATTTTTCCCTGTTGAAGACTAACGATAATTTGTTGTATATTATCTTAGTCATAATATTCTTTATCGGGCTAGTTGAGCTCACCCTTTTCCTTGTTGTTCCATTTTTCTTCTCGTGAGGCGAGAATATAAGCGAGTACGAAGCCTGGGTATGGAATGAAGGTTCTGTAGAGAGTTGTTTAGTAGTCCTCACCATTTTGTAAAATAATGTATCAATAAATGTGATGTGGATTTATTTGAGTATAGATATTGTCTAGAAGATAATATTTGTATTCAAACTCACGCTTTACTTTGTAATAATAAAGTTGTAGTTGTTTCGTACTATGTATCGACAACTCGTAATGGGTGATGTATACCTATTTTGGGGGCGCCACGGTTGGTATCGAGCTTAGGATATGATCTCCCATGGAGATCTGGGGAATAGAACTAGGAGGGAGAGACGAGTAAATCCTTCGCTAAAGGTGTCCTACCTAAGCTTATTTGTTAGTTGGTCAAGATATAGGGATATTATGTGATATATTGATTTCCTTAATTAACCCTTGTTTTATGACAAGATTTGAGAATGTCGAATCGAGAATATTAACAATGGAAATGAGACCGTGGAGACGCTCTTTGTACTCACCAACGAGGAGAACGTGCAACAAAGTGAATGTTCCTCCCGTGAACAACACCAATGAAAGCGATGATGAACGAGGGATGTTTAGAAGCTTTTTGCGAGCTCATGCAAAATCGCATTTAGGAGACTCGTGTTCAAAATATAGGAGGAAATGATAGCAATTAATCGGGTTGTCACAAATGCAAGCAGCTTCAAAGAGTTGGGACCACTAGAATTTAAGGGAAGCCAGATCCGATCATGGCGGAAACATGGGTCAAGCAAATTACCAAGATATTCGATGTCTTGGGATACACGGAGGAACAGAAGGTTCCATTCGCCACCTTTATGTTCCGTGGCGAAGCGGTATCACCGGTGGGAGTCTCAGAAGCGCACCATCCAAATTCGCACTCAAAGATGTCTTGGGAGATATTTCAAAAATTATTTAATGACAAATACTTTCCTCGAAGTGTTCGGCTATATAAAGGAAGTGGAGTTCATCGATTAGAACAAAATAACATGATTGTGTCTCAAGACAAGGCAAAGTTTGCAGAGTTATCCGTGTTTGCACCCTCATTTGGTGGAGAATGAGGAACGTATGACGCGGATGTTTCGAGTGGTTTAAACCCCAGATATACGACAATATCTCATTTCTCATAAATTTTCTCTCTATTCAGAGATGTTGTTAACAGGCTCAATTGTTAGAAAGAGATAACGAGTATGTTCGACCGAGGACCATAACCAGGATCGTATCGTAGGTAGCATTCAATAGAATAATGATAACTAGCGGAGAAAGAAATGACGGACAAAAATGGTAACCACTCCGTGGTAATCATGGCCATGAAAATAGAAGAAGCGAGTCAGAGGAGATTTTAAAAGAGGAGATTTAACAACGACCATGTGAAGACGACATTACGGCAAGAACAATCGGTTCTAAGGGAGGAGAACGACCACCCCATTATATGCTATAAATGCGGAAAGAGAGACATATCACCAAATCAAACCCCACAATAACAGTTCAAGGTATGCTATAATTGTGGAAAGGAAGGACATATCGCCGAGATTGTGCGCAGAATGAAAACCTAGTTCAATGGGGACGGTGACTCAAAAGATCGTCCCGTAAAAGTCAAAGTCAATGATTACGGGAAGAGCGTTTGTTGTGATCGGTCAAAATGCGAGGAACCCAAACGAGGTGACACGGGTAAGCTATTTATAAATTCTTGCAAAGTTTATACCTTACTTGATACCGTGCTACCCATTCATTTATCTCTCCTGCATGTGCTCAACGTTTAAACTTGACTCGGAGAAATTAGACTTTGACCTATCTCGTGGAAACTCCGTTAGGTGAAACTTTCATCACATCTACCGTTATAAATCTTGTTTGATTCAAGTTGGCACCATCACCTTACCGTTGACCTTATCTCTTTAAAGATACTTGCTTTTGATGTGATTTTAGGGATTGATTGGTTAACTACTCATCATGCCAAAATTGATTGTTTTCGTAAGGTTGTTAGTTTTCATATTCCTAACCAACCTGTTGTTATGCAATTCAAGCAACTAAACCATTAAAATCAATCACCATCATATCTAATCATAAAGCTATTCGCTTATTGAAAAACGGATGTCAAGCTTTCTTAGCCCATGTTATGGATTTGAATAAAGACACGCCAAATTTGAATAATATTCCTGTTGTTATTGACTTTCCTTACGTATTTCTGAAGAACTTCCTTGCCTACCCCCGTAACGTGAAGTTGAATTCTTTATTGATCTTGAACCCGATACAAAGCCCATTTCTAAAACCCCATATCGAATGGCTCCTATCAACTTCGTGAGTTAAAGGTCCAACTACAGGAATTGTTGGACATCGGTTTCATTCGGCCCCAAGACATCTCCTTGGGGTGCTTCTATTTTATTCAGAAAGAAGAAAGACGGAGTATGCGACTTTGTATTGACTATCGAATTGAACCATGTCACCATCAAGAATAGGTATCCTCTACCTCGTATTGATGACTTGTTTGACCAACAGCAAGGGGGCATAATTCTTTTCATAAATTGATCTTCGCTTCCGGATATCATCACCAAGATTAGAACCGAGGATATTCCAAAGACCGCTTTTAGAAACTTCGAGACGGGCATTATGAATTCTTAGTCATGTCTTTCTTGATTGACTAATGCTCCTGCTGGCTTTCATGGATATGATGAACCGAGTATTCAAGGAATATTTGGATCGGTTTGTTGTTGTCTTTATTGATGACATCCTCATATATTCCAAAAGTCGTGAAGATCATGAGCACCATTTGAAGTCGGTACTCCAAAGTCTTCGTGAAAACAAACTATATGCCAAATTGAAGAAATGCGAGTTCGCTCGATGAAGTAGCATTTCTTGGGCACGTGAGTGTCAAAACATGGAGTATCCGTGGACCCGTCGAAGATTGAAGCAATACAAAGTTGGGAGCAACCGAAGTCGGTGACCGAAGTACGTAGCTTTCTGGGTCTACCTGGTTATTATCGGAGATTCGTGGAAGGGTTTTCTCGAATCGCTACTCCATTAACTCAGCTAACTCGGAAGGATACAAAATTCGTTTGGAGCGAAGAATGCGAGAAGAGTTTCCAAGAGCTTAAGAGGAGACTTATTTCTAAGACTGTTTCTAACAATACCATCCGGTTCGGATGGATTTGTTATCTACAGCGATGCTTCAGGCAAAGGGTTAGGATGTGTTCTCATGCAACGTGGGAAAGTCATAGCCTATGCCTCGCGACAACTTAAAAAGTATGAGAGGAATTATCTTACTCATGATCTAGAGTTGGCAAATGATCGTTTCCGCTTAAAGATATGGAGGCTCTATCTATATGGGGAGAAAGTGGAGATATATTCGCACAATAAAAGCCTTAAATATTTCTTCACTCAAAAAAAAGAACTCAACATCTGGCAATGACGTTGGCTCGAGTTATTGAAAGACTACGACCACACTATTCAATACCATCCCGGTAAAGCGAACGTGGTAGTGGACGCATTGAGTAGAAGATCATATGCGGGGAATGAGTGCGATGATGTCAAGTATACGACAGAGCCAACTTTAATAGAAAAAGTTAAGGTTGCTTTCAAGCCACCGAATCCGGAAATGATGCGTATGAAGAAGAAAGTACAAGAAGGAGCTATTCCTAAGCGAGAATTGATGAAGAAGGAATACTTGAGTCCACTCCGCACTTTGTGTCCCTAACTACTCTCGATTTGAAGTACAAGATTATGATGGAGGCACACAATACACCATTTGCAATCCATCTCGAAGTACCAAAATGTATCGTGATCTTCGACATACATTTTGGTGGAACAATATAAAGAGAGAGATTGCAAAGTTTATCTCAATGTGTTTAACTTGTCAACGTGTAAAGACGGAGCATCTAGTACCTAAGGGTCCGTTGCAACCACTTGAGATTCCGAAATGGAAGTGGGAACACATTACCATGGATTTCATTACGGGTCTTCCTACGGTTTCTCAAGGCATCAATTCTATTTGGGTTATTGTTAATAGATTAACCAAGTCTGCTCATTTCTTGCCGATACGGGAGACTTATTCCCTTGAACGTCTTGTTAGTATGTACGTGAATGAGATTGTGAGGTTGCATGGCATGCCTATATCCATAGTTTCGGATCGTGACCCAAGATTCACTTCAAGATTTTGGGTTAGCTTGCAAAAAGCTATGGGCACGGATTTGCGATTTAGTTCGGCATACCATCCCCAAACGGACGGACAATCAGAGAGGACTATTCAAACTCTTGAAGATCTATTAAGACTCGTGTCCTGTACTTCAAGGGCGCTTGGGATAAGTATTTACCATTGGTGGAATTCTCCTACAACAACAAAGCTTATCGAGCAAGTATAGGTGTGGCTCCATTTGAAGCATTATATGGACGAAAGTGTCGCTTCCAAAGATGTTGGGACGAGGTGGGTGAAGCAACATTGTTGGGACCCGAGTTGGTACATATGACTACGGAAAAGATCCAAATGATTCGACAACGTATACAAACGGCACAAGATCGACAAAAGAGTTATGCGGATCTTCATCGAAAGGACGTAGAATTTAGTATAGGGGATCATGTATTGTCATGAGTTGCTCCATGGAAGGGAGTTACAAGATTTGAGAAGAGAGAAAGCTCAATCCATGATTTATCGGTCCATTTCAAATTCTTGACCGAGTAGGAAATGTAGCCTATAGACTCGCGTTACCTCCGAAAGTATGTCTCGTGTTCATAATGTGTTTCATATATCTCAGTATTTCAGAATATGTGAAAGACCCAACCACGTTATAGAGTTAGAACCCATTTGAGATAGCCAAGACTTAACGTATGAGGAGGTACCGTCAAGATCTTGGATAGGAAGGAGCATGTCCTACGCGGCAAGAAAGGTCATACCACAAGTTAAAGTTTTGTGGAGGAATCATTCTATAGAGGAAATGACATGGGAATTGAAACGGAAATGAAAGCGAGGTATCCTCACCTTTTCAAACACTGTGTACGTGACGCGAATTTCGAGGACGAAATTTCATAAGGAGGGAGGTTGTAAGACCCCAACTTATTATTAATGAAATTTAATTTTCTCTATTTATTATTTTGAAATAGTAAGGGTTGATTTGATTAATGTGGATAGTTAGGGGTAAAATACGCAAATATTTCAAAATAAGCAAGTGGTTATAAAATATTTATTGTTGCTTGGGAATATTCGTTTGGTCGTGGAATATTCGATCGCTTTGGAGAATATTCGCATGCGGCGGCGATGACATGTGTGGGCCCCATAACTGAAAGCGATTGGATGAAGAAAATGACAAATATAAGTGGTTTAAAAATAACAACGTAGTTATTACTGCTATTATCTTGTTAAAATACTCTATGGTTAAAAACACAAGAAAGACACTCAGTATTGCACCGATTATTGATTCTTACGTAAAGAAGGCACTACTCAATAATGGTTACGATAATTACTGCTCAAAGATTTTATTGATTTAATAATTATCGCGTTGATATTTTATATTGTCATTTTTGATAATTGTCATTACACAAAGATTTTTCATTATCGAAGCAATAATTCATATTATCCTAATAATATTATTAGATAACATTATTGGCAATGTCTAAAAGTTCTGCTCTAAGGAGAGGTTTGGTCACCTAATCACGCACTAGTAAGGAGAAATTCTTATTGGAAAGCCCCTTCCTGAACCGCCTTTCGTTGTCAATATTGTGATTCTCAGAATATTATTTGTGAACAATTAATTATTGATTCATATGATGAGAAAAATATTGATTTTATGTGGATATAGATGGAGTAAAATTTTAATGTGACAATTGTTGAAAATTGAAATTTTATCTTTTCTCTCGAAAATAATTCATTTAAATATATTATTATATTTTAAAAATATAATAATGGTGATATTTTTACAACGAATGTGGGATATATGAGTATACTGAGGAGGAAGAGTATCTTTGTTGCAATAAATGTTTAAAACATGTTAAACATGCTCATGTGGACCCCATTTATCGACCGAAATTTGATTATAAACAGTAAAATCGCCTGGCTTATGGATTTCGTCGGTCAATCTCTGTTTGGAATTTGGAAAAACTTTCTTCTGAAAAGTTGTAGAGAATTGAATTTCCTATAAAAATTCGCGAGATTTGAATTTTTTGACAACAGGTCTATTTATTATGAATTATTGAAGTTCCGAAGCTCCGAAATAATTGATTTTTGGAAGTTTAAAATATTTTTAATATGAAAAACGTTTTTGGTGATTTGAGTGTGGGTCTTGCATGTGTTTTAATAGCCGAATTCAGATTCTTGGTACATAGGAAGTTGTAGAAATAATAATAATATTATTATATTAAATTTTCTACTTTTGTTCTAAAGCAATTTCCTATAAATAGGGTGTTTAGGTTAGAATTGAAAATCACACCGTAAACTCCAAGTTTTCTCTCTATATTATCGAAAATATTCTTGTGAGTATTTTGAGTATACTTTGAGTATTGCTATACTGTGCAAATTCAAGTCATAACCTATATCCTGTTTCAACTAAAGACTGCTCTTTTGAGGTAAGGGATATTATTTTTTTTCTTAATGATATTATTTCTTCAATATCATTATGTTGAAATATTGATCTGAAGTTTTTATCAAATTTAAAACTTTTGGTGTCTGAGTTACTATTCACGATACTTCAAGACTATTCACGATATCTGACACTTATTCACGAATACTTGCACTATTCATCGAAAAATGAAAAATTTTCTTTTTCGTCTAAAATATCTATTGTGGATACTAGCTTTGATTGTATCCATGTTTTGATCATTCTTGAATTTTACACCACTATGATTATTTTTTTTTAGGTATTTTTGGACATGGATAAAACAAAGTACGAATCCTTAATCCTTAATCCTTGTCATTTTGTTTCAGTGGATTCGTTTCTTTAAAAATATTTTTCATCATCTTCATTCTAAATGATGATATTATGAAATATCTTTGGCACAGTAGTGCAAGATGAATGATTTCTGAAGAATATCTTTGGCCCATAGTGCAAAGATGAACAAGTGTTTAGATGAACACTTACCAATCGATGAATATCTTTGGCACAGTAGTGCAAAGAAGAATATTTGATTCCGTATATATATTGATTGATGTTACAGGGGATAAAAGATAGACGATGAACTTTTAAATTCATACATAGAAGATAGTAGTTTGCATTATCTACTTAACTCTTCTAATGAATTATTATTTCCGTCATGCGAATATTGATTTAAAATTTGTTGTCTATTGTATTCTATTAGATTTTTCCTCTTGAAGACTAACAATAATTTGTTGTATATTATCTTAGTCATAATATTCTTTCTCGGGCTAGTTGAGCTCACCCTTTTCCTTTTTGTTCCATTTTTCTTCTCGTGAGGCGAGAATATAATGAAGTATGCAGCCTGTATGGAATGAAGGTTCTAGAGAGAGTTGTTTAGTAGTCCTCACCATTTTTGTAAAATAATGTATCAATAAATGTGATGAGGAATTATTTGAGTATAGATATTGTCTAGAAGATAATATTTGTATTCAAACTCACAGTTTTACTATTGTAATAATAAAGTTGTAGTTGTTTCTGTACCATGTATTGACAACTCAGAATGGGTGCTGTATATACCTATTTTGGGGGCGTCACAGTAGTGTAGGGGTGATTCGATGATGTGGATTATTTATTAAGTTGAGTCTCAGCATTATTGGTTTTACAGTTGTATATCTTTGGCCGTAGTGCAAAGATGAATTTAATTAGTATGATTATGAGCAAGAATTGTGATTTGGTAGAACCATAATTTTTGATATTTCAGGTGAAGATAGGTGATTAAAATTATCTTCGTCCTGGGTGCGAAAAGGTAATTTAGAATCACAATTATGATTATGAGTTATTCATATGGTTGTGGACAGGAATTGTTGATTGGTGTTACAGGGATAAAACATTATCGGTGGACTTTTAACATAGAGAAGATAATAGATCTGATGGTCTATTTGACTCTTCTAATGGATTGCTCGTTCCGCTACAACTATGTTTGAAAAGTTTTATCATCTACCATATGTTCTAAATCTCTGATTTATTATTGATGAAAACTATTCATAATGTAGTTATCTTTAGTCATGATATTCTTTACTGGGCTAGTTGTGCTCACCCTTTTGCTTCACAATTCCTTTCAAGTAATAAGAGTGTAGCTGGGTCGAGCGGGGATAACAGGGGAATAGAACGGTGGTCTATAGTTGTTGAGGTTCTCCCTAAATAGTATGGAGATAATTGTATTGAGGACCTAAGATGTGTGTGTCGTATATTATACGTCACTTAATAATTGATTTTGGCGAACAACAATAGGGTGATGAGAACCCAACTTTGGAAGCGTCAAAAGTGCACCTCATTAGAATGAACAAGATAGTAATCTTCTCGTTCTTCTTTGGGGTCTTAAAATATTTGCTGCAATATTTTATATGGCATTGTAATAATTTGAGTTTGGATACTGTCTATGATACAATATTGTATTAAAACTCACAGTTAACTGTGGTTGTATTCTATACGACAGTTCAACAGTTGTATAAATGAAGTTTGTATTTGATTTTTATAATGTGATATCTGGCGACTCAGAATGGGTAATGTATACCAATTTTGGGGGCATCACATCTTTTGTCGATCTTGTGAGGTTTGAATACGTTGTCGAATCATTTGGATCTTTTCTGTAGTCATGCGTACTAATTTTGGTCCCAACAATGTTGCTTCTCCCACCTCGTCCCCAAAGATAATCGGAGAATCGACACTTTCGTCCATACAACGCCTCAAATGGAGCCATGCCTATATTTGTTTGATAACTATTGTTGTAGGAGAATTCCACCAGTGGTAAATACTTATCCCAACTCCCTTTGAAGTCTAGAACACAGAGTCTTAATAAATCTTCAAGAGTTTGAATAGTCCTTTCGATTGTCCGTCCATTTGAGGATGGTATCTTTGAATCAATCAGAAATTCGTGCTCATAGCTTTCTCTAAAGCTAACCCAAAATCGTGAAGTGAATCTTGGGTCACGATCCGAAACTATGGATACTGGCATGCCATGCAATCTCACAATCTCATTCACGTACATACAAGCAAGACGTTCAAGGGAATAAGTCTCACGTATCGGCAAGAAATGAGCAGACTTGGTTAATCTATCAACAATAACCCAAATCCCATCTATGCCTTGAGAAACTTTGGGAAGACCTGTAATGAAATCCATAGTAATGTGTTCCCACTTCCATTTCAGAATCTCAAGTGGTTGCAATGGACCTTTTGGCACTTGATGCTTCGCCTTTACTCGTTGACAAGTTAAACACCTCGAGATAAACTCCGCGATCTCTCTCTTCATATTGTTCCACCAAAATGTGTGTCGAATATCATGATACATTTGGGTACTCCCAGGATGGATTGCAAACGGGGTGTTGTGTGCCTCCATCATGATTCTATGCTTCAAGTCAGGATCTTTAGGAACACAAAGTCTAGAGTTGACTCGAAGTATTCCTTCTTCATCGATTCTTACTTCTGGAATAACACCTTCTTGCACTTTCTTCTTCATACGCATCAGCCCCAGGTCCGTAGCTTGAGCAGTTTTAACTTTATCGATTAAAGTCGGTTCTACTCGTATATTCGCCATCATCATGTGGGTCCCTGGAGTCTTTAACTCAATCTCCATCCTTTGTAAATCGTACAAAATGGGTCTTTGTGTTAACAACATTGCACTCGTACACGCATATGATCTTCTACTCAATGCGTCAACTACTACGTTTACTTTTTCAGGATGATATTGAATAGTGTGATCATAATCTTTCAACAGCTCAAGCCAACGTCGTTGCCGTATGTTGAGTTCTTTTTGGATGAAGAAATATTTGACATTTTTATGATCCATATAAATCTCCACTTTCTCCCCATACAGGTAGTGTCTCTAGATTTTTAACGCGAAAACGACTGCTGCCAACTACAGATCATGAGTAGGAGAATTCCTCTCATATTATTTGAGTTGTCATGAGGCATAGGCTATGACTTTCCCATGTTGCATGAGAACACATCCTAACCCTTTGCACTCAAGCATCATTGAGATAACAAATCCATCCAACCGGATGGTATTGCGAGCAGTGCCGAAATGAGTCTCCTCTCGAGCTCTTGGAAAATCTTCTTGCATTCCTCGCTCCATATAATTTTGTATCTTTTCCGTCACCGAAAGTTAACTGAGTAGCGATTTGAGAAAATCCTTCCACGAATCTCCGATAATAACCAAATAAGCCCGTAGCTACATACTTGATCACCGACTTTCGTTGTTCTCTAACTTTGTATTGCTTCAATCTTCGCACGTCAACAGATACTCCATGTTTTGACACCACGCGCCCAAGGAATGCTACTTCTCAAGCGAACTCGTGCATTTCTTCACTTGGTATAAAGCTTGTTTTCACGAAGTCTTTCAAGTATCGACTTCAAATGGTGCTCATGATCTTCACGGCTTTTGGAATAGATGAGGATGTCATCAATAAAGACAACAACGAATCGATCCAAATATTCCTCAATACTCGGTTCATCATAACCATGAAAGAAGCGGGATCATTAGTCAATCCAAAAGACATGACTAAGAATTCATAATGCCCGTCTTGGAGTTCGAATGCGCCTTTGGAATATCCTCGCTTTTAATCTTCACCGATGATATCCGTAACGAAGGTCGATCTTTGAAAATAATTATGCTCCTTGTAACTGGTCAAACAGGTCATCAATGCGAGGTAGCGGATACCTATTCTTGATGGTGACATGGTTCAATTCTCGGTAGTCAATGCAAATCGCATACTCCCGCCTTTCTTCTTTACTGAATAAAACAGAGCACCCCAAGGAGATGTACTTAGGATGAATGAAACCGATGTCTAATAACTCCTGTAGTTGGACTTTTAACTCCTGAAGTTCAATAGGAGCCATTCGATATGGGGTTTTAGAAATAGGCTTTGTACCCGGTTCAAGGTCAATAAAGAATTCAACATCACGTTCTGGGGGTAAACCGGGAAGTCCATCATCAATATTTTATCCCTGTAACATCAATCAATACACATCTTGAATCAAATATTCATCTTTGCACTATGGGCCAAAGATATTCATTTGTATCACCAGTTGGTCATGTTCATCTCAACACCTGTTCATCTTTGCACTACGGGCCAAAGATATTCATCAGGTAATCATTCATCTTTGCACTACAGGCCAAAGATATTCATCAAGTATCACCATTAAGGATTGAAGATGATGAAAAACATTTTAGAGAACGAATTCAGTGAGACAAAAGAACAAATATTAGGGATTCGTATTTCAGTTTATACAAATTCAATAATACTCCATAATAACCAAGTGTGAAGTAGAATTCAAAAATAAAGATCAAAACATGGATACAATCAAAGATATTAACCATAAAAGACATCTAGGACGAAAAAGAGAAAATTTTATTTTTTCGGTGAATAGTGCCGTATTTGTGAATAGTGACGTATACGTGAATAGTAACCCCAATACAAAAACGTAGAAATTCCACAACAAAATTTATAACAATATCTCAACATAATGATATTGAAGAAAATAATATCATTTAAGAAGAAAATAACATCCCTTACCCCAAAAAACAAAAGATTTCCGGAAAATATCGGATATAGTCTTGAAGGAACTTGCAAATCAGATATAGCAACACTCAAAGTATCAAAATACTCACAAGAATACGCTCGATAATATAGAGAGAGAAAGAGAGAAAATTTGTTTCTGGTGTGATTTTCAATTCTAACTTAGCCCTCTATTTATAGAAAAATGTTAGCACGCCGAAGCAGACTTGACCTGATACCTGATGGCTTTACATGCTACTATTTCCACCCACCACATTTGAAATTTAATTTGAGCACATTTATCACCAACCACAAGTGGGGCCCACTCAATTCTAGAATTTTATACCAAAATTATTTATAAACCTAATTTCCGAATCAGTCACATCTTAAAATTCATAACAAATCATACGTTCATTTTTAACGGTTCAAAATTTGTGGACATATACTCAACTTATATATGTATAACATGTCCAAAAATCACAACGATCCAATGGTCGGATTAAAAATTATAACTCACGCAATATATCGTAAAAATACTAATTTGATTTTTAATACCTCCATTCCGACAAAAATACTGATAAAACACCTCAACATTAATTCCTTCAATTATAGCCACATAAATAAATTCATCATTTATATCCACATCAAATAAATATTTACTTATCATATAAATCAATAATTAATTATTCACGAATAATATTACAGAATCACAATTATGACAACCAGGCCGTTCCCAGGAAAGAGGGGGCTTTCCGATAAGGATTTCTCCTCATCTTGGCGCCTTGATTAGGTGACCAAACCTCTCCTTAGATGTAATTTTCTAGACATTGCCAATAATGCTATCTAAAAATATTATTCAAATAATATGAATTATTGATCCGATAATGGAAATCATTGTGCGGTGACAATTATTAAAACAACAATAATATAAAATATCAACGCAAAGAATTATTGAATCAATAAAATAAAATATTGAAGCGAGAATTCACTCGTAATAATTATTGAGTAGTGCCTTCACGTACGTGGATCAATAATTCAAAAATACTATGCAATACCGTGTGCTACTGTGCAACCACGCGTATTATTGTATTTTAACCACCGTGTATTCAATAAGTGTTAATCGTGACGCCCCAAAATAGGTATACATCACCCATTCCGAGTTATCAATACATGGTACGTAAACAACTACAACTTTATTATTACAACAAGAAATTGTGAGTTTGAATACAAATATTATCTTCTAGACAATATCTATACTCAAATAAACATATATCTGGAATCAAATATTCATCTTTGCACTACAGGCCAAAGATATTCATCAGTTGGTCATGTTCATCTAAACACTGCTCATCTTTGCACTACGGGCCAAAGATATTCATCGAAATCATTCATCTTTGCACTACGGTCAAAGATATTCAATAATATCATCATTTAAGACCGAGGATGATGAAAATATTTTTAAAGAAACGAATCCAAAGGAAATAAAATGACAAGGATTAAGGATTAAGGATTCGTACTTTGTTTTATCCATGTCCAAAAATACCTCAAAAATAATCATAGTGGTGTAAAATTCAAGAATGATCAAAACATGGATACAATCAAAGCTAGTATCCGTAATAGATATTTTGGACTGAAAAGAAAATTTTTCATTTTTCAATGAATAGTGCCGATTAAGTGAATAAGATCAGTATACGTGAATAAGGCAGTATCGTGAATAAGTAACTCCAACACCAAAAGTTCCAAATTTGATAAAAACTTTAGATCAATATTTCAACATAATGATATTAAAGAAATAATATCATTACGAAAAAATAATATCCCTTACCTCACAAAGACAAGACTTCAGTTAAAACACCTGGATATAAAGCTATGACTTGAACTTGCAGACCGTATAGCAATACTCAAAGTATACTCAAAATACTCACAAGAATATGCTCGATAATATAGAGAGAAAACTTCTTTCGTGTAATTTTCAATTCTAACCTAAGCACCTATTTATAGAAAATTGCTTAGAACACCAAAGCGTAAAATTTAATAAATTAATAATATATATATATATTTTCCAACGCACACTTAATTTGCCCAACATCAGCCACCAACCAGCCCACTACACAAGACTAACAACAAAAAAAACGTTTTCTAATTTTAAATATTTTAAACTTCCAAAATCAATTATTTTGAGCTTGAACTTCAATAATTCATAATAAATTGCCCTTTTCCCAGAAAATTTGAATCTCGCGACTTTTTATAGGAAATTCAATTCTCTACAACTTTGCGTAAGAAAGTTTTTCCAAATTCCAAACAAAATTGACCAAAATCCATAAACCAGGCGATTTTACAAAGTTATAATAAAATTTCGAATAATAAATGGGGTCCACCGACATGTTTAACATGTTTTAAACATTTATTGCAACAAAATACTCTTCCTCCTCGTATACTCATATATCCCACATTCGTTGTAAAAATATCACCATTATTATATTATTAAAATATAATAATATATTTAAATGAATTATTTTATCGTAAAAAGATAAAATTTCAATTTTCAACAATTGTCACATTTAAAATTTTTCTCCATCTATATCCACATAAAATCAATATTTTTCTCATCATATGAATCAATAATTAATTATTCACAAATAATATTACGTAATCACAATATTGATGACCGTGCGCTTCCTGTGAGAAGAGGGGCTTCCAATAAGAATTTCTTCTTCATGCCGGCGCAATTAGGTGACCAAACCTCTCCTTAGACATGTAACTTTCTAGACATTGCCAATAATGTTATCTAATAATATTATTCGATAATATGAATTATTGCTTCGATAATGAAAAATACTATGTAATGACAATTATCAAACAACAAAGAATAAAAAATATCAACGCAAAGAATTATTAACTCAATAAAATAATTGAATAAAGAATTACTATAACCATTATTGAGTAGTGCCTTCTTACGTAAGAATCAACAATTGGTGCAATACTGTGCTAATATCGTTGTTTTTTTAACCACCGGGTATTTTAACAAAGATAATTTGAATAACTACGCCAATTATTTTTAAACCACTTATATTTGTCGCTTTCTTCATCCAATCGCTTTCACATGGGGCCCACACATTGTTTGCACACTGTCGCATTTAATATTCCCCGACAAAGATTTAATATTCCACGACCAAACGAATATTCCCGACAACAATGAATATTTTATAACCACTTGCTTATTTTGAAGTATTTGCGTATTTTACCCTAAATATCCACATTAATCACATCAACCCTTACTATTTCAAAATAATAAATAGAAAAATTAAATTTCATTAATAATAAGTTGGGGTCTTACAACCTCCCTCCTTATGAAATTTCGTCCTCGAAATCGACGTGCGATACACTGTGTTTTCAATAGGTGAGGATACCTCGCTTTCATTTCCGCTTTCCAATTCCCGTGTCATTTCCTCTATAGCATGATTCCTCCACAAAACTTTAACTTGTGGTATGACCTTTCAAGGCGTAGGATATGCTCCTTTCTATCCAAGATCTTGACAGTACCTCCTCATACGTTAAGTCTTCTCTATTTCGTCCTGCTTCTAATTCTATAACGTGGTTCGGTCTTTCACATATTTACGGAAGTACGATATGTGAAACACATTATGAACACGAGACATACTTGAGGTAACGCAAGTCTATAGGCTACATTTCCTACTCGGTCAAGAATTTGAAATGGACCAATAAATCGTGGATTGAGCTTTCCTCTCTTCCCAAATCTTGTAACTCCCTTCCACGGAGCAACTCGCAATAATACATGATCCCCACACTAAATTCCACGTCCTTTCGATGAAGATCCGCATAACTCTTTTGTCGATCTTGTGCCGCTTTGTATACATTGTCGAATTATTTGGATATTTTCCGTAGTCATACGTATTCAACTCGGGTCCCAACAAAGGTTGCTTCACCCACCTCATCCCAACATACCGGAGAGCGACACTTTCGTCCATATAATGCTTCAAATGGAGCTACACCTATATTTGCTCGATAATCTGTTGTTGTAGGAGAATTCCACCAATGGTAAATACTTATCCCAACCGCCTTGAAGTCTAGGACACGAGTCTTAATAAATCTTCAAGAGTTTGAAAAGTCCTTTCGATTGTCCGTCTGCTTTGAGGATGGTATGCCGAATCAATCGTAAATCCGTGCCCATAGCTTTTTGCAAGCTAACCCAAAATCTTGAAGTGAATCTTGGGTCATGATCCAAAACTATGGATACAGTATGCCATGCAACCTCACAATCTCATTCACGTATATACTAGCAAAGACGCTCAAGTGAATAAGTTTCCGTGACGGCAAGAAATGAGCGGACTTGGTTAATCTATCAACAATAACCCAAATAGCATTGATGCCCCGAGAAACCGTAGGAAGACCCGTAACGAAATCCATGGTAATGTGTTCCCACTTCCATTTTGGAATCTCAAGTGGTTGCAACGGACCCTTAGGTACTAGATGCTCCGCCTTTACACGCTGACAAGTTAAACACATCGAGATAAACTTTGCAATCTCTCTCTTCATATTGTTCCACCAAAATGTATGTCAAGATCACGATACATTTTAGTACTTCCAGATGGATTGCAAATGGTGTATTGTGTGCCTCCATCATAATCTTGTTCTTCAAATCGTAGTCGTTAGAAACACAAAGTCTAGAGTGGACTCAAGTATTCCTTCTTCATCAATTCTCGCTTCTAATAGCTCCTTCTTGTACTTTCTTCTTCATACGCATCACCTCCGGCCTGCGGCTTGAACAACCTTAACTTTTTCTATTAAAGTTGGCTCTATCAGATACTTGACATCATCGCACTCGTTCCTCGCAAGATATGATCTTCTACTCAACGCGCCACCACCACGCTCGCTTTTCCGTGATGGTATCAATAGTGTGGTCGTAGTCTTTCAATAGCTCGAGCCAACGTCATTCCGCCGCATGTTGAGTTCTTTTTTGAGGAAGAAATATTTAAGGCTTTTATGGTCTCAATATATCTCCACTTTCTCCCCATATAGATAGTGCTTCCATATCTTTAATATAAAAACGATCAATGCTAACTCTAGATCATGAGTAGGATAATTCCTCTCATACTCTTTAAGTTGTCGCGAGGCATAAAGCTATGACTTTCCCACGTTGCATGAGAACACATCCTAACCCTTTGCTCTCAAGCATCGTCAGAGATAACAAATCCATCCGAACCAGATGGTATTATTGTTAGAACAGTCTTAAAATAAGTCTCCTCTAATCTCTTGAAACTTTTCTCGCATTCTTCGCTCCAAACGAATTTTGTATCCTTCCGAAAGTTAGCCGAAGTTAATGGAGTAGCGATTCGAGAAAACCCTTCCACGAATCTCCGATAATAACCAAATTTAAGCCCAAAAGCTACGTTTTTGATCCACCGACTTTTGTTGCTCCTAACTTTGTAGATTGCTTCAATCTTCACGGATCAACAGATACTCCATGTTTCGACACCACGCGCCCAAGGAATGCTACTTCCTCGCCGTAACTCGCATTTCTTTAATTTGGCATATAGTTTGTTTTCACGAAGCCTTTGGAGTACCAAATTTTCAAATGGTGCTCATGATCTTCACGACTTTTGGAATATATAAGGATGTCATCAATAAAGACAACAACAAACCGATCCAAATATTCCTTGAATACTTTGCTTCATCATATCCATGAAAGCAGCAGAGCATTAGTCAATCCAAAAGACATGACTAAGAATTCATAATGCCCGCATCGAATTCTAAAGGCGCTTTGAATATCCTCGCCTAATCTTCACCGATGATATCCGTAATCGAAGATCGATTTTTGAAAAGAATTGTGCCCTCTTGCATCGTCAAACAAGTCATCAATACGAGGTAGAGGATACCTATTCTTGATGGTGACATGGTTCAATTCCCGATAGTCAATACAAAAGTCACATACTCCGCCTTTCTTCTTTACAAATAAAAACAGAGCACCCCAAGGAGATGTACTAGATTTAATGAAACCGATGTCCAACAATTCTCGTAGTTTGACATTTAACTCCCAAGTTCAATAGAGCCATTCGATATGGGGTTTTAGAAATGGGCTTTGTACCATGTTCAAGATCAATAAAGAATTCAACTTCACGCTACGGGGGTAGGCCACCGGAAGTTCTTCGAAAATACGCCGTGAAAGTCAATAACAACAGAATATTATTCAAATTTGACGTGTCTTTATTCAAATCCATAACATGGGCTAAGAAAGCTTGACATCCGCTTTTCAATAAACGAATAGCTTTATGATTAGATATGACAAAGGATTGATTTTAATGGTTTAGTTGCTTGAATTGCATAAAAAAAGTTGGTTAGAATATGAAAACTAACAACCTTACGAAAACAATCAATTTTGGCATGATGAGTAGTTAACCAATCAATCCCTAAAATCACATCAAAAGCAAGTATCTTTAAAGAGATAAGGTCAATTGTGTAAGGTGATGGTGCCAACTTGAATCAAACAAGATTTATAAACAAAGGGATGTGATGAAAGTTTCTCCTAACGGAGTTTCCACAGATAGGTCAAAGTCTAATTTCTCCTGAGTCAAGTTTAAACGCGTTGAGCACATGCAGGAGAGATAAATGAATGGGTAGCACCCTAGATCAAGTAAGGTATAAACTTCAAGCAAGAATTTATAAATAGCTTACCCGTGATCACCTCGTTTGGGTTCCTCGCATTATGACCACCACAACAAACGCTCTTCCGGAATCGCTGACTTTGACTTTTCCGGGATGATCTATCGAGTCACCGTCCCATTGAACTAGGTTTCTCTATCGCATAATCTCGAGCGATATGTCCTTCCTTTCCACAATTATAGCATACCTTGAACTGTTGTGGGCGCTTTGATCGAGATATGTCCTCTTTTCCGCATTTGTAATATACGACCGGTGGTCGTTTCTCCTCCCTTAGAACCAGGTTATTGTCAGACCGACCGCTCCTCACATGGTCATCATTAAATTCCTCTTTGTTAAATCTCCTCGACTCGCTTCTTCTATTTTCACGGCCATGATTACCACCAGAGTGGTTACCATTTTTGTCCGTCTGCTTCTTTCTCCGCCGGTTATCATTATTCTGCTGATCGCTATCTCCGCACGATCCTCGTTTGTGGTCCTCAATTGACCGTATTTCGTTATCTCGCTTCTAATAATTGAGCCCTGCTTACAACATCCGAATAGAGAGAAAATTTATGAGAAATGAGATAATTGACGTATCTACCGGTTTCAAACCTCTAAGAAACATCCGCGTCATCGCTCCTCATTCTCCACCAAATGAGGTACAAACCTCGATAACTCTGCAAACTTTGCCTCGCATCGAGACACCGCCATGTTGTTCTCGCTTCCATCCTAATAAACTCCACTTCCTTCATATGACGTAACACTTTCGTGAAAGTATTTGTCATTAAATAGTTTCAAACGCGTCTCTAAGACATCGCCGAAAAGGGTGGATGGGTACGCTTCACGCACTCCCACCAAGAGTCCGCCTCGCCACTTTAACATAAAGGTGGCGAATGGAACCTTCTGTTCTCCGCGCATCCCAAGACATCGAATATCTTGGTAATTTGCTTGACCCATGTTTCCGCCATGATCGGATCCGCTTTCCTTAAATTCGTGGTCCCAACTCTTTGAATCGCATGTGGACAACCCGTGAATTGCTATCATTTCCTCCTCAGTATTTTGAACACGAGTCTCCTCGTGCGATTTTGCATGAACTGCAAAAACTTTTTAAACATCCCCTCGCTCATCATCTCGCCAAGGTGTGTTGTTCACAGGAGGAACATTGCCAACTGTTGCACGCTCTCCTCGCTGGTGAGTACAAAGGCCTCCACTGGTCCTCATTTCCATTGTTAATATTCTCAATTCGACATTCTCAAATACCGCCATAAAACAAGGGTTAATTAAGGAAATCAATATATCACATAATATCCTTATATACCGACCAACTAAAAAAATAAGCTTAGGTAGGACACACTAGCTAAGGATTTACTCGCCTCTCCCTCCTAGTTCTATTCCCCGATCTCCGCCAGAGATCATATCCCTAAGCTCGATACCAACCGTGACGCCCCCAAAATAGTATACATCACCTATTCCGAGTTGTCAATACATGGTATGTAAACAACTACAACTTTATTATTACAACCAGAGAAATCGCGTGACTTTGAATACAAATATTATCTTCTGACAATATCTATACTCAAATAAATCCTCATCACATTTATTGATACATTATTTTACAAAAATGGTGAGGACTACTAAACAATTCTTTCTAAAACCTTCATTCCATACCCCACTGCATTTCGCTATATTCTCGCCTCCCGAGAAGAAAAATGGAACAAAAGGAAAAGGGTGAGCTCAACTAGCCCAAAGAAAGAATATTATGACTAAGATAATATACAACAAATTATTGTTAGTCTTCAACAAGGAAAAATCTAATAGAATACAATAGACAACAAATTTTAAATCAATATTCAAGAAGCGAAATAATAATTCATTAGAAGAGTTAAGTAGAGAATGCAAACTACTATCTTCTATGTATGAATTTAAAAGTTCATCGCTATCTTTTATCCCCGTAACATCAATCAATATACATCCGAATCAAATATTCATCTTTGCACTACAAAAAGCCAAAGATATTCATCGATTAATCATGTTCATCTAACCACTGCTCATCTTTGCACTACTACCAAAGATATTCTTCAAATCATTCATCTTTGCACTACTGTGCCAAAGATATTCAATAATATCATCATTTAAGACTAAGGATGATGAAAATATTTTTAAAGAAACGAATCCAAAGGAAACAAAATGACAATGATTAAGGATTAAGGATTCGTACTTTGTTTTATCCATGTTCAAAAATACCTCAAAAAATGATCATAGTGGTGTAAAATTCAAGAATGATCAAAACATGGATACAATCAAAGCTAGTATCCGTATTAGATATTTTGGACAAAAAGAAGAAATTTCATTTTTCTATGAATAGTGTCGATATCGTGAATAGTCAGATATCGTGAATAATGCCGATATATCGTGAATAGTAACTCTCACACCAAAAAGATAGAAATTCCACAAAAAACATCTTCACGCTTCATGAATAGTACTCGTGAATAAGAACTCGTGAATAAGAACTCATGAATAAGAACTCGTGAATAGTAACTCTTGAATAAGAACTCATTAATAGTAACCCCCCGACATGAAAAAGTTCCAAATTTGATAAAAGTTCCAACCAATATTTCAAAGATAATGATATTGAAGAAATAATATCATTTGATAAGAAATTAACATCCCTTACCTCGAAAGATTAAGACTTCTAATTTGGAATACCGTATATAGTGTTGAAGGAACTTGCACCGCCTAACAATACTCAAAGTATACTCAAAATACTCACAAGAATACGCCGATAATATATAGAGAGAAAACTTCAGCTTCGGTGTGATTTTCAATTCTAACCTAAGACCCTATTTATAGAAAATGCTTAGAACACCAAAGCGAAAATTTAATATAATATTAATATATATATTAAGATTTCTACGCCCACCTTCCTAGATCTGATCTCAGCTCATTATGCACATGTTGTAGCCCACAAAACAAACAAAAAAAACGTTTTATTATTTAAAATATTTTAAACTTCCAAAATCAATTATTTCAAGCTTCGTAACTTCAATAATTCATAATAAATAGCCCTTCTATCGTAAAATTCAAATCTCGCGTGTTTTATAGGAAATTCAATTCTCTACAACTTTACGTAAGAAAGTTTTCCAAATTCCAAATGAAATTGATCGAAATCCACAAACGGGGGATTTTACAAAGCTATAATCAAATTTCACCAATAAATGGGGTCCAATTGACATGTTTAACATGTTTTAAATATTTATTGCAACAAAAATACTCTTCCTCCTCAGATACTCATATATCCCACATTCGTTGTAAAAATATCACCATTATTATATTATTAAAATATAATAATATATTTAAAAGAATTATTTTATCGTAAAAAAGATAAAATTTTAATTTTCAACAATTGTCACATTTAAAATTTTTCTCCATCTATATCCACATAAAATCAATATTTTCCTCATCATATGAATCAATAATTAATTATTCACAAATAATATTACGTAATCACAATATCGACAACCGTGCAGCTTCCTGTGAAGAGGGGCTTTCCAATAAGAATTTCTTCTTCTTGCGCCAGCAATTAGGTGACCAAACCTCTCCTTAGATGTAACTTTCTAGACATTGCCAATAATGTTATCTAATAATATTATTCAGATAATATGAATTATTGCTTCGATAATGAAAAATACTTGTAAATGACAATTATTGAAACAACAAAGAATATAAAATATCAACGCAAAGAATTATTAACTCAATAAAATAATCGAATAAAGAATTACCAGAACCATTATTGAGTAGTGCCTTCTTACGTAAGAATCAACAATTGGTGCAATACCGTAATCTACCGTGTTTTTTAACCACCGGCATTTTAACAAGATAATCTGAACTAATAAATACGCCTGCTATTTTTAAACCACTTATATTTGTCGCTTTCTTCATCCAATCGCTTTCACATGGGGCCCACACACATGTCACGCTACCGTCGCATTTAATATTCCCCGACAAAGATTTAATATTCCACGACCAAACGAATATTCCCCGACAACAATGAATATTTTATAACCACTTGCTTATTTTGAAGTATTTATGTATTTTACCCTAACTATCCACATTAATCACATCAACCCTTACTATTTCAAAATAATAAATAGAGAAAATTAAATTTCATTAATAATAAGTTGGGGTCTTACAAATATACAACACCCATTCCGAGTCAATCAATAACATGGTACGAAAAACAACTACAACTTTATTAATACAACATAAAAAAAGCGAGTTTAAATACAAATATTGTCTTCTAGACAATATCAACACTCAAATAAGTCCTCATTACAATTATTGATATATTATTTTATAAAATTGGTGAAGACTACTAAAACAACTTTCTAAGACCTTCATTCCATACCCCGACTAGTACTCGCTACATTCTCGCCTCCTAAGAAGAAAAATGGAACAAAAAGGAAAAGAGTGAGCTCAACATGCCCAGTAAAGAATATTATGACTAAGATAATATAGAACAAATTATCGTTAGTCTTCAACAGGGAAAAATCTGATAGAATATAATAGACAACAAGTTTCAGATCAATATTCGCAGCGAAAATAATAATTCATAGAAGAGTTACGTAGAGAATGAAATCTACAAATATCTATGAATTTAAAAGTCCATCATCAATATTTTATCCCTGTAACATCAATCAATATACATCTTGAATCAAATATTCATCTTTACACTACAGGCCAAAGATATTCATCAGTTGGTCATGTTCATCTCAACACATATACATCTTTGCACTACGGGCCAAAGATATTCATAAGAAAATCAACCATCTTTGCACTACAGACCAAAGATATTCAGTAATATCATCATTTAGGACTGAGGATGATGAAAAATATTTTAAAGAAACGAATACAGTGAAACAAAAGAATAAATTTTAAGGATTCGTACTTCAAACAATCCAAGTTCAAAAATACTTCATAAATAATCGCGGTGAAGTAAAATTCAAGAATGATCAAAACATGGATATAATCAAAGCTAGTATCCATAATCGATATTTTGGAAAAAAACGAAAATTTAATTTTTCTGTGAATAGTGTCATATACATGAATAGTGTCGTATACGTGAATAGTAACCCCGACACTAAAAAGCAAGAATTTCACAAGAAAAATCTTACCAATATTCCGGCATAACGATATTAGAAGAAATAATATCATTTTAAAAAAAAATAATATCCCTTACCTCAAAAAAGAATAAGATTTCCTACCTTTGAAATATCGGATATAATCTCAAGGAACTTGCAATCCAGATAGCAACACTCTCAAAGTATAAAAATACTCACAAGAATATGCTCGATAATATAGAGAGAGAAAACTTCAGTTTCTGGTGTGATTTTCAATTCTAACCTAAGCACCCTATTTATAGGAAAATGCTTACAACACCAAAGCAAAAAATTTAATAAAATATTAATATACTTTTCTTAATTTCCTTAGCAGCCTTCTTTGGTCAAAAACATCAGCCAACAACCCACCAAAATCACAAAAAATGTTTTTCTTAAAAATAATAATTAAAACTTCAAAAATCAATTATTCTGAAACTTCAGAACTTCAATAATTCATAATAAATAGCCCTTTTATCAAAAAAAAAATCGAACCTTATGTCTTTTCCATAGAAAATTTCATTATCTACAACTTTGCAGAAGAAAGGTTTTTCAAATTCTAAACAGAAATTGACTAAAATTCACAAACGGACGATTTTACAGGCTATAATCAAATTTCTGTCAAGAAATGGGGTACATAAACATGAAAAACATGTTTTAAATATTTTTGGTACCAAAAATAGTCTTCCTCCTCATATACTCATATATCCCACATTCATTGTAAAAATATCACCATTATTATATTATTAAAATATAATAATATATTTAAATGAATTATTTTATCAGAACATATAAAATATTAATTTTCAACAATTGTCACATTAAAAATTTTCTCCATCTATATCCACATAAAATAAATATTTTTCTTATCATATAAATCAATAATTAATTATTTATAAATAATATTACAAAATCACAATACTGGCAACCAGGCTGTTCCCAAGAAAGAGGGGGCTTTCCAATAAGGATTTTTCCTTACTGGCGCGCAATTAGATGACCAAACCTCTCCTTAGACAGAACTTTCTAGATATTGCCAATAATGTTAACTAATAATATTATTCAAATAATATGAATTATTGATCTGATAATAAAAATATTGTGCAGTGACAATTATTAAAACAATAATATAAAATATCAACGTAGCAATTATCAAATCAATAAAATATAATATTGAACAATAATTACTGTAACAATTATTGAGTAAAGGCCTTCACGTAGAAATCAATAATTGGTGCAATACTGCAGTATCTTCGTGTTTTTACCCAATTTGTATTTTAACAATATAATTAGAATAACTACGCCATTATTTATAAATAACTTATACTTGTCGTTTTCTTCATCCAATCACTTTTCGTTATGGGGCCCACACAAGGTCAAGCTACCGTTGCATTTAATATTCCCCGACAAGAAGAATATTCCACGACCAAACGAATATTCTCCGATAAAAATGAATATTTTATAACCACTTGCTTATTTAAAATATTTGCGCATTTTACCCACAACTAACCACATTAATCAAATCAACCTTTACTATTTCAAAATAATAAAATAGAGGAAATTTAATTTCATTTATAATAAGTTGGGGTCTTACACAAGCTTTATGCCAAGCTGAAGAAATGCGAGTTCTGGCTTGAGGAAGTAGCATTCCTTGGGCACGTGGTGTCAAAACATGGAATATCTGTTGACCCGGTGAAGATTGAAGCAATACAAAGTTGGGAGCAACCGAAGTACACAGCTTTCTAGGCTTAACTGGTTATTATCGGAGATTCGTGGAAGAATTTTTTCGAATCGCTACTCCGTTAACTCAGCTAACTCAGAAAGAAACAAAATTCGTATGGAGCGAGGAATGCGAGAAGATTTTCCAAGAGCTCAAGAGGAGACTCATTTCGGCACCTGTTCTAGCAATACCATCTGGTTCGGATGGATTTGTTATCTATAGCGATGCTTCAGGCAAAGGGTTAGGATATGTTCTCATGTAACATGGGAAATTCATAGCTTATGCCTCGCGATAACTCAAAGAATATGAGAGGAATTATCCCACTCATGAAATAGAATTGGCAGTAGTTGTTTTCGCGTTGAAAATATGGAGACACTACTTGTATGGGGAGAAAGTGGAGATCTATACGGATTATAAAAGCCTCAAATATTTCTTCACCCAAAAAGAACTCAACATGCGGCAGCGACGTTGGCTTGAGCTGTTGAAAGATTACGATCACACTATTCAATACCATCCTGGAAAAGCGAACGTAGTAGCTGACGCATTTAGTAGAAGATCGTATGCGGGTACGAGTGCGATGTTGTTAACACAAAAACCCATTTTGTATGATTTACAAAGGATGTAGATTGAGTTAAAGACTCCAGGGACCCACATGATGGTGGCGAATATACGAGTAGAACCGACTTTAATCGATAAAGTTAAAGTTGCTCAAGCTACGGACTTAGGGCTGATGCGTATGAAGAAGAAAGTGCAAGAAGGTGTTATTCCAGAAGCAAGAATCGATGAAGAAGGAATACTTCGAGTCAACTCTAGACTTTGTGTTCCTAACGATTCTGACTTGAAGCATAAAATCATGATGGAGGCACACAACACACCGTTTGCTATCCATCATGGGCGTACCAAAATGTATCATGATATTCGACACACATTTTGGTGGAACAATATGAAGAGAGAGATCGCGGAGTTTATCTCGAGGTGTTTAACTTGTCAACGTGTAAAGGCGGAGCATCAAGTGCCAAAAGGTCCATTGCAACCACTTGAGATTCTGGAATGGAAATGGGAACACATTACTATGGATTTCGTTACGGGTCTTCCCAAAGTTTCTCAAGGTATAGATGCGATTTGGGTTATTGTTGATAGATTAACCAAGTCTGCTCATTTCTTGCCTATACGTGAGACTTATTCCCTTGAACGTCTTGCTCGTATGTACTTGAATGAGATTGTGAGATTGCATGGCATGCCAGTATCCATAGTTTCGGATAGTGACCCAAGATTCACTTCACGATTTTGGGTTAGCTTGCAGAAAGCTATGGGCACGAATTTACGATTCAGTTCAGCATACCATCCTCAAACGGACGGACAATTAGAGAGGACTTTTCAAACTCTTGAAGATCTATTAAGACTATGTGTCCTAGACTTCAAAGGGAGTTGGGATAAGTATTTACCATTGGTGGAATTCTCCAACAATAACTGTAACAACCCCAAAATAGGTCCATTCCATCCAACCCATTCTGAGTCGCCAAATATATGGTACGGAAAACAACTACAACTTTATTACAACAATTGTCGTGCAAAATACAACAACACATATGCTGTGAGTTTGGATACAAATATATACCAATTGTAGCACGTCACAATGACACCTTACATAAAGGTATAGTCAAAAAGCTGCTTTTAGAAATTAGAATCTTTGGGAAGTGCTCAAGAAACCTTCGTATACATGGGAGGCCATGCTTTTAGGTTATGGTAGATATCATATGGCCACAGAATTATCCTTGGTTGACCCAATAGACCCCAAAGAAAAACGAGAAGATTACAATCATATTCTTCCAATGGTGAGTCTTCTCTTGACATATCATTATCTCCACTGTCTCTAATTGGGTATTATACTCCAAACAAACACCAAGATTATATAGGTAGTGCTTGTAAATATACTCAGCAAGTGGATGAGCACAACCATGTCTTATGATGACACGAGGTTGTATGTTATTAGACATCTTGTATGATAGTGGCAAAACACCCTTCCAAGTTAAATTCACCTCACCCTCAACATCTATAGACCACCATTCTATTCCCTCGTTATCCCCCGCTCGACCCAGCTACACTTTTATTACCTGAAAGGAATTGTGAACCAAAAGGGTGAGCACAAATAGCCCAGTAAAGAATATCATGACTAAAGATAATTAAATTATCAATAGCCTTCGTTAGTAATAAATCAGAGATTTAGAACATATGGTAGATGATAAAACTTTTCAACCATAGTTGCAATGTAACGAAGCAATCCATTAGAAGAGTCAAATAGACCATAAAATATATTATCTTCTCCATGTTAAAAGTCCACCAACAATGTTTTATCCCTGTAACATCAATCAACAATTCCTGTCCACAATCACGTGTATAACTCGTAATCGTAATTGTTGTTCTAAATTCTTTTCTCATCCAGACAAAGATAATTTCATCACCGTCTTTACCGAAACATCAAATATCATGGTTATACCAAATCACGCCTGCTCATAATCATACTAATAAATTCATCTTTGCACCATGGGCCAAAGATATTCATCAACAGCTTCATCTTTACACTACAAAATCAAGATATTCAACAACGTGTCATCTTTGCATTATGAGCCAAAGATATTCATCAATAATTCATCTTTGCACTACAGGCTAAAGATATTCAACAACAGGTCATCTTTGCATTACGAGCAAAAGATATTCATATATCAAAGAAATACATAATCATTTCAGAAGTTATATAACAATAATTATAACCATGTTGATCAATTCACCTTTGCACTTAAGCTAAAAATATTCAATTATAAATTCAATGGTCATGATCATACCAGTCAACAATTTAACTTTTGTTCTACTGGCCAAAAAGAACCTATAGTCACGATCATACCAATAATCTACCCATCTTTACACTTAAGTCAAAGAGAAATATCATCATTAGGGTTATAAGAATGTTATATAAAAACAATATAATCAAAACATGGTTTTAATTTCAAAAGTAAGATTCATAAATCAACGATAATTTGGTCAGGAAGAAACCAATTTGTCTTGAATAAGACTCGTGATTCGTACATAGTACCGTATACGTGCATAAGTAATAACTCTCGACTAAAAAGATAAAGTTTCATAATAAAATTCATATCCATATTTATAACACCTTAATCCAAATGTTATAAATCATTAGAAATCTCATAATCTAATATTATTAATATTATAATAATATTTTAATCATTTCTTAAACGTATAAATAATTTAATCCAATTATTTACACTTTAATAATTAATGCATTTAATCATCTAAAAATGCCAAACTCATAAGATTTCATCATCATTAACCAAAACCCTCATAAAAATCTGCATATACCTCATAATTGATTCTCAAGCCAATAAATCATATTTTCCAATTTTCTTACTTCACATAACATATTTAATTCATTTACTCATAACTAGAACATTTTCATGAAAAATACCAAATCAGTTCCAAAAATATTTATTTTCTGGGATTTAGAAGAATATAGTCCCATATTGAATATAATTTTTCTCAGAATTTTTAAAATTCATTTACTATTTTTCATACGGCTAAAACCACCGAATATTTAAACATTTATCATAAATTGTACTTTTATCCAAAAATTCTGAAATTAATACGGTATACGATATTATATAGATGTACGCCCAATAAAAATTTCATCAATTTTGGAGTTAACCACAAGGAGTTATAAATGATTACTTTTAAAATAGTCTTTTCTCATAAAATCCATAACTCCTAATCTATACATCCAAAATCGCCATTTTGGACACAATCTACAAAACTCATCAAAATATCATTTCAAATTTTTCCAAAATTTTTGAAGGTCCGAAAAAATACAAAACTGAAAAACATAATCACCCTTAAAAATCCCTTTACTATCCTTACCTCAAAAGAAAGCGATTTCACTAGAATAACGTTGAACGAACTTGCACCATATAGCAATACTCAAAGTATACTTAAAATACTCGCAAGAATACGCTCGATAATATAGAGAGAGAAAACTTCAGTTTCTGGTGTGATTTTCAATTCTAACCTAAGCTCTCTATTTATAAGAAAATGCTTAGAACACCAAAGCAGAAAATTTAATAAAATAATAATATATATTATAAATTCTCTACGCACACTTTTGAATCTAGAATTCAGCAATTGCACACATGCAAAATGAGGCCCACACATTGAAAAAACGTTTTTGTTAATATAAATATTTAAAACTTCCAAAAATTAATTATTTTGGAACTCCAAAACTTCAATAATTCATAATAAATATCCCTTTTGTCAGAAAATTCAAATCTTTTGAGTTTTTATAGAAAATTCAATTCTCTACAACTTTGCAGAAGAAAGTTTTTTCAAATTCCAAACAAAAATTGACCAAAATCCACAAACGGACGATTTTACGGCTATAATCAAATTTCGACCAAGAAATGGGGTCCAATTTACATACATAAAACATGCTTTAAATATTTTTGATAACAAAAATACTCCTCCTCCACATATACTCATATATCCCACATTTATCGTAAAAAATCATCATTATTATATATTTAAAAAATATAATAATATATTTAAATAATTATTTTATCGTAAAAAGATAAAATTTCAATTTTCAACAATTGTCACATTAAAATTTTTCTCCATCTATATCCACATAAAATCAATATTTTCCTCATCATATGAATCAATAATTAATTATTCACAAATAATATTACGTAATCACAATATCGACAACTGTGCGCTTCTGGGAAAGAGGGGGCTTTCCAAAAAAATTCTCCTTATCGGGCGCCGCAATTAGGTGACCAAACCTCTCCTTAGATGTAACTTTCTAGACATTGCCAATAATGTTATCTAATAATATTATTCAGATAATATGAATTATTGCTTCGATAATGAAAAATACTTGTGTAATGACAATTATCAAACAACAAAGAATATAAAAATATCAACGCAACAATTATTAAATCAATAAAATATCGAATGAAGAATTATCGTAACCATTATTGAGTAGTGCCTTCTTACGTAAGAATCAATAATTGGTGCAATACTGCAAAGCTACTTGTTTTTAACCACCGAGTATTTTAACAGATATTAATTGTAATAAAGACGCTGATTATTTTTAAATAACTTATATTTGTCGCTTTCTTCATCCATTAAGCTTTTTCAGTTATGGGGCCCACACAATGTCAAGCATCGTCGTCATCGATATTCCTTTCAGAAAAGAATATTCCACGACCAAACGAATATTCTCCGATAATAATGAATATTTTATAACCGTTTTTATTATTTTGAAAAAAATTATATATATCACCCTTAACTTTAACTTTTATCAATTTAACCATTTACTGAATAGTAATTATAAGAAAAATTGAATACTTTTATTTCATAAAATTCGGGGCCTTACAATAACAGTTATCAAGCAAGTATAGGTGTTAACGCCAAGATCTTCTGTCACGTCCCAATCACGTAAGACGTCCCGATCTCGCATGATAAACACGATCAACACTAAAAGCTCGACGGCTTGACCGATCGTCGGGGATAGCTTTCAAAGCGTGAGAGTCAAGACAAAGCGATCACAAGGTTAACAATGGAGGATAAAATATCTAGTGTATTGAGAGAGATAAAATTATCAGTTACCTTTTTATGTACGACCTCCTTGCTATGATATACTACAAGATCCGGTTTTGCGTGCAACCGACCCCCTTGACACCACCTACTGCAGGTAGCTTACCAGTTGATCCCATCTGTAAGACCCCAGCTTTTATAAATAAAGATGAATTTTCTATAAATATTATTTTTGAATATTATGGAATAAATTTGATATAATGTTATAGTTGTGGGTAATATTTATAAATTTTGCAAAGTAAGCAAGTTGTTATAAAATATTCGTTTGGCTCGGGAATATTCTTTTTGTCGGGAAATATTCAGACGACTACTCAATCGATGGTGGACCCCTATTAACGGAAGTATTGTCGTAGTTAGAAACGACAAAATTATCTTTCTATAAAAATAACTACAGAGGGTGTTACCGTTAAAACCGTTGAACTACCCTAGTAGTAAAAGTACAAAGAATACGCGTGGTTGCATAAGAAGACACGCGGTATTGATTATTGATGCTTTACGTGAGAAGTCACTTAGCTATACTCAATTATTGCTACAATAATTCTTTGCATCATATCTCTTATATTATTGATTCAATTATTGTCACAAGATCATCTCATATAATATGTTATATTATTAATTGAGACGACAAGTTATAAATGATTAATCATTGTTGAAAGATTAAATATGTGTTGATTAAAAATAAAATGATTTGTGGTAATATTTATTCAATCCTCATGTATATAAAGAGTCATTATGAGGCGTTTGTGGTAAGTTTGATTATTTTATGGGGGCCCATATGTCATCATCTAAGAGTCTCTTCACAATAGTATTTACCTTTGTGAATAGTAATTACCTTTGTGAATAGTAATTACCTTCAATAATAGTATTTACCTTTGTGAATAGTAATTACCTTTGTGAATAGTAATTACCTTCGTCAATAAGTATTTACCTTCGTCAATAGTAATTACCTTTGTGAATAGTAATTACCTTCGTCAATAGTAATTACCTTCGTCAATAGTAATTACCTTCGCCAATAAGTAATTACCCTTCGCAAATAGTAGTTGTCCCTTCAATATTACCAAGAGTTAACGCCTCTTGATGTTCCAAGGGTTAATTACCCTTCAGCGAAATAGTAGTTGTCTCTTCAATATTACCAAGAGTCATTTTGACCTCTCGTTAAGACCAAGAGCCACCCTCGCTTTTTCTATAAATAGAAAGCTCATTCCTTCATTATTTCTTACGAATTCATTGAAACTCTGTAGAGAGAAACTATAGAGAAAGAAGAAAAAAGTATTCTCGCTACTTCACTTTTCCAATATTCATTTTCTTCTAAGGTAAGGGATATTATTTGTTGTACTCGTAAGGGGTGTTATTCGTTCTTATTCATGAAGAGAACTTCATTATTCCATTCTTTATTATTCTGTTGGAATAACCTTTGATACGCTGTGACATACCCTATACTTGGTGAAATCCTCTCGTTATTCCATTCTTTATTATTCTCATTGGAATAACAGATACGCCAGATACCCTATACATAATCAGATCGTGGTTTACCCTATACTTGGTGACATTCTTCTATTATTCATTGGAATATCCTATCGTGTGTTTTTACACCGACCGGTTCCGCCTTTTTATTATTATTCTGCTGGAACATCCTGCTCATGTGTTTTGCACCTAACCGGTTCCGCCTTATCATTCTCATGGAATATCCTATCGTGTGTTTTACACCGGATCTAGTTCCATCTTTATTATTCTGTTGGAACATCCGCTTGCAGTGAATTTCACCGACCGGTTCCGTTATTATTATTCTCATTGGAATAACTTTTGTTATGCTCAAGTAATCGCATGCATGGTGATTTCCTTTGTTATTCCATTCTTTATTATACCCAAATGGTTAAAACTTTGACTTCTATACTCCATGAAATTAGTAGAATATTCTTGATATTTGCGTTTCATCCAAAGATCTTTTCATGGAAATATTCTTCCGATCATTCTTGAATTTTACTCTACAAAGCAAGATCATGTTGACAGTTTGACGTTATTAGTTCCCGAATAAATTAATTCGTGAACTTGTTTTAGTGAATTATTATGTCATTGTCATCATCCTCATGTTATATTATGTTATCTTTGGCTTACGTGCATAGATGAACTTAGTATGATTATGACCGAGATCATTCTAGATAATCATGGCTTGATATAAATGATGTGACAAAAGTCCTCGAGAGCTCTGTAATGCGATGATGGATAGTTTTTGGTATGATTATGACCGAGGGGTGATTCTAAGATAGTCATGACCATTGATAATTTGATGAAAATCCTTGACCGTGGTACAGGATGATTAGATATTGTGGTTTATTCATTAAACTGAGTCTTAGTGATAAAATTGATGAAAACCTTTTAAAACCTAAAAGATAGTAGACTTTATTTTCTACTTGACTCTTTTAATGGATCAGATATTCATCCGCAGCTTAAACCGGTTGTCTATTGTATTTTATCGCTTTAACATTGTTGAAGACTATTGATAATTTATTCGCATTATCTTAGTTATAATATTTCTTCTTTGGGCTAGTTGAGCTCACCCTTTTTTCACCGTTCTCTCTGTGAAATGAGAATATAGCCGGGACGAGTCGGAACGGAATAATGGTCCGTAGGATAGCATTAGTAGTCCTCACTATTCCGTGAAATAGTGTGATAATAATTGTAATTAGGACTCCTTTTGACTTTGTATAATATCTAGTAGACAATATTTGTATTCAAACTCACGCTTTATGTCGTATTGTACACCTTACAGCTATATTAGTAAGTTGTATTTAAATTACATACCATGTAAGTGGCGACCCAAGATGGGTGACGATACCTAATTTTGGGGCGTCACGGTTGGTATCGAGCTTAGGATATGATCCTGGCTAAGATGTGAGACTAGAACTAGGAGGGAGAGATAGGGAATTCTTCGCTAGTATGACCTACCTAAGTTTATTTGGTATTTGATTGGTCACGAGTATAGTGATAATATGTTGTACGTCAATTAACCCTTATTTTGTGGCGGTGTTTGAAAATGGCATCCGAGAATGTTGAGAATAGCAATGGAGCACACGAGACCGCTGATTCTCCACGCATCAATAATCGGACAATGTGCAACAGGGATGGCGATAATCCTCCGTAAACAACAACACCGATTAATTGACGAACGACGATGACGTTTAAGAGATTTTTAAATTCATGCAACATCAAAGTAAAGCGACTTCCACCAAAACGTAGGTGGAAACACGGAAAACTCTCGGCGGTCACCGCTAAACAATTCAAGGAGCCGGGACCACCGGAGTTTAAGGAGAGCAAAACCACTTCCGCGGAAGCATGGATAAAGCAGATTACAAGATATTTGATGTCTTGGGATGCTCCGAGGAGCAAAGGTTCCTTTCGCCGCTTTTATATTACGCGGAGGCAGATTCATCGTGGGAATCGGTAAAACGTACTCAACTTCTTTGTCTCAAGATATCTTGGGAGAAGTTCCAGTGAGTCGCTTCAACGACAATTACTTTCCGAAAGTATTCGCCACATGAAGGAGGTGGAGTTTATCAAGTTGGAACAAAACAATATGGACCGTGTCGCAATAATCGAGGCAAAATTTGCGAGTTATCACGATTCGTCCCCCACTTGGTGGATAATGAAGAGAGAATGGCGCGAATGTTTTTAAGAGGTTTGAAGCCGGAGATACGTCAACATCTTATTTCTCATAAACTGTGTTTGTATTCAGATGTTGTAAATAGGGCTCAGTTAGTGGAGCGCAATAACGAGTCAACGCAACTAAAAGAGAGCAGCCGGCAAAATTATAATACCAAATAGAGTAGTCATCGAAGCGGTGACAACAACAAGCGTGGAGGAATCAATGAGGCGGATATGGTAACCACTTGGTGGGTAATCGGTCAAAGCAATAAGAATGGACATTTCAAGAAAAGGAGATTCAACAATGATGGAAAGACGTCAGCACCAGCACCCGTTGTTAAGGAAGGAGAAAGACCACCTATCATATGCTTCAAATGCGGAGGAGAGGGACACATCAGTCCGAACTGCGCCATGCCGTCCAAAGCATGTTATAATTGTGGAAGAGAAGGTCACTTAGCTCAATTTTATCATTTATCGAAGACAAATTCAACTAGGATGGAGGCACCAAAGGCTGTCCTAGACAAACCAAAGCCGGTAGTTTAAGAGAGAGCGTTTTTTTTCTCGTGACGAGGAACCTGAATAAAATTATCACGAGTAAGTTAATCATAAGCTCTTGCGAAGTCTATACCGTGTTAGATACCGCCTACCCACTCTTTTATTTCACCTAGTTGTGTTCAACGCTTAAATTTGACTCAAGAAGAAGTCAAACTTTGACTTATTGGTTGAAACTTCGTTAGTAGGAGCCTTCGTTCATCGCTTACTATTTTTAAATCTTGTTTGATTCAAATAAACATTTTCACGTTACCTGTCGATCTTATCTTTTTGAAAATATTTGCCTTTGATGTGATTTTAGGAATCAATTGGTTAACTACTCATCATGCTTTTCGTAAGGTTGTTAGCTTTATATTAATAACCAACTTGTTGTGCGAATTCAAGTAACCAAACTACTAAAGTCAATTATTGTCATATCAAGCCATAAGTAAAGAGCCCCGAACCTTTCGTTGTTGTCATATCAAGCCATAAGCCAGACTTTCTGTAGGCGACATCGTGAATGAAGATGGCAAGTTTATAGGTATCATTGTGAGGTGCTATCTAGGTTAAGGGATAGAAGTCACAGTTAGTATCAATGTAACGTACCATCCAAGTCTTGGATGAGAGTCACAGTTTTGAATGATATTTCTATTATTAATAAATTTCCTAGCGTATTCTTGAAGACTTCTTAGCCTACTTAGAGCGTGAAATCGAATTTCGTATTGACCCCAGTATAAAACCCATTTCTTAGACCCTCAAATATTTCTTCAACTAAAATGAACAGTTTACGTGGTTTATGATGAAAGTCATAATAAAAGCATTGGACTAATGAAAATCATGGGTATACGTGGTATTAGTAAGTGTTATGATGAGTTATGTTGGTTAGTATGTGAAAACATGAAAGTTTCTTAAAAATCATAAGGAGTTAAAAACCAGATTTTGGTGAAAAAAGTAACATGAAATTCAATTGACCAAATCTTCTATTATATTTTGAATTTTTGAGTGTGGTTAAGTCCTAGAGTTAGATCTATGAGTTACCTAACTAATCCAAGTGGAAACAATGAAAAAGGTGTTGTAGATTTTCGTGTGGACTGATATTAGCAAAGGAGTCAAAACTTTAAAATGTCCAAAAAACTACTGCGCCATTTTTTGTAAGGGCTGTTTTGGCCACTTAATTAGTGAGAAAAAATTCAGGCCTTTTGGGACATAAAAGTATATGGTATAAATAACATCGTGTCCAAAAATGAGATCATTCCGACTTAAAATGAGCAAGTTATGACCATTTCAATATTTAGGTTTTTTGACAAAAATGCTATAACTGGAGTTCTATAATCTCGATGACCATGAAATTTAAACTGGAGGCTCAAATTAACATGTGTAAGGTCCTGCCAAGATTTGGGAATTTTGGAGTTAAACTTGAGGTAGCTAATTTCTTAAGGAATTAATTAGAAATTGATTTTTGAAAAATAGTAAATGAATTTTAAAATTTCGAGAAAAATATATTTTTATTATGGGACTATATTATGCTAAATCCTCGAAAAGAAATATTTTTGGGACTGATTTGGTATTTTTCATGAAAATAGTTTAGTTACTGAACATATGAGTTAAATATGTTATGTGAAGTAACAAAGTTGAAAATAGGATTTTATGGCTGTAGAACCTATATAGAGTATATGCATAATTTTTGAGGATTTGATAATTGGTGATGATATCTTATGAGTATGGCATTTTGAATGATTAAATGCATTATATGGTAAAAGCGTAAACAATTGAGATAAATTGTTTATAAATTTAAGAAGTGATTAAAATATTGTTATAATATTAATGATATTAGATTATGAGATTATTAAGTGATGGATAACATGGGGATATTCTTGAATCCTGGATAAATTATATTATAAATGTTTAATATTTATCCTTTATCTCATTTGATTGATTCTTTATATCATTATCCTCACGCTTATATTATGTTGAAAGTCATCTGCGGGCAGAAGTGCATAGATGGACTTGGTATGATTATGACCGAGGATTGTTCTAGATAATCATAACCGTAATTGAAAATACGATTATCTTTGGTCAGTAGTGCATGGATAATTTGTGGTCGTGATACTAATGAATACACGATTATCTTTGGTAGTAGTGTATGGATAATTTGTGGTCGTTAATGATACTTAATGAATACACAATTATCTTTGGTCAGTAGTGCATGGATAATTTGTGGTCGTGATACTTAATGAATACACGATTATCTTTGGTAGTAGTGCATGGGATAATTTGTGGTCGTGATACTAATGCATACACGATTATCTTTGGTCGTAGGTCATGGATAATTCGTGGTCGTGATACTAATGAATATCCTCGGCCCGTAGTGCGGGGATGATTCGATGATATGGATTAATTATTGAAATGAGTCTCGATGAATGAAATATTAATTCATGGATGTGGTAAAAGTCATCTTTGGTCAGTAGTGCGTTGATAGACTTGGTATGATTATGACCACGGATTATTCGGTATAATCACGATCAGATTGAAAACACGAATATCCTTGGCCGAAGAGTGCATGGATAATTCGTGGTCGTGATACTATTAAGTCAAGGTCTCAAAGATTATTGGTTTTAAAGTTGTATATCTTTGGCCTCAGAGTGCAAAGATGAATTGTTAATGAATATCTTCGGTAGGATTGCGAAGATGAATTTAATATTTTAACGATAAAGGTATTCAAGGTATCCTCACCTCTTTATCATATCGTACGCACTTAATTTCGAGGGCTAAATTTCATAAGAAGGGAGGTTGTAAGACCTCAAACTTTATAAATAAAGATGAATTTTCTATAAATATTATTTTTGAATATTATGGAATAAATTTGATATAATGTTATAGTTGTGGGTAATATTTATAAATTTTGCAAAGTAAGCAAGTTGTTATAAAATATTCGTTTGGTCTGGGAATATTCTTTTTGTTTGGAATATTCGATGACGGCGGCTCAATCGATGGTGGACCCCATTAATCTAAGTATTGTCGTAGTTAAAAACGACAAAATTATCTTTCTATAAAAATAACTACAGAGGTGTTACCGTTAAAAGCGCTTGAACTACCCTAGTAGTAAAAGTAATGATGTCTGCTGTGGTTGCATAAGTAGCACACTCAGATTGATTATTGATGCTTACGTGAGAAGTCACTTAGCTATACTCAATTATTGCTACAGTAATTGCTGCATCATATCTCTTATATTATTGATTCAATTATTGTCACAGTATCATCTGTATAATATGTTATATTATTAAATTGAGCTCACCCTTTTTTTCACTGTTCTCTTCAGGAAATGAGAATATAGCTGGGATGAGTCGGGGAACGGAATAATGGTCCAGAGGATAGCATTAGTAGTCCTCACTATTCTGTGAAATAGTGTGATAATAATTGTAATTAGGACTCCTTTTGAGTTTGTATAATATCTAGTAGACAATATTTGTATTCAAACTCACGAGTTTATGTCGTATTGTACACGACAGTTATATTAGTAAGTTGTATTTAAATTCTGTACCATGTAAATGGCGACCCAAGATGGGTGACGTATACCTAATTTTGGGGGCGTCACACCATCCCCTTTGTCTACCGCTGGCCGACTGTCCAATCCTCATTAATGCGATGTAAGATATCAGTCAGTCATTATCTTTGTCATCATCACCGGTCAAAACCCAAGTGAAGATATTTATCATCCAATGGGTCGGCCCAACGATCTGGCCCAAGACTTTTAAGACCCAACATATATAAATCAAATGATTTGGCCCAATGACTAGGCCCAATAACACCAGGATCCAACTGCGATAACCCAATGGATCCACCAAGGAGTTCGGTCCAATGTACATAAAATATCATGACCCAACAATAGGCATGACTCCATTTGAGGCGTTGTATGGACGAAAGTGTCCTTTTCCAGTATGCTGGGACGAGGTGGGAGAAGCAACGTTATTTGGACCAGAATTAGTACGCATGACTACAGAAAAAATCCAAAAAATTCGACAACGTATTCAAACCTCACAGGATCGACAAAAGAGTTATGCTAATCTTCATCGAAAGGACGAGGAATTTAATATTGGGGATCATGTATTGTTACGTGTTGCTCTATGGAAGGGAGTTACAAGATTTAGAAAGAGAGGAAAGCTAAATCCAAGATTTGTTGGTCCATTTGAGATTCTTGACCGAATATGAGATGTGGCCTATAGACTTGCATTACCTCCAAACATGTCTCGTGTTCATAATATTTTTCACATATCTATGCTTCGTAAATATGTGAAAGACCCGAACCACATTATTGAGTTAGAACCAAACCACATTATTGAGTTACCTCCAAATATGTGAAAGACCCGAACCACATTATTGAGGTACCTGTTAAGATCTTGGATAGAAAATAGCATGTCCTACGCACCAAGGTTATACCACAAGTTAAGGTTTTGTGGAGGAACCATGCTATTGAGGAAATGACCTGAGAGTTGGAATCAAAAATAAAAGCGAGGTACCCTCACCTTTTTGAAATACCAGGTACGTTTATCAATTTCGAGGACGAAATTTTATAAGGAGGGGAGGTTGTAAGACCCCAAATTTTTATAAATAAAATTGAATTTTTCCTATATTCATTATTCTAAATTAATAAGGTGTTAATTTGATATAATGCTTTGGTTATGGGTGAAATGTGCAAATTTTAAAAAATAAGCAAATGGTTATAAAATATTCATTTCTGTCGGGAAATATTCGTTTGGTCGTGGAATATTCTTTTTGTCGGGAAATATTCGTACGACGGCGCAACCATTTGTGGGCCCCATAACGAAAAATGGTTGGATGAAGGAAAACGATAAAGTTTGAGTTTTTATGAATAACTGCGTAATTGTTACCTTTAACACTGTTGGGTTACCTGGTGGTTAAAATACTGATGTCTGGCGTGGTGGCACAAGATGTACATGGTATTGACAAGATTGTTGAATTATTGATTCGTACATAAGAAGGCACTACTCAATAATTGTTACAGTAGTTACTATTCAATATTTTATTTTATTGATTCAATAATTGTTGCGTTGATAGTTTATATTATTGTTGTTTCAATAATTATCACTGCACAGTATTTTCCATTATCAGATCAATAATTCATATTATTTGAATAATATTATTAGATAACATTATTGACAATGTTTAGAAAGTTCTGTCAAGGAGAGGTTTGGTCACCTAATTGCGCGCCAGTAAGGATAAATCTTTATTGGAAAGCCCCCTCTTTCCCGGGAACTGCCTGGTTGTCATAATTGTGATTCTGTAATATTATTTGTGAATAATTAATTATTGATTTATATGATAAGAAAATATTTATTCGATGTGGATATTAATGATGAATTTATTTATGTGGTTATAAATGAAGGAATTAATGCTGAGGTGTTTTATCAGTATTTTGTCGAAATGGAGGGATTAAAAATCATCCGTTTGTGAATTTCGGATATTTTCTGTTTGGAATTTGAAAAAACTCAAAGCTACAAAGTTGTAGAGAATTCGATTTCGTGTGGAATGGACATAAAATTCATATTTTTCTGATAAAAGGGCTATTTTCTATGAATTACTGAAGTTTTAGAAAATAAAATAATTTTTATTAAATTATGGGTGAGACCCACTTTTGTTTTAATATGTGGGCTGCTGGGATTTTTCAAGAATGGCATGCTAGATGGCTGGTCCTTCCATGCGTAGGAAAAAAGGAAAGAAAAAAATAATATTTTATTATTTTAGTCTCCTATGACGTTCTAGCATTTTCCTATAAATAGGCGGTTAGGTTAGAATTGAAAATCACACCAAAAACAAGTTTTCTTTCTCTCTATATTGTCGAGCGTATTTTTGTGAGTATTTTGATACTTTGAGAGTTCTTTATTCTATTGTAAGTTTCATCAAAGACTATATCCAAAATTCAAATCAAGATACGGTTATTTTGAGGTAAGAGATGTTATTTTCTTCTTAAATGATATTATTTTCTTGATATCATTATGCCAAAATATTGGTTTGAACTTTTAATTAAATTTAGAATTTTTATGTCGAATTTAATATTCACGATATCTGACACTATTCACGTGATATCTGACACTTTATTCACGAATCACGACACTATTCACCTAAAAAATAAAATTTTCCTTTTTTATCCAAGATGTCTATTATAGTTCTTATCTTTGATTGTATTCACGTTTTTGATCTTTATTTTTGAATTTTGCTTCACAATTGGTTATTATGAAGTATTCTTGATTTTGGATAAACCGTTATATCTAATCCCTAATATTTGTCCTTCCATCTCATTTGGATTCGCTTTTCTTTAAAATATTTTTCATTATCCTCGGTCTAAATGATGATATTATTGAATATCTTTGGCACCAGTAGTGCAAAGATGAATGATTAATCGATGAATATCTTTTACCAGTAGTAAAATACGAATATGAGCGTGTGTTGAGATGAAACATGACCCAACCCATGATATGAAATGAATATCTTTGGCCAGTAGTGCAAAAAAGATGAATATTGATTAAAGATGTATATTGATTGATGTTACGAGGATAAAATATTAATGATGCACTTTTAAATCTTAGAAGATAGTAGAATTCATTCTCTACGTGTGATTCTAATGGATTCTTTGTTTTTACTGCGTTTGTTGATCTAAAACTTGTTGTTATTATATTTTATCGATTTTTCCTCATTGAAGACTAATGATAATTGGTTGTATATTATCTTAGTCATAATATTCTTTACTTAAATTTGGTTGAAATTTCCTTTTTCTTTTTTGTTCCATTTTTTTACGAGGAAGTGAGAATATAGCGAGGATCGAGTCGGGATATGAAGTGATGGTTCTAGAAAGATGTTTTAGCGATCCTCACTATTTCGTAAAATAGTGTATGAATAATTGTAATGAGGACTTATTTGAGTGTTGATATTATCTAAAAACAATATTTGTATTTAAACTCACAAAGATGTGTTGTCAGATTTCTTGCACGACAATTATATTATTGAAGTTGTAATTTGCTTTCAGTCTATTTATTTGATTTCATTCAAATGGTATTGTATATCTATTTCATGCAGGTCACATTATTTTAGTAATTTTTAATATTATCTCGTACCTTAATAATAATTCTTGATAAAATATTTTTTTATTTCACTTTATCACTCTATTGTAGACCCCTCGACTAGACGATCTATCTATATTATAAAGATAGGGGCCATGTCGTTTTTGGTGATTTTGTGTTATCGTTTTCCCCTTTTTGTTCTTATAACTTTAAATATATTATTATTTTATTTTTTTAAGTTATTTTTTTATTTAGCCTTCCAAATTTTATAAAATCATAATTTTACCCTACATAATTTACACGCGCAATAATTGTGCCATCAAAGACTAGTATTCATAATGAATTAGGATCAACAAAATTTTTAATAGTTATTTAATTTCAAATAATAGGATCAATTTTCACTTTTAAATCAAACAGATTTATATAAAAATTAAAATATATGATTTTTTTTTGTGAAAGCTAATTATGAAAATGATAAATTATCTAAAATATAATTATTTTTCATATAAATGTCACATAAATTGCACAAATTTTGATGATGATTTTATAAATTAAAATGGGGAAGTAAATAATTAGGTAGAGCAAATAGAAACTACACTTATGTACAATTACTATTTTATTGTATTAAAGATATGTCAACTGATATTTATACAATTATACACGTGTTCTTCTTGATATTTTTATATGTTTTCAATTTTACACAAAAATAGAGTGAAGACCATTCAAAATATAGTAAAAATAGTGACATTCTAAACATATTTAGATTATATTTACATTAGTCATGTCAAATCGACATAATTTTATAATAAAAATTTAAAAAATATATGCACAACTTACTCCAACTAACTTATTTTTGGTACCAAATAATTTAGGCCCGCGTTTGAAATTTGAAAAACTAGAGGGAGACGAAGGGAAAATGGAACAAAACTTTTATCACAGTTTTACACTATACGTAACATTATTTCCTTGTATTAAATTTTTAAATATAAAACGGGTTAAATTTATATTGGTTGAGATAGTTTATTTTAAAAGAGTTATATGTATATTATACACTCCAGATATGGCGATGGTTTTTGAACTATAACGACGGTTTATCCGTAAATACGATTTCGAATAAATGCATGGCGACATTTAAAAACATTGTTATAATCTAAAAATCGTCGTTATAGACGTCAATGTAGCCAGCATGTCTTCTGTATTTGTGTTTTCATATATTTTTCTTATTTTTAAATTTATATTTAATTTTTTTTTCTTCTCCGCATTTTTCAATATATAAATATATGTAAATGACACAGTTGTGAAAACTCTTTAGAATAGTCACACTATGATGATTCACCTATGTTTATACGGTAGTAGTCATTTTACTATCGGTTAGTGACCAACAGTCCTAGCATAGGATTACTTAACTCTACTATCGTAAAAGGTGTAAATTTCTGTCTACCTCTATTTTTTAATTTATAAAATAAATAAATATGGAAATAATTCCAAATTCCAATTCACGTCCACGTGTTATTGCTTGATTATTTTCTCACAACTGGAATCGACATGGTTACTACTCTGCCCTGTGTCCCTGACGTCTTCACTGAACATATATCTTCTTGCCCCTCTGCGGCGGCGACTAATTTCTTCACACTAAATATATATTTCTCTATCTATATCTATCTGTAGTCTCGAGATAGTGATAGTAGAGAGAGAATTGATCGACAATGGCTCTGATTCAAACTTTTCCCCAACAGTGCCCCTCGGCATTTTCTCAATTTCTCTCGTCTTCATATAATCCGCCGATTGCCGCTCCAGTTTCTGTGAGATTCACCGTTTTGCGTTGCTCTTTGGCTTCTCCGGTTACCGTCGTTAATGGACGTCCGGACGAAATAGCTTCCGATAGGAACAAAATTCGCCTTGGTTTGCCTAGTAAAGGTCGAATGGCTACAGATACTCTCGATCTTCTCAAAGTATACACACTCTCTGATTAATTCTTATGATTTATTGACCAAATGTTATCACTTTAGCTACTCATTTTAGTAAAAGTTACTTAATTTGGCTCAAGTCTAATATATATATATATATATATATATATATATATATTATTTGTATCAAGTCATTGAATTATTTATCACTAATTTGTATTGAATTATTGTTTTGTGTGAAGGATTGTCAATTATCGGTGAAGCAGGTGAATCCTCGGCAGTATGTTGCAGAAATTCCACAGGTCCGTTCTCTTAAGTGCTAACTTGTGTATTGCTATATGATTTCTTTATATATGTATGATTCCATGAAAACAATAGAGGGGTAAAATGAAGTACCTTTTTGAGCACAAGTAATTAGCTAATTGGACCATATAACTAATACGTTTGTTCTGATTGTAGTTTTGGTTTGAGATGGTTGTTTGAGTCACTATTATCAAGTACTGGTATTAGCAAAATTGGTCAATGAATCTCTTTTTAGCAAAGAGTGGACTTAGTTTTGCTTTAAGATTGCATCACATTTTAAATTGTTTACAGAATCAGGATGTCATTAGTGACAATTTTGAAGATCAGTCAGGCCAGAAAAGACGTCAATTGTGTAGTTCGTCTAGAAGGTCAAGGTTTGTGAATGTATGAAAATTATAAAACTAAAGAAAAAATATTATTGGTGCTTCCAAGGGTTTGGGTTTATTCAACGCACGTTCCTGGTAATGGCTGCATTTCTAAATCAGGTAATGCTTATGGTTTTCTACACCCTGCGACCATTTTTCTAACTATGGCTGTTAGGATTTTCCACCGGAGTTTGTATATAAGTGTATCCGTTTGTTTTGAGTGGTTTTTGCAAATGTGGGTAACTGAACTCTATTGTTGGCACACATTCTTTGCATAAACAATCGCATAAAAAGCTATGCATTTCAATCTTTCTAGTTGGTATCATTTTGACTGTGGTCAACGTCTACTGTTTTCACTTTCATCATCACAATAACCATTTCTCTCATTCTTATAAAGCTCATAATATTCCTTATCTTAATCTCAAGGTTTAACGGAAACGATTGGTCGTACCATCTAGCGTACAATTGAAATATGCATTTAACATTTTGTAAATTTTCATAGTATACGTCATTTCGTGCCACTTGTTTACATCTTGTATGGATGAATATGACTGCTTTATTGTTTGTTGCAGATTGCAAACCTAGAAGTTTGGTTTCAACGGCCTAAAGACGTTGTTCGGAAATTGGTATCGGGAGATTTAGACATTGGTATCGTGGGTCTTGATACGGTTAGTGAGTTTGGACAGGTAAGAACTGAGACAAGGTATTATGAATAATTTGGAATTCTTTGAGGGAAAAGTTTTGGGACTCGTGGCAAGTTAAGTCAAATATTAGAAGAAAATAACTGGTGTATGTTCATTTCTGAATAATCCATGTCCAAATTTTTTTAATATTGTCCCACTCATACTATAAAGAGAAAAGAGGATTTTGTTGCATCAACGTTCTTGAATTAGTGTGATAAATGTCCTTTTTAATTATTTAAATTTGATGTTTACTCTCTCAATGTACCATGATTAAAAGTAAATGATGAAATGCAACCTTTTCTTATGTGTAATTGTATTTCACAACATTGCATTTTTATAAGTTGATGAACTTTTCACCTATCTTTTCATTTCCACTCCCTGCCTTCAAGAAAAAGAACTGAAAAGGAATTAAAACCCAATTACATGTTCTTGCATACCAATATACCATATTGATCAATGGGAATTTCATAGTGGACTTTATAAATAAGCATTGTTATGAAAAATTAGCTTTCATGTGTTGTAAATTGTAGTCTTCTAACATCGATAGTGATGCCTGATATGAGTAGACTAATACTTTTTCCCCCCTCGCATAATTGTCGTTTGTATAAGTAACACATATTAGGAAGTGTTGTTAGGGAATTGTGTAGATCCAATGTATATAAAAACTCAAAAAGAAAGAGAGAAAGTAGACGGACAGCCTATAATCTGCATGAACTATTCTCCAAAAACTTTTATAAAAGCATAAACTAGAGGTGCGAAATAATTTATAGTTAGCGCACTGAAAAATTCATAAAAAGGAATAATTGTCTCAGGGAACACGATATCGAAAATAGAGAGCTTGCATCTAAGGAGACCTAACTTTTGTGACGTAATAATATAACTTCTATTCATTTTGTGATTGCGGGACAAAGTAGTGTAATGGCGTAAGCACACCTACCTGGTTCAATATGTATGCGGGATATGAGTCGATTCACGTTATAGATTATTTGGGTTGATCAGTATGACTAACGTCAGCTTTGAAACTTTCAAAATGAGTCTAATATGCTTATGGCTGAACTTTGAAGATTGCTGAACAGATTATATGTGGTCTATGGTTACTTGATGGTGTTGTACAGTGTTGTCAGTAAGCTTACAGGGCTTACAGTGGTGTATAGGTGGGAACTTCTAAGTTGGGGACTTTTAAGGGATAAGGGTTGGAACCAGACTTGCACTTCTTCCCTTACGAAGTTTGGTTAAGCAGTAGCTTTAGCTTGTGCCTTGCAGTATCCTCCTCTGTCATCGGAGGATAGAGTGGCTTTTTATTATGAGCGGGACTCTCATTCAGTTATATCCTCTTTTGTTTTTTTAACTTCCTGCACTGTTTAGATATTTTTTATTACCTTCATTGATGATCTAGCATCAACTGCAAGTTCCTATCCTGATAAAGCTTTTAAAATACCCATATCTTGCAACAAATATCTAGATTTTAGAATTGAGGTTTCAGAGTCACTTATGCTCTTCCTCCTACAGTGTCTAAAAAGCTGTTAAGGAGGATATGGTTCTTGTCCATCTTAGCTTAGTTTAGTTTTCCCTATGCTACATTCTTCATGTGGCGAACTGCGCAGTGTTGTCTGACGACATGACTTGCAAATGTCTTCCATTGTTTTGCTTATGGTTTTAAAGAAAAAGTTGCTTGGAGCCTCCTGATGCTTGAATCTTGTAGAAGTTTAAATTATAAGCTTGTTTCCCAATTTGTTGTTCTGTTTGGACATATGAAAATATTACCATCAAAAGTTTCCTATTTGAATTACTTTTGTTAGGGAAATGAAGATCTTATTATTGTTCATGAAGCACTTGGATATGGAGATTGTCATTTATCCCTGGCAGTAAGTGATTTTTCTATTTTTAGCATACTTAACTAGAGACTATGGATTCCCCATAATTTGTTGATCATCATTGTAATTTATCTTTAACGATTCTCCTCAGATACCCCAATATGGAATTTTCGAGAATATAAATTCGATGAGGGAGCTAGCAGAAATGCCTCAATGGACTGCTGATAGACCTCTCCGAGTTGCAACTGGCTTCGCTTATGTATGATGATGATGTATTTAGTTTTTTCTCCCATCATATTTATTGAATTTTTTCCCCTCAAACCATTTCTCGAGTTAATTATTCAGAAATTTTAACTTGGACATATCCCTGTTGCATTTCTATTTACAGCTGGGTCCAAAATTTATGGAAGAAAATGGACTGAAGCATGTTATGTTTTCTACTGCTGATGGAGCTTTGGAGGCAGCTCCTGCGGTGAGAGTTAATCCTTATTGTTGACATGGTTATGCTATCCCTTTCCTAATATTCTGTTAGATATATACAAGTTTTGCATTGAAATTCAGGGTTCTAGGACCATCAATTTTAGGAGTTCTCAGAGTCTTGTTAAAAATAATTTATAAAAATATTATACTACTCAAGTGTTTCAGGTACAACAAAATGAGACTATAAATTTTATGCAAGTGTTCTAAAAATCCCCGCCTAGATCCGTTTAGGCCTCTTTTAGGCGTTAGGCCCCCTTGGCGCTAGCCCTCATCGGCACCCTCCTTAGGCGCTAGCCCCCCCGGCGCCTCACCTAGGCCAAAGGCGGCAAAAAAATTTCTCCAAAAAATTAGGCGGGGCCTAGGTGGGGTATAGGTGAAGAGTTTTTTTTTTTTATTTTAATAACTACCCAAACCAGATCTTTATATATTTATTTTTCTAATTATTTACCATATTCATAATACATGTTGTAGCATATCAAATCACAACAAGAAGTGAACAATATCAAGTAAAAATGGATAATTTTATTATAGTTGTAAATTTTTGAACTTGTACCAACTTCAAATTATATAAATAATGATACATTTGGTAATATTTAGTTTAATTCAATATAATTCATAAATTTATGTTTATTTTTAAAGTTTTAATATTGAATTAAATTTTTGAAATTTTAAATTTTATTATTTAATAGCAATCTTGTTTATGAATAAAACTAATACGTTAAAAATATGTTTGAACTTTGAACAATTGCATGTTTGTGTGTGAACTTTGACATTAGTAATATGGATATGCGTTTGAACTTTAAGCAAATGTCTTTATTATCTTTATTATAATAGATTGTTTTGTTTAGATAAATGTAAGATAAAATATTAAAATTGGTTTAAAATAAAAAATCCCGCCTAGGCCCAGCCCAGACCAGACCCCCCCTCGGCCGCCCGCCTCTTGCCTATCGCCTTTTAGAACATTAATTTTATGGCCCTTGTTGAACCCAAAAATGTTGTTAGGAACCACCTTTAGAGGATTAAAGGAGTTGGTGCCTACTTTTTTATACTTATGTGTTTCACTACATTAATTTAGTATCGAACCCCCTTGGAGCTTAGTAATCTAATGCTCCCTAGTGGATTAGTGGTTACGGCATTTGGCTCTGGAGCCTACCTCTTTGTCGGATAGTGTGATATACTGATCTCAAGCAAAATCTTCTCCTTCAGCCAGATGAGTGGGATGTCAGTCCTACTTCATCATCTATTACTTATCTAGTCTTGAAGTCCGTGTTTGAAGGGTTCTCTTCATTTTTCCTCATTTCCCTTTTAGAGTAGGAATGGCAGTCTCATCTGGTTTTTCAAGAGGATGTTTTGGATGGCAATGTTCCTTTATATTTTGGCTTTTCAATCTTTGCTCTATTTTTGTTCCCTTCACAATGCTCACAAATTTGATCCCTGGTTTTCTCTATTGGTGAAGGGATTCCTACTTTGTGCAACTTTTATGTGTTTTGCAGATTGATTGATGGGGGAGACTGAAGGTTTGGTTTGTCTTCTGTCTCATTCTTCTAATCTCTTGTCCTTTAGCTTTTGCCCCTGTCCAACAGTCTTGGTTTGGACTGTTCAGGGATTTTCTTCCACAAAGCATATTTCTCTTGTTTGCTTTTCTTTAGCTTTGGAAGGCTGAATCTCCTTTTAAGTTCAGGGAATCTGTTTTGTCTTTAAAATCGAGAACCCAGCCCCCTTATGATCATTCATTTCCACAATTAGGCTCAACACCATGACATATGCTAGGTGTAATGGCCATTCAAATTATTTTCAACCCAAATTTGTGTGATGTGCTTGTAAGCTAGTCTGCTAGTGAGACCCAGCCTCATTTGTTTATACATAGACCTACAACTAGAATTTGTTGAACTACTTGTGGAGCATTGGAGAAATTTGGGTTTGCCTGAATTCAATGGAGGCATTGCTCCTAATTGGTTTCAGGCCTTCAGCAGGGCAAGACAGATTTATTGTAATCATTGGTATTTTACAGTTTTCTGGCTTTTAGGTTGAGGGAAATGCTTGAATTTTCATTTATTGTTTTTGCTTGGCATTAAATATATTGTGGGGCCGATCAAAAAATAAAATAAAAAATATTGTAGGATTGAGTATCTATATTCTTACTCCATTATTGGCCTATGTGACCGGTGTATTGCATGCTATATCTTTCTCTGATATTCAGAGAGATTGAGGACTCTCCTTCATCAAGTTTGTATATTTTGTCCAGTTCAATTCCCCCCTCATATAACTAAATCGTTTCTTTCTTTTGAGGGTCTTGTTTTCCCACTGTTCTATTCCTCTTTTCTATAAAATTTTGACTGCTACTTGCTGGTTTCGTGGTGCAGACCTTCATGCCCGCATGATGACATCAATATGAATCGGTGGATATATATAACTGCATCAATCTGAGACTTTAATTGACTGATTGTCTGTTCTTCTTCTATTTAGATGGGCATAGCTGATGCTATTGTGGACCTCGTAAGTAGTGGAACCACTTTGCGAGAAAACAATTTGAAAGAAATTGAAGGCGGAATCATCTTGGAAAGTCAGGTGATCTGTTTTCTCATGAAGATGATATCTTATCAAGCATGCACTTCCAAGTCTTTTAGGATGATAATATTAAAAGTTTTTAAAACAAATTTATCATCACTTTAATTTGATTTTATCTACCTTTATGTACATTTTTGTCAGGCTGTTCTTGTTGCCAGCAAGAAGTCATTGATTCAAAGGGATGGTGTGCTGGACACTATACATGAAATTCTTGAAAGATTGGAGGCACACTTGAGGGCAGATGGTCAATTCACGGTGTGTGTAATTTTTTTAATTTGTATGACTGCAGTTTTCTGTAGTCTTTGGTGTCAGGGGCGGATGCACATAGAGTCAAGGGGGGCAAGTGCCCACCCTTGGTTTTTGTAATTAAAAGGGTACTATAGTAAAGTGGTGCCCCCCTTAAAAAAACATTAGGTCACTTATCAACAATTAGATATTTTTAATATTATCTTTAAAATTCAATTTTCGACTTTTGTTTTCATGAGTCTATTTAATTTTTCCTAATTTTTAAGGTTAAGATTAAATATAATTAAAATTTTCTCTATTTTTTTTTATTAATTATCTATGAGTAATTAATTATTTAGTTTTGATTCTTATTTATTTTATTCATTCATGCTAATTAGTATATCTGTACATGCTCTTTAATTCTAAAATATATTTTGAAGTTTTCGACTTGTGTGCCATTTGATGTTTGTATTAAATCAATAAAAACATAATTGTGAATATATAATTTTGTTTTAGGACCATACCATGATTTGTTCATATTATTAAATTATTATTTAGTTTTTTACTATGTTGTGAATTTGTATTTGATATTTTGAATCAAGATAAATAGATATATGAATAATTTTTTTCAAGATCTAGCGCTACTAATTGTCATCGATCCGAATATTCTTCTTATGAAACTACTCAAGATTCAATTAGTTATGTCTCAATCTATGAAATAAAGTTTTGAACAATAATTTTGTAGTGACTTTATGTATTTTTAATTGAAATTTATATTTGATGAATTTTATTAATGTTTTATTTAATTATAAGATTGCCCACCTTTGCGAAAATATTGCGTCTGCCCCTGTTTGGTGTCTCATTTTTTTCATGGCAGGTGGTTGCGAACATGAGGGGAAGCAGTGCAGAGGAAGTGGCTGAGCGAATACTGTGCCAAACTACATTATCTGGGTTACAGGTGAAATTTTTTTCCCCATTATTGTCCAAAGGTTTTTTTAGAATATAATAAGAGAAAGGGAAACTTTGTTAAACTTCTGATTGGCACAGTTGCTCTCCCTGCAAATCGAAATGTAATATTGAATTGTTTTATGTTGTACCCCCTCTGTCCTGGAAAGAGAGTACCTTTTAAATGGAACTTACCAGAATTCTTTTATCCGGACAGAGGGAGTATTGGTCAGACGCTCCTTAGTTTCACTTTAAAGAGCTTCTTTGATGCTTTCCACGTTTTTGTGCAGGGACCCACTGTAAGTCCGGTATTTTGCAAACATGATGGGAAAGTATCTGTTGATTACTATGCCATAGTGATATGTGTACCCAAAAAGTCACTTTACAAGTCTGTTCAGCAGCTGAGAAAAGTGAGCATTCTCTTTCTCATAGACAATATAATAAGGAAATTGTAGAAATAGAAACTGGTTATAGGTTGCCAATCCATTCCCATCTAACACCTCCCTCCATCAACACCCCACCCCCCCTCCCCCGTCCCGCAAAAAAGAAAAAAAAAGTAATAATAAAACCCATAATAAAAAAAGTTGAAAAAGTAAAAGAAAAAATTAAAACGTACACAAAAGGATGCCTGCACTTCAAGGGAAACCAAGGGCCAAACATTTGAGAATGTTGGATACCTGAATCTTTGTATACGTTTTACATGTTGGACACCTAAAACATTTATGTGTACTTCGATTCCAGTGTTGACACCTTTGTTGATGTTGCACTTGATTTGGGGGGAACACCTTACCATTTCTATATTCTGCAGGAATCTCAAGAACTGATTGCAATAGAATACCGAAGATATTAATAAAATTGGGGGATATAATTTACTCTCTTTTTTTGTAAAGCAATTCTTATGTCAAGTACTGACCAAAAGCTTGGAAGTGGTGGTTAACACGGTCTCTTGTTCCATTGTAATTTACATTTTGCAAGTAACAGTATCACTACCTTCTTCTCAAAAAATATTCGGTCTCGTTTCTAGTTTGTTTCACCTGTTTGTCGATCTCAAGCTATATTCCGAATTTATTAAATTGTAAAATTTTAACACATCATTCTTCTGCAGATTGGAGGCAGTGGGGTCCTGATTTCTCCCTTGACCTACATATTTGATGAAGAAACTCCAAGATGGCGTGAGCTTCTTTCAAAGCTGGGGTTCTAGAAACCTTTGTACTTTTAAGCATTCTTCATTACATCTAGTGAAAACGATTGGGAGATGAAATTTGAGGCAATCCTCCTCGGCAAGAGATCCCACAGCTGGAAAATTTTTGGTACTTTGTAATGCTTGCTTAAATATGTTTTGTTCCGCAGATTGTTTTATGCGTTTTTAGAAGAAACTATTTTATGATCGCGTTCCTCAAATATGATTTCTTTGTTGCAACTTATTAGCGTTATGGTTATGATTGACTTCTAAAGAGGAAATGCGCCTTGGTTAGATTTTTTTAAATTTGGGTAACTTGTTAGAATTTCGTGATGTAATGTAATGTGATTCTGAATATCTGAATTGAGTTTGGGTGAACCCACAATTTTCTTAAAATGAACTTGGGTATATATATATATATATATATATATATATATATATATATATATATATATACAGCCTTGTTATGGTAGATTTTACGTTTTTATATACTTTAAAGAGAAACTCTAGATTTCCAAATGCACTATTAAATTTAGTGTCCTAAATATAGATGTTATAGTTACATTGATTGTTCAATAGCATTTAAATTTAGTGTTGTGCTTGTATTATCCTATATATTTGTTTTTTAATATTGGTATTCAAAACTTATATGTATTTTTCCTTAAAAATACTTGCGTATTAGTCTAAAGTATGTTTGTGAGTATATTCCTTGTTATATGTGTGTTCTAGTATTTAAGAAGCCCGATGATTCATCCATTTCTCCTTTTCAGCTCCATTTTTGGAAATTCCTTAGACTAGTACAGTTGGACGAACAATGATAAGTAAAGAGTACCGTTGCATATAAATTATTGGAAAATTCTAGGGGGATATTTTTTAGTGACATTTTTTTTTTTTTACTGTACAACCCTGTTTTTTGTATGTATCTAAATTATATTTAAAACACTGTTTTTTACAAAAATTTCAATTGAAATAAATATTATACATTTTTTAAAAGGTACTACAAAAAAAAAATCAAAAAAAAAAGAAAAAGAAGTCGCTACAATGTCGCCAGAAAAATGTTGCTGTAGAAGAACTCTTAAATTATTTGATGCTTGGCATATTTTGTTAATGAATAAAATCTTGATCTTATTGATGGGTTAGGCAATTATTTTATCAAATCAAATTAAAACACCTATTTGTTTTTCTAGCATCCAATCAATTTACAAGCTTACTTCTCAGTTTTTACTATGTGTAAAATATTAGAAACTTACAAAGGCTCGATAAATTGATTGTATTTTACTTTTTTAACCTTCTAGTAAGGAAGAAATAATGATTTCTACTTCATTTAAGAGTTTTTTTCTTTCTGCCAAATATAGGTATAGTGAATAAGTGAAATCTCAAAATCGAGTATGCAGATATAATTACAATATCAATAAACTCATCCTATCCTAAAGATAAGAAATTATAATAATTTTGAATAAAAGTTAAAATAATAAATTCATATAATTGTTATAAAATTCACAAAACTTGCATATGTTTAGGTTACACGTGGAAGCAACATGAAAGCATCAAATTTAATTTTTAGAGCGAGACCAGAGTCAATAATTACTCTAACAAAAAAATATAGTTTAGTTTTGATTAAATTGTGATATAAATTTATTTTAATTTTTAAAATAATAATTAATTAATTAAAATTAAATAAATTCAGGCCAATTTTTAAAATTTATTTTTTGTGATTAGGAAATTCTAACACTAAAATTTGGTCCATAATTCACTGCCCGGCCCATCCAGATGTATTACACTGCAACAGTCAATGTCTTTTTGCTCGTCTTAAAACTCTGATAAACCCTACTCTTCTTCTATTGGTCTCTTTCTCTATCTTCTCCTTGCTCGTGCTATTTACTTTTAGAGAGAGAATGAAGGACCCAAAGTCACAGTCAGAACCAGAGAATATAGAAAAAAGTACAAGAGCATGAAGATTGAAGAAGATGAAGTAGAAGACGAGCTTCCAATTGATTCGGATGCTGACGATGAGGTATTCACCGTAATTCCCAGCTATAATTTTATATTGGGTTGTTCAATATTAGCTTACAAATAATAAATAATTAATTATTTAGTTTACTATCATTTTGATTATCTTCACATTGGTTACCACATTTGGTTGTTCTCATTATTAATGTGGGAAAATGTATTGTTTTATATATTTGGAAGTAGTGTGTGTATATATGTTCTTCTACCATTCCCAATGAGAGTTGGATTTTGAAAAACTCATGCATTTTAAAAAGGTTGTGAATTTACAAATTGAGCTTCTAACTCAATTTAAGTAACTATCTTGATTTCGATTTTTAAATGAAATATAGGTTCAATCACTTTTAGCATTATGTTAGTTTTTACTGAGTTGAATATCCTTTTGGGACATACAAAAAAGAAAATGTAGACTTCTTGAAACAACCTGGGTCAAATTTTGAGTCCGGAACAAATCTCGGGTTAAATTCTAAGTCCGAATCAAATCAAATTCATCAAAATAAGATCTCAAACCACTGGCTCAATACTATCTTCTTGAGTCATTTTAGCTCACAGGCTCACCCAAAAGGTCATGACTTGAAGGTATTTTATATGCAGACAGGGACTGGGTGTTACAAACTCCTCCACTTAAATTTTTGATGTCCCCGTCATAACCGAGCTCAAAAATCTTTGCTTCTCTAGCCATTGTGGCATAATATCCGTTGGTTTTGTGTCCCCACCTCCGGACCTCCATCTCTCCATTGTGGGATAATACCACCAACCTTCGTATCGCCGACAACCCGATAGGATGACCCGATCCGAGCTTTCGAGAATCGACTTTGATATCATACTCTGTAACACCCCTTTTCGAAATAGGAAGAAAGATTACTCAAAACACAACAAAACTGATGAATTTAATAACAAGGCTCAAAGCCACAAATATCTGATAAATACCATAAGTCAACCATAATAAATGTCAAACTGGCTCAAACCACAATCTAAAATAATTATTACAATTTCAAAGAAACTAATGTATCACAACCTAAACATAATATATCTAAATCATTTGGATAAAAGGGAGCTCTTATCACACTTGCCCTTGATCCCCTGATTACCTACCGGAAGAAAAACACAGCCAAATCACAATACGAATATAGAATAAAAGAATAATGAAACGAAATAATTAACTCAATTAAATAATTAAATTAACTCAATACTTGACATATATATGTTTTTTTTATTATCTTGCATCGTTCAAGTCAGCAAGACAGCAAATGAGGATGGTGAAGAGGTACTTCATGAACTTATTTCAAGTTTTATATTTGTCATCATTCTTCTATTTAATGAACTTAGTTCCATTTTCTAATTTGACACTTGTAGATTAACAAAATCAACGACCACCTAGATAACTTAAGGGGTTGGGTACCGAATGAACTGGTTCTAAGAGAGCTGGAGAATACGTGTTTCTATGACCTCGCTATGCTCAGCAACTTCCAACATAAATTTAGGCATAGTCATCCCCTCTTACAAGCTATTCTTAGCTGTTATGACGCTAAGCTTTGGCTTTTCAAATTTGGTGGTCAGAACGTATTGTTCGGCCTTGATCGAAGACATAGTTTATATGACAGGACTAAATGTCGACGGTTCTGTTCATAATAGGTTGTTTTGTGTGCTCGGACCCGTCTGAAAAGTTTGTTTCGATAAGCTTTTTACGATTGTTGAATACTAAGGAGGACTTCAACCGATATGCATGGGGAGCTGTCTTATTGGTACACCTGCATCGGTCCTTGATAGTTTCTTCAATCCCAAAACTAAAGGCAATCTGGCTGGGCATTCATATTCTCTCATGGTAAGCAAAGGCGTACTTTTTTAGCTTTCACATTTATATTTAGGTTGTTTTCTAATTCCTTTTCTTACCCTTGTTACTTTTCTTACAACTCTTTGCAATCGAGCGTGTCCTCCATCTTGGGTTGTATTTGATGGGAAATAGAGAACCGATGAGAGCGATATAACCACTTAAGAAAGGCCGTCCATTACTTCGAGGGTGGAGTTTCCATTACTTCGAGAGTGGGCAGAAAAGCTTCATCATGTGACGCAAGATAATCATGATGGGAAAAATGCAAGGAGTTTTGCTGGGATCCTTAGGACTGTTAGTCCTGATGAAGTGAGTAACTTAATTTTATTTTGTATCGTTTTAGTTTATATATTTGAACGCGATTTTGTAACTTGCAAAACCTTATAATTGACCCTTGTGCAGATTGAGTGGCAGCTATACCAGAGGTTAGGGGCAGATTTCCTGCCCCAACATTTGATGGGGCAGGAAGTGATGGGATTGTATCAGACAATCCTTTTATGCTTTTCAAGCGCAGTGCATCAGTTCCCGAACAAATGACCCAAGCAGTTCAGACTTGCCAACTCAACAACCTTTGATTTTAATGGAGAGGCAAAGGGCTGGACAACATAGGGATTGGAGGAGTTGGAAAAAGTTTGATATGTATACTGCTGAGTGGAAAGAGAGACATCAGAACTTGATTGGTGATCCGACCCATGAATCATCTGAATGAGCTAGATGACGAGAAACTTGATCATAACATCCATTTCAATGGTACTCCCTTCTCCCCTCCTGTGGATGATCATAGTTTAGCTTGGAATGACGGTCATTCACTTCCCTTGACTTGCTCGCAAACTGATTCGATTTTACACCAGTAACTACCGTTGAACGAGGACCACCAGTATTGGCCGATACACAAGATGAGTTTTTCAACCAACGTCGGACAGAGTTGAAGAGGAGGTGGCTAATGAGAAACCGGATGGTGTTGGTGATGAGATTGGTGGAAATGTGGCTGGGAATGAGAAAGAAAGAGTTATAGTTTCGGAAGCCGACTTAAGGCCCCTCGAGCTCTCAATAGTGCTAGTGCAATCAGACACATCCATCTTATGAGGTTTTTTTTTTTTTTTGACAATCTATTTTCCGTTTTAAAAGCTAACACATAAGCAAACAGAACGGGAAAAGTACAGGGTGTAAACTGCATTGTAATGATATATTTTGGGTCTGCTTCTGCCACACATTTTGACTTAGGAGCCCAATAAAAAAAAGAAGAGAAAATATAGGATGTTTTTAGTGATTTAGTCATCTGTATGGTTTCAAAGGTTACAATTTTGCATGTGATATCAATAAATTTATCTATTATTTATTGGTTACAAGTTGGCTTGCTTTTAACTTTTAGTCATCTGTGGATCGCCGCTAACGTGGAGCTGTAAGCATTAAGTAGAATAATAAGTAATATGCGAGTTCCTAATTTATTTCATGCTTCACATATATATTTGAATTTATCACAAGAAAATGCTTCACATATATATTTGAATGAAAACCCTAGTTAATTATTATACACCAACACTTGGAAAATCAAACCAAACTAAACATTTTGAACTCTCTCTTCGATTCGTCATACAATGACACCATAAACTTTTTTCTTCTTCCAAATATAATATGCTTGGTAACTGAATACATACTGAACAACACATGCATGCATGTTCTCAATTCCAATGAACATGAGAAGATGAAAAGAGAGGATTATGAAGAGTAGTAGATGACCCTTTTTTCCTCCAAAACAAATCTCCCACAAGAGGTATAATAGGCTTCTTTTTCCTCCCAATAATACTCTTCCTCTCTTTCTTTTTCCCTCCAAATGATCCACCCCCTTGATCTTTCTCTTGAGAAAAACTAAGTATTTGAGCCAAAGTTGGTGAACTTTCCATCCTCACTATCAAATCCCTCCTCCTCCCCTCCTCCTCCACCGCCGCCTTCCCTGCCGCCGTCGCCTCTGCCTGCACAATCCTTGACATGTTCTTGTGAAGCTCAGCATTCAATGAAGCCAAAGCTACCTCATTTTCAGACTCCCTCTCTTTGAGCAACTTGAGCTCTTCTTTCGTCTCTTCGAGCTCGTTTTCGAGCTTCTTTAGAGTGTCTACAAGTGTATTGTTGTTGTAAATACGGGGAGGACTTGGTGATGGAGAGATATATTTCCATGAGGGTACTGAGGAGGAAAAGTTTGTTTTCTCTCGTTTGGGGAAGGCAAATGGCTTGGGGGAGTAGACTTCTGGGGTGAGGAAGCGTTCGCCGAAGATGGCGACGGCTTCTTTGACGGAGGAGAAGGGACGGGAGGTGTCTACGTTGGAGTGGTAGTCTTTGGGTGGGTTGGTTGGAGGTGTTTGGATGATTTCCATGGTGGTGGAAATGGGAAGGGAAATGAGTAGGGGTGTGGTGGAGCTAGTGAAATAAGGGTTATTATGAATGTATTTGATGATGATGGATATGAGTTGAGTTTGAGTTTTCTTTGCTTTCACTTCAAAAGTTGAGGGGATTTGGAGATTTGGTGGCTGGTGACGAGATACTGTGGTTTGAAGGTTAAGGAGGAAGAAGTAGATAGGTCAACTACTTTGGCCCATGAAACAAGTTTAATACTAACATTTTTAAAGCAATTATCCTACCTTTGGATTGGATAGGATAGGATAGGAGGTATGAAATTAGCGAACGAATAGAATTAAAGAAAAATAGAAAATGGAGAAAAAAAAAAGTTATTAATTTTATTTTTGATTAAAATCAGTTATTTTATATTATTTCTTTAAGAAATAAAATTCATAAATTTGGCGATGGTTCATTCATGTGAAATAAAATTAGAGCTATGCAAAACTTACATTCAATTAATTTTATCATTAAGCTATCATGTTTGGTCTTTTTATTCTTATCTTTATATATTGTTAAGAAACTGACACTTTTATAATATTTTTTGATATTTTGTATTTGAGACCCACCTTTTAACTAAATATTAACATTGATTTAATTAAAATGTGGATCCCACATGCAAAAATATTCAAAAAAATATTGTAAAAATACCGGTTGCCTATTTTGACGGATCCGGTTACCATAAAGTTAACTTCATGTTAAGTTGGTAAATTGACCAATATAGTGCTGACACGTAGAGAAAAATATCACATCTCGCCACGACACTGTATTGATCAATTGACCAAAATTAATTTCATGTTAAACATAAGATTACAAAGAGAGAAGATGAAGGATTAATTAAGAAAAGAAGAGGCTACTTCAATTTACAAACAAATGGATTGATTTATAAGGATTTTGGATTGAATCTACATCAAAATATGTTACCCCCAATATGAGAAGTGAACTGATTAATCAATTGAGAAAGACGGTTTGATCGATCGGTGCTTTAATTATAATTATATATGAATGAAAGTGGAAGCAGCTGCATGTGTGGGTCTCACATGCACCATAATTTGTTATTGTTATGATGATCAAATACAAAAAGAGTACAAATTCTATAATTACTACTAAGTACTAACATACTTCAATAACCCAATTACTAACTTTGATACTCTCTTCGTTCCTGTTCCCTTCCCTGTTCCTGTCTCAAAAAGACGACTAAAATTATAAAAAAAAAAAATTTATCTCTAAAAAAATAATAAAATATATAAAATAAAAAGTAAATATGTCATTTATTTAGTAAAGTTCATTAATATAAAAAAATAAAAATATTTATCACTTTATATAATATTCTGGAGTCACTAAAAAAAATTTAAATTTCTTTTACTCTTTATTTAAATTTTTTTTAATACATGTCTTTTTGGGGATGGAGAGAGAGGGAGGATGTGTTTAGCAAAATTTATACTTGGTATATATAATCTACCGACGGAAGTGGTTATAATGAAGTTTGTTTTTGGGTAAGTTAGTTAATTGAATAGATAGATATTGACATGCATGACGATCTCATATATGTCAACATTCTTATTAATCAATCAATTAAACTTACCCAAAAAATAAATTTAATGCTAACTGGAAATATAGATAAAATAATAAATTGTTGTTCTTAGAAAGAAGAAAATTAATGAAAGCTCTGATTACTTCATTTAGTCTTGCACAAAGTCATAATAGTTTCAATAATAAAAAAGAAATGTAGAAGAAAATTGAAATTCCCAAATGAATTAATGAGCACATGAATTCAATTATTTGGTTATCGATTTCTTTTATTAAGAACTCGTTTTTTTTTAAGTGAGGTTTTAAAATTATTAAGAAATATGATTAATATTTCGTTTGATTAACTAAATTGAATATAAGAAAACTCTTTATAAGCTAATTTTTAAGATATTATTATTTCTTATACTTCTAGATTATTATTTTGAAGGAGATGATAAATGCATTTTCATGTAATTAACATTCCATTACCTAAAGAAAGTAAAATTCAAACAGTGACAATTAAAAAGAATTAGAATATGAAAAATACACTCTATTTTTTACTGTACCACTATAATCAAAGTAAATGACATATCTATTTATTTACAATAAAGTGTAATTATTAAAATTGAAATGCATTTACAAGTTATTTTTTCCTCTTCTCTCTATTTTTTTAATTAAAAAAAATATCTTTTTGTTTTAGCATAGATTCGTTATATGTAAAATCTCTATTACGACTACTTAGTTTATAAGTTTTTACATTTCAGTCCCTCCAAAGTCTAAAAGTTTCATTGAAATTGTCGCTCTCTTATACACTACAAACTCCCATCAATCATTAATATCCCCCACTCCAGTCTCTGAATTTTCTTACTCGTCAATGGCGAAACGAAGCTCCTCTTCATCCCTCTGGTTCTCACCTCTATCCTCCTTCATCCTCCCAAGTAGCGGAGATTCTCTCTTTTACCTCATAGCCCTCCTCTCCATTTTCTCTCTCCTCATCCACCACCTCTCTCTCTCCACCGTCTCCGCCGCCTCCCATTTCGAAGGCTTCGACGCCGAAGACGATGAACCCCTCGATTCCGACGACTCCCTTCTCTCCGATCTCCCCCTCCGATCACCTCCTCCTCCCACTACCTTGACTTCTCTCTCCGATCCCGAATCCCACCATGGCCCACCCAATCCCGCCCCTTCTTCTCCAAACCCAAATCCATCTCAGCAACCGTCCGATCTCCCTCCGACGAAAACCTCACCCACTTCCTTCGATTACTGGGATGAAGATGAATTCGAAGGCTTGCCTCTACAAACACCCCCGGAACCAGCCCAAATTACTGAAAATGCCACTGATGCTGAAAAAGAGTCCAAACCCAAATCGAATATTGTAAAGGGTCCTAGATCTTATACGATTGAGATCGTTTGTGTTGCTTTCTTAATTATGTTCTTGATCAATTATTTTACTGGTAGGAAAGAAAATGAGAATCTTGCATTGGCTTGGGCGGCGAAATTTGCCACTAAAGACTCTATTTTTGAAAAGAATTTTAGTTTGTTGGGTGTCGGGGATGGTGAGGACTCGCCTTTGTTGTTGAAAGAAGGGCAAAATGTGTTTAAGTTTTATGCTAGTGGAAGGAGATTTTGTCAGGGGTTGTTGGCAACAATGGAGCTTAAGAGCCGACACGATTTGATATCCAGATTGTATAATTTGGTTGTGCCTTGTAGGGATGAGATTAGTTTTGAGATTTATATGAATGATGATGCAATGGATAATGTGATTTTTGCATTAGCTAAGAAGAAGGCGGCAAAAACTATGCAGAAGGAGGAGAGGGATCTTCAGAGGTTTGCGAATTTGGTTTCACCACCAAGTAATAGGAAGTGGGTTGTGGAGGATTTTGGAGTTGTTTCAGAGTCGAAGGAGGTTGGTGGAGATTTGATCACAGATGCTGTGCTTGATCAGGTATGTAGGTTGAGCTTTTTTTTTTTTTTTTTTTTTTTTTTATATATTTTGGAACAGTTGCTTACTTTTTTATTGTGTTTATTTGGTTTTTTGTGTTGGGAATATAATGTTTACATAAGTATGTGTTTGATGTTTCACTTGCATAGTTGTGCTTTTACTAATTATGTTGATTCCGTGTTGCCTTATGAAATGTCTAGGGTACTTTAATTAATTAGAATGAGATTACTGATGACTTTAAATTGGTTGATTGAGTTCCTTAGTTTCTGATTTGTGCTTTAAAGCTGATCAAACCTATTTAGAATATTTATGCTCCAAAATCTCATCTTCGCCCCCCTCAAAAGAAGGATTTGTACCTATCTTTTTTGATAAGTTATGTTACATCAGAATTCTCCACACAGATGGCACGCCTACCTACTTGCACACAAAGTATACTGGCTAAGGAAATGACATTCTTAAAAAACAAATAAATAAAAACTAAGCTAACCACAGGCAGGCACAGACTTGGGCCTTAGAGAAAAATCCCAAAAAACTGTACAAATGATAAGAGTCCCGTACATATAGGTTATTACTAGTTATACCAGAAATGCAAGGAACTCTGCATCAATAACAATAAATTGAGAGATAGCTTGGTTTTAGAGAAGTTCTTTATACCGTTCTCAATAAATATGCCCCATTCTTATGATATATTTCCTTGGAGGATGAAGGATGTAACATTGTAATTAAGGAAAACATGTAGTACTATTTGTGTTATATGATTGGATTTATTTGTTATGATGATTATTGACTTGAGTAGTAGTCATTTGGCACTTGAGTTGGTGGAACAAGTGCATTATGGAAATTTTTAGGAAATATTGAAGCTTGCAAAAAGGGTCATGCCTTTTTTTAATTAGTTGTTTTACATTGAAATTCAAGCTAATCAAGCTTTTTTTTCCCCGCCAAAAAAGGGGAAAAAAAAGAAAGAAGTAACCATCGACCCATTGTTTAAGCGAAGACGAAATATGAGGATGTATGTTCTTGTTTCTTTTTTCTTTTGTTTTCTTATGTTTGGGTATATAAGAATTGTAGTCCTCATGAAATTATTATAACAATTCACACATGAGAAGTTGGCACCATATATATACATATATTTGATGTTTTAAATTTAGATATACATTGAATGTTGAATAGTAGCATATTAGTGTAGCAGTGCCATATCCTTTGTTGGACATAGTGCATATTCTTTGTTGTGGATTGTAAGTACTTTGGGTCATATTAGGTTAGAGGGATCAATTAATTCTTCAATATAGTTGGAGTTAGGATTGCTTGTTTGGTGCTCCTGTTTGACTTATCTCGAACTAATGCTAAGGTTAGATATTGTGTGGTGAACAGTACTTCCTAGTTTCTGTTTTATTTATATCGAATGTGTGAGATGATTCATCAAGGTAGTCCAAGTGGTTCTAAAGTTTTTAGGTATTAACAACTAAAGTTATTCTACAGCTACATAGCCTGCATTGCAACAGATGTGACTGAAAGAACTTTATAATCTTGTGGGAGGAATGTTTCTTCTAATCTGATGAGGGGGGAAGAGTTGAGGGGATTCATCCCTGCATCTGACCATTTTCCTGTTGTGTTCGAGTTTAATCATATGATAATTGGGATTCAAATCCTTTTAGATTGAGAATGTATATCTTATCCTAATTTTGCTGGCATTTTTTATAGTGCTGGGTTGAGTGTAAATATTTTTTTTTGTGTGTGGGGGGTTGGGGGGTTGGGAGGTTTTTTTATGTAGAGCAAACTTGGATAATCTGTATTATCTCAGTATTTCTTCATCTTGTTTACCACCAATTAGCCAATTGCCATATACTAAGTACTAACAATATTTAGGCAAGTGAATTTGAGGGTTGTCAATGAGACATGGTTCAAATAGTGTAATTATTGGAGCATTAGGAAAAGTTGGTTCTTGGAAGTCATGATCCTGGTGTATCATTTGTGGGAGTTGGTGAGATCCATGCCTGGACTTTTGGGAGGATGCTCATGAATGAGAAGATCTATAAGGAAGGATAACTAGATTATTCTGTGATACTAATTAGGTTGTATCAAACAATTCTCAAAATAACCTTCCTTTTTTCTCTTTTATTAGGGATTGTGGTTCGAGGGATATCGTGTTCTCTAATGCTCAATTTACTTGGTCTAGATCTGAGGGGCAGCGGGTAGCTACACACTTTGACAAGTTTTTGTTTACCAATCAATCAGGTTCAGGAGGTGCATCCTAGGATGGCTTCACATCATTTTCTTGAATCTAATCCAATCAGGTGGGCTCCTACTTCTTTTGCTTTGAGAATACGTGGCTTTCTCGTAATAATTTTGAAGGGCTGATAAGGAGTGGTGGGATGAATACCAATTTGAGGGTGGTCAGGTTTTGTATTTATGAAGAAGTTGAGAGACATCAAAGTTAGGTTGAAGGAGTGGAATAAAGAGATTTTTGGTGACTTGTGATTAAGGAAAGCTGCATTAGTGGGGGAGGTGAGAGAAATTGATAGGTTAGAAGAAGATGGTCTATAGATTTGGCTAGTAGGAGGGTAATGCTTAAGGAGTTTGAGGAATTAGTTATGAAAGAAGAGGTTTGTTGGAGATAGAAGATAAAAGCTAAGTGGGTTAAACACGGAGATTTTAATTCTAAGCTTTTTCATAAAGTTGCTAGTGGAAAGTGTAGGCGAATTTTTGTCAAAGAAATTGAATTAGAGTTTGGGGAGGTTCATAGGTCTAATGACTTGATAGCTAATGATATAACTAATTTTTTTTTAAAGATTTGTATATGGAAGATAGTTGTGTTAGATCTATGATTGAGGGGTTGCAGTGGAATCCTATTGAAGGGGATAAGAGTTTGTGGTTAGAGAGGCCTTTTGAGGAGAAAATTAGACGGGTCGTTTTTGGGATGGATGGTGACAAGGTTCTAGGTCGGATGGATGTGGTGGTGGAAGATGTGAGACAAAGAGGTAGTAGGGCCTTGATTTTAAAGTTGGATTAGACTTTTCTAGATAAGGTCTTAACTACGAACGGTTTTGGGCCGAAACGAAGAATGTGGATTAAGGGTTGCTTTTCTTCTTCCCATCTTTCTCTGATTGTTAATGGGACAAAGGGATCCGCTTTCTCCGTTTCTCTTGTGGTGGATGTTTTGAGTAAGTTGATTCGGAAAAGCGAGATGGAGGGTCTTGTTAATGGTTGCGTAGTTGGTAGAGATGAAGTTAGAGTTCCGCATCTTCAATTTGCGGATGATATTATCCTTTTTGTGGCTGAAGGTGTTGCAGGTTTTAAGAATGTCTTGTCGTTCCTTCAAATTTTTGAGTCTATATCGGGTATGAAGATGAATCTTTCAAAGTGTAGTCTCACTATTATTAATATGGAAGTGGATGTTCCTGTTTCTTATGCTTCACTAGTTGGGTGTGAAGTTGAGTCCTTACCAATGACTTATTTAGGGGTCCTTTTAGGTGGTAACCCGAGATCTCAATCTTTTTGGGATCCTGTAGTAGAGCAAGTGGGTAAGAGACTTGGTTGTTGGAATGGTGCTTATTTCTCTTTGGGTGGGTGGGTGGGTGGGTGGGTGGGTGGGAGTATTCCTTTTTATTATCTCTCATTATTTAAGGTCCTGGTAGTGGTAGCCAAATCTCTTGAATGTATTATGTGCAAGTTTTTATGCGTTGGGGATAGCGAGGATAGGAAGGACGATTTGGTTGATTGGGATTTTGTGTGCCGTCCTAGAGAGGAAGGGGGCTTAGGTCTTGGGAACTTTTGATGTCTAAAAACCGATCTCTAGCGGGGTATTGGCTATGACACTTTTCTTTGGTACCCGACTCTCTTTAGCATCAGGTGATTAGAAGCAAATATGAAATTCAACATAATGGGTGAGATTCAAATCCTTGTCCTTCTTGTGTTACTTATTCTTGTTCTTGGAAATTTATCTCCCAAGGTTATACTTTCTTTCATTTTCTTGTTCATTTCCAAGTTGGTAATGGCATGGAAATTCGAGGATATTTGGATAGGAGATGTTCCTCTTTCAATAGTTTTTCCTCGTCTTTTTTACCTTTTGTCTGAGATAACTCTCCTATTTCTAACTTCTATACTTGGGAGGGAGATTCAATTTCTTGGGATTTTCATTTTTTTCGTAATTTAAATGACGGGGTCTTGAGGAATTCTATTTATTTTTTAAACTTCTTAATTTAGTTTCCTTTTTCTCGGTCATTGGATAGGCGTGTTTGTTGTTTTGATTCTTCGAGAATCTTCTCGTGTTTGTGGTAACCCGAGATCTCAATCTTTTTGGGATCCTGTAGTAGAGCAAGTGGGTAAGAGACTTGGTTGTTGGAATGGTGCTTATTTCTCTTTGGGTGGGTGGGTGGGTGGGAGTATTCCTTTTTATTATCTCTCATTATTTAAGGTCCTGGTAGTGGTAGCCAAATCTCTTGAATGTATTATGTGCAAGTTTTTATGCGTTGGGGATAGCGAGGATAGGAAGGACGATTTGGTTGATTGGGATTTTGTGTGCCGTCCTAGAGAGGAAGGGGGCTTAGGTCTTGGGAACTTTTGATGTCTAAAAACCGATCTCTAGCGGGGTATTGGCTATGACACTTTTCTTTGGTACCCGACTCTCTTTAGCATCAGGTGATTAGAAGCAAATATGAAATTCAACATAATGGGTGAGATTCAAATCCTTGTCCTTCTTGTGTTACTTATTCTTGTTCTTGGAAATTTATCTCCCAAGGTTATACTTTCTTTCATTTTCTTGTTCGTTTCCAAGTTGGTAATGGCATGGAAATTCGAGGATATTTGGATAGGAGATGTTCCTCTTTCAATAGTTTTTCCTCGTCTTTTTTACCTTTTGTCTGAGATAACTCTCCTATTTCTAACTTCTATACTTGGGAGGGAGATTCAATTTCTTGGGATTTTCATTTTTTTCGTAATTTAAATGACGGGGTCTTGAGGAATTCTATTTATTTTTTAAACTTCTTAATTTAGTTTCCTTTTTCTCGGTCATTGGATAGGCGTGTTTGTTGTTTTGATTCTTCGAGAATCTTCTCGTGTTGTTCTTTCTTCACTTATTGAGTTATCGTCCAGTTCATCGTTTTCCTCTTGCCTCTTATATTTGGAAAGCAAAGGCTCCCTAAATAATTAAGGCTTTTATGTGGTCCTTAACTCTTACTTAGCTTAATACTAATGATATGCGTCAAAGGCGTAGGCCTTACTAATCTTTATCCCCAGATGTGTGTAATGTGTTTGAAGGATAGCGAGTCTCATTCTCTGGTTGTGGTGCTGTTTATTTAGTGTGATGGGGGAAAGTTGTATATGCCCCTCTTCGGTAGAAGATTTTTTACTATACAAACTCAAGGATTTTGGTTATATAAATGATAGGAGGATCCTTTGGAGATGTGCTTGTTTTGTTATTTTGTGGGGGATTTGGATTGAGAGGAATGCTAGAATTTTTTGCGGAGTACAAATATCGAGTTACTTAGGGATAAAATATCTTTTTTTGCTTCTCTTTGGGCTCGTGCAATGGGAGCTTTTGGAGGAATTTATTTATCCGATCTTCAAAGAAATTGGCGGGCGGTGCTTCATTAATATAAAGTTTTTCTCATTTTTGTTTTCTTTATTTAATGTTGGGAGTACTTGTTTTCGTCATGAGTTGTAATTTTCTCTTCTAATCAATAAAGTATTCTTTTTTTTAGGAAAAAAAAAAAAGAATAGTTGAAACTAGTTTCCATTTTCCAGTAACAAGGAGGAAAATGGACTAATGATGAGGAAACTATGTACATATGAAAGAAAAAGTTGAAAAATGCATCATATGCATAAGAAAATCCCAGATTCTCAAAGTGAATTATATTCAAATGCATAAACAGCAGTAGTGGGAGAAATTATCAGTCATTCATTAATCATTATCATTCTGTTAAGATTGCTCTTGCTTAATGCTCCCTTTCTATTCGTTTGAGATCTAGTACCTCATTGTATCAAAAACTCTATGTGGACATGGAAATTGGACATGAAAATTGGATATGAGTGTATTTGAATTTCTCCAATGATGGGTAAAAATACAAATAGGTGAAATTCAAATACACTCATGACCAATTTTCATGTCCACCTAGAAGAGCTCCATTGTATACACATTGATCTACTCATTCCTGTTCTTGCTCTTATCCTTAAACTTGGGCTAGATCATTTTTGTCTCTTGCCCTCATTTATGCATGGAGTTTGGGTCTTTGATGGTTCTGTATCGTTGATGGTCTTACAGTGTCTTATTATTAACATCCATGAGTGTTTTCTGTGGAAAGTTGCTGCCATTTATGCAATGTACGCTCTCTTTATATCTGCAGGTGTTTGGTGAGAAGGCATTTGAGAAATTCGGAAAGGGTTTCATCTCAATGCATTTCTCTGATCAATACCCAGGCTCACATAAGAAGATCCTGATGTTCAGGTTTGCTATTCCTGATGCCAATCACATGGCTGACATGACTAGATTGGTGGCTCTTGTACCCTATTACATTGATTTAATTGGGCGGTACAAGTTAAGTTCACAGGTGGGTCATATCCTGAATTACATTTTCTACCAAGACGCAAGACTTGAAGCATTACAATGTTTTATTAAACTGTGATATTACAACGCAGGCTCGATCTAAAACAGAAGCAGCCAGGAATAAGCTTGCCCAAGAAGTATATAGAGAACTTCAATATGCCAGGCAAGAAGAGTTGCAGCGAAAGAAAGCTGATCGTAAGAAGATGATGGAGGAGGCCGAGGCAAAGCTCAATGCAGAGGCTCTTCGCAAGAGAGAGGCAAAAGAGCGTGCACGCCAATTGAAGAAGGCGATGCCAAAAGTGAAGATGACACGGGCTCACTAGATTCGAAGTTCCACAATTGTCATGCATGTTGTTAGTTTGATCTTAGATTAGCTTACTAAATTTGCCAGTTAGTTTCTCTTATCATATCGGGGTAAAAGATAACATGAGGTTACTTTTCATTAAAAATATCACTTGATACTGTATTTGATTATGTACTTTAGATAAACACGAAGCTTATAGACTACAAGACATCTTTGTGGTTTCTGAATGATGCAGTTCAACTTGGTGCATTTTAGAATGTGGGAGCATTTGTAGGTTTTTCTTGGCTGGCAATTTCATTTCTATTGGGAACAAAATTTGGTGCTACTGTAATTTTTGATATGGTTTACCTGAGGAGTCGGGCCTGTTAATGGATATTGTAATGTATGCGCTCATATTTTGGTCACATGGCCAGTTAATCAAGTTTTTGGTCACATGGCCAGTTAATCAAGTTTGCGTACTCCTGTCCGAAAGCATCGACACACTTTTCGACAATATTTCTTTTGCTGCAAACTGCAGTTGAGATTCTGTCACAAATTATAGCCAAATTGAATGTTGTCTGAAAAATTATGTCCAGGATGACAAATCTCAATATGCATAATGAAGTCTGATTTGTTTCTCTCACTGCAAGACAAGGGAGTACATTTCTCTAGTAAACCCGTGTAAAGCATTACACCTGTACAAAGCTCCATGAAACCATGTTCTTGCTCAGCAAGGATTTCAACCTCTTTATTATAATCTCAAATCTGCAGGAGAGAATTTCTAAGCCATTCTACACGAGTATAGATTACCATAGGTCACCTGTTAAACAGTGAAAGCAACCAAGCCAAACACAAGGCACCATGGAATTAGTCCTAACTTGCATTTATATTAAACTCTTAATAGTTTGGAAATGAGAAATTAAAGAGATGGAATTTCCATCAGTCATGCTCTCAAGCATAAGTAGAAAATGAGATTATTTTACGGTTCCTATACAACAGCTGAGATTGGTTTATTTTTTGATCCAATACAAATAATCTGATAACATGTTAATGATAGTCTTGTTCCAATTTCCATACATAACATTTCTTCTGCTCACTAGGGATCTTCTCGGATCTACCTCACCGTTATCTTTGCCAAGGAAATTATACATAATTCTAAAATTATTGTGCATAGGTAAACCTTTCAGATATAACTAAAGGGATTATTAAATATGGGATTCTTATCTCTTTTTAGATACTTGTAAGACATTTCTGAACTTCCTGTTAAAGAGAAATCGAAGACCTGACCCCAGGAGTGGCCAACTTGTTATTAACGCAATGTAAGCCAGAAGCCAGATCGATTTCTTGCTATGTCGCGAAAGCTGATTCAGACATTTTCTAATAGGAACAACTAGATTACTGATACCTTGACCCTGGGGCTGGACAATGTCATCTGGCGAATTCGTTTTCTCATTCGTGTGATCATCCATTTGTATGTTTGTTTCATCCAGATTTTTCTGAACAACATGCTCATTCTGTACATCTTCTGTTTTTGTTGTCGGCTCACTTGTGATTGCAGTCACCAAACCATCTTCCACAACTTTTACAAAGAGACTCTGATCAATTGAAGATTCTAAATGACTGATCTGCGGAAAAATTTCCACCTGTATAAGAAGATAACAAGCCTGTTTATAACTGGCAGTAAATTGACTTTAATTTGGACATGAAAATGTATATGAAGAAAGTTACTAGAGGTCCTTCGTAGTTGTTTTTTTTGTTAGATATAAAATAGATGTATTGAAATATATTGTTGTTATGTTATTACAAATAGTACTAAAGTCTTATATATAGGTTACTACTTGATTAGTGACCAAGTATGTGTGGACACCAAGCATACTTGGTGACCAAGTAATATTAATAATATATTTTAATACTCCTTCTCAAGACTTGCAACTTGTTACATAACAAAATAAAAAACTCAAAAACAACTATGAAAAACTCCTTGCCTAATAACAGTGTTCTAAAAATCTCCGCCTAGGTTTGCCTAGGCCCCGCCTAGGCGCTAGGCCCCCCCTTGGCGCCCCGCCTAGGCGCTAGGCCCCATGACGCCTCACCTAGGCCCAAGGCGGAAAAAAAATCCCTTCAGGAAATTAGGCGAAGCCTAGACGGAGAGTTTTTTTTTATTTTAATAACTACCCAAACCAGATCTTGATATATTTATTTTTCTAATGATTTACCATATTCATAATACATGTTGTAGTATATCAAATCACAACAAGAAGTGAACAATATCAAGTCAAAATGGATAATTTTATTATAGTTGTAATTTTTTGAATTTGTGCCAACTTCAAATTATACAAATGATGATACATTTGTAATATTTAGTTTAATTTAATATAATTCTTAAATTTATGTTTAGTTTCTTAAGTTTTAATATTGAATTAAATTCTTGAAATTTTAAATTTTATTATTTAATAGCAATCCTGTTTATGAATAAAACTAATATGTTAAAAATATGTTTGAACTTTGAACAATTGCATGTTTATGTTTGACCTTTGGCATTACCAATATGGATATGTGTTTGAACTTTAAGCAAATGTCTTTATTATCTTTATTATAGATTGTTTTGCTTTATATTATTGTTTTGTTTGGATAAATGTGAGATAAAATATTAAAATTGGTTTAAAATAAAAAATCCCGCCTAGGCCCCTCTCGGCCGCCCGCCTCCCGCCTAGCGCCTTTTAGAACATCGCCTAATAATAATATAATCTAATATAACTAAAGCTTCATCAAATCTAGGATGACAATTTAAACCGAAACCAGTCGAAGCGGTCGGTTTTTTATCCGAACCGTTACCCTCGTCGGTGCAGTTTTTGTGCAAAAAAATTAAACCAAGACTGGTGTTATGTGGTTTTGGAATTTTCCTCTGAACCATCGATGCACCGCACCGCTTTTTTGAATCGACAGTGCATCGGTCCTTGAACCGCTATATATACATGTATTTTAATTATATCTCTATATTTTATAATATTATATATAATCGTAGAGTTACTCAAACATATATTTTTACTATTTTTTACTTTTACATATGAAAAGTTAATTTATGAATATTTTTATATATAATTGATATATATCAAAACTATAATAGTCCTAAAATTATAGCAATGTTATCTTAGTTTTAATTGAACATATATTCTTATATTACTTATTAATATTTCTTAAGCTTTTTTTTTAATGTTATTATGTGTGTTGTAAAAGTTTTAAATTAATTTAATAAAAATTAAGTCAAAAATTAATATCCTTTTGACTAGTGCAAGTCGATGCGATGCGATGCGGTTCAAAATATAAACCGATAAGTGCGATTTTGATATAAAAAAATCTTGAACCGGTGCTGGTGCAGTGTGATTTAAGATTTTTTAAGACCGCTGCAGTTCGAAATCATTGAAAAATTGGAACCACACCACACCATTGCCATCCCTAATCAATTCCATAAGAGATAATCTTGAAATAAGAAATATGCAGACCTAGAAGAATTCTTCTTCTGTTGTACACATATTTTGTATACTCGATAAATCAACCTTTAATATCAATTTACCTAGTTTTCTTAAGAAAGTTCAAGAAAACCACCAGTCAGCTTTGATTCACTACCTAACAATGTATAATCTTTTTGAGACAATAAGCTTAAAAATGAAGTGCACTTAATTCAGTCAATGGAATCTATATAAAGTAATACTTTCTAGTTTTAAGAGGAACTAGCTTTGTTCTTAGTGTATACTCCTATTTATTTACTTATCCTATTTATTTACTATAATCGTTCAAAATTTAGCTTGCTATGATGGAAAAGGGTATGGAACTCCAATTTATTTATTTTATTGGAACTCCACATTTCATTATCTAGACAACAATACCCTTCCCTTCATAAACTAATTAAAAATCCCTTCAAATAACAACAATACCCTTTATTTGTAAATTAAATACATAACCCTTCAAATAGCAATTTTCCCATCTATAGAATTCCCAACAGACCATTCTAACAAGTTATCTCTCATAGATACAGGTTCAACTAGGGATTTATAAAAAGAACTCAGATGGAAGAAGATTATAGCGATGAAGGAAAGTCTGAGTTGAATGATATTATTTTTTGAATTAATCAGAGCAAAGTAGAGGATATTTCAGAACTTCATGAATCACTCAAACCTTCCAACACTTGGCATAATGGTAAATCTAGTTTTTCAGTTTTCTTCTCTACTGTTTTGATGAGTGCCACCACCCTTTTTTTCTGTGCTTGTTAATACAACCCCCTCCCTCTAATCACACACATACAAATACACACACACATTCACAAGTCACAACATATTTGTAATATAATGTGATGTCATTTCCTTATTTCTAGCAGATAACGAAATGTTCCAAACAGAAATTCTAGGAGTAATGGAAATCTGAATCCAATGAATTTCTAACTGTGGAATGAAAAAATTCTATACACTAAAAGGGCTCCTTAATAGTGTTTGTACTAAGGTTTTAGTACAGGGATATGTATCATTAGTTGTGAATCTTGTGATAGGAGGTAAATATCTTCGTATTCATGTTTTTAGTGGAGAAAGGACTCGTCTTATAAATTGTTCTTTGAAAATTTGAAGTAAGAAAAGCTGATGAGATTTGTAACGTGGGGATAAAGACATCGCACAACCATGAATCATCAAGTGGCATGGGCAGCCGTCCATATTATACTCATTTTCTTTGAAAGTAGATATGTTACATATTAAAAGAAATGACTTTGGCCGGTGATAAATTTTATCTTAACTTTGGTAAGATAAACCAAAATTCAACAAATATGTAGAAATGTTTACAGGTGAAGGAGGGGGGGAATCTGAAAAAAAGCTTAATGTGCGTCCCAAATAATTCAATCATTGTTGGAAGAATTTGGTCAAGGTGATTTTGCTCATGTGTTGAGTATGATGAAGATGACCATTTGACACGCTTAATGTTTGAACCCTTCTTCAATGACTTGACAAGAAGCTACCTTAAATATCTTTTGTAATGGATTGTACCTATAAAACAAACAAATACAAGATTCCGTTGCTAGATGTATCTGGAGTATCAAGCTTCAATATTTCATAGTTTTTTTTGCTTTCTGAAAAAGAGAAGGGAAAGGATTATGGAAGGAGCTATGTAATGGGCAGGTGCAGGCAGCTGCCCGTGGTAACAATTGAACAATATTATTTTTTTTGATAGAAACAATTGAATAATTATATCAAGTATATGCTATTTGCAACGAGACCCTCAAAAAAGTGTTTAAACCGCCAACAATTTCATTTTCAATCCCCCCGCACTGCTACATATACTAATGTATAAAAAATCAGAAAACACTCCTAAATCTCCACAACTCTTTGCCCTGGATTAGAAAGAAATTCTACCCCATGTATAATCGTCTTCTATTTCACCATATGCTGTCACTATTCTTTAGATAATAATACTAATACAGCTATTGCACCTCTACATTCCGAATTCTTGTTATGAACTACTGAAATTAAACTTTTCATTCTATATTTGAGTTGGTTTGGTGTTGCAGGTTTTTGAACTTATATTTTGGAATGGAGGTAGTATTTATAAATATATTTTTGTTATTATCTATTAGTAAGAAGAGAGAGAAAACCCACTAGAATGCTCAGGTGGAAAAATTAAAGTTAGACAATTTTGGTGAAATATCAAATATAAGCAATTTCCGTATGTGAGCAAAAAGTATTTTTGACTATAAATATATAAGTTGTCTATCTTATATAATATGCAGTGCCAATAACCATTCGTGGAATGTCAACGCCACCATCCAATGGTTAATATGAGTAGACATGATATATTATACATCCAATTATTAGAACCCGTTAGAGAGGCTATTTTCGCAACATGTACACATGACTAAACGTTCAACAAGTGAGCACTTGATCATTGCACCAAGCACGACCTTCATGGAATGGATATAATATATAATCCTTCCGTCCCATATTAGTTGCAACACTTCTTTTGGTCTTTGTGACACAAATTATCAGACATACCAAAGGTATACATAAATATCATTTATAAAAATATTTATAATATAATTAAAAATATAACAATATATTAAAATATACAAATACATTTATTAATATAAGATCTAAATATGCTTTCAACATGTCTTTAAATCTGTGTAGCACACCCTACAAAAGGAGTTGCAAATAATGTGGGACGGAGGAGTACATATATATATATATATATATATATATATATATATATATATATATATATATAAAACCTTGGAGCATTCATATATTGAGCAAAAATGCATAATTGTTAACTAGTATTAAACTTAGCAAAAATGTGATGGAGAAACCTAATACAATTTAATAATTTAAGAATCGCAAGATTATAAGATCATAAAGCCAACTATATTGTAGATATAGACACTCTTACAACATTTGATCAAAATATTTAATAGAGCTATCGAACAATATGTTCCGGAAAACGGAGCTTGAGAGTTCATGTTGCATATAAGAAACATGCATATTTTCATACATTTAACTTTTCTTCCCCATTATTTTTTTCCCATTCTTTTGTATTATCTTATTTTGTATTATTTATTATATTCTGTTCTCTGCTTTTATATATTTTTATCTCTTTATTTTTTTCCTTACCTTTCTAGTTTTACGCTTATATATGCTGTTTATTTGCAGTCTAGCCAATTAGTTTGGGATAAATTTTGCTATTGAGTTGAGCTGAATTAATTTCAGATTAAAAAGCTGCATGCTTATTTTACAACTTAACAAAGGCATACATGACTCTGCTTTTGTTTTTAGCTTTTTATAATTTATTTATAACATGCCTACTTGTTTCATTATCCAACTGAAGGATTTTAAATAATTCTACACCTACCTCATTTTTCTTGTGCATCAACGGACTAGAATGCAGTACGCTTAAGAATTCGTCAACGGCCCTCACCCACCTGTAAAAGAGAGGAGAATATAATTGTTATTGTGCACAAATATGATCATACAATAGAAAATTCATATATACCAAACGTGTATGATTCATGCACACATGTTATATTTGGGTAAGGCTTCTCATATATTTTTACATCACGGGCGGAATTCTTAGTGCAGCCACAAAAGAAAAAGTGAAATATGAGTCACCAAGTTTAGTTCAAACATTCCAACCTTTGTCATCTCCATTAATTTTTAATGATTATCTTTTAACAAAACCAAAATATCTCTAACCGTTTGAATGTATGCCCTTGATTTATAAAAGATCCAATTTAGATATGGAGGCACCATGGTAACATAAGTTATTAGAGGTCAACCTAGCATTTTAACCACTAAATCCAAATCATTTGAAGAGAGAAACATAAATTACCACAGGCTCTCCGCATTCATCCCCTCAAAATAAGCTAGGTGTCCTCCATGCTGTGTTGTAGCCAGAATAATATTTTTATTCGTCCTATAAATGATTCAAATCAGGTTGTGTCAAGGATAATCATACTTAATAAACAGAGAATGTCAAGGATAAAAGTAAGTTAAAGTAAAACATTATTAAGTCATTCTTCTGAACATGACTTAGCTCTTCAATAAGAGTGGATGCATTTCTTTCAGAGATTTTTAAAAAAACTAATCTTTCTTTGATTTTGGAAATAATATCAAAAAGCAAAAAGCACTCTTAAGTCTTTGTACCTGCATTCATCCCAAGGAATAGATTCCCTCGTGCAGACCGGATCATCCATAGCATTGATGCAGAGAAGTGGCACCATTACATTGCACACATAGTTAATACTGCTACATTGCCTGTAAAATGTGTCCACAGTCTAGCAAATCATAGAATTAGCTTCAGTAAATCAGTAGATAATGCGGGGGTAAAGCAAAGATTATTACCTCAAATTTTCCAACAATCCGAGTTGCATAATTGTCGAAGTCTCGAACTGAACGTGACTGCAAGAAAGATAGCAGACTTTTAAAACATTAAAAAATTATGTACCTAAAAACATGCAAGGCATATCCTTGACCTTATCGATTACAAGAAACTTCTAAACAGATAAAAATCTTTATAAAAAAGAATTTGGATTAGACAAACAATATTTATATAAATCTCTTATCAAACGTATAATTATGTGTTAATGAATTAAGAGGACAAGGCAATTTGAGGATGCAAGAATGATTGAAAGAGGGCGGCTAAATGAATATTAAAACTTAGAATGATGGTCATCAGAAGTATGGGAACAAAGGTAGAAATTTTCGACCAAACAATGACCTAGGATATTAAAAAAGAGAGGTGATTTATTAGAATGTTGAGAGAAAAGAGAGACTTTGTTTCCTAAAATTATAAAATGTGTACTTAGAGAAGTTGAAAGATAAGAAGGATGCTTACAAATTAATAAAATGGTTTTACAATTCAAATAATTATGAAACAAAGAGCGCACACATATAATTCCATTACATTACATACACCTGTAGACTGGATCAAACCACTAATGGATGAGCCACATGTGACTTAGTTTGCTTAATAATTTGGCATAAAAGCCAATGAAACAATCTTAGCTCATCAACTTATATATTACTTTTAATATGGTTAAATTACATGAAAAGATGAGGCAAATGAAAGAAAGAAAGAAGAAAACATAGATGACCTTCATAATGCCTTCCCAATCTGCTAAACGAGATAGGACGGGTTGATGCCTACAAGAAATTTAAAGTTGGTCATTAAGTAAGTAAATCTTTTATAGGCACAGGAGATAATGCAAAAATAATCAGCAATTCAGCATTAATAAAGCAATTCTGTGGATTAATGGAATATTGGGATGTTAAGTTGTTAAAGCAAGACCATTTTGCAACAATCAGTGTTAATTAAGAGACTGGAAAAGAAGGTGATGCAAACATACAACTGAGCAAAATCTTTTAAGCCAAGTGTTAGAACTTTGTCATAGAACTTCTGGACAAGCCCGCGATTGAGGAACCTGTCAGCTATCTGCCACATGAAGGAGGGGTTCAAAAGTAGTAAGGTTAGGGTTGCAGGGACTAATATTTTTTTCTCCTTTTTTCCTCATTAAAAGCAGGAAAAAATGTTAAATAGTAGACAAACAATAAGAACTTACTAATAGTTTCAAATTCTTCCCACTATTTGATGAAATTAGAAAGGATATAATTTTAACAAGAGAGAAGACAAGAAGCCAAGGAAGGGACGGAAAAGAAAACACTTATACAGAAAAATGAAGTGACTTTTTATATCAACCACTTCACGAATATTATTTTCATATGAAATATTATCAGACTGAGGTTTCCTACACTTCTAACCAGTTCACTACAGAAAATATAGACCAAATATGAGGATTTAGGATACAAAGTTAATGATGGCCTTGACACGAACAAAACAAGAAAGCCACTTGAGCAAAACCAAAGCATCAAAAACATGCAGTGGGGGACTATATAAAACAAAGCCAACAATAGGCACTGGCCTAACTGACTGATCTTAAGGGTGAGTCAATAAGCTATAGATGTATAGGAAAATTATTGAAAACTTTATGGTGAAGCAAAATGCCAATAACAATTACCAAATAATTCTCCAAAATACTAACCAAAAGATCATAAGGAGAACAGATAGCAGCAGCACCAGAAATCGGGATATTAGCCCCATCCTCGCCGAGATACTTGACCTGAAAGAATTGAACTAGAGAATTGAAGAAAAACAAACACTAGCAATCATACACAATCACTCACACTAGCAATAAAACAATTAGATACTGGTGATTCATTGACACTTATACAAACTTTAAAAGAAAATTATTGCATCACATAATTAATATGCACTTAAATCACCAGAAAAATGCTGAGGCTGAAACCTCTCACAACTTCACAAGTAAATAAGTTTTTGTGGGTAAGCATGCAGTAGGTAACTTAGGATGACTAACTAATTTATTTTTTTAATAGTACTCTAAGTTGAGCCAAATGATGTTTTGGGGTGTCTCACCATACTAATCACTAATCACCATAGAAATCCGAATATGTTCCTGTAAGGATAGGGCCCTAAGGGAAAATCATATAAAGCTTAGGAGTTGCTTGTCAATTCAAAAGCTTCTAGAATTAGAAGGCACATGGTAGTTAGATATGTTGGTAGTTCTTTTTCCTTCTTTCCCAAGTTTGGTGCTAGATACCCTAGTGTAAGTTAGTGGTTCATGTTAGTTTATGTAGTGGAAGATAAATAGTAGGAGCACTTAATGTGTGAAAAAATCGGAAATTATATCTATCCATGCTTTTGCTATCTTCTTTCCAAGTTCATTCGAATTCCTAGATAATTTCTTTCCTAAATTGTTCTAAATCATCATTGTTTCCTACTGTTTTCTGCATTATTTCATAACTAACTCCACGAGTTGGTTAATTTGGTAGTTTTAGATTCGATTAAGTCTGGTAAGTAGGATTTGACTTGACAGTTTCCCACAAACCATGCTATATTACGATAAAGGTCCACTTTCACAAATATTCAAATACATTGAAGAATAATGAGTGATACTCAAGAGTAATAAGTAGGCAAGCTCAGTAGTACTTGCAATCCATGAAGAGAAGAATATGCAGACAAGCTATTTCATGTCAACATCGCCATTATGTAAAAGTGAGGTTAAAATACTTGTTTAATAGAACTTTTAGATGTGATTTTGCAAGTGTTCTAGCAATTTTTTACAATTTTTCGAGTTGTGCACAAATCTATAGCATCAGATTAAGTAATAGCATATCAAAAGTTAAATTCCTTTGAAGGAACGTGTTAAGAGTTTAATTTTTTTTCCCTTTCCTTTTTCCAGATTCCATTTTGAGGTAGTTTAAAATTTCCTGTGTCTACGATTTCCTGTGTCTACGAAAAGAACCATTAAGTCCAATACCAAGGTTCGATTTTATATTTGGAATAGGTTCCTTTGATGTCCTCTGTCAAGGTGAAAAATACACAGAGAAATATAAAGACTGCAGACACATGCTTTGTCATGTGTTGTATTTTAAACATGCAAAAATACATTCTTCATACAGAGAAGACTGGAGAAGTGAATAGTTTTATAAACAAAGTCAAGGTATTTCATTCAAAATAATTTGACTTCTTATTAAAGACATGTTCATTTAGCCTTCTATGCTTTTAATTTCCAATTAGTACGATTAAGAAGACAAAAAATATATAATAAAAAGATTCAGGACTTTTAGTTAAGAATGTTGCGTGCTTAGGTTTTTATCTAGAGAAAGGAGACAAGAGTTTAATGAAATGATTTACCACAATATTGGCACCAAGGCTGGTTCCGATGACAAATAGAGGAGCTTCTGGGTAACGATGATGAAGATGGTCAACAACTTTACGTATATCCTCTGTCCATCCACCATTATAGAAGCAATCAGACTGCCAGATACACGAACAACAAAACCTTCATTGTTAATGGTATTCACAAAAGTTATATGGCATGCATAAACTTCCCGTCATTTTTGGCACAAATGAACTGACATGAAATTATGAAATATACAACTAGCAAGAAATAAAATTTTAATCGGTTTTATATGCCTTGAACATATATAACACTACTATGAGATTACTCTAGATCATAGCTTTTTACTGCTCTCAAATCTTCATTATAATCAATGACACTTTAAACTCTGAAATTCATCAAGGGTGGGTGTAGCTCTGGGAAGTAACAATAAAACGTCCTTGTATATTTGAATAATACTTTGTGTTGGGATAAGTAATATCTAATCATCATTCCTACTCTTCTCTTTTCTTACCTATTCTCTTATTCCCCACCCTTTATGCATATTCCACCTAAAAAGGTACTCAAATAGCTCGTAATGATCATAAATTAAGTACCATAAGGATAAAAATATTTAAAGCACACAGAAGGAAGTATATATCATTCTATCAACATCAATTACATGAGAAAATAAAAGATTGACAGATGATACAACAGTTGAATATGCAGAATATAAATTCAATAGGATTTCTTATTCATTAAAATAAATAACTTGTTCAAAAGAAATCGAATGGATAATAAGATATGGTTTATACTTACAGTTATTGATATGCCTCCAAGCCCCCGATGATTGCTTACAACAACTTTCCAGCTACGTTTTACCATCTTGAAAGCTAAATGCTTTATATACTGTCATACATAAAATACAGTTTGTGGGAAAGTAATGTTATCAATAAATCAGAAAGAGAGCTCAGTTAAAATAAAATAGAATGAATTTTGCTACTTCCAATTTATCCTGAAATCTGGTCACATATTTGCAAAACACTCTTAGAAATTAAGAAAATTCTTCATCTAAACACTCAGAAATTTTGAAAACTCTCTTAGAAATTATAATTAACCACAGGTTTCATAAAAGGACCAAAATTAAGGACAGCATTCTCACAGCTGCATCTGAATCGCTCGTCAACCCAGGAACCACCACCACTATAGGATCTTTATCATCTTTATGAACTCCACCATTCACTTGGAACCCTGATTTCATAATTAAAATGATCCAAAAAAATGTGTAAGAAAACATAATCTCCTGTCTTATGCGGAACATTGTATGATTTTTACCAAATAAAAATGTGACATAGATTGTTAAGAATATATATATATATATATATATAGGAGCCGGATCCTGTCCGGACTCCTGGACAGGTTTAAAATCCGGTCCCTTTTTTTTTTTTTTTTTAAAACACATAAAAAAAATAAAAAAAAAATTATAGAATTGAAATTTTTTCATAATACAGTGTTTTGGGTGTGATTTGAGTGCGTATAACATAACATGTATGTATGTCATGCATGCAAGCATCGTACTCACCATTTTTGGTATAGGTATTCAAAACACGCCCAAAACATCAGATTATGGAAAAATTCAGTTCCATAAATATTAAATATTTTTTTTAGTTATTTTAAAAAAAAGCAAAAAAAAAAAATAAATTTGGGTCTGTTTTGATCAAACCGAGTCCGGACTGATGATCAGTGTTGTATATATATATATATATATAGCTAAATTACTTACCAACAAACTTAACCATCATAAAAATCAGAGGTTCACATGCTAATATTACATATTAAAATGATAAGAAAAAGAAACAGGAAAAGATAAAGAAATGTTGTTAAGACTGTCTACTATATCATTCACTTTATATTTGTAGCACACTTGTTTAATTTTGAAAACGTTTGATATCCCAAAACAAATGCACCACATAACCCATGTAAACTAGTACTTAACAAGACTAAATATAAAATGTAAAAACTTAAAGCAAGAAAAGAAGAAGAAAGCACTTTACCGTCAGGATTCATTGCCCAATCCAAAGCTATCGTTCCACCATCAGGCGTTCTAAATAGCTCTCTGGAAACAATAATACATCAGTGCTGGCCAAAAAAACTTTTTAATGTAAATTGAAAGTAAAATTATGATTTTGCATCAAAATAATAATTGTGCTGGCCAAAATAACAATAATACTTCATAATTTTAAAAAAGACATCTCAAAAAACCGTCCAACATTATGACGTAACTGTAGATGTTAAATACCCAAGTTTGAGGAGGAAGACAAGAAAGAAGTTTAGGAGGACTGCACACTACTATTGCCAATTTACTTATTTATTTTGCTAAGTAATAATTTTACTTATCACAATAAAAAAGTATATGTGATGGTAAGTTGAAATCCATCCATATTCCTAATAAACAGAATAATGAAGAACAGAGAGAGACATGCAGCAAATCATTACCTTTTGTATCTGAGAGAAGGAGCCCTCCCAAAGAAACTTAAGAAAACAGTCTGAAAATGAGGGCTAGATAGCCAGGGCGTTGCCAAATACCTGCATTACAAAAAAGTAAAAGCAATCACACACTAAGTATTCAGATTCCAAATTAAGGGACCCTGCTTCAAAGCAGTTGACAATAAATCTGTTATATACGAGAAAATGCATGTGTGCAGGGGCATGATTATTCAGAAGCGCAAGGCCCATGTACCTTTTCTCTTCAATTATAAGTCCAACACACAGAAATATTTGCATGATCGCAAGATAGCATTGAAATTTCTTCTTTGGAAACGACAAGTTCAAAGTATATAATAAGCAGTTATTGTGTTATTTCCCTCAAACCAGGATACATTTTACATTATCTTCTCATTAGACTAGTGTAAACCCAAAAAATTAAACTCCATTTAAAAACTTTTGCGATCATCATTCAAATACATGAACCCATTTGAGATAATTCTATAAAATTAATAAATTTCAATTCAAACCCAAAGGAAAAGATAAAATAAATAAAATTCACCTTCCATGAAGAATTTGACATTTTGAGGCAACTTCCTCGTAGAGCTCTGAGCAAGAATTAAAAGTCAACAACACAGATTGCCCTCTAAACCCACTGAAAAAATCTTGAAGAAAATGGATCTCCAGAAAATTGTACAAAAAAGTGACAAAAATGAATAGAAATCCCAACAAGTAGTGAGAAATTGGTATGAGAGTGGCCACTTTGAGCAATAGAACATAAGGTGACTTTGAGACATCTGAATCGAAGGAGTAATCCATGATTTTTTGCCCAGAAATTTGAGTATCCAAGCTCAAATTTCTGGAGAGAGAATTCAAAGAAATGTATGAAATTGTGGAGTAAACCCCAGGAAGTAATAAGAGGGGTGCTGGGGAATATGTCAGTCAGTTTGCCAAGTTGGACTTTGAAGATTTGGTCATTTTATATTGGTTTCTATTTTAGTGTGTTCTGTACTGTTAGGTGCCTAAATTCCAAAAACTTGCCTTCGATGATATTTCTTGTGCCCAAACAACTATTTTCAGTTTCTATTTTTTTTTTTATATATTTTTATTTTTATTAGTTAAAAAAAAAATAATATATAAATAAATATGATCGAGTGTCCTTTGGCCCGTGGTATGATCCAACTTATTTGATAATTATGATATTGAAAAAATATTAATAATTTTTTTTATATTCGTGTTACGTGTGTAAAATTCCAAATTTATTTAATTTTAAGGAAGCTATTATTTTTATTACAAAGGTTATATATCATTTCTAATATAATACATCAACATTTAAAACTATAATTTGTATTACATACATTATACTGAAAATAGTGATTTCTGCATTGCAAATAGTACTATCATTTTACTATTTTTCTAATGTTTAATAGAAAAAGAAAGATGGTGCATATTGTAGCACACGTGTTTAAAAAATTAAAAAGTTGTGTTTTCAAAAGATACCCACTTGGATATTATGGGAGCCGCCCGATTCAACTTTGGTAGGCTAATGAGTAATGGGTCTTTAAGAAATATGGAGAATTATAAAATACTACTCCCTCAGTTATTTAATATAAATCATTTTAGATAATTATTTTTGTTTCTTAATATAAGTTATTTGAGAATTTTAAGTAAATATTAATTGCTTAGTTTCTAATATTACCTCAAATAATAAATATAACTTTGGTTCTCTCATTATTTTTTACTTAATAAATAATACTATCTTTTTTCAATACAAGGACAATATAGATAATTGATATTATATTTAATGTTATACAATCATTTTCTTAAGAGCATTAACAACAGTTTTCCTAATCAACTCTCTAGTTATCCTTAATTTTAAAGAATACATCAACAAATCATTATCCAACAGTTTTCTTATCTTTATTTGACTCTCTATTTTAATCCCTGTATAGGATTTTACACCCCACTGTGAGGGAATCAAATGATCATTCTTTATATATACAAAATGATATTTCACACCCTCATTTAAGTGGACAACTCATCAATCATACACATCTTGACATTTTTTTATTACTTCATTTTCAAATTATAAACTTAATATTGACTTTTTTTAAAATTAATTTCAAATGTATTCAAATATAAAATTTATATAATTTATGTCAATATAATTATAAATATTATAAAATTACTATTAATTATAAATTTTATTATTTTCAAAATTTAAATAAATTATATTAAATTTAAATTTAAAATATCACAAATTAACTTTCTAAAAGTTAATATTAATCTTATGTACACTTGCAACTCTGATCCATTCAATACTCACTCCATAAATTATATAAAATTTAAAATAAAATAAAAATTATTTTACAGTGAAATATAATTGATAAATTATACTCTCTTTTATAAATTATAAAATTATTATTAATTTGATGTTTTGACTATTAGAACTTTTAAATTTTAAATTTCATTATTTAAGGAATCAATATAAGGAACATGTTGGGTACATAGTGAAAAAATTGAATCCATATTTTACAGAATAACTCAATAGCACTGCAGAGTAGGGATAAAGATAAGAAAATTATTGTGAATGCTCTAATACTTGTGCACAACTCTAAAACAACTTATATTAAGGAACAGATGTAATAGTACATGGTAACTAAGTAAGTAATGATATATATTACGAATGTTATATGTTGATTTTTTGATTGCGAGTTATTTGGATAGATATTAGTGATAATTTTGTTGGGAATATATGTAATAAGTGAAATTCTCCTATAATTCTTATCAATTTCATTTATTAATAAGGTTCGTAATTGTAATTTGACATAAATTTGTAAGACCCCAACTTTTATGAATAAAGATGGATTTTCTATAAATATCATTTTTGAATATTATGGAATAAATTTGATATAATGTTATAGTTGTGGGTAGTTATAAATTTTGCAAAGTAAAGTTTATAAATATTCTATTGGTCTGAGAATATTGTTTTAAATATAATATCCTATTGGTGGCACTCAATCAATATTCCACAACTAATTATTGTCAGTTGAGAAAACGACAAAATATTTTATGAAAATAATCAAAAGTTTTATCGTTAATCGGAATTAAACATTTGATTGAAAAAAAATGCGAGAATACGCGATTATGAAAAGCAACGGCAAACTTATTGATTATTGATGCTTACGTGAAAGTCACTCGTTTTATTCAATTATCCCAAAATAGGTATTTACGAATTTCGCCAAATACATGGTACATAAATACAAATACAATCTTAAATATACTGACAAGAAAGTTGTGAGTTTAAATATAAATATTGTCTTACTAGACAATATCCACTCTCGAGAATAAGTCCTCATTACATTTATTATCACACTATTTTTATAGAATAGTGAGGACTACTAATACTATCATCTCGGATAGTCCACTCCATTCCCCGACTAGTCCCCATTACGTTCTCATTTCTTTCGAAGAGAGAACAGGTGAAAGAAAGGGTGAGCTCAACTAGCCCGATAAGAAATATTATGACTAAGATAATGCGAGAATAAATTATCATTAGTCTTGAACAATGTTAAACCGATAAAATACAATAGACATCAAGTTTAAGCTGCGGTGAATAATCAATCCATTAAAAGAGTCAGTAGAGAATAAAATCTACTATCTTTTATGATTTAAAAGGTTTTCATCACTTTTATCGCTTTGGGACTCGACAATAAATAATCCACATCATCCACACTTTTCTGACGAGGATATTCATTAGTATCACGACCACAAATTATCCATACACTACGGGCGAGGATATTTGTGTATTCATCGATAGTCATGATCATTCCAACAAGCGTCCATCAATGCACTACGGGCCAATGAGGGACTTTTACCACATCATTTGTAACATTACGGTCATGATTACAAGAATAATCCACAGTCATAAATCATACCAAGTCCATCTATGCACTCTGAGGCCACAGATGACTTTCAACAAAATATAAATATGAGGATGATGACAATGATATAAGAATTCAATAAAACAAGTTCAAGAATTAATTTATTCGAGGAACTAATAACGTCAAATTGTCGACATGATACTTCTTTGTAGAGTAAAATTTAAGAATGCTCGAAAGAATATTTCCATGAAAAGATCTTTGGATGAAGCGCAAATATCGAGGATATTCCACTAATTTCATGGAGTATAAAATTCAAAACTTTAACCAATTGAGTATAATAAAGAATGGAATTAACAAAAGAAATCACCATGCATGCGGTACTTGCATAAACGAGTTATTCAATAGAATAATAAATAACGGAACGGTCGAGCGTAATACGCAAGCGCGATATTCAACGAAATAATAAAGAATCATAACAACAAAATAATAAAGAATGAAATAACAAAGCGATTATTCAACGAATAATAAATAAACGAATAATATAAAGATAGACAGGATATTCATAGAATAATAAAAAACGGAACCGAAGTTATTCGCACGAATATTCAGAAGAATAATAAAGAATGGAATAATAATGCGTAAAAGCATGCTGACGTGATGTTCAATGAGAATAATAAATAATGGAATAACAACAAAATCAACAAGTATAGGGTGAGGCCATGCGTATCTGACGAGTTATTCAACGAGAATAATAAAGAATGGAATAACGAAGTTCTCTTCATGAATATGAAAAAAATAATACCCCTTACCTTATAAAGAAGAGTATTCCGATGGTAGAAATGGGGATATACTTGAAGAAACTTGCACTACGCTCAAAGCTTTCTTAAACGCTAAAAATAAATACGAGATTATAGAAAGAATAATTCTCTCTACAATTCTCTCTCTAGAGTTTTCGGTGAATTAAATAAGAAATAATGAAGGAATGAGCTTATTTATAGAAGAATGGGTGAATATATGTAACCAATCCATGAGCGGTCCAGATCGATTTACTTTAAGCAGACGGTCAGTTGGTTTACAATAAAATATAATATATTATATTTATAATCTAATAAAATGAATAACTTTAAAAAAGATTTTACTATATAAAAACACTATGCGAGCACTATGCAAACACTATGCATAACAATAAAATATAATATAATATATTAATTATTATCTAATAAAATAAATAACTTTATAAAAGTATTACATTTTATATAAAAAGATTTTACTATTAGCCTAATAAAGCGAATAACTTTATAAAAAAGTATTACATTTTTATATAAAAAACTTTTACATTTTATTACATTAATAATACTAATAAAACAAAACTTCATCATCATTATTATTATTCACACTATTAATCGACCGAATCGTTCCGGGAAGAGGGGGGCTTTCGATAAGGATTTCTCCTGTTAGCGCCTTGATTAGGTGACCAAACCTCTCCTTGGCGAAACTTACAGACATCGTTAATATTGCGAATAATAATATTAATAACTTCGTCATCTCATTATTGATAAAATATAAAAAATAATTGATAATTGAATCGATTAACGTGAGATACTATCACAACAATTCTTGAAGCGATAATTGAACAAAAGCGGTGACTTCTCACGTAAGCATCGATAATCAATCTGGTGTGCTACTTATATATGCAACCATGCGTATTCTGTACTTTTAACACCGGGTGTTTCAATAGTTAACGATAAAACTTCCGTAGTTATTTTCATAAAAATATTTTTGTCGTTTTCTCGATCAATGAATAATTCCGTTTTGTGGGGTCCACCAATGATTGTCTTGGTCGTCGTCTGAATATTCCTGTTAAAGCGAATATTCCCAGACCAATCGAATATTATAAAACAACTTGCGTACTTTTGCAAAATTTCTAAATATTACCCACAACTATAACATTATATCAAATTCATTCCATAATATTTAAAAATGATAATTATAGAAAATTCATCTTTATTCATAAAAGTTGGGGTCTTACAATCTCCCTTCTTATGAAATTTAAGCCCTCGAAATTAGAGTGCGTGATACTGGTATGTCGAAGAGGTAAGGATACCTTGATTTCATTTGATTCTAACTCCCGGTCATTTCCTCGACATCGTGGTTCCTCCATAAAACTTTGACTTGAGGTATAACCTTGGAGCGTAGAATATGTTCCTTCTTATCCAAGATTTGAACAGGAACCTCTTAAATACGTTAAATCTTCCGCTATTTCATCCGGTTCTAACTTCGATAATGTGGTTCGGGTCTTTCACATATTTACGTAACATGGATATATGAAAAAAGCGTTATGAACACGAGACATACTTGGCGGTAAAAGCGAGTCTATAGGCTACGATCCCTACTCGATCGAGGATTAAAAATGGGCGATGAATCGAGGATTGAGCTTTCCTCTCTTTCCAAATCTCGTAACTCCTTTCCATGGAAGCAACACGTAACAACACATGATCTCGATATCGAATTCCACGTCCTTTTCGATGAAGATCGGCATAACTCTTTTATCGATCTTGGGAGGTTTTTATCGTTGTTGGGATCGTTTGTATCTTTTTTAAGTAGTCATACGTACTAACTCCGGTCCCAACAACGTTGCTTCACCCACCTCATCCCGGCATCTTTGGAGAACGACACTTTCTTCCATCTGGCGCTTTGAATGGAGCCATGCGATACTTGCTTGATAAGCTGTTGTTGTGGGAAAACTCCACCAATGGTAAGAACTTGTCCCAACTTCCTTGAAGTCGAGGACACGAGTCTTAATAAATCTTGAAGAGTTTGAATAGTCCTCTCTCGATTGTCCGTCCGGTTTGAGGATGATATGCCGAACTAAATCGTAAATCCGTGCCCATAGCTTTTTGCAAACTAACCCAAAATCGTGAAGTGAATCTTGGGTCTCGATCGAAACTATGGATCTTGGCATACCATGCATCTTACAACCTCGTTTATGTACATCTGAGCAAGGCGTTCAAGTGTATAAGTTTCTCGTATAGGTAAGAAATGAAGCGGACTTTGGTCAATCTATCAACAATGACCCAAATTGCATCTATGCCTTGAGAAACCTTGGGAAGACCGATGTGAAATCCATGGTAATGTGCTCCCACTTCCATTCTGGAATTTCAAGTGGTTGCAATGGACCTTTTGGTACTTGATGCTCGCTTGCTTTGACTTCGTTGACAAGTTAGACACCTTGAGATAAACAATGCTATCTCTCTCTTCATATTGCCCCACCAAAATGTATGTGAAGATCATGATACATTTTGGTACTCCCGAGATGGATTACAAGCGGTGTGTTGTGCGCCTCCATCATGATTTTATACTTTAAATCGGGTCGTTAGGAACACAAAGTGCGGAGTTGACTCAAGTATTCCTTCTTCATCGATTCTTGCTTCCGCGTAGCACCTTTTTGTACTTTCTTCCTCATATGCATCGGCTCGGTCTATAGCTTGGCGACTTTAACTTTATCGATTAAAATCGGTTCTACTCGTATATTCACCATCATCACTTGGGTCCACAGAGTCTTTATCTCTATCTCCATCCTTTGCAAGTCATCTGAAAATGGGCCTTTGCGTTGACAATATCGCTTTTCGTACCGCATATGATCTTCTACTCGATCGTCGTCGACTACCACGTTCACTTTTCGAGATGATATTGGATGGTATGATCATAATCTTTCAGCAGTTCAAGCCAGCGTCGTTGTCGCGTGTTGAGTTCCTTTTGAGTGAAGAAATATTTGAGGCTTTTATGATCAAGTAAAGATCTCCACTTTCTCCCCATACAAGTAATGCCTCCAAATTTTAAGTGCTGAAAACAACATTTGCCAACTCTAGATCATGAGTAGGATAATTCCTCTCATATTCTTTGAGTTGTCGAGAGGCATAAGGCTATGACTTTCCCCATGTTGCATGAGAACACATCCTAACCCTTTGCACGAAGCATCACTTGTAGATGACAAATCCCTCAGAGCGGATGGTATTGTCGAGCAGTCTTTGAAATGAGTCTTCTCTTGAGTTCTTGAAAACTCTTCTCACATTCCTCTCACTCCAATAGAATTTTGTATCTTTCCGAGTCGGTTTGAGTTAATGGAGTAGCGATTAGAAAACCCTTCTACGAATCTCCGATAATAACCAATTAAAGCGAAAAAGCTACGTCTTGATCATTGATTTAGGTTGTTCCCGACTTTGAATAACTTCATCTTTGCGGGGTCAATGGATATTCCATGACTTGATACCACGTGCCCAAGGAATGCTACTTCCTCGAGCCGAAACTTCGCATTTCTTCAACTTGGCATAAAGCTTATATTCACGAAGCTTTTTGAGTGTCGACCTCAAGTGTTGCTCATGATCTTCACGACTTTTGGAATAAATAAGGATGTCATCAATAAAGAGCGACCACAAAGTGATCCAAATATTCCTTGAATACTCGGTTCATCATATCCATGAAGGCGGCGGGAGCATTAGTCGATCAAAAGACATGACTAGGAATTCATAATGCCCGTCTGGGGTTACGAAAGCCGTCTTTGGAATGTCATCGGTTCTAATCTTCAATTGGTGATATCCGGAGCGAAGATCGATCTTTGAAAAGAATTTGGCGCCTTACAACCTGGTCAAACGAGGTCATCAATATGTGGCAATGGGTACCTATTTTTGATGGTGACATGATTGAACTCCAGATAATCAATACAAAAAGTCGCATACTCCCATCTTTCTTCTTCACGAATAGAACGAGGAGCACCCCAGGAGAAGTACTAGGATGAATAAAGCCAATGTCTAACAATTCCTGCGGTTGGGTCTTTAACTCTGAAGTTCAATAGGAGCCATTCGATATGGGGCTTTGGAAATGGGTTTTGTCTTAGGGTTCAAGGTCGATACAAAATTCAATTTCACGTTACGGGGTAGGCGGGGAAGTTCTTGAGAATACGTCGGAAATTCATTAACAATAGAAATATCATTCAAAAGCGGCGTATTTTTGTTTAGATCAAGTGACATGAGCTAAGAAAGCTTGACATCCATTTTTCAATAAGCGAATAGCTTTATGGCTTGAGATGACGGTGATTGATTTTAATGGTTTGGTTGCTTGAATTAGCATAATAGGTTGGTTAGGAATATGAAAGCTAACAACCTTACGAAAAAATAATCAATTTTTGCATGATGAGTAGTTAACGAATCAATCCACAGAATTACGTCAAATGCAAGTATTTTCAATGAAATAAGATCGACGGGTAATGTGAGGTGCCGATTTGAACCAAACAAGACTTATAAGCGATGGATGTAATGAAGGTTTCTCCCAGCGAGTTTCAACGATAAGTCAAAGTCTAATTTCTCGAGTCAAATTTAAGCGTTGGCGCAAGTAGGAGAAATAAAGGAATGGGTAGAACCGGTATCAAATAAGGTATATACTTATTAGAGTTTATGATAAGCTTACCGTGATGACCTCATTCGGGTTCCTTGCTTTCTGGGAGGTCACGACAAACGCTCTCCCTTGCACTCTCTGGCTTTGACTTTTACGGGGCGTCCTTTGGTGCCTCCATCCTAGTTGAACTTGTCTTGATGAGCGACAAAATCGGGCTAGGTGACCTTCTCTTCCACAATTATAACATGCTTTGGGGCATGGCATCAGCGAGTTTTGGGTGATGTGTCCCTCCCCTCCATTTTTGAGCATATGATAGGTGGTCGTTCTCCTTCCTTAACAACGGTCTTTGATCTTGGCGTCTTTCCATCATTGTTGAATCTCCTCTTCTTGAAATGTCCATTCTTATTGCTTTGGCCATGATTACCACCAAAGTGGTTACCATTTTAAGGCATGTTGATTCCTCCACGCTTATTATCACCGCTTGATGGGTATTTATCATTTGGTATTATCATTTTGTCGGTGCTCTCTCTTTTGGTTGGGTTGACTCGTTATCGGCGCTCCAATAAGCGAGCCCTATTAACAACATCGAATACAAACACGTTTATGAGAGATAAGATATTGGCGTATCTCGGGTTTCAAACCTCTTAGAAACATTCACGTCATTCTCTCCTCATTATCAACCAAATGGGGCCTTGGCCGGGACAACTTCGGCAAACTTGGCCCGTCTTTGCGACACGGTCGTATTGTTTTGTTCGACTTAATGAACTCTACCTCTTTCGTATGATGAATACTTTCGGGAAAGTACTTGTCGTTGAAACAGTTCTTGGAACTTCTCCCAAGACATCTTGATCTGGCGCGGTTGAGTCGCTTTACTGATTCCACCGATAATGCCTCTTGCCTGCACATGACATGAAGGTGGCAAAGGAACCTTTTGCTCCTCGGAGCATCCCAAGACATCAAATATCTTGTTGATCTTCTTTATCCACGTCTCACGCTTAAGTGGTTTTGGCTCTCAAAAAAAAACTCGGTGGTCCCAGCTCCTTGAACTATTTTGCGCGGTGGCCGGTCAGAGAGTTGCCGGTGTTTCCACACTGCATTTTGGATGAGGAGCCGCTCTCTCTTTGATGTTGCATGAATTGCATGAAGCCTCGGAACATTCCATCGTTCATCATTTGGTCGGTGTTGTTGTTTGCATGAGGATTGTCGCCTTCTTCGATGCACATTATCTGATTATTGATCATGGAGACTCAGCGGTCTCCTGTGCTCCATTGATGTTCTCAACATTCTCGGATGCCATTTTCAAATCTTGCCCACAAAACAAGGGTTAATTAACATATCACATATTATCCTATACTCGACCAGACCCAATTAAATATCAAATAAACTTAGGTAGGTCATACTAGCGAAGAAATTCCCGTCTCTCCCTCCTAGTTCTTGTCTCACATCTTAGCCGGGGATCATATCCTAAGCTTTGATACCAATTGTGGCGCCCCCAAAATAGGTATACATCACCTATTACGAGTGCGCCAAATACATGGTACAAAAATCTAAAATACAATCTTAAATATCTGACAAGAGAGCGTGAGTTTTAATACAAATATTGTCTTAGACAATATCCACTCTCGAAATAAGTCCTCATTACATTTATTATCACACTATTTTATAGAATAGTGAGGACTACTAATACTATCATCTCGGATAGTCACTCCATTCCCCAATTAGTCCACGGCTACGTTCTCATTTCACGAAGAGAACGGTGAAAGAAAAGGTGAGCTCAACTAGCCCGATAAAAATATTATGACTAAGATAATGCGAGAATAAATTATCATTAGTCTTGAACAATGTTAAATTGATAAAATACAATAGACATCAAGTTTAAGCTGCGGTGAATAAATAATCCATTAAAAAGAGTCAGTAGAGAATAAAATCTACTATCTTTTATGATTTAAAAGGTTTTCATCACTTTTATCGCTTTGGGACTCGACAATAAATAATCCACATCATCCACACTTTTCTGACGAGATATTCATTAGTATCACAACCACAAATTATCCATACACTACTGGGGCCGAGGATATTTGTGTATTCATCGATGGTCGTGATCATTCCAACAACTATCCATCGATGCACTACGGGCGATGAGGACTTTTACCACATCATTTGTAACATTACGGTCATGATTACATTAGAATAATCCACAGTCATAATCATACCAAGTCCATCTATACACTACAGACCCACGATGACTTTCAACAAAATATAAATATGAGGATGATGACAATGATATAAGAATTGATAAAACAAGTTCAAGAATTAATTTATTCGAGGGAACTAATAACGTCCAAATTGTCGACATGATACTTCTTTGTAGAGTAAAATTTAAGAATGCTCGAGAAGAATATTTCCATGAAAAGAATCTTTGGATGAAGCGCAAATATCGAGGATATTCCACTAATTTCATGGAGTATAGAAGTCAAAACTTTAACCAATTGAGTATAATAAAGAATGGAATAACAAAAGAAATCACCATGCATGCGGTACTTGCGCATAGACGAGTTATTCAATGAGAATAATAAATAACGGAACCGGTCGAGCGTAATACGCGCAAGCGGGATATTCAACGAGATAATAAAGAATGGAATAACAACGAAATCACCATAAATGCGGTACTTCACATAGATGAGTTATTCAACGAAATAATAAATAATAATAAAAAGCGGAAGATATTTCAAGTAATAAAAGGCGGAACCAGAAACGCAGTAAAAGCGAGATATTCAATGAATAATAATAAAATGGAATAAAAACCGAATTTCAGCGTAAAACGCACAGAGCAGGGATATCCAACGAATAATAACGAATGGAATAACAACATAATTCACCAAGTATAGGGTGAGGCCGTATATATCAGAGTTATTCAACGAATAATAAAGAATGGAATAACGAAGTTCTCTTCATGAATATGAAAAAAATAATACCCTTACCTTATAAAGAAGAGTACTCAAGGCGGTAGAGGCGGGGATATACTTGAAGAAACTTGCACTACGCTCAAAGCTTTCTTAAGCGCTAAAAAGAAATACGCTCAAGATAGAAGAATAATTCTCTCTACGGTTTCTCTCTCTAGAGTTTGATGAATTAAGTAAGAAATAATGAAGGAATGAGCTTATTTATTTATAGAAGAATGGATGAATAGTAACCAATCCATGAACGGTCGAGATCGATTTACTTTAAGCGGATGGTCTCCAGTTGGTTTACAATAAAATATAATATATTACTATTTATAATCTAATAAAACGAATAACTTTAAAAAAGATTTTACTATAAAAACACTTATCTGAGAGCCTTATCTATGCAAATACTATACATAATAAAATATATAATATATTCTAATTATTGTCTAATAAAACGAATAACTTTATAAAAGTATTACATTTTATATAAAAAAGATTTTACTATTAGCCTAATAAAAGCGAATAACTTTATAAAAGTATTACATTTTATATAAAAAACTTTTTCTTTTTATTACATTAATAATACTAATAAAACAAAACTTCATCATCATTATTATTATTCACACTATTAATCGACCCGAATCGTTTCGAGAAAGAGGGGCTTTCGATAAGAATTTCTCCTATAGGCGCGATTAGGTGACCAAACCTCTCCTTGGCGAAACTTACTAGACATCGTTAATATTGCGAATAATAATATTAATAACTTCATCATCTCAATTATAAAATATCAACAATAATTGAATCGATTAACGTGAGATACTATGCGATAATTAATGAAGCGATAATTGAACAAAAGCGGTGACTTCTCACGTAAGCATCGATAATCAATCTCAGTGTGCTACTTATGCAACCACGTGTATTCCTGTACTTTTAACACCGGGTGTTTCAACAGTTAACGGTAAAACTTCCGTCGTTATTTTCATAAAAATATTTTTGTCGTTTTCTCAATCCGACAATAATTTTGTTGTGGGGTCCACCAATGATTGTGCCATCGTACGAATATTCCCCGACCAATCGAATATTATAAACAACTTGCGTACTTTGCAAAATTTCTAAATATCACCCACAACTATAACATTATATCAAATTCATTCCATAATATTTAAAAATGATAATTATAGAAAATTCATCTTTATTCATAAAAGTTGGGGTCTTACTGATAACACGAGGTTGTATGTCATTAGACATCTTGTATGATAGTGGCAAAACACCCTTCCAAAGTTGGGTTCACCTCACCCTATTGTTGTTCACCAAAATCGCTTATTAAGTTACGTATAATATATACGACACATCTCTTAGGTCCTCAATACAATTATATATTGTATGTCATGCCGCTTTTATAATGTGTTGAGAAACTTTGACAGCCCTCGGACCACCACACTATTCCTTGTTATCCCCATTTCGACCCAAATACACTCTTATTACACGAAAGGAATTGTGAAGCAAAAGGGTGAGCACAACTAGCTCAATAAAGAATATCATGACTAAAGATAATTAAATTATCAATAGCCTTCATTAGTAATAAATCAGAGATTTAAAACATATGGTAGATGATAAAACTTTTCAACCATAGTTGCGATTGGAACGAAGCGATCCATTAGAAGAGTCAAATAGACCATTATGTAGTCTATTATCTCCTCCATGTTAAAAGTCCACCAACGATGTTTTAACCATGTAACATCGATCAACAATTTCATCCACAATCATGTGAATAACTCATAATCATATTTGTAATTCTAAATTCCTCTTCTCATCCGGAATCTAAGATAATTTTCATCACATGTCTTTACCAAACATCAAAGATCATGGTTATACCAAATCACGCCTCGCTCATAATCATACTAATAAATTCATCTTCGCACTACTGGCCAAAGATATTCATCAACAGCTTCATCTTTGCACTACATGCCAAAGATTAGACTGCAAAGATGGTCCAGCCCGGTAGCTTGGCCGCTAACTCCGCAAAGAGTTCTCGTATAATAAAACTCTTGTTAAAAAATGATTAAAATTTTAATTGATTGAGATATGTAGTTAATGTAGGTAATTAGAATTATTGTTTATTATAAATTATTTTATTATTTTTAATATTTATTATTATTATTACTATTTTTGGTGTAGCAAAATTTTGCAAAAAAAAAAAATAGGGGAAGAAGCCCATGGTAAAAGGCTTAACCGCCACGGCCTCGATTTTCATTCGACCAAAAACCCGGGCCTTTTTGGCCCGCCCTCCCGTTAGCCACCTCTACCAAAGATATTCAACAACATGTCATCTTTGCACTACGGGCCAAAGATATTCATCAACAGTTCATCTTTTCACTTCAGGCCAAAGATAATCAACAACAGGTTATCTTTGCACTACGGGCCAAAGATATTCATCAACAATTCATCTTTGCACTACAGGCATTCAACAATAGGTCATCTTTGCACTACATACCAAAGATATTAATATTTTAAAAAAATATATAAACATTTCAGAAGTTATATAAACAATAATTATAACCAAGTTGATCAATTCACCTTTGCACTTAAGCTAAAGATAATCGTTTATAAATTCAATGGTCAGCGATCATACCAAATAACAATTCATCTCAGTCTTCTTCGCCAAAGAGAACCCATAGTCACGATCATACCAATAATCTATCCATCTTTACACTTAAGTCAAAGAGAAATTTCATCATAGGAATTATAAAATGTTATATATGATAATAAAACAATATGATCAACAACCCGCATTTAATTTCGAGAGTAAGATTCATAAATCAATGATTTCATAACACCTTAATCGAAATGTTATAAACCACTTAATAATCTCATTATCTAATATTATTAATATTATCATAATATTTTAATCATTTCTTAAACTTATAAACAATTTAATCCAATTGTTTACACTTTAATATTTATTGCATTTAATCATCCTAAAATGTCAAACTCATAAGATTTCATCATCAATAACCAAAATCCTCATCAAAAATCTACATATACCTCATAAAGGATTCTCAAGCCATAAAATCCTATTTTTCAATTTTGTTACTTCACATAAAATATTTAATTTATTTATTCATAACTATTCTATTTTCATGAAAAATACCAAATCAGTTCCAAAAATATTTCTTTTCTGGGATTTAGCATAATATAGTCCCATATTGAACATATATTTTTCTCGAAATTTTTAAAATTCATTTACTATTTTTCACATGGTCAAAACTGCCGAATATTTAGACATTTATCATAAATTGTACTTTTGTCCAAAAATTCCGAAATTTACAAAATATACTGATGTTATATAGATGTACTCCCAATAAAAATTTTACCAATTTTGGAGTTAACCACAAGGAGTTATAAGGGTTTACTTTTAAAATAGTCTTTTCTCATAAAATCCATAACTCCTAATCTATACATCCAAAAATTACCATTTTTGGACACAATTAAGGAAACTCATCAAATTATCATTTCAAATTTTTTCAAGATTTTTTAAGGTTTAGAAAAATTTTGAAACTGAAAAACATAATAACCCTTAAAATCCACTTACCTCGATAAAGCAGATTTCGGCCTAATGTAAAGTCAAGGAACTTTTGCACTTTGAATAAAGAACTCTTAAAGTATCTAAATACTCACAAAATACGCTTGATAATATAGAGAAAAGAGAGAAAACTTATGTTTACGGTGTGATTTTAATTCTAACATAAGCACCTATTTATAGGAAAATGGTAGAACGCCAAAGGAGACTAAATTAATAAAATAATATATTAATTATTTCTCATTTCATACGCACCAGCCATTTAAGACCAGCTCACCACACTTGAATATCAATTCTGCACATGCATTCAACACCAACCAAAAAGTGGGTCCCACCCAATTTTAATAAAAATCATTTTATTTTCCGAAACTTCAGTAATTCATAGAAAATAGCCCGTTTATCAGAAAATACGAATTTTATGTCCATTTCACATGAAATCGAATTCTCTACAACTTTACAGAAGAAAGTTTTTCCAAATTCCAAACCAAAAATATCCGAAATCCATAAACGGATGATTTTCAATACCTTATAAAATTCATAACAAATCATACGTTAATTTTAACGGTTCAAAATTTGTGGACATATACTCAACTTATATATGTATAACATATCCAAAAATCATAACGATCCAACGGTTCGGATTAAAAATTATAACTCATGCAATAGAGATTTAAGAACACAGATTTGAGTTTTTAATACCTCTAATCCGACAAAATACTGATAAAACACCTCAATATTAATTCCTTCATTTATAACCACATAAATAAATCCATCATTTATATCCGCATCAAATAAATATTTCCTTATCATATAAATCAATAAATAATTATCACAAATAATATTACAGAATCATAATTATGAAAACCAGGTGGTTTTTAGGAAAGAGGGGCTTTCTAATAAAGATTTCTCTTACTTGCGCTGCAGAATTAGGTGACCAAACTTCTCCTTGGCGAAACTTCCGAGCATTACCAATAATGCTATCTAATAATATTATTCAAATAATATGAATTATTGATCCGATAATGGAAAATACTTGTGCAGTGACAATTATTGCAACAACAATAATATAAACTATCAACGCAGTAATTATTGAATCAATAAAATAAAATATTGAACGATAACTCATCGTAACAATTATTGAGTAGTGCCTTCTTACGTAAGAATTAATAATTCAAAATCATCATGCAATACCGTGGCCATCGCTTGCACCACGCCAGATATCGTATTTTAACCACCAGTATTCCAACAATTATTAATTGCGTAACAACTATGCCGTTATTTATAAAAACTCAAACTTGTTGTTTTCTTTCTTCATCCGATGCGCTTATTTTGTTATAGGGGCACACAAATGGTCATACTTGTGCATATTAATATTCCCCGACAAATGCAAGAATATTCCACGACCAAACGAATATTCCCCACGTAAATGAATATTTTATAACCACTGCATATTTTGAAAAATTTCATATATCACCCTTAACTTTAACTTTTTATCAATTTAACCATTTATTGAATAACAATTATAAGAAAAAATTAAATACTTTTATTTCATAGAATTTGGGGTCTTATATGGTCGATTAATAGTGTGAATTTTAATAATGATGATGAAGTTTTGTTTTATTAGTATTATTAATGTAATAAAATAGAAAAGTTTTTATATAAAAGCAGAATACTTTTATAAAGTTATTCGTTTTATTAGACTATAAATAGAATATATTATATTTTATTATGCATAGTAAAAAAATCTTTTATATAAAACAAAATACTTTTATAAAGTTATTCGTTTTATTAGATTATAAATAGAATATATTATATTTTATTTAAAAATTTTGTTTTATTAGAATATTTTATAGTAAACCAATCCGGATCGTCTGCTTAAAAGTAAATCAATCTGGACCGCATTGGAATTAGTTACTATTCATCCATTCTCCTATAAATAAAGCTAATTCCTTCATTATTTCTTACGAATTCACTAAAACTCTAGAGAGAGAAACTATAGAGAGAAAGAAGAAAAGTATTCTGCTACTTCACTACTCCTATATCCAGTTTGTTCTAAGCTAATTCCTTCATTATTTCTCTCGTATTCATGAAGAGAACTTACATTATTCAATTTTTTATTACATTGGAATAATCAGATATCGCTGATTCACCCTATACTTGGTGAAATTCTTACATTATTCCATTCTTTATCATTATCTTTGAATAACTTTGTGCATCATGCCAAGCATCGCATACACGGTGAAATTCTTACATTATTCCATTCTTTATTATTCTGGTTGGAACATCCTCGCATACGTGCGTTTCGCACGACTGATTCCGTTATTTATTATTCATTGGAATATCTTGTGCGTGCGTTCTGCACGACTGGTTCCGTTATTTATTATTACATTGGAATAACCTCATGCTGCATGGATTCTATCGCATGCCTGATGATTTCTTTTGTCATTCTGTAAAATCCCAAATTTTACGAATAAAGATTTAAATTTCTCGATTTTTTTTTTTGAATATTATGGTGTGAATTTAATATAATGTTATAGTTGTGGGTAATATTTATAAATTTTGCAAAGTATGCAAGTTGTTATATTATATTCGATTGGTCTGGGGAATATTCTTTGTGTTTTGAGAATATTCGACGACGCATACAATCATTAGTGGACCCCTTAACGGAATTGTTGTCGGATTGAGAAAACGACAAAAAATATTTTTATGAAAATAACTACGGAAGTTTTACCGATTATCTTCGTTGAAACACTTGGTGTTAAAAATGCAATAATACACGTGGTTGCGTAAGTAGACACGGTATTGATTATTGATGCTTACGTGATAAGTCACTCAATTTTGTTTTATTGATATTATTAATGTAATAAAAGCGTAAAAGCTTTTTATATAAAAATGTAATACTTTTATAAAGTTATTCTATAAATAGAATATATTATATTCTATTATGTATAGTATTTTTTACATAGTAAAAAATCTTTTTATATAAAACATAATACTTTTATAAAGTTATTCTATAAATAGAATATATTATATTTTATTATGCATAGTGTTGCATAGTGCCTGCATAGTATTTTGCATAGTAAATCTTTTTATATAAAACAGAATACTTTTATAAAGTTATTCGTTTTATTAGATTATAAATAGAATATATTATATTTTATTTAAAAGATTTTGCTTTAAATCTGGACCGTCCGATTAAAAGTAAATCAATCTGGACCGTTCATGAATTAGTTATTATTAGACTTGGCAAAAGTAGCCCAGGCCCGCGGGCCGGGCCAGCCCGCCCGTAAAAAATTGGGCTATGGGCTTTATTTTTTCAGCCCACTAAAATTTGCGCCTTTTTGGCCCGACCTAATTTTAGCCCGGCCCAATGAAAGCCCGTCCGTGGGCGCCCGGCCCACTCTTTCATTTAAAAAAAAAACCTATCTCTGCTTAGTATGTTACTTGGGATTGGGAAGAGAAAAATTAAAAAAGAGAAACATACTGAAAGACAAAAGTTACGTCTTTGTCTCTACTTGAATGCTTCTTTTCCTAGATCTAGATCTGATCTCTCTGGCTAACCAACCTAACCTAATCTAATCTCTTATCTCTCCGGCTCTCCCTAAGGGGCAAGGCCGCAACTCGCATACTGAGAGTGATCGATCGACGACGACGGTCACGACGCCGACTCTAATCTTTACTCTAATCTTCGAAGTTCACAAATCCACACTTCGAAGTTCGATCGATCGATGACGGTCATGACTCACGAGACTCGCGACGCCGACTGGGTAGGTTTTCTTTTCGTCCCAAATCCAAATTTACAAGGTGTGAGACCAATTTCTCTCTGAAATCTAGGTAATTTTTTGTTGTTTTCTGTTAAATCATTTCTTTTGGGTGTTAAACTGTTAATGGAAGTCACTATCTTTGAACCGGCTTAAGAAAAATTATCTCCTCGTTTATTATTATTTTACTGATTGATTGTGTTTTTTAGATGTACACTTTGAGTGTATGCATAAATTAGTTTGACTGGAAAAGTTACAAATACTACTATACTAGTTTGAAGGCTGCATACAAATTCTCTGGGTTCTTCTGCTTTAAAAAGTTAAGGCTGTTTCTTCATGAGTATGGAGGGTTGGAGGCATTTATATTCTTTTAATAAAGAATATTAATTGTAGAAAATGAATGATTCACAAGGGCAAAAGCAACTGTTAAGTCTGTTATGTTTATGGTTTCCTAATTTCTTTTTAAATAAATAAGATATGACAATGGACAGACATATCTGATTTTATATTCATATACATGTGTGAAACTGATTTGATCATGCTGCTTTGAAATTCCTGATTTGGTTGTTTGAACAAAGTTCATCTTTTAGGGATAATAACATGTCTACATATGACTTGTGAGCATAAAAAGAATTATTTGATTTATTTGATAATAGCCAATGGACATCACATTATAATCTGATTTATTTGTGAAAAGAGGGTATGACTTATTTGATTTGTTTGCATGTGTTTGTAGAGTTCTTATGGATCGACGAGATCGTGTAAAAATTGATTTGATTGATGGGGGAGTTGAAAGCTCGGATAATTTGACACAACCAATTGACAGTTCGAAGAAAAAACGAAGGGAAGAAAGTTTAATTTGGAATTAATATGAAAAAAGGTAGATCCTTCAACCAAAAAGTTAAGAGCATATTGTAAAACATGCACAAAAATTTATACTATTGGAGATGGTGGTAGTTCTCATGGGACTAGAAATTTGCATGCATATGAAAAGTCATGTCCCGGTTTAGTTAACCAAAATGTGACTCAAATGCATCTAGATCATGAAGGAAAAATGCTTAATAGAAAATTTAGTCAGCTCATTTATAGGGATAAAATGGCTGAAGCAATCATGATGCATAACTATCCATTCTTGATTGTTGAACATGAAGGATTTCAAAGAGTGCATAACTATTTGAATTTGGATGTGAAATCGTATACTAGAAACACTGTCAAAGCGGATTGTATTAAAATTTATAAGCTTGAGAAAGCAAAATTGAAACGTGCATTTGAGAACATCCGCGGTAGAATTTGTCTCACTTCTGATTTGTGGTCGTTCGGTACTAGTGAGGGTTATATTTGTTTAACTGCTCACTTTATTGATCATGATTGTGTGTTGCACAGTAGGATTATAAATTTCTATCATTTCCCCCCACCACATACCGGTACTCTTTTATCAGAAAAAATCTTTGAGTTTTTAAAGGATTGGGGAATTGAAAAAAAGATCTTTTCCATCACTTTAGATAATGCAACAAACAACTACAACATGCAAAATTTCTTGAAGGCTCATTTGAGAGGAAACTTGCTTTGCAATGGTAGTTTTTTCCATGTTCGGTGTTCTGCTCACATATTAAATCTCATTGTTCAAGATGGTTTGAAAATTGCAAGTGAACCTTAATGCAAAATTAGAGAGAGTGTCAAATATATTAAGGGATCCGAAAGTAGATTATTAAAGTTTGTTACATGTTGTGAACAATTGCTTGTGTCCGTAGAATCGGGTTTGCGTTTGGATTGTGTGACTAGATGGAATTCTACATGGGAGATGCTTAATAGTGTTCTGAAATATAAAGATGTATTCTTTCAATATGCCATGGTTGAACCATCTTACACAACTTGTCCATCAAATGATGAGTGAGAAATAACACAAGCTATCACTACATTTTTGAAACCATTTTGGAAAATTACAGAACTTTTTTCTGAAATGAGTTATCCAACAGCAAATCTTTATTTCTTACATGTGTTGAGGATAAAAGAACTTTTGATGTATAATAAGTCTTGTGAGATTGAGGTAATTAGAAACATGGCAAATGAGATGTTGCCAAAGTTTGACAAATATTGGAACGACTATGTTGTTATATTGTCCATAGCTACTATTCTTGACCCAAGGTATAAGGTGCAATTTGTCAAATTTAAATTGAAAAAATTTGAGACAGATGAGTATGTTATAAATAGAAAAGTGGAGAAAATTGTGGATGCTATGAAATCTTTGTTCATGGAATATGCAATGGAGTTGTCAAAAGATGGTTCACAACAACCTCAAGATGGTGTAGGGACTTCAACTATTGCTATCAATAACACACGTGAATATAGTGATGATGAGTTTGATGTAAGTAAAGTTTTCATGTATTATAATTTTTTTAATTTTTTGCATATTTATCTATATTGCATATTTGTGTTGATGAACTTTTGATCTTTAAAATTTTAAATAGGAGTTTGTGAGGGAAGTGCAAGGTACTACATCAACAAGAACGGAATTAGAACAATACTTGGAGGAGAAAATTGTGACTAACAAATCTTCTTTTAATATTCTAGAAGAGTAGAAAAAACTTTCTGAGAGGTACTCAATCCTTATTTTTTATTCTAGTTTTATACCTTGATTTTATACATGACTATTGACTAATGACTATTTAGTACTTTCAAATATTACGTTATTATAGATATCCAATACTAGCAAATATGACATATGATATCTTATCAATTCCAATTACAACGGTTGCTTCGGAGTCAACCTTTAGCATTGGAGCAAAAGTTCTCACAAAATATCGTAGTTCGTTTCTACCGGATAATGCACAAGCATTAATTTGTGGACGTAATTGGATTTGTGGATATGAAATATAAGGTTTGTTCTAGTTATAAATATTTTTACTTTAATTGTAGTTTTTTAGTTCAATTTTGGGTATTGATATTTTAAATTGGCATTTTTAATATAGATGATGGGCTGACGGACGACCAACTTTTGGTACTGCTAGTTGCAAATCAAGAGTTAAAGGGTTCTAATTCTAACATGGGTGAAATTACAAGGAGTGACTAAACATTACTCACTAGTAAGTACTTCAATTTTTATGGACTATTACTTTGATTTTTGTTTGATTTTTCAAGTATTAACATGGACTATTACTGTGATTTTTTTATGTTAGTATGTACTATGTAGGACTGAGACAGTTTGCTTGTTCTAAGTTCAATTTGACAACCATTTGCTTTGTTACGGAGTTCGGCTATGTTTGCATTTTAGTCACTTTAGTATGTTAGTATTTTCTACATTAGTCCAATTTGCCAACCAGCCATGATTTGCTAGTCCAATTTTTAACCAGCTTTACTGATCACTTTAGTATGTTAGTATTTTTTTCCGTAGATCTGTATTTTCTGCTTCCCATGTTAAGAGATAAAATTGTGTTGCTTATTCGGAGATCGGTTATGTTTACATCACTTTAGTATCTTATGTTTGCATTTCAGGTTTACATTCACTTTAGTATGCTATGTTTGCATTTCAGTTTACACTTCTGATCACTTTAGTATCTTCGAGAGATCCGTGTTTTCTTGTTCAGCTATCAAGTGTTCAGCTGATGTTACTAGCACAGTTCTACCAAATATAAATATATAATGACAAATTTATGAATCTATTTGCACAGGATGTCATGCCAATCTTGGATTGAGAAGATGGGATTGCAAGCATATTTTGGAGCTTATTTTGAAGCGGTGCAATGAGCTTATTTTAAAGATACAGTGAGGACTAAGAAGATGGGATTGCTCATGTTTTGGAGTGGCTTATTTCCTATGGGATTGGATTGCAACTTGCAATCATGTTTTTCTTTAGCAGTGACTGCAGTGTTAATGTGTTATCTTTAATCTTTCTTTTTCAACATTTGAATTGAGGAATGTATTAAGTTCAACCAATTATTATTTATATGTTAATCAATACTGATAATATGAGATATTGAGATTTTATATGGTTGATTTATAGATTTAAAAAAAAATACAAAAAAAGCTCATGGGCGGTAGTTTGACCTAAACGCCTCACACACGAACCGCTTATGTCTAGCCCACCCAAACCTTAAGGCCATTTTGCTCCTACCAGACAAACTGAATTCAGCTTAATGTGTCTAGTTGCTATGTAGTCCATTCTTCTATAAATTGAAGTTCATTCCTTCATTATTTCTTACTTAATTCAATTTGAAACTCTGAGAGAAACCGTAGAGAAATTATTCTTCTATCTTAAGCATATTTCTTTAGCGTTTAAGAAAGTTTTGAGCGTAGTGTAAGTTTCTTCAAGTATATCCCCGCCTACCGCTCGAGTACTCTTCTTTATAAGGTAAGGGGTATTATTTTTTCATATTCAATGAAGAGAACTTCATTATTCCATTATTTATTATTCTCATTGAATAACCTATCTCATGCCATCTCGCATACATGGTGAAATTCATTGTTATTCCATTCTTTATTATTCATTAGAATATCCTGTGCTCACAGCATTTTTACGGACTGGTTCCGCTTTATTATTCTGTTGGAATATCCTCGCCTATCGTTTTTACCGGACACGGTTCCGTTATTTATTATTCATTGTGGTTCCGTTATTTATTATTACATTGGAATATCCTCGTCTGCGTTTTTACATCGGACTGGTTCCGTTATTTATTATTACATTGAATAACTCCGTCATCTGAAGTACCGCATGCATGGTGATTTCTATTGTTATTTCATTCTTTATTATTCTGGTGGAATATTCGCATTAGGTGCGTGTTACGCTTTGACCGTTCCGTTATTTATTATTACGTTGAATAACTCGCCATCACAAGTACCGCATACATGGTGATTTTTTTGTTATTCCATTCTTTATTATACTCAAATTGGTTAAAGTTTTAACTTTTATACTTGAAATTAGTGGAATATCCTCGATATTTGCGCTTCATCCAAAGATCTTTTAGTGGAAATATTCTTCTGAGCATTCTTGAATTTTACTCTACAAAGAAGTATCACGTTGACAATTTGGACGTTATTAGTTCCTGAATAAATTAATTCTTGAACTTGTTTTATTGAATTCTTATATCATTGTCATCATCCTCATATTTATATTTTGTTGAAAGTCATCTGTGGCCTATAGTGCATAGATGGACTTGGTATGATTATGACCGAGGATTATTCGGTAATCATGACCGTAATATTACAAATGATGTGGTAAAAGTCCTCATTGGCCTGTAGTGCATTGATGGACGAGTTGTTGGCATGATCACGACCATTGATGATGATACACGAATATCCTCGGCCGTAGTGCATGGATAATTTGTGGTTGTGATACTTATGAATATCCTTGGTCAGTAGTCTTGTGGGATGAGGTGGATTATTTATTAAGTCGAGTCCTAGCGATAAAAGTGTTGAAAAACCTTTTAAATCATAAAAGATAGTAGATTTTATTCTCTACTGACTCTTTTAATGGATTGCTTGTTCACCGCAGCTTAAACTTGATGTTTGTTATATTGTATCAGTTTAACACTGTTGAAGGCTAACGATAATTTATTCTTAATTATCTTAGTCATAATATTTCTTACTGGGCTAGTTGAGCTCACCCTTTTACTTTCATTATTTTCTTCAGAAAATGAGAACGTAATCGGGACTAGTCGGGGAACGGAGTGACGGTCCAGATGATAGTATTAGTAGTCCTCGCTATTCTGTTTAATAGTGTGACAATAAATGTAATGAGGACTTATTATGAGAGTGGATATTGTCTATAAGAAAATATTTGTATTAAAACTCACAGCTTTCTTGTTGTATATTAAAGATTGTATTTGCATTCTGTACCATGTATTTGGCGACTCAGAATAGGTGATGTATACCTATTTTGGGGGCATCACAGTTGGTATCAAAGCTTAGGGATATGATCCCTGGCTGAGATGTGAGACAAGAACTAGGAGGGGAGAGACGGAGAATTCCTTCGCTAGTATGACCTACATAAGTTTATTTGGTATTTAATTGGTCGGTCAGAGTATAGGGATAATATGTGATATGTTAATTAACCCTTGTTTTGTGGCAGTATTTGAAAATGACATCTGAGAATGTTGAGAATAGCAATGGAGCACAGGAGACCGTTGTGTCTCCACATATCAATAATCAGGATAATGTGCATCAGGAATACGACAATCCTCAGGCAAAAACAACACTGGCCAAATGATGAACGATGGAATATTCAGAGGCTTTATGCAATTCATGCAACAACAGGTAAGAGAGACTCATGTTCAAAATATAGGTGGAAATAATGGCAACCCACGGTCGGTCACCGCTAAGCAGTTCAAGGAGCTGGGACCATCGGAGTTTTTAGGAAAGCCAGAACCACTTAAGGCGGAGACGTGGTTAAAGCAGATCACCAAGATATTTAATGTCTTGGGATGCTTAGAGGAGCAAAAGGTTCCGTTTGCCACCTTTATGTTGCGTGAAGAGGCGACATCGGTGGGAATCGTAAAAGCGACTCCAGATCGACGACTCAAGATGTCTTGGGAGAAGTTCCAAGAGCTTTTCAACGACAAGTACTTTCCCGAAAGTATTCGTCACATGAAGGAGGTGGAGTTCATCAAGCTGGAGCAAAACAATATGACCGTGTCACAGTACGAGGCTAAGTTTGCCGAGTTGTCTCGGTTTGCATCCCATTTGGTCGATAATGAGGAGCGAATGACGCGAATGTTTCTAAAAGGTTTGAAACCCAATATACATCAATACCTCATTTCTCACAAACTTTGTTTATATTCAGATGTTGTGAATAGGGCTCAGTTATTGGAGCGCGATAATGAGTCAGCACAACCAAAAGGCAACAACCAATAACACGATAATAATCGTACCGATGGCAATGGTCATCGGAACAATGATAACCATCGTGGGGGAAATTATCATGCCATAAATGGTAACCACTTCGGTGGTAATCATGGCAAAGAAAATAGAAGTGGAAATTTCAAGAAGAGAAGGTTCAATAATGATGGAAAGACAGCAGCACCAGCACTCATTTCAAAGGAAGAAGAACGACCACCGGTCGTATGTTTCAAATGCGGACAGGAGGGACACATCCGTCCAAACTATACGCAGAAATCCAAAGCGTGTTTTAATTGCGAAAGAGAAGGTCACTTAGCTCGATTTTGTCGTATGGTGAAGTCAAGTCCAGCTGGGATGGTGATGCCAAAGGATGTCCTAGACAAGCCAAAGTCGGTAGTTTAAGAGAGAGCGTTTTTTTTTCGTGACGAGGAACCTGAATAAAATTATCACGAGTAAGTTGATAATAAATTCTTGCGAAGTCTATACCGTGTTAGATACCGGTTCTACTCACTCTTTCATTTCACCTAGTTGTGTTAAATGTTTGAATTTAACTCCGGAGAAGTTAGACTTTGATTTATCTGTTGAAACTCAGTTGGGAGAAACCTTCGTTACCTCCACTATTTATAAGTCTTGTTTGATTCAAATCGATACTTTCACATTACCTGTCGATCTTATCTCTTTGAAAATACTTATCTTTGATGTGATTTTAGGAATCGATTGGTTAACTACTCATTATGCTTTTCGTAAGGTTGTTAGCTTTTATATTTCTAACCAACCTGTTATGCGAATTCAAGCAACCAAAGCACTAAAGTCAATCACTGTTATATCAAACCATAAGTAAAGAGCTCCGATCCTTTCGTTGTTGACTTTCTTGTGTGGAATGCACCGAAGCCAGACTATCTATAGGGGACGTCGTGAATAACGGTGACAAGTTGATAGGTATCAATGTGACGTGTTATCCAAGTCTTGGATGAGAGTCACAGTTGTGAATGATATTTCTATTGTTAATAAATTTCCTGACGTATTTTTGAAGACTTCTTGGTCTACCCCAGTGCGTGAAATCGAATTTTGTACTGACCCCAGTACAAAACCCCATTTCTAAAACCCTTAAATATTTCTTCAACTAAAACGAACGTAACATGCGCCAAAGACGTTGACTCGAGCTGTTGAAGATTACGATCGTACCATTCAATACCATCGTGGGAAAACGAAAAAGTGGTAGCTGACGCGCGTTGAGTAGAAGATCGTATGCGTTTATGAGTGTGAATATACGAACCTACGTGAAGATAACGAATATACGATTAGAATCGAATTTAATCGATACAGTTAAAGCCGCTCAAGCTACATACTCAGAGCTGATGAATGTGAAAAAGAAGGTTCAAGAGGGCGTTATTCTAGAAGCAAGAATTGATGAAGAGAGGAAATGTCAACCCTCGATTTAATTGGCTCATTTGAAATCCTCGATCGAGTAGGAATTGTGTCCTATAGACTCGTTTTACCGCCAAGTATGTCGCGTGTTCATAATATTTTTCACATATCGATGTTACGTAAATATGTGGACGACCCGAACTACATTATTGATTTAGAACCGGACGAGATAGCGGATAATTTAACGTAAGAAGATGTACCTGTTAAAATCCTGGAATGTATTCAACACTCAAAAGTTATACCTCAAGAGTTAGAATCGGACGAAGTGTCCTCATCTGTTCGGCATACCAGGTACGTACGTAAATTTCGAGGGCAAAATTTCATAAGGAGGGGAGATTGTAAAATCCCAAATTTTACGAATAAAGATTTAAATTTCTTAATTTTTTTTTTAAATATTATGGTGTGGATTTAATATAATGTTATAGTTGTGGGTAATATTTATAAATTTTGAAAAGTATGCAAGTTGTTATATTATATTCGATTGGTCGGGGAATATTCTTTGTGTAGGGGAATATTCGTATGACGGCACAATCATTGGTGGACCCCACAACGGAATTATTGTTGGATTGAGAAAACGACAAAAATATTTTTATGAAAATAACGGCGGAAGTTTTACCGTTAATACTGTTGAAACACTCGGTGTTAAAAGTATAGTAATACGCATGGTTGTATAGTAGCACACGGTATTGATTATTGATGCTTACGTGATAAGTCACTCAGTTTTGTTTTATTGATATTATTAATGTAATAAAATAGAAAAGATTTTTATATAAAACAGAATACTTTTATAAAGTTATTCTATAAATAGAATATATTATATTCTATACTCCATGAAATTAGTGGAATATCCTTGATATTTGTGCTTCATCCAGTATCTTTTCGTGAAAATATTCTTCTGAGCATTCTTGAATTTTACTCTACAAAGAAGTATCATGTTGACAATTTGGACGTTATTAGTTCCTGAATAAATTAATTCTTGAACTTGTTTTATTGAATTCTTATATCATTGTCATCATCCTCATATTTATATTTTGTTGAAAGTCATCTATGGCTCAGTAGTGCATAGATGGACTTGGTATGATTATGACCAGGATTATTCTTTGTAATCATGGTATAGTAATGTTACAAATGATGTGGTAAAAGTCCTCATTGGCCCGTAGTGCATTGATGGACAACTGTTGGCATGATCATGACCATTGATGAATACACGAATATCCTTGGCACGTAGTGCATGGATAATTTGTGGTTGTGATACTTATGAATATCCTTGGACGTAGTGCAGGGATGAGGTGGATTATTTATTAAGCTAAGTCCCAGCGATAAAAGTGATGAAACCTTTTAAATCATAAAAGATAGTAGATTTTATTCTCTACTTGACTCTTTTAATGGTTTGCTTGTTCCGCTGCAGTTAAACTTGGTATTTGTTATATTGTATCAGTTTAACACTGTTGAAGGCTAACGATAATTTATTCTGTATTATCTTAGTCATAATATTTCTTACTGGGCTAGTTGAGCTCACCCTTTTACTTTCATTGTTCTCTTCAGGAAATAAGAACGTAGCGAGGACTAGTGTGAACCGAGCAGGTAGGCTCGTCGAGATAATATCATTAGTAGTCCTCACTATTACATTAAATAAAGTAATAATAAATGTAATAAGGACTCAATTAAGTGTGGATATTGTCTAGATGACAATATTTGTATTAAAACTCACAACATATGTTTTGTCGTATTTTACACGACTGTTGTATAATTAAGTTGTATTTGAATTTTGTACCATGTATTTGGCGACTCAAGATGGGTGATGTATACCTATTTTGGGGACGCCACGGTTAGTATCAAAGCTTGGGATATGATCCTGGGGCAGATGTGAGACAAGAACTAGGAGGGAGAGACGGGGAATTTCTTTGCTAGTATGACCTACCTAAGTTTATTTGGCATTTAATTGGACGGTCAAAGTATAGGGATAATATATTGCATGTCAATTAACCTTTGTTTTGTGGCAGAATTTGAAAATGGCATCCGAGAATGTTGAGATTAGCAATGGAGCACGTGAGAGATCGCCGAGTCTCCACAGATCAATAATCAGGATAATGTGCATCAGGAAGGCGACAATCCTCAGGCAAATAACAACACTGACCAGATGATGAATGATGGAATGTTCAGAGGCTTTATGCAATTCATGCAACATCAGGCAAGAGCGGCTCCTCAGCACAAAATGCGTGGAAACACCGGCAACTCTGACGGTCACCATCGCTAAGCGCTTCAAGAACTGGGACCACCAGAGTTTTTTGGAGAGCCAAAACCACTTAAGGCGGAGATGTGAATAAAGTAGATCTGCAAGATATTTGATGTCTTGGGATGCTCTGAGGAACAAAAGGTTCCCTTTTCCACCTTAATGTTGTGTGCAGAGACAGATTACTGGTGGGAATCTGTAAAACGTACTCAACCTGTCGCACTGAAGATGACTTGGGAGAAGTTCTAAGAATTGTTCAATGACAAGTACTTTCCCAAAAGTATTCGGCCACACATGAAAGAGGTAGAGTTCATCAAGTCGGAGCAAAACAACATGATCGTGTCGCAAAGACGAAGCCAAGTTTGCCGAGTTATCCCGTTTTATCCCCATTTGGTTGATAATGAGGAGAGAATGACGCGAATGTTTCTAAGAGGTTTGAAACCCGAGATACGCCAATATCTTACCTCTCATAAACAAAGCGATGTTTGTATTCGGGATGTTGTTAATAGGGCTCGCTTATTGGAGCGCGATAAATGAGTCAACCCAACCAAAAAGAGAGCGGTTGAAAAATGATAATACTAGTGATAGCAGTCATCGAAGCGGTGACAATAAGCGTGGAGGGAATCAACATGCTAGAAATGGTAACCACTTCGGTGGTAATCATGGCCAAAACAATAAGAATGTACATTTTAAAAAGAGGAGATTCAACAATGAGGGAAAGACGTCAGCATCAGCACCCGTTGTTAAGGAAGGAGAACGACCACCTATCATATGCTTCAAATGCGGAGGGGAGGGACATATCAGTCCAAACTGCGCGATGCCATCCAAAGCATGTTACAATTGTGGAAGAGAAGGTCACTTGGCCCGATTTTGTCGTGCACTGAAGACAGGTCCAGCTGGGATGGAGGCATCAAAGGCCGTCCCAGATAAGATAAAACCGGTAATTCAAGAAAGAGTGTTTGTTGTGACCTCCTAGAAATTAAGGAACCCGAACGAGGTCATCACGGGTAGGCTTATCATAAACTCTAGCGAAGTTTATACCTTATTTGATACCAGTTCTACCCATCCTTTTATTTCTCCTACTTGCGCTCAATGTTTAAATTTTACTCCAGAGAAATTAGACTTTGACTTATCTATTAAAACTCCATTGGGAGAAACCTTCATTACATCCACTGTTTATAAGTCTTGTTTGGTTCAAATCGGTACCCTCACATTACCTGTCGATCTTATTTCATTGAAAATACTTGCATTTGACGTAATTCTAGGGATTGATTGTGTGACGCCCCCAAAATTAGGTATACATCACCCATCTTGGGTTGCCACTTACATGGTACAGAATTTAAATACAACTTACTTAACATAACTCGTGTGGTACAATACGACATAAACCGTGAGTTTAAATACAAATATCGCTCTACTAGATATTATACAAACTCAAAAAGGAGTCCTCATTACAACTATTATCACACTATTTCACGAGAATAGTGAGGACTACTAATGCTATCTTCAGGACCATCACTGCTTTCCCAGACTCGTCCCGGCTATATTCTCATTTCAAGAGAACATTGAAAAAAGGGTGAGCTCAACTAGCCCAGTAAGAAATATTATGACTAAGATAATGCAGAATAAATTATCAATAGTCTTCAACAATGTTAAACTGATAAAATACAATAGACAACCAGTTTAACTGCAGCGGAATATGCAATCCATTAAAAGAGTCAAGTAGAAAATAAAGTCTACTATCTTTTAGGTTTTAAAAGGTTTTTCATCACTGTTATAGCTGAGACTCAACTTTAATAAATATTCCACATCATCGAATCACCCCTGCACTACGGCCAAGGATATTCTTTAGTATCACGACCACAATTATTCATGCACTACGGGCCAAGAATATTTGTGTATTCATTAATGGTCATGATCATGCCAACAATCGTCCATCAATGCACTACTACCAATCGAGGATTTTTATCACATCATTTGTAACATTACTACCATGAATTACAATCAATAGTCTCTCGGTCATAATCATACCAAGTCCATCTATGCACTACAAAAGCCACGATGACTTTCAACATAATATAAACACGAGGATGATGGCAATGATATAAGAATTCAATAAAACAAGTTCAAGAATTATTTTATCCGTGAATTATTAACGCCCAAATTATCAACACGATATCGTTTTGTAGAGTAAAATTCAAGAATGATCGTAAGAATATTTTCATGAAAAGATATCGGATGAAACGCAAATATCAAGGATATTCCACTAATTTCATGGAGTATAGAAGTCAAAGTTTTAACCAACGGGTATAATAAAGAATGGAATAACAAAAGAAATCACCATGCATACGATGTATCACATGCATGAAAGTTATTCCAATGTAATAATAAATAACGGAACCAGTCAAAGTTAAATTACACCGAAGCGATGTTCCAATGAGTAACAATAAAGATGGAACTGATCCTGTAAAACACATGATAGGATATTCCAACAGAATGATAAAGACGGAACCAGTCCTGTAAAACACACGCATGTGATGTTCCAACAGAATAATAAAGATTTTAACCAGTCCGGTGTAAAACACACGATGTGATGTTCCAACGAGTAATAATAAAGATTTAAACCAGTCCCAAATTGTAAAAAACACACGCATGTGATGTTCCAACAAAATAATAGAAGAATGTCACCAAGTATAGGGTAAACCACGTATACGAGTTATTCCAATGTAATAATAAGCAATGGAATAACAACAGCCTTTCTTCATGAATAAGAAAGAATAACACCCCTTACTTTTGGTAGGAGATTAAATCTTCGCAGCAGAAGTAGTAACAAAAATACTCTTCTTCTTTCTCTTATTCTCTCTATACTTTCTCTCTATAGCTTGAATGAATTAAGTGAAAATAATGAAGCCCTAGGCCTCTATTTATAGAAGATTTCTAGCTTAGCACCTCGCCGTGTGAAAAGGCAAGTGGCTTCACGATCGGGTTTTGGCCTCAGTAATGTGAAACGACAAGTGGTTCGACGCTCAGTAATGTGAAATGACAAGTGGTTCGACGTCTGGTAAAGGTAATTACTATTAACGAAGGTAAATACTATCGACGAAGGTAAATACTATTCACAAGGGTAATTACTTATCGACGGGTAATTACTATCGACGAAGGTAAATACTATTCACAAGGGTAATTACTATCGACGAAGGTAATTACTATCGACGAAGAGACTCTTAGATGATGACATATGAGCCCCCATAAAATAATCAAACTTACCACAAATCATTTTATTTTTCATCAACACATATTTAATCTTTCAACAATTATTAATCATTTATAACTTGTCGTCTCAATTATTGATTTAATACTATAACATATTATACGAGATGATACTTGTGACAATAATTGAATCAATAATATAAGAGATATGATGCACGTGAATTCATCAGAATAATAATTGAGCATAGGTGAATGACTTCTCACGTAAGCATCAATAATCAATATCGTATGCTACTATGTAACCACGCCAGACATCGTACTTTTACCAACGGGTAGTTCAACAGCTTTTAACGGTAACACCTCCGTAGTTATTTTATAAAATATTTTTGTCGTTTTCTCAATCCGACAATAATTACATTAATAGGGTCCACCAATGATTGAGCCATTGTACGAATATTCCCTAACAAAAAGAATATTCCCAGGCCAAACGAATATTTTATAACAACTTGCATACTTTGCAAAATTTATAAATATTACCCACAACTATAACATTATATCAAATTTATTCCATAATATTCAAAAAATAATATTTATAGAAAAAATTCATCTTTATTTATAAAAGCTGGGGTCTTACACCTGTGTTTAATAAAACACTATAACTACGATCGATGACTGTCGTTATAGACTTTTTAAATTTAAAAAAAAAATTAATTGTGTACATTTATCCAACAAACACAAATACAATATAAAATAAAACATAAAAAATTATTGTATACATGATTTAAAATCATTCACATTACAATTACAATAATTACAATCTTCTTCGAGAGAAGACTAACAACCTATATCAAACATTAAGTTACAATAACAATGAGAATGACCAAGATTCTATTATCGCAGAAAGCGTATCACGATCATATTACTACATATATTTTTCTCCTTGGTCTCTAATAATAATATCATTCTACAAAACGAATTACCCTTGGGTCATGCATTACCTTATGAATAACATCCTCGATGAGACGCTCCTCACGTTAACCTTTTGCTTTGAGTATATAGGGGTGGGTCCATATGCTCGAGAATGCTTTGCAATCCGGACACAGAATCGGATGTTGCGGTGCACTCCGTTTTTTTGTTCATACGAGTATTCAAGACTCGCTTTTACCTCTTGAACTTGCCTTGGGAATCGATAATTGTAGATTATGGGGATAAGCGAGTTGTCTTGTTTGACTAGGCCATTTCTTCTAAAACCAAATTTTGAGCAAAAGAAAATACTTCTTCCCTCGGGGTGGTCATCATCAACTATGTTGTATATTTTCCTAAAACAGAAAAAAAGAATGTACATCGTAACTCACAGATGCTTCAGATACTTTCTCTCTCTATAGCTCAATGAATTAAATGAAAATAATGAAGCCCTAGGCCTCTATTTATAGAAGATTTCTAGCTTAAGACCCGCCGTGTGAAAAGGCAAGTGGCTCGGCGACTAATGATGTAAAAAGAAAAGTGGTTTGGCCGCTTGTAATGTGAAACGACAAGTGGTTCGGCGCTTTTGTAATGTGAAACGACAAGTGGATCGACGTCTGTAAAGGTAATTACTATTAACGAAGGTAAATACTATCGACGAAGGTAAATACTATTCACAAGGGTAATTACTATTGATGAAGGTAATTACTATCGACGAAGGTAAATGCTATTCACAAGGGTAATTACTATCGACGAAGGTAATTACTATCGATTTAAGGTAAATACTATTCACAAGGGTAATTACTATTGACGTAGGTAATTACTATCGACGAAGAGACTCTTAGATGATGACATATGGCCCCCCATAAAATAATCAAACTTACCACAAATCATTTTATTTTTCATCAACACATATTTAATCTTTCAACAATTATTAATCATTTATAACTTGTCGTCTCAATTATTGATTTAATACTATAACATATTATACGTATGATACATGTGACAATAATTGAATCAATAATATAATAGATATGATGCAAAGAATTCTCAGTAGCAATAATTGAGCATAATTTGAGTGACTTCTCAAGTAAGCATCAATAATCAATACCGTAGCTACTACGCAAACCAATGCGACATCGTATTTTTTACCACCGATGTAGTTCAACAGCTTTAATTGGTAACACCTCCGCCGTTATTTTTATAAAATATTTTTGTCGTTTTCTCGATCCGAATGATAATTACATTGGGGGTCCACCAATGATTGAGTAGTTGTATGCAATATTCCCTAACAAAAGAATATTCCCGACCAAACTAATATTTTATAACAACTTGCATACTTTGCAAAATTTATAAATATTACCCACAACTATAACATTATATCAAATTTATTCCATAATATTCAAAAATAATATTTATAGAAAATTCATCTTTATTTATAAAAGTCGGGTCTTACAACCTCCCTTCTTATGAAATTTCTAGCCCTCGAAATTAGGGTACGCACTGGTATGTCAAGAGGTAAGGATACCTTGATTTCATTTCGATTCTAACTCCCAAGTCATTTCCTCAACATCGTGGTTCCTCCACAAAACTTTGACTTGAGGTATAACTCGGAGCGTAGAATATGTTCCTTCTTATCAAAAATTTGAACAGAACCTCACATATACGTCAAATCTTCCGCTATTTCATCCGGTTCTAACTCAATAATATGGTTCGGGTCTTTCACATATTTACTTAACATAGATATGTGAAAAACGTTATGAACACGAAGACATACTTGGCGGTAGAAAGCGAGTCTATAGGCCACAATAAGGATTTCTCCTATCAGGCGCCGCAATTAGGTGACCAAACTCTCCTCGCGTAACTTCTAGACATCGTTAATATTGCAAATAATAATATTAATAACTTCGTCATCTCAATTATAAAATATCAACAATAATTGAATCAATTAACGTGAGATACTATGCAACAATTACTGAAGCAATAATTGAACAAAGCTGAGTGACTTCTCACGTAAGCATCAATAATCAATACCGTGTGCTACTATGCAACCATGCATATTCCTGTACTTTTAACACCGGGTGTTTCAATAGTTAACGATAAAACTTCCGCCGTTATTTTCATAAAAATATTTTTGTCGTTTTTTCAATCCGACAATAATTCCGTTGTGGGGTCCACCAATGATTGTGCCGTCGTACGAATATTCCCCGACCAATCGAATATTATAAACAACTTGCGTATTTTGCAAAATTTCTAAATATTACCCACAACTATAACATTATATCAAATTCATTCCATAATATTTAAAAATGATAATTATAGAAAATTCATCTTTATTCATAAAAGTTGGGTTCTTACAATCTCCCCTTCTTATGAAATTTCGCCCTCGAAATTAGGGTACGTATCTGGTATGTCGAAGAGGTAAGGATACCTTGATTTCATTTCAGATTCTAACTCCCAGGTCATTTCCTCAACATCGTGATTCCTCCATAAAACTTTGACTTGAGGTATAACCTTGGAGCATAGAATATGTTCCTTCTTATCCAAGATTTGAACAGGAACCTCTTCATACGTTAAATCTTCCGCTATTTCATCCGATTTTAACTCAATAATGTGGTTCGGGTCTTTCACATATTTACGTAACATGGATATATGAAAAACGTTATGAACACGAGACATACTTGGCGGTAAAGCGAGTCTATAGGCTACAGTCCCTACTCGATCGAGGATTAAAAATGGGCCAATGAATCGAGGATTAAGATTTCCTCTCTTTCCAAATCTCGTAACTCCTTTCCATGGAGCAACACGTAACAACACATGATCTCCAATATCGAATTCCACGTCCTTTTAATGAAGATCAGCATAACTCTTTTGTCGATCTTGGGAGGTTTTTATACGTTGCCGGATCGTTTGTATCTTTTCCGTAGTCATACGTACTAACTCCGGTCCCAACAATGTTGCTTCACCCACCTCATCCTAGCATACTGGAGAATGACACTTTTTTCCATACAACGCTTGAATGGAGCCATGCCAATAATTGCTTGATAACTGTTGTTGTAGGAAAACTCCACCAATGGTAAGAACTTGTCCCAACTTCCCTTGAAGTCAAGGACACAGAGTCTTAATAAATCTTCAAGAGTTTGAATAGTCCTCTCTGATTGTCCGTCCGTTTGAGGATGATATTCCGAACTAAATCGTAAATCCGTGCCCATAGCTTTTTGCAAACTAACCCAAAATCGTGAAGTGAATCTTGGGTCTCGATCAGAAACTATGGATACTGGCATACCATGCAATCTTACAACCTCGTTTTTGTACATACGAGCAAGACGTTCAAGTGTATAAGTTTCTCGTATAGGTAAGAAATGAGCAGACTTGGTCAATCTATCAACAATGACCCAAATTGCATCTATGCCTTGAGAAACCTTGGGAAGATCAGTAATGAAATCCATGGTAATGTGCTCCCACTTCCATTCTGGAATTTCAAGTGGTTGCAATGGACCTTTTGGTACCTGATGCTCCGCCTTGACTCATTGACACGTTAGACACCTTGAGATAAACAGCGCTATCTCTCTCTTCATATTGCCCCACCAAAATGTATGTCGAAAATCATGATACATTTTAGTACTCCCAGGATGGATTGCAAACGGTGTGTTGTGCGCCTCCATCATGATTTTATACTTTAACTCAGGGTCGTTAGGAACACAAAGTATGGAGTTGACTCGAAGTATTCCTTCTTCATCGATTCTTGCTTCCGGCATAACACCTTCTTGTACTTTCTTCCTCATATGCATCGGCTCCGTGTCTATAGCTATAGCAAAGCCTTTAACTTTATCGATTAAAGTCGGTTCCACTCAGATATTCACCATCATCACTGGGTCCTCGAATCTTTATCTCTATCTCCATCTTTTGCAAGTCATACAAAATGGGCCTTTATGTTGACAATATCGCACTTTCGTGCGCATATGATCTTCTACTCAATCGTCATTATACCACGCACGTTCACTTTTACAAGATGGTATTGGATGGTATGATCATAATCTTTCAACAGTTCAAGCCAACGTCGTTGTCGCATGTTTAGTTCCTTTTGAGTGAAGAAATATTTGAGGCTTTTATGATCCGTAAAGATCTCCACTTTCTCCCCATACAAGTAATGCCTCCAAATTTTAAGTGCAAAGACAACAGCTGCCAACTCTAGATCATGAGTAGAATAATTCCTCTCATATTCTTTGAGTTGTCGAGAGGCATATGCTATGACTTTCCCATGTTGCATGAGAACACATCCTAACCCTTTGCCTGAAGTATCACTGTAGATGACAAATCCCTCCGAGCCAGATGGTATTGTCAGAACAGGTGCTGAAATGAGTCTTCTCTTAAGTTCTTGAAAATTCTTCTCACATTTCTCACTCCAACCGAATTTTGTATCTTTCCGAGTCAGTTGAGTTAAGGGAGTAGCGATTCGAGAAAACCCTTCTACGAATCTCCGATAATAACCAGCTAAGCCGAGAAAGCTACGTACTTCGGTCACTGATTTAGGTTGTTTCCAGCTTTGAATGGCTTCAATCTTTGCCGGGTCAACAGATATTCCATGAATTGATACCACGTGCCCAAGGAATGCTACTTCCTCAAGCCAGAACTCGCATTTCTTCAACTTGGCATAAAGCTTGTTTTCACGAAGCTTTTGAAGTATCAGCCTCAAGTGCTGCTCATGATCTTCACGACTTTTGGAATAAATAAGGATGTCATCAATAAAGACGACTACAAAGTGATCCAAATATTCCTTGAATACTCGGTTCATCATATCCATGAAGGCAGCAGGAGCATTAGTCAATCCAAAAGACATGACTAGAATTCATAATGCCCTGTACCGAGTTCTGAAAGCCGTCTTTGGAATGTCATCGGTTCTAATCTTCAATTGGTGATATCCGGAACGAAGATCAATCTTTGAAAAGAATTTGGCGCCTTACAACTGGTCAAACAGGTCATCAATACGTGGCAATGGGTACCTATTTTTGATGGTGACATGATTCAACTTCCGATAATCAATACAAAGTCGCATACTCCCATCTTTCTTCTTCACGAATAGAACAGGAGCACCCCAAGGAGAAGTACTAGGATGGATAAAGCCAATATCTAACAATTCCTGCAGTTGGGTCTTTAACTCCTGAAGTTCAATAGGAGCCATTCGATATGGGGCTTTGGAAATGGGTTTTGTACCAGGTTCAAGGTCGATAAAAAATTCAATTTCACGTTCTGGGGGTAGGCCATGAATTTCTTCAGGGAATACGTCAGGAAATTCATTAACAATAGAAATATCATTCAAAACTGACGTATTTTTGTTTAGATCCGTGACATGAGCTAAGAAAGCTTGACATCCATTTTTCAATAAACGAATAGCTTTATGGCTTGAGATGACAGTGATTGATTTTAATGGTTTGGTTGCTTGAATTCGCATAATAGGTTGGTTAAGAATATGAAAGCTAACAACCTTACGAAAACAATCAATTTTTGCATGATGAGTAGTTAACCAATCAATCCCTAGAATTACGTCAAATGCAAGTATTTTCAATGAAATAAGATCGACAGGTAATGTGAGGGTACCGATTTGAAACAAACAAGAATTATAAACAGTGGATGTAATGATGGTTTCTCCCAACGGAGTTTCAACAGATAAGTCAAAGTCTAATTTCTCTGGAGTCAAATTTAAACGTTGAGCACAAGTAGGAGAAATAAAGGAATGGGTAGAACCGGTATCAAATAAGGTATATACTTCGCTAGAGTTTATGATAAGCTTACCCGTGATGACCTCATTCGGGTTCCTTGCTTTCGGGAGGTCACGACAAACGCCTCCTCCCTTGACCATCGGGCTTTGACTTTTTCAAGGCGCCCTTTGGTGCCTCCATCCTAGTTGAACTTGTCTTCGATGAACGACAAAATTGGGCTAGGTGACCTTCTCTTCCACAATTATAACATGCTTTGGACGGCATCGCGCAGTTTGGACTGATATGTCCCTCTCCTCCACATTTGAAGCATATGATAGGTGGTCGTTCTCCTTCCTTAACAACGGGTGCTGGTGCTGACGTCTTTCCATCATTGTTGAATCTCCTCTTCTTGAAATGTCCATTCTTATTGCTTTGGCCATGATTACCACCGAAGTGGTTACCATTTCTAGCATGTTGATTCCCTCCACGCTTATTATCACCGCTTTGATGACTGTTATCACTGGTATTATTATTTTGTCGGCTGCTCTATTTTGGTTGGGTTGACTCATTATCGCGCTCCAATAACTGAGCCCTATTAAAAACATCCAAACACAGTTTATGAGAGATAAGATATTGACGTATCTCGGGTTTCAAACCTCTTAGAAACATTCACGTCATTCTCTCCTCATTATCAACCAAATGGGACGCAAACTGGGACAACTCGGCAAACTTGGCTTCGTACTGTGACACGGTCATGTTGTTTTGTTCCAGTTTAATGAACTCTACCTCTTTCATATGACGAATTCTTTCGGGAAAGTACTTGTCGTTGAACAGCTTCTTGAACTTCTCCCAAGACATCTTCAAGGTCTGGGCGAGTTGAGTACGCTTTACGATTTCCACCAAGAATCCGCCTCGCCTCAAGCAACAATGAAGGTGGCAAAGGGAACTTTTTGCTCCTCGTAGCATCCCAAGACATTAAATATCTTGTTGATCTTCTTTATCCACGTCTCCGCCTTAAGTGGTTTTGGTTTTCCAAAAAACTCCGGTGGTCCCAGCTCCTGGAACTGTTTGGCGGTGACCGTCCGAGAGTTGCCAGTGTTTCCACCTGCATTTTGGACAGGAGCCGTTCTCACCTGATGTTGCATGAATTGCATGAAGTCTCGGAACATTCCATCATTCATCATTTGGTCAGTGTTGTTGTTTGCATGAGGATTGTCGCCTTCCTGATGCACATTGTCCTGGTTATTGATCTGTGGAGACTCAACGGTCTCCTGTGCTCCATTGATGTTCTCAACATTCTCGGATGCCATTTTCAAACACTGCCACAAAACAAGGGTTAATTAACATATCACATATTATCCTTATACTCTGACCGACCAATTAAATATCAAATAAACTTAGGTAGGTCATACTAACGAAGAAATTCCCCGTCTCTCTCCTCCTAGTTATTGTCTCACATCTTAGCTAGAGATCATATCCCTAAGCTTTGATACCAACTGTGACGCCCCCAAAATAGGTATACATCACCTATTCTGAGTTGCCAAATACATGGTACAAAAATACAAATACAATCTTAAATATACAACAAGAGCTGTGAGTTTAAATACAAATATTTTTTTCTAGACAATATTCACTCTCAGAATAAGTCCTCATTACATTTATTATCACACTATTTTATAGAATAGTGAGGACTACTAAGAGACCATCTCGGACCGTCACTCCATTCCCCGACTAGTCCCGGCTACGTTCTCATTTCCTGAAGAGAATAGTGAAAGAAAGGGTGAGCTCAACTAGCCCAGTAAGAAATATTATGACTAAGATAATGCAGAATAAATTATCATTAGCCTTCAACAATGTTAAATTGATAAAATACAATAGACATCAAGTTTAACTGCAGCGGAATAAATAATCCATTAAAAGAGTCAAGTAGAGAATAAAATCTACTATCTTTTATGATTTAAAAGGTTTTTCATCACTTTTATCGCTTCTGACTCAACTTTAATAAATAATCCACATCATCCTCACTACTACTACCAATGATATTCATTAAGTATCACAACCACAAATTATCCATGCACTACGCCAAGGATATTCGTATTCATCAATGGTCACGATCATTCCAACAACTATCCATCAATGCACTACACGGCCAATGAGGACTTTTACCACATCATTTGTAACATTACTACCACGATTACAATCAATAATCCTCGGTCATAATCATACCAAGTCCATCTATGCACTTTTCAAAGCCACGATGACTTTTTCAACAAAGTATAAATATGAGGATGATGACAATGATATAAGAATTCAATAAAACAAGTTCAAGAATTAATTTATTCAGGAACTAATAACGTCCAAATTGTCAACATGATACTTCTTTGTAGAGTAAAATTTAAGAATGCTAAGAAGAATATTTCCACGAAAAGATATTGGATAAAACACAAATATCAAGGACATTCCACTAATTTCATGGAGTATAGAAGTCAAAACTTTAACCAACTGAGTATAATAAAGAATGGAATAACAAAAGAAATCACCATGCATGCGATTTCAGATGTACGAAAGTTATTCCAATGTAATAATAAATAACGGAACCGTGACAAAGCGTAATACGCGATCGACGGATATTCCAAATGTAATAATAAAGAATGGAATAACAACGTAAATCACCACGCATGCGGACTTCACATGTATGAGTTATTCCAATAGAATAATAAAAACGAAAAACCGTGTTCTACAGAACGCACGCATTCATATTCCAACAGAATAATAAAGATTTTAACCAGTGTCTAAATAGAAACGCATGCATGCAGGATGTTCCAAATGTAATAATAACGAATGGAATAACAACATAAATCACCAAGTATAGGGTAGACCGTGTATACAGCTTATTCCAACAGAATAATAAAGAATGGAATAAAAGAAGTTCTCTTTATGAATATGAAAAAAATAATACCTCTTACCTTATAAAGAAGAGTACTGACCGGTAGAAGGGGGATATACTTGAAGAAACTTGCACTACGCTTCAAAGCTTTCTTTAACGCTAAAGAAATACGCCAAGATAGAAGAATAATTCTCTACGCTTTCTCTGAGTTTAAGTGAATTCGTAAGAAATAATGAAGGAATGAGCTTCTATTTATAGAAGAATGGACCTAATAGTCACCAATCCATGAAACTATCCCGGATCGATTTACTTTAAACGAATCGTCTGCAGATTGGTTTACAATAAAATATAATATATTCTATTTATAATCTAATAAAACGAATAACTTTAAACAAGATTTTACTATCGCAAACACTATGCAGCACTATGCAAATACTATACATAATAAAATATAATATATTCTAATTATTGTTTAATAAAACGAATAACTTTATAAAAGTATTCTGCTTTTATATAAAAAGATTTTACTATTAGCTCAATAAAACGAATAACTTTATAAAAGTATTCTGCTTTTATATAAAAAGCTTTTCCGCTTTTTATTACATTAATAATACTAATAAAACAAAACTTCATCATCATTATTATTATTCACACTATTAATCGACTGTGTCGTTTAATGAAAGAGGGGTTTTCAATAAGAATTTCTCCCTATCAAGCGCATGATTAGGTGACCAAACCTCTCATTGGCAGAACTTCTAGACATCGTTAATATTGCAAATAATAATATTAATAACTTCATCATCTCAATTATAAAATATCAACAATAATTGAATCAATTAACGTGAGATACTATGCGATAATTAATGAAGCAATAATTGAACAAAACTGAGTGACTTCTCACGTAAGCATCAATAATCAATACTGTGTGCTACTATGCAACCACGTATTTCTCGCATTTTTTTAACACCGGTGTTTCAACAGCTTAACTGTAAAACTTCCGCCGTTATTTTCATAAAAAATCTTTTGTCGTTTTCTCAATCCGAAATGATAATTTTGTTGTGGGGTCCACCAATGATTGTGCCATCGCATCTAATATTCCCCACCAATCGAATATTATAAACAACTTCAAGATTTTGCAAAATTTCTAAATATCACCCACAACTATAACATTATATCAAATTCATTCCATAATATTTAAAAATAATAATTATAGAAAATTCATCTTTATTCATAAAAGTTGGGGTCTTACAGTAATTGTTGCATAGTATCTCACGTTAATTGCTTCAATTATTGTCGATATTTTATATATTATTAAATTAATAATTGAGACGACGAAGTTATTAATATTATTATTTGCAATATTAACAATGTCTAGAAGTTCTACCAAGGGAGGTTTGGTCACCTAATTGCATGGCGCCAATAGGAGAAATCCTTATTGAAAGCCCTCTTCTCGGAACGACCGTCCAGGACGCCCGTAAAATAGGTCCAATCCATCCAACCTATTCTGAGTCGCCAAATACATGGTACAGAAAATAACTACAACTTTATTACTACCATTGTCGTGCAAAATACAACAACACATATACTGTGAGTTTTAATACCAATTGTGACTCATGTCCCAACCTTGGATAACACGTCATAATGGCACCTTACATAAAGGAACAGTCAATAACTGTTTTAAAAATTAAAATCTTTGGGAAGTGTTCAAGGAAACCTTCGTACATAGGAGGCCATGAATCTAAGTTATGATAGATATCATATGTCCAGAGAATTATCCTTGGTTGATCCAATAGACCCCAAAGAAAAACGAGAAGATTACTATCATGTTCCTTCCAATGGTGAGTCTTTTCTTGACATATAACTATCTCCACCGTCTCAGAATTGAACGTTATGTTTCAACCAAACTCCAAGATCATATAGGTAAAGGCTCGTAGATATACTCAAGAAGTGGATGTGCACAACCCCGCCTTATGATAACACGAGGTTGTATGTCATTAGACATCTTGTATGATAGTGGCAAAACACCTTCCAAAGTTGGGTTCACCTCACCCTATTGTTGTTCACCAAAATCGCTTATTAAGTTACGATATAATATACTTACACACACATCTTAGGTCCTCAATACAATTATATATTGTAGATGTCATGCCGCTTTTATAATGTGTTGAGAAACTTTGACACCCTCGGACCACCACACTATTCCTTGTTATCCTCGCTCAATTCAAATTTACACTCTTATTACCTGAAAGGAATTGTGAAGCAAAAGGGTGAGCACAACTAGCTCAATAAAGAATATCATGACTAAAGATAATTAAATTATCAATAGCCTTCATTAGTAATAAATCAGAGATTTAAAACATATGGTAGATGATAAAACTTTTCAACCATAGTTGCAGTGGAACGAGCAATCCATTAGAAGAGTCAAATAGACCATAGAGTCTATTATCTCCTCCATGTTAAAAGTCCACCAACGATGTTTTAACCATGTAACATCAGTCAACAATTTCTGTCCACAATCATGTGAATAACTCATAATCATATTTGTAATTCTAAATTCCTCTTCTCATCCAGGACGAAGATAATTTTCATCACATGTCTTTACCTGAAACATCAAAGATCATGGTTATACCAAATCACGCCCTCGCTCATAATCATACTAATAAATTCATCTTTGCACCACGGGCCAAAGATATTCATCAACAGTTCATCTTTGCACTACATGCCAAAGATTAGACCTGGCAAAGATGGTCCAGGCCCGCGGGCCGGTCGCGAACCTGGCAAAGAGTTCTCGTATAATAAAACTCTTGTTAAAAAATGATTAAAATTTTAATTGATTGAGATATGTAGTTAATGTAGGTAATTAGAATTATTGTTTATTATAAATTATTTTATTATTTTTAATATTTATTATTATTATTACTATTTTTGGTGTAGAAAAATTTTGCAAAAAAAAAAAATAGGGGAAGAAGCCATGTCGGCTTAAACGCGCCACGGCCTCGTGATTTTCAACCCGCCTAAAACCCGGGCCTTTTGGCCCGCCTCCAAGTAGCCACCTCTACCAAAGATATTCAACAACATGTCATCTTTTGCACTACGGGCCAAAGATATTCATCAACAGCTTCATCTTTTTCACTTCAGCCAAAGATAATCAACAACAAAGTTATCTTTGACTACTGCCAAAGATATTCATCAACAATTCATCTTCAGACTACAGTATTCAACATATAGGTCATCTTTGACTACATACCAAAGATATTAATATTTTAAAAATATATAAACATTTCAGAAGTTATATAAACAATAATTATAACCAAGTTGATCAATTCACCTTTGCACTTAAGCTAAAGATAATCGTTTATAAATTCAATGGTCATGATCATACCAGTCAACAATTCATCTTTGTACTACTGGCCAAAGAGAACCCATAGTCACGATCATACCAATAATCTATCCATCTTTACACTTAAGTCAAAGAGAAATTTCATCACCGGAATTATAAAAATGTTATATATGATAATAAAAACAATATGATCAACAACTGCATTTAATTTCGAGAGTAAGATTCATAAATCAATGATTTCATAACACCTTAATCGAAATGTTATAAACCACTTAATAATCTTATTATCTAATATTATTAATATTATCATAATATTTTAATCATTTCTTAAACTTATAAACAATTTAATCCAATTGTTTACACTTTAATATTTATTGCATTTAATCATCCTAAAATGTCAAACTCATAAGATTTCATCATCAATAACCAAAATCCTCATCAAAAATCTACATATACCTCATAAAGGATTCTCAAGCCATAAAATCCTATTTTTCAATTTTGTTACTTCACATAAAATATTTAATTTATTTATTCATAACTATTCTATTTTCATGAAAATACCAAATCAGTTCCAAAAATATTTCTTTTCTGGGATTTAGCATAATATAGTCCCATATTGAACATATATTTTTCTCGAAATTTTTAAAATTCATTTACTATTTTTCACATGGTCAAAATCGCCAAATATTTAGACATTTATCATAAATTGTACTTTTGTCCAAAAATTCCGAAATTTACAAAATATACTGATGTTATATAGATGTACTCCCAATAAAAAGTTTACCAATTTTGGAGTTAACCACAAGGAGTTATAAGGGTTTACTTTTAAAATAGTCTTTTCTCATAAAATCCATAACTCCTAATCTATACATCCAAAAATTACCATTTTTGGACACAATTAAGGAAACTCATCAAATTATCATTTCAAATTTTTTCAAGATTTTTTAAGGTTTAGAAAAATTTTGAAACTGAAAAACATAATAACCCTTAAAATCCCTTACCTCGATAAAGCAGTATTTCTGACCGGAATGTAAAGCCGAAGGAACTTTGCACTCAATAGCAACTCTTAAAGTATCTAAATACTCACAAAATACGCTTGATAATATAGAGAGAAAGAGAGAAAACTTATGTTTCTGGTGTGATTTTTAATTCTAACATAAGCACCTATTTATAGGAAAATGGTAGAACGCCAAAGGAGACTAAATTAATAAAATAATATATTAATTATTTCTCATTTCATACGCACCAGCCATTTAAGACCAGCTCACCACACTTGAATATCAATTCTGCACATGCATTCAACACCAACCAAAAAGTGGGTCCCACCCAATTTTAATAAAAATCATTTTATTTTCCGAAACTTCAGTAATTCATAGAAAATAGCCCGTTTATCAGAAAATACGAATTTTATGTCCATTTCATATGAAATCGAATTCTCTACAACTTTACAGAAGAAAGTTTTTCCAAATTCCAAACCAAAAATATCCGAAATCCATAAACGGATGATTTTCAATACCTTATAAAATTCATAACAAATCATACGTTAATTTTTAACGGTTCAAAATTTGTGGACATATACTTAACTTATATATGTATAACATATCCAAAAATCATAACGATCCAACGGTCGGATTAAAAATTATAACTCATGCAATAGAGATTTAAGAACACAGATTTGAGTTTTTAATACCTCTAATCCGACAAAATACTGATAAAACACCTCAATATTAATTCCTTCATTTATAACCACATAAATAAATCCATCATTTATATCCGCATCAAATAAATATTTCCTTATCATATAAATCAATAAATAATTATCACAAATAATATTACAGAATCATAATTATGAAAACCAGGTGGTTTTTAGGAAAGAGGGGGCTTTCTAATAAAGATTTCTCCTTACTGGCGCGTAATTAGGTGACCAAACTTCTCCTTGGCAGAACTTTCCAGACATTACCAATAATGCTATCTAATAATATTATTCAAATAATATGAATTATTGATCTGATAATGGAAAATACTGTGCAGTGACAATTATTGCAACAACAATAATATAAACTATCAACGCAGTAATTATTGAATCAATAAAATAAAATATTGAACAAAGAATCATCGTAACAATTATTGAGTAAGGCCTTCTTACGTAAGAATTAATAATTCAAAATACTTGTGCAATACCGTAAGTGCTATCGCGCAACCCACGCCAGACATCAGTATTTTAACCACCGTATTCCAACAAAGTTAATTGTGAATAACTATGCCGTTATTTATAAAAACTCAAACTTGTTGTTTTCTTCATCCCATAGCTTATTTTGTTATAGGGCACACAAATGGTCGCTACTAGTCAGTATTTAATATTCCCCAACAAATGCTAAAATATTCCACGACCAAACGAATATTCCCTAGGCGTAAATGAATATTTTATAACCACTTGCATGTATTTTGAAAAATTTCATATATCACCCTTAACTTTAACTTTTTATCAATTTAACCATTTATTGAATAACAATTATAAGAAAAAATTAAATACTTTTATTTCATAGAATTTGGGGTCTTATACGGTCGATTAATAGTGTGAATTTTAATAATGATGATGAAGTTTTGTTTTATTAGTATTATTAATGTAATAAAATAGAAAAGTTTTTATATAAAATGTAATACTTTTATAAAGTTATTCGCTTTTATTAGACTATAAATAGAATATATTATATTTTATTATGCATAGTAAAATCTTTTATATAAAACAAAATACTTTTATAAAGTTATTCGTTTTATTAGATTATAAATAGAATATATTATATTTTATTTAAAAATTTTGTTTTATTAGAATATTTTATAGTAAACCAATCTGACCGTCTGCTTAAAAGTAAATCAATACGACTGCTCAGAATTAGTTACTATTCACCCATTCTCCTATAAATAGAAGCTAATTCCTTCATTATTTCTTACGAATTCACTAAAACTCTGTAGAGAGAAAACTATAGAGAGAAAGAAGAAAAGTATTCTCGCTACTTCACTACTCCTATATCCAGCTTTGTTCTAAGCTAATTCCTTCATTATTTCTCTCGTATTCATGAAGAGAAACTTCATTATTCAATTTTTTTTATTCGTTGGAATAATCAGATACGCCATCTCACCCTATACTTGGTGAAATTCTTCTCATTATTCCATTCTTTATCATTATCTTTGAATAACTCCGCCTATCGCCAAGCATCGCATACACGGTGAAATTCTTCATTATTCCATTCTTTATTATTCTCATTGGAACATCCCGCATGCAAGGCGTTCGCACATGACCGTTCCGTTATTTATTATTCTCGTTGGAATATCTTGTGCGTATGCTTACGCATGACCGTTCCGTTATTTATTATACGCTTGGAATAACCTCGCTCTGCAAGGGCCTATCGCATGCCCGATGATTTCTTTTGTCATTCGTAGAAATCCCAAATTTTACTTAATAAAGATTTAAATTTCTCGATTTTTTTTTTTGAATATTATGGTGTGAATTTAATATAATGTTATAGTTGTGGTAATATTTATAAATTTTGCAAAGTATGCAAGTTGTTATATTATATTCGATTGGTGGGGAATATTCTTTGTGTTTGAGAATATTCGCATGCGACGAGTACAATCATTAGTGGACCCTCAATAACGGAATTGTTGTTTCTGATTGAGAAAACGACAAAAATATTTTTATGAAAATAACGGCGGAAGTTTTACTGCTAATATCGCTGAAACACTTGGTGTTAAAAGCACAAATAATACACGGTTGCATAAGTAGCACTACGGTATTGATTATTGATGCTTTACGTGATAAGTCACTCAATTTTGTTTTATTGATATTATTAATGTAATAAAACGTAAAAGCTTTTTATATAAAATGTAATACTTTTATAAAGTTATTCTATAAATAGAATATATTATATTCTATTATGCATAGTATTTTACATAGTAAAATCTTTTATATAAAACATAATACTTTTATAAAGTTATTCTATAAATAGAATATATTATATTTTATTATGCATAGTGTTGCATAGGCTCTGCATAGTATTTTGCATAGTAAATCTTTTATATAAAATGTAATACTTTTATAAAGTTATTCGCTTTTATTAGATTATAAATAGAATATATTATATTTTATTTAAAAGATTTTGCTTTAAATCTGGACCGTCCGATTAAAAGTAAATCAATCTGGACCGTTCATGAATTAGTTATTATTAGACTTGGCAAAAGTAGCCCAGTTCATGGTAGAGGCCACCACCGTAAAAAATTGGGCTATGGGCTTTATTTTTCAAATTTCACTAAAAATTATAGCGCCTTTTCGTCTTAATTTAATTTTAGCCCTACCAATGAAAGTTCGTCATGTGTAGGCCTACCACTCTTTTTCATTTAAAAAAAACCTATCTCTGCTTAGTATGTTACTTGGGATTGGGAAGAGAAAAATTAAAAAAGAGAAACATACTGAAAGATAAAAGTTACGTCCCTGTCTCTGCTTGAGTGCTTCTTTTCCTAGCTCTAGATCTGATCTCTCCGGCTAACCAGCCTAACCTAATCTAATCTCTTATCTCTCCGGCTCTCCCTAAGGGGCAAGGCCGCAACTCGCATACTGAGAGTGATCGATCGACGACGACGGTCACGACGCCGACTCTAATCTTTACTCTAATCTTCGAAGTTCACAAATCCACACTTCGAAGTTCGATCGATCGATGACGGTCATGACTCACGAGACTCGCGACGCCGACTGGGTAGGTTTTCTTTTCGTCCCAAATCCAAATTTACAAGGTGTGAGACCAATTTCTCTCTGAAATCTAGGTAATTTTTTGTTGTTTTCTGTTAAATCATTTCTTTTGGGTGTTAAACTGTTAATGGAAGTCACTATACTGGGAACTGGCTTAAGAAAAATTATCTCCTCGTTTATTATTATTTTACAGTTGATTGTGTTTTTAGATGTACACTTTGAGTGTATGCATAAATTAGTTTGACTGGAAAAGTTACAAATACTACTATACTAGTTTGAAGGCTGCATACAAATTCTCTGGGTTCTTCTGCTTTAAAAAGTTAAGGCTGTTTCTTCATGAGTATGGAGGGTTGGAGGCATTTATATTCTTTTAATAAAGAATATTAATTGTAGAAAATGAATGATTCACAAGGGCAAAAGCAACTGTTAAGTCTGTTATGTTTATGGTTTCCTAATTTCTTTTTAAATAAATAAGATATGACAATGGACAGACATATCTGATTTTATATTCATATACATGTGTGAAACTGATTTGATCATGCTGCTTTGAAATTCCTGATTTGGTTGTTTGAACAAAGTTCATCTTTTAGGGATAATAACATGTCTACATATGACTTGTGAGCATAAAAAGAATTATTTGATTTATTTGATAATAGCCAATGGACATCACATTATAATCTGATTTATTTGTGAAAAGAGGGTATGACTTATTTGATTTGTTTGCATGTGTTTGTAGAGTTCTTATGGATCGACGAGATCGTGTAAAAATTGATTTGATTGATGGGGGAGTTGAAAGCTCGGATAATTTGACACAACCAATTGACAGTTCGAAGAAAAAACGAAGGGAAGAAAGTTTAATTTGGAATCAATATGAAAAAAGGTAGATCCTTCAACCAAAAAGTTAAGAGCATATTGTAAAACATGCACAAAAATTTATACTATTGGAGATGGTGGTAGTTCTCATGGGACTAGAAATTTGCATGCATATGAAAAGTCATGTCCCGGTTTAGTTAACCAAAATGTGACTCAAATGCATCTAGATCATGAAGGAAAAATGCTTAATAGAAAATTTAGTCAGCTCATTTATAGGGATAAAATGGCTGAAGCAATCATGATGCATAACTATCCATTCTTGATTGTTGAACATGAAGGATTACGAAGAGTGCATAACTATTTGAATTTGGATGTAAAATCGTATACTAGAAACATTGTCAAAGCGGATTGTATTAAAATTTATAAGCTTGAGAAAGCAAAATTGAAACGTGCATTTGAGAACATCCGTGGTAGAATTTGTCTCACTTCTGATTTGTGGTCGTTCGGTACTAGTGAGGAGTTATATTTGTTTAACTCGCTCACTTTATTGATCATGATTGTGTGTTGCACAAGAGAGGATTATAAATTTCTATCATTTCCCCCACCATATCTGGGTATTTCTTTTATCGAAAAAATTCTTTGAGTTTTTAAAGGATTGGGGAATTGAAAAAGATCTTTTCCATCACTTTAGATAATGCAACAAACAACTACAACATGCAAAATTTCTTGAAGGCTCATTTGAGAGGAAACTTGCTTTGCAATGGTAGTTTTTTCCATGTTCGGTGTTCTGCTCACATATTAAATCTCATTGTTCAAGATGGTTTGAAAATTGCAAGTGAACCTTAATGCAAAATTAGAGAGAGTGTCAAATATATTAAGGGATCCGAAAGTAGATTATTAAAGTTTGTTACATGTTGTGAACAATTGCTTGTGTCCGTAGAATCGGGTTTGCGTTTGGATTGTGTGACTAGATGGAATTCTACATGGGAGATGCTTAATAGTGTTCTGAAATATAAAGATGTATTCTTTCAATATGCCATGGTTGAACCATCTTACACAACTTGTCCATCAAATGATGAGTGAGAAATAACACAAGCTATCACTACATTTTTGAAACCATTTTGGAAAATTACAGAACTTTTTTCGGAAATGAGTTATCCAACAGCAAATCTTTATTTCTTACATGTGTTGAGGATAAAAGAACTTTTGATGTATAATAAGTCTTGTGAGATTGAGGTAATTAGAAACATGGCAAATGAGATGTTGCCAAAGTTTGACAAATATTGGAACGACTATGTTGTTATATTGTCCATAGCTACTATTCTTGACCCAAGGTATAAGGTGCAATTTGTCAAATTTAAATTGAAAAAATTTGAGACAGATGAGTATGTTATAAATAGAAAAGTGGAGAAAATTGTGGATGCTATGAAATCTTTGTTCATGGAATATGCAATGGAGTTGTCAAAAGATGGTTCACAACAACCTCAAGATGGTGTAGGGACTTCAACTATTGCTATCAATAACACACGTGAATATAGTGATGATGAGTTTGATGTAAGTAAAGTTTTCATGTATTATAATTTTTTTAATTTTTTGCATATTTATCTATATTGCATATTTGTGTTGATGAACTTTTGATCTTTAAAATTTTAAATAGGAGTTTGTGAGGGAAGTGCAAGGTACTACATCAACAAGAACTGAATTAGAACAATACTTGGAGGAGAAAATTGTGACTAACAAATCTTCTTTTAATATTCTGAAGAGTAGAAAAACTTTCTCGAGAGGTACTCAATCCTTATTTTTTATTCTAGTTTTATACCTTGATTTTATACATGACTATTGACTAATGACTATTTAGTACTTTCAAATATTACGTTATTATAGATATCCAATACTAGCAAATATGGCATATGATATCTTATCAATTCCAATTACAACGGTTGCTTCGGAGTCAACCTTTAGCATTGGAGCAAAAGTTCTCACAAAATATCGTAGTTCGCTTTCTTACCGATAATGCACAAGCATTAATTTGTGGACGAATTGGATTTGTGGATATGAAATATAAGGTTTGTTCTAGTTATAAATATTTTTACTTTAATTGTAGTTTTTTAGTTCAATTTTGGGTATTGATATTTTAAATTGGCATTTTTAATATAGATGATGGGCTGACGGACGACCAACTTTTGGTACTGCTAGTTGCAAATCAAGAGTTAAAGGGTTCTAATTCTAACATGGGTGAAATTACAAGGAGTGACTAAACATTACTCACTAGTAAGTACTTCAATTTTTATGGACTATTACTTTGATTTTTGTTTGATTTTTCAAGTATTAACATGGACTATTACTGTGATTTTTTTATGTTAGTATGTACTATGTAGGACTGAGACAGTTTGCTTGTTCTAAGTTTAATTTGACAACCAGTTTGCTTGTTCTGGAGTTCGGCTATGTTTGCATTTTAGTCACTTTAGTATGTTAGTATTTTCTGTTAGTCCAATTTGCCAACCAGTTTACAGTTTGCTAGTCCAATTTGCTAACCAGTTTACAGTCACTTTAGTATGTTAGTATTTTTTTTCCAGAGATCTGTATTTTCTGTTTCCCATGTTAAGAGATAAAATTGTGTTGCTTATTCTGGAGATCGGTTATGTTTACAGTCACTTTAGTATGCTATGTTTGCATTTCAGTTTACATTCACTTTAGTATGCTATGTTTGCATTTCAGTTTACACTTTACAGTCACTTTAGTATCTTCAGAGATCCGTGTTTTCTTGTTCAGCTATCAAGTGTTCAGCTGATGTTACTAGCACAGTTCTACCAAATATAAATATATAATGACAAATTTATGAATCTATTTGCACAGGATGTCATGCCAATCTTGGATTGAGAAGATGGGATTGCAAGCATGTTTTGGAGCTTATTTTACAGAGCAGATGCAATGAGCTTATTTTAAAGATACAGTGAGGACTAAGAAGATGGGATTGCTCATGTTTTGGAGTGGCTTATTTCCTATGGGATTGGATTGCAACTTGCAATCATGTTTTTCTTTAGCAGTGACTGCAGTGTTAATGTGTTATCTTTAATCTTTCTTTTTCAACATTTGAATTGAGGAATGTATTAAGTTCAACCAATTATTATTTATATGTTAATCAATACTGATAATATGAGATATTGAGATTTTATATGGTTGATTTATAGATTTAAAAAAAAATACAAAAAAGCCCGCATGCCGGTAGTGCCATTACCAACACGCAGCCACTGGGCCGCTATGTCTAGCTCCACCAAAACCCAGCCATTTTGGCCCGACCAGAGATGTACCTCGATTCGCTTAATGTGTCTAGTTGCTATGTAGTCCATTCTTCTATAAATTGAAGTTCATTCCTTCATTATTTCTTACGAATTCACTGAAACTCTAGAGAGAGAAACTGTAGAGAGAATTATTCTTCTATCTTAAGCATATTTCTTTAGCGTTTAAGAAAGTTTTGAGCGTAGTGTAAGTTTCTTCAAGTATATCCCCGCCCTACCGTCTGAGTACTCTTCTTTATAAGGTAAGGGGTATTATTTTTTTCATATTCATGAAGAGAACTTCTGTTATTCCATTATTTATTATTCTGATTGAATAACCTATCTATCGTGTACCGCATACATGGTGAAATTCGTTGTTATTCCATTCTTTATTATTCTCGTTAGAATATCCTCATCTCAGCATTTTACGCCGGGACCGGGTTCCGCTTTTTTATTATTCTATCGAATATCCTGCCTACGCGCTTTCTGTGGGACCGGGTTCCGTTATTTATTATTCTCGTTGTGGTTCCGTTATTTATTATTCTCATTGGAATATCCTGCGCTCATGCGCTTTTGCTACATCGGACTGGTTCCGTTATTTATTATTCTCGTTGGAATAACTCGTCTACATCGGGTACCGCATGCATGGTGATTTCTATTGTTATTTCATTCTTTATTATTCTGTTGAATATTCGTGCCGGCAAGGCATTACGCTTTGACCGGTTCCGTTATTTATTATTCTCGTTGAATAACTCGCCTATGCCAAATCACCGCATACATGGTGATTTTTTTTGTTATTCCATTCTTTATTATACTCAGTTGGTTAAAGTTTTAACTTTTATACTTGAAATTAGTGGAATATCCTTAATATTTGCGCTTCATCCAGTATCTTTTCGTGGAAATATTCTTCTGAGCATTCTTGAATTTTACTCTACAAAGAAGTATCACGTTGACAATTTGGACGTTATTAGTTCCTGAATAAATTAATTCTTGAACTTGTTTTATTGAATTCTTATATCATTGTCATCATCCTCATATTTATATTTTGTTGAAAGTCATCTACGGCTCAGAAAGCATAGATGGACTTGGTATGATTATGACCGTGGATTATTCGGTGTAATCATGATCGTAATATTACAAATGATGTGGTAAAAGTCCTCATTGGCCCGTAGTATTGATGGACGCTTGTTGGGCATGATCACTGACCATTGATGAATACACGAATATCCTTGGCCCGTAGTGCATGGATAATTTGTGGTTGTGATACTTATGAATATCCTTGGCCGTAGTGCAGGGATGAGGTGGATTATTTATTAAGCTGAGTCCTAGCGATAAAAGTGTTGAAAAACCTTTTAAATCATAAAAGATAGTAGATTTTATTCTCTACTTGACTCTTTTAATGGATTGCTTGTTCCGCTGCAGTTAAACTTGATGTTTGTTATATTGTATCAGTTTAACACTGTTGAAGGCTAACGATAATTTATTCTTAATTATCTTAGTCATAATATTTCTTACTGGGCTAGTTGAGCTCACCCTTTTACTTTCATTATTTTCTTCAGAAAATGAGAACGTAATCGGGACTAGTCGGGGACCGGAGTGATTCGTCCGATATGATAGTATTAGTAGTCCTCGCTATTCATTTTAATAGTGTGACAATAAATGTAATGAGGACTTATTATGAGAGTGGATATCGTCTATAAGAAAATATTTGTATTAAAACTCATGCCTTTCTTGTTGTATATTAAAGATTGTATTTGCATTCTCGTATCTATGTATTTGGCACTCGTAATAGGTGATGTATACCTATTTTGGGGGCATCACAATTAGTATCAAAGCTTGAGGATATGATCCCCGGCCGAGATGTGAGACAAGAACTAGGAGGGAGAGACGGAGAATTCCTTCGCTAGTATGACCTACATAAGTTTATTTGGTATTTAATTGGTCTCATTGTAGTATAGGGATAATATGTGATATGTTAATTAACCCTTGTTTTGTGGCGATTTGAAAATGACATCCGAGAATGTTGAGAATAGCAATGGAGCACAGAGACCGCCAGTGTCTCCACATATCAATAATCGTGGATAATGTGCATCGTGAATACGACAATCCTCGAGCAAAAAAACAACACCGCCAAATGATGAACGATGGAATATTCGTAGGCTTTATGCAATTCATGCAACAACAAAAGAGAGACTCATGTTCAAAATATAGGTGGAAATAATGGCAACCCACTTGATCACCGCTAAGCGCTTCGAGGAGCTGGGACCATCGGAGTTTTTAGGAAAGCCGAACCACTTAAAAGGCGAGACGTGGTTAAAGCGAGATCACCAAGATATTTAATGTCTTGGGATGCTTAGAGGAGCAAAAGGTTCCGTTTGCCACCTTTATGTTGCGTGAAGAGGCGAGACATGGTGGGAATCAGAAACGCACCAGCATCGACGCTTCAAGATGTCTTGGGAGAAGTTCCAAGAGCTGTTCAACGACAAGTACTTTCCCGAAAGTATTCGTCACATGAAGGAGGTGGAGTTCATCAAGCTGGAGCAAAACAATATGACCGTGTCACAGTACGAGGCTAAGTTTGCCGAGTTGTCTCGGTTTGCATCCCATTTGGTCGATAATGAGGAGCGAATGACGCGAATGTTTCTAAAAGGTTTGAAACCCAATATACATCAATACCTCATTTCTCACAAACTTTGTTTATATTCAGATGTTGTGAATAGGGCTCAGTTATTGGAGCGCGATAATGAGTCAGCACAACCAAAAGGCAACAACCAATAACACGATAATAATCGTACCGATGGCAATGGTCATCGGAACAATGATAACCATCGTGGGGGAAATTATCATGCCATAAATGGTAACCACTTCGGTGGTAATCATGGCAAAGAAAATAGAAGTGGAAATTTCAAGAAGAGAAGGTTCAATAATGATGGAAAGACAAAGACACCAAAGACTCATTTCAAAGGAAGAAGAACGACCACCTATCAGATATGTTTCAAATGCTTGACAGAGGGACACATCCATTCAAACTATACGCAGTAAATCCAAAGCGTGTTTTAAATTGCGAAGAGAAGGTCACTTAGCTCGATTTTGTCGTATGGTGAAGTCAAGTCCAAATTTGGATGGTGATGCCAAAGGATGTCCTGTACAAGCCAAAGCCAGTAGTTTAAGAGAGAGCGTTTTTTTTGACGACGAGGAACCCGAATAAAATTATCACGAGTAAGTTGATAATAAATTCTTCAAAGTCTATACTGCAGTTAGATACGGGTTCTACTCACTCTTTCATTTCACCTAGTTGTGTTAAATGTTTGAATTTAACTCCTAGAAGTTAGACTTTGATTTATCTCGTTGAACTCAATTGGGAGAAACCTTCGTTACCTCCACTATTTATAAGTCTTGTTTGATTCAAATCGATACTTTCACATTACCCGTCGATCTTATCTCTTTGAAAATACTTATCTTTGATGTGATTTTAGGAATCGATTGGTTAACTACTCATTATGCTTTTCGTAAGGTTGTTAGCTTTTATATTTCTAACCAACCTGTTATGCAAATTCAAGCAACCAAAGCACTAAAGTCAATCACTGTTATATCAAACCATAAGTAAAGAGCTCCGATCCTTTCGTTGTTGACTTTCTTGTGTGGAATGCACCGAAGCCAGACTATCTATAGGGGACGTCGTGAATAACGGTGACAAGTTGATAGGTATCAATGTGACGTGTTATCCAAGTCTTGGATGAGAGTCACATTGTGAATGATATTTCTATTGTTAATAAATTTCTGACGTATTTTGAAGACTTCGTGTTCACTCCCGGTCGTGAAATCGAATTTTGTGACCCCAAAGACAAAACCCCATTTCTAAAACCCTTAAATATTTCTTCAACTAAAACGAACGTAATATGCGCCCAAAGACGTTGACTGAGTCATTGAAGATTACGATCGTACCATTCAATACCATCGGGAAAATGAAAGTGGTAATGACGACGCGCGTAGAAGATCGTATGCGTTTATGAGTGTGAATATACGAACCTCACGTGAAGATAACGAATATACGATTAGAATCGAATTTAATCGATATGCTTAAAGCCGCCAAGCTACATATACTCGAAAGTGATGAATGTGAAAAGAAGGTTCAAGAGGCGTTATTCTAGAAGCAAGAATTGATGAAGAGAGGAAATGTCAACCCTCGATTTAATTGGCTCATTTGAAATCCTCGATCGAGTAGGAATCAGTGTCCTATAGACTCGCTTTACCGCCAAGTATGTCGCGTGTTCATAATATTTTTCACATATCGATGTTACGTAAATATGTGGACGAATTCGAACTACATTATTGATTTAGAACCCACGAGATAATGGATAATTTAACGTAAGAAGATGTACTGTTAAAATCTCGAATGTATTCAACACTCAAAAGTTATACCTCAAGAGTTAGAATCTGACGAAGTGTCCTCATCTGTTCTAAGATACCATGTACGTCACGTAAATTTCGAGGCGAAATTTCATAAGGAGGGAGATTGTAAAATCCCAAATTTTACTTAATAAAGATTTAAATTTCTTAATTTTTTTAAATATTATGGTGTGGATTTAATATAATGTTATAGTTGTGGGTAATATTTATAAATTTTGAAAAGTATGCAAGTTGTTATATTATATTCGATTGGTGGGGAATATTCTTTGTGTAGGGAATATTCGTATGACCAAGACAATCATTGGTGGACCCCACAACGAATTATTGTTGGATTGAGAAAACGACAAAAATATTTTTATGAAAATAACTATGGAAGTTTCTGAATTATCTTTGTTGAAACACTTTGTTTAAAAGTATAATAATACGCACGGTTGTATAAAGAAGACACCAGTATTGATTATTGATGCTTACGTGATAAGTCACTCAGTTTTGTTTTATTGATATTATTAATGTAATAAAATAGAAAAGATTTTTATATAAAACAGAATACTTTTATAAAGTTATTCTATAAATAGAATATATTATATTCTATACTCCATGAAATTAGTGGAATATCCTCGATATTTGTGCTTCATCCAAAGATCTTTTCGTGAAAATATTCTTCCGAGCATTCTTGAATTTTACTCTACAAAGAAGTATCATGTTGACAATTTGGACGTTATTAGTTCTGAATAAATTAATTCTTGAACTTGTTTTATTGAATTCTTATATCATTGTCATCATCCTCATATTTATATTTTTGTTGAAAGTCATCTATGGCCCAGTAGTGCATAGATGGACTTGGTATGATTATGACCGTGGATTATTCTTGTAATCATGACCGTAATGTTACAAATGATGTGGTAAAAGTCCTCATTGGCCCGTAGTGCATTGATGGACAACTGCTGGCATGATCACGACCATCGATGAATACACGAATATCCTCGCACGTAGTGCATGGATAATTGTGGTTGTGATACTTATGAATATCCTCGACGTAGTGCGTGGATGAGGTGGATTATTTATTAAGCTAAGTCCCAAATGATAAAAGTGATGAAACCTTTAAAATCATAAAAGATAGTAGATTTTATTCTCTACTTGACTCTTTTAATGGTTTGCTTGTTCATTATAGCTTAAACTTGGTATTTGTTATATTGTATCGGTTTAACAACTTGAAGGCTAACGATAATTTATTCTCAGATTATCTTAGTCATAATATTTCTTACTGGGCTAGTTGAGCTCACCCTTTTACTTTCATTGTTCTCTTCAGGAAATAAGAACGTAGCAGGGACTAGTCGGGGAACGGAGTGACGGTCCAGATAATATCATTAGTAGTCCTCACTATTCTGTTAAATAGTGTAATAATAAATGTAATAAGGACTCAATTAAGTGTGGATATTGTCTAGATGACAATATTTGTATTAAAACTCACAACATATGTTTTGTCGTATTTTACACGACTGTTGTATAATTAAGTTGTATTTGAATTTTGTACCATGTATTTGGCGACTCAAGATGGGTGATGTATACCTATTTTGGGGACGTCACAGTTGGTATCAAAGCTTAGGGATATGATCCCTGGCTGAGATGTGAGACAAGAACTAGGAGGGAGAGACGGGGAATTTCTTTGCTAGTATGACCTACCTAAGTTTATTTGGCATTTAATTGGACGGTCAAAGTATAGGGATAATATATTGCATGTCAATTAACCTTTGTTTTGTGGCAGAATTTGAAAATGGCATCCGAGAATGTTGAGATTAGCAATGGAGCACAGGAGATCGTTGAGTCTCCACAGATCAATAATCGTGGATAATGTGCATCGTGAAGGCGATAATCCTCGTGCAAATAACAACACCGACTGAGATGATGAATGATGGAATGTTCGGAGGCTTTATGCAATTCATGCAACATCGAAGAGAGCGGCTCTGTACAAAATGCAGCGTGGAAACACCGCAACTCTTGACCGTCATCGCTAAGCAGTTCAAGGAACTGGGACCACCAGAGTTTTTTGGAGAGCCAAAACCACTTAAGGCGGAGATGTGAATAAAGTAGATCTGCAAGATATTTGATGTCTTGGGATGCTCTGAGGAACAAAAGGTTCCCTTTTCCACCTTAATGTTGTGTGCGAGAGAGATTCATCGGTGGGAATCAGAAACGACTCAACTCCGTCAGACCGAAGATGACTTGGGAGAAGTTCTAAGAATTGTTCAATGACAAGTACTTTCCCAAAAGTATTCGTCACATGAAAGAGGTAGAGTTCATCAAGCTGGAGCAAAACAACATGATCGTGTCGCAGTACGAAGCCAAGTTTGCCGAAGTTATCCTGGTTTAATATCCCATTTGGTTGATAATGAGGAGAGAATGACGCGAATGTTTCTAAGAGGTTTGAAACCCGAGATACGTCAATATCTTACCTCTCATAAACAGTGTTTGTATTCAGATGTTGTTAATAGGGCTCAGTTATTGGAGCGCGATAATGAGTCAACCCAACCAAAAGAGAGCAGCTGGAAAAATGATAATACTAGTGATAGCAGTCATCGAAGCGGTGACAATAAGCGTGGAGGGAATCAACATGCTAGAAATGGTAACCACTTCGGTGGTAATCATGGCCAAAACAATAAGAATGTACATTTTAAAAAGAGGAGATTCAACAATGAGGGAAAGACGTCAGCATCAGCACCCGTTGTTAAGGAAGGAGAACGACCACCTATCATATGCTTCAAATGCGGAGGGGAGGGACATATCAGTCCAAACTGCTGATGATGCCATCCAAAGCATGTTACAATTGTGGAAGAGAAGGTCACTTGGCCCGATTTTGTCGCAGCATCAAGATGTGTCCAAATGGGATGGAGGCATCAAAGGTCGTCCCGTATAAGATAAACCCGTAATTCAAGAAAGAGTGTTTGTTGTGACCTCCTAGAAATTAAGGAACCCGAACGAGGTCATCACGGGTAGGCTTATCATAAACTCTAAATAAGTTTATACCTTATTTGATACCGCCTACCCATCCTTTTATTTCTCCTACTTCGCTCAATGTTTAAATTTTACTCCGAGAAATTAGACTTTGACTTATCTATTAAAACTCCATTGGGAGAAACCTTCATTACATCCACTGCTTATAAGTCTTGTTTGGTTCAAATCGGTACATTTCTCACATTACACCGTCGATCTTATTTCATTGAAAATACTTGCATTTGACGTAATTCTAGTGGGATTGATTGTGTGACGCCCAAAATTAGGTATACATCACCCATCTTGGGTTGCCACTTACATGGTACGTAATTTAAATACAACTTACTAACATAAGCGTAAGTGGTACAATACGACATAAACGTGTGAGTTTAAATACAAATATCGCTCACTAGATATTATACAAACTCAAAAAGGAGTCCTCATTACAATTATTATCACACTATTTCACGAATAGTGAGGACTACTAATGCTATCTTCGGACCATCACTCGTTTCCCACTCGTCTCCAAATTTATATTCTCATTTCCCGAAGAGAACATTGAAAAAAGGGTGAGCTCAACTAGCCCAAAGAAGAAATATTATGACTAAGATAATGCGTAATAAATTATCAATAGTCTTCAACAATGTTAAACCGATAAAATACAATGACAACCGCGGTTTAATCTGCAGCAGCATAATATGCAATCCATTAAAAGAGTCAAGTAGAAAATAAAGTCTACTATCTTTTAGGTTTAAAAGGTTTTTCATCATCATTATAGCCGAGACTCAAACTTTAATAAATATTCCACATCATCGAATCACCCCTCGCACTACTACCAAGGATATTCTTTAAGATCACGACCACAATTATTCATGCACTACGCCAAGAATATTTGTGTATTCATTAATGGTCATGATCATGCCAACAATCGTCCCATCAATGCACTACTACTAATCGAGGATTTTTATCACATCATTTGTAACATTACTTAATGAATTACAATCAATAGTCTCTCGGTCATAATCATACCAAGTCCATCTATGCACTACAGCCACGTATGACTTTCAACATAATATAAACATGAGGATGATGGCAATGATATAAGAATTCAATAAAACAAGTTCAAGAATTATTTTATCCGAGAATTATTAACGCCCAAATTATCAACATGATACTGTTTTGTAGAGTAAAATTCAAGAATGATCGAAAGAATATTTTCATGAAAAATCTTCGATGAAACGCAAATATCAAGGATATTCCACTAATTTCATGGAGTATAGAAGTCAAAGTTTTAACTAACCGGGTATAATAAAGAATGGAATAACAAAAGAAATCACCATGCATACGATGAGACAAGCATGCATAAAAGTTATTCCAATGTAATAATAAATAACGGAACCAGTCAAAGTTAAATTATTAATCGACAGGATGTTCCAATGTAACAATAAAGATGGAACTGCATCCTGTAAAACACACGAATAGGATATTCCAATGAATGATAAAGACGGAACCAGTCCTGTAAAAAACACACGCATGTGATGTTCCAACAGAATAATAAAAAGATTTTAACCAGTCCTGTAAAACACACGCATGTGATGTTCCAATGTAATAATAAAGACGAAACCAGTCCCATTGTAAAACACACACGCATGTGATGTTCCAACAAAATAATAGAAGAATGTCACCAAGTATAGGGTAAACCACGATATACAAGTTATTCCAATGTAATAATAAGCAATGGAATAACAACAGCTTCTCTTCATGAATAAGAAAGAATAACACCCTTACTTTTGGTAGGAGATTAAATCTTTACAGGCAGTAGTAAGAACAAAATACTCTTCTTCTCTCTCTTATTCTCTCTATACTTTCTCTCTATAGCTTGAATGAATTAAGTGAAAAATAATGAAGCCCTAGGCCTCTATTTATAGAAGATTTCTAGCTTAGCACCGCCAGTGTGAAAAGGCAAGTGGCTTGACGAATCGGTTTGACGCTCAGTATGTGTGAAACGACAAGTGGTTCGACGCTTTTGTAATGTGAAATGACAAGTGGTTCGACGTCTGGTAAAGGTAATTACTATTAACGAAGGTAAATACTATCGACGAAGGTAAATACTATTCACAAGGGTAATTACTATCGACGAAGGTAATTACTTATCGACGAAGGTAAATACTATTCACAAGGGTAATTACTATCGACGAAGGTAATTACTATTGACGAAGGTAAATACTATTCACAAGGGTAATTACTATCGACGAAGGTAATTACTATCGATTTAAGAAGAGACTCTTAGATGATGACATATGAGCCCCCATAAAATAATCAAACTTACCACAAATCATTTTATTTTTCATCAACACATATTTAATCTTTCAACAATTATTAATCATTTATAACTTGTCGTCTCAATTATTGATTTAATACTATAACATATTATACGGATGATAATTGTGACAATAATTGAATCAATAATATAAGAGATATGATCGCAAAGAATTATCAGAATAATAATTGAGCATAGGTGGTGACTTCTCACGTAAGCATCAATAATCAATATCGTGTGCTACTACGTAACCACGCCAGACATCTTTCGTACTTTTACCACCGGGGTAGTTCAACAGCTTTAATTCAGAACACCTCCGTAGATTATTTTTATAAAATATTTTTGTCGCTTTTCTCAATCCGACAATAATTACATTGTGGGGTCCACCAATGATTGAGCCATTATACGAATATTCCTAACAAAAAGAATATTCCCACCAAACGAATATTTTATAACAACTTGCATACTTTGCAAAATTTATAAATATTACCCACAACTATAACATTATATCAAATTTATTCCATAATATTCAAAAATAATATTTATAGAAAAAATTCATCTTTATTTATAAAAGTCGGGTCTTACACACGTGTTTAATAAAACACTATAACTACGATCGATGACTGCGTCAAGTTATAGACTTTTTAAATTTAAAAAAAATTAATTGTGTACATTTATCCAACAAACACAAATACAATATAAAATAAAATATAAAAATTATTGTATACATGATTTAAAATCATTCACATTACAATTACAATAATTACAATCTTCTTCGTAGAAGACTAACAACTCATGATCAAACATTAAGTTACAATAACAATGAGAATGACCAAGATTCTATTATCGCAGAAAGCGCATCTACGAGATCATATTACTACATATATTTTTCTCCTTGGTCTCTAATAATAATATCATTCTACAAAACGAATTACCCTTGGGTCATGCATTACCTTATGAATAACATCCCGATGAGACGTTCCTCACGCGTAACCTTCTCGAGTATATAGGGGTGGGTCCATATGCCGAGAATGCTTTGCAATCCGCACATAGAATCGGGATGTTGCAATTTGCACTCAGAAGTTTTTGTTCATATACGAGTATTCAAGACTCGCCGCCTCTTGAACTTGCCTTGGGAATCGATAATTGAGATTATGGGGATAAGCGAGTTGTCTTGTTTGACTAGGCCATTTCTTCTAAACCAAATTTTGAGCAAAAGAAAATACTTCTTCCTCAAGGTAAGGTCATCATCAACTATGTTGTATATTTTCCTAAAAATGAAAAAAAAGAATGTACGTCAGTATTCTACTGATGCTTGGATACTTTCTCTATAGCTTGAATGAATTAAGTGAAAATAATGAAGCCCTAGGCCTCTATTTATAGAAGATTTCTAGCTTAAGACTTCTTAGTGTGAAAAAGGCAAGTGGCTCGACGACTAATGATGTAAAAAGAAAAGTGGTTTGGCGCTCAGTAATGTGAAACGACAAGTGGTTCGGCGCTTTGAATGTGAAACGACAAGTGGATCGACGTCTGGTAAAGGTAATTACTATTAACGAAGGTAAATACTATTGACGAAGGTAAATACTATTCACAAGGGTAATTACTATTGATGAAGGTAATTACTATTGACGAAGGTAAATGCTATTCACAAGGGTAATTACTATTGACGAAGGTAATTACTATTGACGAAGGTAAATACTATTCACAAGGGTAATTACTATTGACGTAGGTAATTACTATTGACGAAGAGACTCTTAGATGATGACATATAAGCCCCCCCATAAAATAATCAAACTTACCACAAATCATTTTATTTTTCATCAACACATATTTAATCTTTCAACAATTATTAATCATTTATAACTTGTCGTCTCAATTATTGATTTAATACTATAACATATTATCTGACGATGATCTTTGTGACAATAATTGAATCAATAATATAATAGATATGATCACGGCAATTCATCGTAGCAATAATTGAGCATAGTGAGTGACTTCTCAAGTAAGCATCAATAATCAATCTAGTATATTCTACTATGCAATGCCATGCGTATTCTTGTACTTTTACCACCGGTAGTTCAACAGCTTTTAATTAGTAACACCTCCGCCGTTATTTTTATAAAATATTTTTGTCGCTTCTCAATCCGACAATAATTACATTATGGGGTCCACCAATGATTGAGTAGTTGTACTGAATATTCCCTAACAAAAAGAATATTCCCCGACCAAACGAATATTTTATAACAACTTGCATACTTTGCAAAATTTATAAATATTACCCACAACTATAACATTATATCAAATTTATTCCATAATATTCAAAAATAATATTTATAGAAAAATTCATCTTTATTTATAAAAGCCGGGTCTTACAACCTCCCTTCTTATGAAATTTACGCCCTCGAAATTAGGGTGCGATTCTGGTATGTCGAAGAGGTAAGGATACCTTGATTTCATTTCAGATTCTAACTCCCAAGTCATTTCCTCAACATCGTGGTTCCTCCACAAAACTTTGACTTGAGGTATAACCTTGGAGCGTAGAATATGTTCCTTCTTATCAAAAATTTGAACAGGAACCTCGTCATACGTCAAATCTTCCGCTATTTCATCCGGTTCTAACTCAATAATATGGTTCGGGTCTTTCACATATTTACTTAACATAGATATGTGAAAAACGTTATGAACACGAGACATACTTGGCGGTAGAGCGAGTCTATAGGCCACAGCCTCCTACTCGATCGAGGATTAAAATGGACCGATGAATCGAGGATTAAGTTTTCCTCTCTTCCAAATCTTGTAACTCCTTTCCATGGAGCAACTCTTAACAACACATGATCTCCTATATCGAATTCCACGTCCTTTCGATGAAGATCAAAGATAACTCTTTTGTCGATTTTGTGAGGTTTTTATACGTTGTCGGATTGTTTGAATCTTTTAGTAGTCATACGTACTCAACTCCGGTCCCAACAACGTTGCTTCACCCACCTCATCCCAAAGATCTTTGAGAATCCGGCACTTTCTTCCATACAACGCTTTGAATGGAGCCATGCCAATACTTGCTTGATAACTGTTGTTGTAGGAAAACTCCACCAATGGTAAGAACTTGTCCCAACTTCCCTTGAAATTAAGGACACAGAGTCTTAATAGATCTTCAAGAGTTTGAATAGTCCTCTCCATCGTCCGTCTGTCGAGGATGATGATATGCCGAAGCAAATCGTAAGTCTGTGCCCATAGCTTTTTGCAAACTAACCCAAAATCGTGAAGTGAATCTTGGGTCTCGATCAGAAACTATGGATACCGACATACCATGCAGTCTTACAATCTCGTTTATATACATACGAGCAAGACGTTCAAGTGTATAAGTTTCTCGTATCGGTAAGAAAAATGAAGCGGACTTGGTCAATCTATCAACAATGACCCAAATTGCATCAATGCCTTGAGAAACCTTAGGAAGGCCGTGAGAACGAAATCCATGGTAATGTGCTCCCACTTCCATTCCGAATTTCAAGTGGTTGCAATGGACCTTTTGGTACTTGATGCTCCGCTTTAACTCGTTGACAAGTTAGACACCTTGATATAAAACAAATAAGTATCTCTCTTTCATATTGCTCCACCAAAATGTATGACGAATATCATGATACATTTTGGTACTCCCGAGATGGATTGCAAATGGTGTGTTATGTGCCTCCATCATGATATTATACTTTAAATCGTGGTCATTAGGAACACAAAGTCCGGAGTTGACTCAAGTATTCCTTCTTCATTGATTCTTGCTTCCTAGATAGCACCTTCTTGCACTTCTTCCTCATACACATCGCCTCCAGTGTCCAGTAGCTTGAGCGACTTTTAACTTTATCGATTAAAGTCGGTTCTACTCAGATACTGCTTATCATCACATGTGTCTCTCTGAGTCTTTAACTCTATCTCCATTCTTTGCAAGTCACATAAAATGGGCCTTTGCGTTGACAATATCGCACTCGTACTTGCATATGATTTTCTACTCAATGCGTCAGCTACCACGTTCGCTTTTCCAGGATGGTATTGGATGGTATGATCATAATCTTTCAATAGTTCAAGCCAACGTCGTTGTCGCATGTTGAGTTCCTTTTGAGTAAAGAAATATTTGAGGCTTTTATGATCCGTAAAGATCTCCACTTTCTCCCCATACAAGTAATGCCTCCAAATTTTAAGTCTGCAAAGACAACAAATGCTAACTCTAGATCATGAGTAGGATAATTCCTCTCATATTCTTTGAGTTGTCATGAGGCATAAAGCTATAACTTTTCCATGTTGCATAAGAACACATCCCAACCTTTGCTCAAGCATCATCAGTAGATGACAAATCCTCCGAGCTAGATGGTATTGTCGAGCACTTTGAAATAAGTCTCCTCTTGAGTTCTTGAAAACTCTTCTCACATTCTTCGCTCCAACCGAACTTTGTATCTTTCCGAGTCACCGAGTCATGGAGTAGCGATTCGAGAAAATCCTTCCACGAATCTCCGAGATAATAACCACTAAACCGAGAAAGCTACGTACTTCCTATCATTGATTTAGGTTGTTCCCGACTTTGAATAGCTTCAATCTTTCTTTGGGTCAATGATATTCCATGACTTGATACCACGTGCCCAAGGAATGCTACTTCTTCACCGTAACTCACATTTCTTCAACTTGCATAAAGCTTATATTCACGGCTTTTAGAGTGTCGACCTCAAGTGTTGCTCATGATCTTCACCGCTTTTGGAATAAATAAGGATGTCATCAATAAAGACGACCACAAAGTGATCTAAATATTCCTTGAATACTCGGTTCATCATATCCATGAAGGCAAAGGAGCATTAGTCAATCCAAAGGACATGACTAGAATTCATAATGCCCGCATCGAGTTCCGAAAAGCCGCCTTTGGAATGTCGGCCGATTCTAATCTTCAATTGGTGATATCCTAACGAAGATCAATCTTTGAAAAGAATTTGGCTCCTTACTAACCGGGTCAAACAGTCATCAATACGTGGCAATGGATACCTATTTTTGATGGTGACATGATTCAACTCCGATAATCAATACAAAGTCGCATACTCCCATCTTTCTTCTTCACGAATAGAACAGGAGCACCCCAAGGAGAAGTACTAGGGACGAATAAAGCCAATGTCTAACAATTCCTGCATTGGGTCTTTAACTCCCGAAGTTCAATAGAGCCATTCGATATGGGGCTTTGGAAATAGGTTTTGTACCGTGTTCAAGGTCGATACAAAATTCAATTTCACGCCTGGGGTAGGCCAGAAGTTCTTCGAATATGTCGAAAATTTATTAACAATAGAAATATCGCTCAAAACCGACGTATTTTTGTTTAAATCAGTGACATGAACTAAGAAAGCTTGACATCCGCTTTTTAATAAACGAATAGCTTTATGGCTTGAGATGACCGTGATTGATTTTAATGGTTTGGTCGTTTGAATTAGCATAATAGGTTGATTAGGAATATGAAAGCTAACAACCTTATGAAAACAATCAATTTTGCATGATAAGTAGTTAACCAATCAATCCCTAGAATCACGTCAAATGCAAGTATTTTTAATGAAATAAGATCGACAGTAAATGTGAGGGTACCGATTTGAACCAAACAAGACTTATAAACGAAGGGATGTAATGAAGGTTTCTCCCAACGGAGTTTCCACAGATAAGTCAAAGTCTAATTTCTCCGAGTCAAATTTAATCGATGAGCGCAAGTAGAGAAATAAAAGAATGGGTAGAACCGTATCAAATAAAGTATAGACTTCATTAGAGTTTATGATAAGCTTACCCGTGATGACCTCATTCGGTTCCTTGCTTCTTTGGGAGGTCACAACAAACGCTCCCTTGCACTACCGGCTTTTGAATTTTACGGGGACTACCTTTGGTGCCTCCATCCTAGTGAATTTGTCTTGATGAAACAACAAAATCGAGCTAAGTGACCTTCTCTTCCACAATTATAACATGCTTTGACTGCATGGCGCAGCTTTGATCCGATGTGTCCTCTCCTCCGCATTTGAAGCATATGATAGGTGGTCTTTCTCCTTCCTTAACAATGGGTCTTTGGTCTTTGACGTCTTTCCATCATTGTTGAATCTCCGTTTCTTGAAATGTCCATTCTTATTGTTTTGGCCCTGGATTACCACCGAAGTGGTTACCATATCGGCCTTGTTGATTCCCTCCACGCTTGTTGTCACCGCTTGATGAGTACTACTCTCATTTGGTATTATAATTTCTTGCAATTGCGCTTCTTTTTAGTTAAGTTGACTCATTATCGCACTCCACTAATCGAGCCCTATTTACAACATCGAATACAAACACGCTTTATGAGAAATAAGATGTTGGCGTATCTCCCGCTTCACATCACCCATCTTGGGTCGCCACTTACATGGTGCGTAATTTAAATACAACTTACTAACATAAGCGCCGTGTATGCAATACGACATAAAAATCGTGAGTTTAAATACAAATATCGCTCTACTAGATATTATACAAACTCAAAAAGGAGTCCTCATTACAATTATTATCACACTATTTCACGAATAGTGAGGACTACTAATGCTATCTTCGTGACCATCACTCGTTTCCCAGACTCGTCCCAAATATATTCTCATTTCAAGAGAACGAAAAAAAAGAAAGGGTGAGCTCAACTAGCCCAATAGAAATATTATGACTAAGATAATGCGAATAAATTATCAATAGTTTTCAACAATGTTAAACCGATAAAATACAATGATAAACCAGTTTAATCTGCAATGAATATCGCAATCCATTAAAAGAGTCAAGTAGAAAATAAAGTCTACTATCTTTTAGGTTTTAAAAGGTTTTCATCATTTGTTATAGCTTTAGACTCGACTTTTAATAAATATTCCACATCATCGAATCACCCCGCACTACTACGGCCAAGGATATTCTTTAAGTATCACGACCACAATTATTCATGCACTTCACGGGCCAAGAATATTTGTGTATTCATTAATGGTCATGATCATGCCAACAATCGTCCCATCAATGCACTACTACCAATCGAGGATTTTTATCACATCATTTGTAACATTACGGTTAATGATTACACCGAATAGTCTCTCGGTCATAATCATACCAAGTCCATCTATGCACTACAGAATACACAGATGACTTTCAACATAATATAAACATGAGGATGATGACAATGATATAAGAATTCAATAAAACAAGTTCAAGAATTATTTTATCCAGAATTATTAACGTCCAAATTATCAACATGATCTTTGTTTTGTAGAGTAAAATTCAAGAATGATCAGAAGAATATTTTCATGAAAAGATACTGGATGAAACGCAAATATCAAGGATATTCCACTAATTTCATGGAGTATAGAAGTCAAAGTTTTAACCAACTGGGTATAATAAAGAATGGAATAACAAAAGAAATCACCATGCATGCGATAGGCCGCACAGACAGGTTATTCCAACAGAATAATAAATAACGGAACCAGGTCAGGTGAAATTCACACCGACAGGATGTTCCAACAGAACAATAAAGATGGAACCCGGATCCGGTGTAAAACACATGTATAGGATATTCCAATGTAATGATAAAGATTTTAACCAGTCCTGTAAAACACACGACAAGATGCTCCAACAGAATAATAAAGATTTTAACCAGTCCTAAAAACACACGCATGTGATGTTCCAGCAGAATAATAAAAAGAACCGAATGTCCGTGTAAAACACATGCATATGATGTTCCAATGAAATAATAGAAGAATGTCACCAAGTATAGGGTAAACCACGTATACAAAAAGTTATTCCAATGTAATAATAAGCGATGGAATAACAACAGCTTCTCTTCATGAATAAGAAAGAATAACACCCTTTACTTTTGGTAGGAGATTGAATATCGCAGCAGGTAAGTAACAAAATACTCTTCTTCTTTCTCTCATATTCTCTCTATACTTTCTCTCTCTATAGCTTGAATGAATTAAGTGAAAAATAATGAAGCCCCAGGCCTCTATTTATAGAAGATTTCTAGCTTAGACCTACCGTGTGAAAAAGCAAGAGTGGCTCAGCGACTAATGATGTGAAAAGAAAAGTGGTTTGACGCTCAGAATGTGAAACGACAAGTGGTTCGGCCTTTGTAATGTGAAACGACAAGTGGTTCGACGTCTGGTAAGGTAATTACTATTAACGAAGGTAAATACTATTGACGAAGGTAAACACTATTCACAAGGGTAATTACTTATTGATTTGAGGTAATTACTATTGATGAAGGTAAATACTATTCACAAGGGTAATTACTATCGACGAAGGTAAATACTATTCACAAGGGTAATTACTATTGATGAAGGTAATTACTATCGATTTAAGAGACTCTTAGATGATGACATGTGAGCCCCCATAAAATAATCAAACTTACCACAAATCATTTTATTTTTCATCAACACATATTTAATTTTTCAACAATTATTAATCATTTATAACTTGTCGCCTCAATTATTGATTTAATACTATAACATATTATACGATGATAATCTTGTGACAATAATTGAATCAATAATATAAGAGATATGATGCAAAGAATTATCGTGTAGTAATAATTGAAAGCATAAATGAGTGACTTCTCACGTAAGCATCAATAATCAATACCGCGTACTACTTATGCAACCACGCCAGACATCAGACATTTTTACCACCGGTAGTTCAACAGCTTTTAACTTCCTGGCCTACCCCCAGAACGTGAAATTGAATTTTGTATCGACCTTGAACCCGGTACAAAACCCATTTCCAAAGCTCCATATCGAATAGATCCTATTAAACTTCAGGAGTTAAAGACCCAACTGCAGGAATTGTTAGACATCAGTTTCATTCGTTCTAATACGTCTTCTTGGGGTGCTCCTGTTCTATTCGTGAAGAAGAAAGATGGGAGTATGCGACTTTGTATTGATTATCGGGAGTTGAACTATGTCACTATCAAAAATAGATATCAATTGCCTCGCATTGATGACCTGTTTGACCAGTTGCAAGGCGCCAATTTTTTTCAGAGATTGATCTTCGTTCCAAATATCACCAATTGAAGATTAGAACCGATGACATTCCAAAGACGACTTCAGAACTCGGTACGGGCATTATGAATTCCTAGTCATGTCTTTTGGATTGACTAATGCTCCTGCTGCCTTCATGGATATGATGAACCGAGTATTCAAAGAATATTTGGATCACTTTGTGGTCATCTTTATTGATGACATCCTTATTTATTCCAAAAGCCGTGAAGATCATGAGCAACACTTGAGGCCGATACTCCAAAAGCTTCGTGAATATAAGCTTTATTCCAAGTTTAAGAAATGCGAGTTCTGGCTTGAGGAAGTAGCATTCCTTGGGAACGTGGTATCACGTCATGGAATATCTATTGACCCAACAAAGATTCAAGCTATTCAAATCTGGGAGCAAACTAAATCAGTGACCGAAGTACGTAGTTTTCTCGGCTTAGCTAGTTATTATCGGAGATTCGTGGAAGGGTTTTCTCGAATCGCTACTCCCTTAACTCAGCTGACTCAGAAAGATACAAAATTTGGTTGGAACGAGGAATGTGAGAAGAGTTTTCAAGAACTCAAGAGAAGACTCATTTTAGCACCTGTTCTGACAATACCATTTGGTTCGGAGGGATTTGTCATCAACAGTGATGCTTCAGGCAAAGGGTTAGGATGTGTTCTCATGCAATATGGGAAAGTCATAGCCTATGCCTCTCGACAACTCAAAGAATATGAGAGGAATTATCCTACTCATGATCTAGAGTTGGCAGCTGTTGTCTTCGCACTTAAAATTTGGAGGCATTACTTGTATGGAGAGAAAGTGAAGATCTTTACGGATCATAAAAGCCTCAAATATTTCTTTACTCAAAAGGAACTCAACATGCACGATGTGGCGTTGGCTTGAATCTGTTGAAATATTATGATCATACCATCCAATACCTTCCTCGGAAAAGCAAACGTCTTAGGTAGACGCATTGAGTAGAAAGATCATATGCGGCACGAAAAGCGATATTGTCAACGCAGGCCCATTTTATATGACTTGCAAAGAATGGAGATAGAGATAAAGACTCCGTGGACTCACGTGATGATGGCGAATATAATGAGTAGAACCGACTTTAATCGATAAAGTTAAAGTTGCTTTGCCTACTGTAACTGGAGCTGATGCATATGAGGAAGAAAGTACAAGAAGGTGCTATGCCGGAAGAAAGAATTGATGAAGAAGGAATACTTCGAGTCAACTCTAGACTTTGTGTTCCTAACGACCCTGATTTAAAGAATAAAATCATGATGGAGGCGCACAACACACCGTTTGTAATCCATCCTGGGAGTACCAAAATGTATCGTGATCTTTGATATACATTTTGGTGGAACAATATGAAGAGAGAGATAGCACTGTTTATCTCAAGTTGTCTAAATTGTCAACGAGTCAAGGCGGAACATCAAGTACCAAAAGGTCCATTGCAACCACTTGAAATTCCAGAATGGAAGTTGGAGCACATTACCATGGATTTCGTTACTGGTCTTCCCAAGGTTTCTCAAGGCATAGATGCAATTTGGGTCATTGTTGATAGATTGACTAAGTCTGCTCATTTCTTACCAATACGAGAAACTTATACACTTGAACGCCTTCATGCAGTATGTACATAAACGAGATTATAAGACCGCATGGTATGCCAATATCCATAGTTTACGATCGAGACCCAAGATTCACTTCACGATTTTGGGTTAGTTTGCAAAAAGCTACGAGCACGGATTTACGATTTAGTTCGGCATATCATCCTCAGACGGATAAACCATCAGAGAGGACTATTCAAACTCTTGAAGATTTATTAAGACTCTGTGTCCTTGACTTCAAGGGAAGTTGGGACAAGTTCTTACCATTGGTGGAGTTTTCCTACAACAACTGTTATTAAGCAAGTATTGGCATGGCTCCATTCGAAGCGTTGTTCTCCAGTATGCTGGGATGAGGTGGGTGAAGTAACGTTGTTGGGACCGGAGTTGGTACGTATGACTACGAAAAAGATTCAAACAACCTGACAACGTATAAAAACCTCACAGGACCGACAAAAGAGTTATGCTGATCTTCATCGAAAGGACGTGGAATTCGATATTGGAGATCATGTGTTGTTATGTGTTGCTCCATGGAAAGGAGTTACGAGATTTGGAAAGAGAAGAAAGCTCAATCCTTGATTCATTGGCCCATTTTTAATCCTCGATCGAGTAGGGACTGTAGCATATAGACTCGCTTTACCGCCAAGTATGTCTCGTGTTCATAATGTTTTTCATATATCCATGTTACGTAAATATGTTAAAGACCCGAACCACATTATTGTGTTAGAACCGGACAAAATAGCGGAAGATTTAACGTATGAAGAGGTTCCTGTTCAAATCTTGGATAAGAAGGAACATATTTTACGCTCCAAGGTGGATATGGACAAAACAAAGTCGTTGGTTTTAGGAAGTGCATTTTTATGACTTCTCAAAAAGCGAGTAAACCGAACGAAGTTAACACGGGTTAGTTAATTATAAATTACGAAGTCTATACCTTATAAGATACCGGTTCTACCCATTATTTTATCTCTCTTGCTTGCGTTCAACGTTTAAATTTGACTCCTGAGAAGTTAGACTTTGACTTATTGGTTGAAACTTCGTTAGTAGGAGCCTTCGTTACCGCTACTATTTTTAAATCTTGTTTGATTCAAATAAACACTTTCACGTTACCTGTCGATCTTATCTTTTTGAAAATACTTGCCTTTGATGTGATTTTAGGAATCAATTGGTTAACTACTCATCATGCTTTTCGTAAGGTTGTTAGCTTTTATATTCATAACCAACTTGTTGTGCGAATTCAAGTAACCAAACTACTAAAGTCAATTATTGTCATATCAAGCCATAAGTAAAGAGCCCCGATCCTTTCGTTGTTGATTTCCTTGTGTGGAATGCAATCAAACCAAACTTTCAGTAGGGCTTACATCGTGAATGAAGATGGCAAGGTTATAGGTATCATTGTGAGGTGCTATCTAGGTTAAGGGATAGAAGTCACAGTTGGTATCAATGTGACGTCTTATCCAAGTCTTGGATGAGAGTCACGCTTTTGAATGATATTTCTATCATTAATAAATTTCTTGACATATTCTTGAAGATTTCCTAGCCTACCCTAGGCGTGAAATCGAATTTTGTATTGACCCCAAAGATAAAAACCCATTTCTTAAACCCTCAAATATTTCTTCAACTAAAAGGGTCTCATTTAGGATTATGATGAAAGTCATAATAAAAGCATTGGACTAATAAAAATCATGGGTATATGAAGTATTAGTAAGTGTTATGATGACTTATGTTGGTTATTATGTGAAAACATGAAAGTTTCTTAGAAATCACAAAGAGTTGAAAATCGATTTTTGGTGAAAAACGTAACATGAAATTCAATTAACCATATCTCCTATTATATTTTGAATTTTTGAATGTGGTCAAGTCCTAGAGTTAGATCTATGGGTTACCTAACTAATCCAAGTGGAATTACTGGAAAAGGTGTTGTAGATTTTTGTGTGGACTGATTTTAGTAAAGGAGTGCAAAGCTGCAAAAACCGAAAAAAGCTGCTGCCATGATTTTAGAGGGCTGTTTCAGGCCACTTAAATTATGAGAAAATTCTGGCCTTTTGGGGACATGAAGGTATATGGTATAAAGTACCTCCTGTCCAAAAATGAGCTCATTCTCGACTTAAAATGAGCAAGTTATGACTATTTCAATATTTAGGTTTTTCCGATTTAAAAAACTATAACCGGAGTTTTATAACTCAGATGACCATGAAATTTAAATCGAAGCTCACATTAACATGTGTAAGGTCCTACCAAGATTTGGGAATTTTTGGAGTTAAACTTGAGGTAGCTAATTTCTTAAGGAATTAATTAGAAATTGATTTTTGAAAAATAGTAAATGAATTTTAAAATTCGAGAAAAATATATTTTCATTATGGGACTATATTATGCTAAATCCCAGAAAAGAAATATTTTTGGGACTGATTTAGTATTTTCATGAAAATAGTTTAGTTCACGAACATATGAGTTAAATATGTTATGTGAAGTAACAAAGTTGAAAATAGGATTTTATGGCTAGAGAATCCTATATAGAGTATATGCATATTTTTTTGAGGATTTGATAATTGGTGATGATATCTTATGAGTATGGCATTTTTGAATGATTAAATGCATTATATGGTAAAGCGTAAACAATTGAGATAAATTATTTATAAATTTAAGAAGTGATTAAAATATTGTTATAATATTAATGATATTAGATTATGAGATTATTAAGTGATTGATAACATGGGGATATTCTTGAATCATGGATAAATTATAAATGTTTAATATTTATCCCTTATCTCATTTGATTGATTCTTTATATCATTATCCTCATGCTTATATTATGTTGAAAGTCATCTCGTGGCTGTAGTAGTGCGTAGATGGACTTGGTATGATTATGACCGTGAGTGTTAGAAGATAATCATAACCGTAATTGAAAACACGATTATCTTTGGCGTAGTAGTGCATGGATAATTTGTGGTCGTGATACTAATGAATACACGATTATCTTTGGTAGTAGTGCATGGATAATTTGTGGTCGTGATACTAATGAATACACGATTATCTTTGGTCGTAGTGCATGGATAATTTGTGGTCGTGATACTAATGAAAACACGATTATCTTTGGCCGTAGTGCATGGATAATTTGTAGTCGTGATACTAATGAATACACGATTATCTTTGGTAGTAGTGTATGGATAATTTGTGGTCGTGATACTAATGAATACACGATTATCTTTGGTAGTGGTACGGATAATTTGTGGTCGTGATATTAATGAATACACAATTATCTTTGCACGTAGTGCATAGATAATTTGTGGTCGTGATATTAATGAATACACGATTATCTTTGCACGTAGTGCATGGATAATTCGTGGTCGTGATACTAAAGAATATCATTGGCACAGTAGTGCGTGGGGATGATTCGACGATGTGGATTAATTATTGAAATGAGTCTCGTGAATGAAATATTAATTCATGGATGTGTTCAAAGTCATCTCGCGGCTTACGATGCATAGATGGATTTGGTATGATTATGACCGTGGATTGTTCGGTATAATCATGATCAGAATTAAAAACACGAATATCCCCGCCGGGTGGTGCATAGATAATTAAGTGGTCGTGATACTATTAAGTCGCGTCCTCAAAGATTATTGGTTTTATGATTTGTATATCTTTGGCACAGTAGTGCAAAGATGAATTGTTAATGAATATCTTTGGTAGGATTGCAAAGATGAATTTAATGTTTTCAACGATAAAGGTATTCAAGGTATCCTCACCTCTTTATCATATCAGTGCGTACCCTAATTTCGAGGGCTAAATTCCATAAGGAGGGGAGATTGTGAGACCCCATTTTATCAATAAAGATTTAAATTTTGTCGAAATAATTTTTAATATTATGGTGTGAATTTGAGATAATATTATAGTTGTGGGTAGTATTTATAAATTTTGCAAAGTATGCAAGTGGTTATATTATATTCGATTGGTGGGGAATATTCGGTTTAGCGGGGAATATTCGCACAACTACCAATCATTGGTGGACCTCACAATGTAATTATTGTCGGATTGAGAAAACGACAAAAATATTTTATTGAAATAACGGCGGAAGTTTTACCGTTGATCTTTGTTGAACTACTCGGTAGTAAAAAAAATACGATGTACGTGTGGTTGCATAAGAAGCACTACGGTATTGATTATTGATGTTTATGTGAGAAGTCACTCGGTTTGATTCCATTATTGTCGATTAATAATATGAATTATTATAGCGATAATGACGTTTTGTTTTATTCAGTATTATTAACGTAATAAAATGTAAACTTCTTTATATAAAATGTAATACTTTATTAAAGTTATTCTATAAATAGAATATATTATATTTTATTATGCATAGTGTTGCATAGTGTTTGCATAGTAAAATATTTTTATATAAATAGAATATATGATATTTTATTTAAAAGATTTTGCTTTAAATATGGACCGTCCGATTAAAGTAAATCAATTTGGACCGCTCATGGATTAATTACTATGCATTCTATTTTCCTATAAATAAGCTCATTCCTTCATTATTTTCTTACGAATTCACCTGAAACTCTGAGAGAAATTATAGAGAGAAGCTATAGAGAAAAAATCTATAGAGAGAAAGAAGAAGAGTATTATGGTACTTCACTACTTTGATATCCGGTCTCTTTTACTACGGTAAGGGATATTATTTGTTGTACCGTAAGGGGTATTATTCTTTCTTATTCATGAAGAGAACTTCGTTATTCAATTCATTATTATTACGCTGGAATAACTTTTGTAAAAGTGGCATATCCTATACATAACTTTGTATGGCAGATACCCTATACTTGGTGAAATCCTTATATTATTCCATTCTTATTTATTCTCATTGGAATAACTCAGTATCGCTTAATCCCCTATACTTGGTGATCTTCTTCTCGTTATTCCATTCTTTATTATTCTCGCTGGAATATCCTCGTCGTGTGTTTTACACCCGACTGGTTCCATTGCTTATTATTCCGCATTTATTATTCTCGTTGGAATATCCTCGTCACAATGTTTTTACACCGGGACCGGTTCCATTGTTTATTATTCAAAGATTTATTATTCTCATTGGATCATCCCGCTCGCTTGTGAATTTCACCGACCGGTTCCGTTATTATTATTCTATTGAATAACCTTGCCTATGCAAGCAATCGCATGCGTGGTGATTTCTTTTGTTATTCCATTCTTTATTATACCCAGTTGGTTAAAACTTTAACTTCTATACTCTATGAAATTAGTAGAATATACTTGATATTTGCGTTTCTTCCAAAGATCTTTTCATGGAAATATTCTTCCGATCATTCTTGAATTTTACTCTACAAAACAAAGATCTTGTTGACAATTTGACGTTACTAATTCCCTCGGATAAAATAATTCTTGAACTTGTTTTATTGAATTATTATGTCATTGTCATCATCCTCATGATATATTATGTTATCTTTGGCTTACGTGCATAGATGAACTTAGTATGATTATGACCGAGGATCATTCGGTATAATCATTGCTTGTTATAAATGATGTGATAAAAGTCCTCGGTGGCTTTGTAATGCACGTTGATGGATAGTTTTTGTATGATTATGACCAGGGGTGATTCTAAGTATAGTCATGACCATTGATAATTTGATGAAAATCCTTGACCGTGGTACGTGGATGATTAGATGTGGTGGTTTATTTATTAAAATTTGAGTCTCGGCGATAAAAATTGATGAAAACCTTTTAAAACCTAAAAGATAGTAGATTTTATTCTCTACTTGACTCTTTTAATGGATTGCATATTCATTGCAGCTTAAACCGGTTTGTCTATTGTATTTTATCGGTTTAACACTTTGTTGAAGGGTAATGATAATTTATTCTGCATTATCTTAGTCATAATATTTCTTCTTGGGCTAGTTGAGCTCACCTTTTCTTTCACTTTATTCTTCGTGAAATGAGAACATAGGCCGGGATGAGTCGGGAACGGAGTAATGGTCCGAGGATAGCATTAGTAGTCCTCACTATTCGCGAAATAGTGTGATAATAGTTGTAATGAGGACTCCTTTTGAGTTTGTATAATATCTTGTAGACAATATTTGTATTCAAACTCACGGTTTATGTCGTATTGTACCCACGCATGCTTATATTAGTAAGTTGTATTTGAATTTATGTACCATGTAAGTGGCGACCCAAGATGGGTGACATATACCTAATTTTGGGGGCGTCACACATTTACTCCACTGTTAATATTCTCAGTCGACATTCTCAAATACTGTCATAAAACAAGGCTTAATTAAAGAAATCAATATATCACATAATATCCCTATATACTAACCAACTAACAAATAAGCTTAGGTAGGACACACTCGCGAAGGATTTACTCGTCTCTCCAATCCTAGTTCTATTCCCCGATCTCCGCCAGAGATCATATCCCTAAGCTCTGATACCAACTGTGACGCCCCCAAAATAGGTCCATTCCATCCAACCCATTCTGAGTCACCAAATACATGGTACAGAAATAACTACAACTTTATTATTACATCATATAAACTGTGAGTTTAAATACAGATATTTCCATCTAGACAATATCCACACGCAAATAAATCCCCATCATAATTATTGATACATTATTTTACAAAATGGTGAGGACTACTAAACAACTCTCTCTAGAACCTTCATTCCATACCCTCACTAGTACTCATTACATTCTCGCCTCCCGAGAAGAAAACTGGAACAAAAAGGAAAAGGGTGAGCTCAACTAGCCCAAGAAAAGAATATTATGACTAAGATAATATACAACAAATTATCGTTAGTCTTCAACAGGAAAAATCTAATAGAATACAATAGACAACCAGTTTTAAATCAACAATCGCATCGAAACAATAATTCATTAGAAGAGTTAAGTAGAGAATGCAAACTACTATCTTCTATATATGAATTTAAAAGTTCATCGTCGATATTTTATCCTTATAACATCAATCAATATATATCGGAATCAAATATTCATCTTTGCACTCTGAAGCCAAAGATATTCATCGATTAGTCATGTTCATCTAAACACTGCTCATCTTTGTACTACGAACCAAAGATATTAATCGATGAGTCGTGTTCATCTCAACACTGCTCATCTTTTGCACTTCACGGGCCAAAGATATTCATCAAGAAATCATTCATCTTTGCACTACAGGTGCCAAAGATATTCAAGAATATCATCATTTAGGACCGAGGATGATGAAAATATTTCAAAGAAAACGAATCCAAAGAAACAAAAGAACAAATATTAAGGATTCGTATTTTAAACAATCCAAGTTCAAAAATACTTCATAAGTAATCGAGTGGAGTAAAATTCAAGAATGATAAAAACATGGATACAATCAAAGCTAGTATCCATAATAGATATTTTGGACAAAAGAAGAAATTTCATTTTTCTAATTGAATAGTCTTAGTATTAAATGAATAGTCTTGGTATCGTGAATAATATCGTATACGTGAATAGTAACTCTCGACACCAAAAGATAGAAATTTCACAAAAAAACATCTTCACGCTTCGTGAATAGTACTCATGAATAGTAACTTTGAATAGTAATTCATGAATAGTAACTTCGTGAATAAGAACTCATGAATAGTAACCCCCATACGAAAAAAGTTCCAAATTTAATAAAAATTTCCAACTAATATTTCTAAGATAATGATATTGAAGAAATAATATCATTTTCGAATAAAATAACATCCCTTACCTCGAAAAGACAAGTACTTAGTTGAAACAGGATATAGGCTATGACTTGAACTTGCATCGTATAGCAATACTCAAAGTATACTCAAAATACTCAAAAGAATACTCTTGATAATATAGAGAGAAAACTTCGCCGGTGTGATTTTCAATTCTAACCTAAGCACCTTATTTATAGGAAAATGCTTAGAACACCAAAGTTGTGACGACCCCAAAATAGGTCCATTCCATCCAACCCATTCTCGAATCGCCAAATACATGGTGCGTAAACAACTACAACTTTATTATCACAACAATAAAATCGTGAGTTTAAATACAAATATTATCTTCAGACAATATTTATACTCAAATAAATCCTCATCACATTTATTGATACATTATTTTACAATAATGGTGAGGACTACTAAACAACTCTCTCTAGAACCTTCATTCCATACCCCGACTAGTACTCATTACATTCTCGCCTCCTCGAGAAGAAAAAATGGAACAACAAGGAAAAGGGTGAGCTCAACTAGCCCGAAGAAGAATGTTATGACTAAGATAATATACAACAAATTATCGTTAGTCTCCAACAGGAAAAAATCGATAGAATACAATAGATGACAAGTTTCGATCAATATTCGCATGAAATAATAATTCATAGAAGAGTTACGTAGAGAATGAAATCTACTATAATCTATGAATTTAACGATCCATCATCAATATTTTATCCTCAGTAACATCAATCAATATTCATCTCAAATCAAATATTCATCTTTTACTACTGAGCCAAAGATATTCATCAATCGGTCATGTTCATCTCAACACTGCTCATCTTTGCACTAAAGGCCAAAGATATTCATCACCTTAATTCATGTTCATTTAAAAACTCGCTTTCATCTTTGCTACGCCAAAGATATTCTTCGAAATCATTCATCTTTGCACTACGTGCCAAAGATATTCAATAATATCATCATTTAAGGCCGAGGATGATGAAAAATATTTTTAAAGAACGAATCCAAAGAAACAAAATGACAAGGATTAAGGATTAAGGATTCGTACTTTGTTTTATCCATGTCCAACAATACCTCAAAAATAATCATAGTGGTGTAAAATTCAAGAATGATCAAAACAGGATACAATCAAAGCTAGTATCCGAATAGATATTTTAGACGAAAAGAAAAATTTTCATTTTTCTATGAATAGTCTTAGTATTAAGTGAATAGTCTCAGATATCGTGAATAAAGCCGTATCGTGAATAGTAACTCAACACCAAAAGATAGAAATTCCACAAAAAAACATCTTCACGCTTCATGAATAGTACTCGTGAATAAGTAACTCGTGAATAGTAATTCATGAATAGTAACTCGTGAATAAGAACCCATGAATAAGTAACCCAGAGCATGAAAAAGTTCCAAATTTGATAAAAAGTTCCAACCAATATTTGAAAGATAATGATATTGAAGAAATAATATCATTCTGAAAAAATAATATCCTTACTATCCCTTACTATCCCTTACCTCAAAAGAAAGCGAAGCTTACGACGGGATATCGGATATAATATTGAAGAAAACTTGCAGCGATGAATATCAACTCACCAAGTATCTAAATACTCACAAATTACACTCAATAATCTAGAGAGAAGAGAGAAAGCTTATGTTTACGGTGTGATTTTCAATTCTAACTTAGCCCTCTATTTATAGGAAAATGTTAGCACGCAAGAAGACTTGACTGCTTTACCGATGGCTTTACCTGCTACTATTCCACCCACCAAAAATCAGCCATCTTCCCAACAACCAAGAGTGGGGCCCACTCAATTCTAGAATTTTCCACCAAAACCTAATTTCCGAATCGATTACCTCTTAAAATTCATAACAAATCATACGTTCATTTTTAACGGTTCAAAATTTGTGGACATATACTCAACTTATATATGTATAACATATCCAAAATTACAACGATCCAACGGTCGGATCAAAATTTATAACTCACATAATATAGTTTGAACACTCGATTTTTCGGACTATTAGTCCTTCGGACCAGTTTCATTCAAAATTTCACCACGAAATATCTACAAAGAATTTTTGGGTGATTCAAATTTCTACAGTTAGCTTACTTCTAGGGCTTTCTTTTGATATATGGCTCATCTCTTAACTCATTATACACAAAGAGTTATGGATTTTACAAAATCAAGTAATAAACTAATTTTTCTGAAAATCCCATATTTTGTTCTCCATTTCGACAAATACTGATAAAACACCTCATCATTAATTCCTTCACTTATAAATACATAAATAAATCCATCATTTATATCCACATCAAATAAATATTTTCTTATCATATAAATCAATAACTAATTATTCACAAATAATATTACGTAATCACAATAATGACAACGAGCGGCTTCCTGGGAAAGAGGGCTTTCGATAAGAATTTCTCCTTCTTGGCCGCAATTAGGTGACCAAACCTCTCCTTAGACAGAACTTTCTAGACATTGCCAATAGTGCTATCTAATAATATTATTCAAATAATATGAATTATTGATCCGATAATGAGAAATATTGTGCGAAGATAATTATTAAAACAACAATAATATAAAATATCAACGCAAAGAATTATTGAATCAATAAAATAAAATATTGAATAAAGAATTACTTTAACAATTATTGAGTAGTGCCTTCTTATGTAAGGATCAATAATTCAAAATATCGTGTAAAACCGGTGTCTTCTTTATGCGACCACGCGTATTCATCGTATTTTAACCAATAAAGTATTCAACAGTCTTAATTGGTAACAACTACGCCAGTTATTTATAACCACCCAAACTTTGTCGTTTTCCTCATCCAATCGCTTTCCGTTATGGGGCCCACATGGTGGTACAAGGCCAGGTTGTACAAATATTCCCGACAAAGATCTAATATTCCACGACCAAACGAATATTCCCAACAAGACGAATATTCCACGACCAAACGAATATTCCCAAAAAAATGAATATTTTATAACCACTTATTTTGAAATATTTGCGTATTTAACCCTTAACTATCCACATTAATCAAATCAACCCTTACTATTTCAAAATAATAAATAAAGGAAATTCCTTTTTATTTAAAAAAATTTCGGGGTCTTACAACCTCCCTTCCTTATGAAATTTCGTCCTCGAAATTGACGTACGTACCTGGTGTTTTGAAATGGTGAGGATACCTCGCTTTCATTTCCGTTTCCAATTCCTAGGTCATTTCCTCTATAGCATGATTCCTCCACAAAACTTTGACTTGTGGTATGACCTTTGCGCGTAGGACATGCTCCTTCCTATCCAAGATCTTGACAAGTACCTCCTCATACGTTAAGTCTTCGGCTATCTCGTCCGGTTCTAACTCAATAACGTGGTTCGGGTCTTTCACATATTTACGAAGTACAGATATGTGAAACACATTATGAACACGAGACATACTTGGAGGTAACACAAGTCTATAGGCTACATTTCCTACTCGGTCAAGAATTTGAAATGGACCAATAAATCATGGATTTGAGCTTTCCTCTCTTCCCAAATCTTGTAACTCCCTTCCATGGAGCAACTCATGACAATACATGATCCCCTACATTAAATTCCACATCCTTTCGATGAAGATCCGCATAACTCTTTTGTCGATCTTGTCTTGGTTTGTATCGTTGTCGAATCATTAGTCATACGTACTAACTTCGGGTCCCAACAATGTTGCTTCACCCACCTCATCCCAACATATTGGAGAACGACATTTTCGTCCATATAATGCTTGAATGAAGCCACACCTATACTTGCTCGATAAGCTGTTGTTGTAGGAGAATTCCACCAATGGTAAATACTTATCCCAACTACCCTTGAAGTCTAGGACACAGAGTCTTAATATATCTTCAAGAGTTTGAATAGTCCTCTCTGATTGTTCGTCCGTTTGGGGATGGTATGCCGAACTAAATCGCAAATCCGTGTCCATAGCTTTTTGCAAGCTAACCCAAAATCATGAAGTGAATCTTGGGTCACGATCTAAAACTATGGATACTGGCATGCCATGCAATCTCACAATCTCATTTACGTACACACTAGCAAGACGTTCAAGGAAATAAGTCTCCGTGTCGGCAAGAAATGAGCGATTTGGTTAATCTATCAACAATAACCCAAATAGCATTGATGCCTTGAGAAACCGTAGTAGGAAGACCCGTAACGAAATTCATAGTAATGTGTTCCCACTTCCATTCCTAATCTCAAGTGGTTGCAACGGACCCTTAGGTACTAGATGCTCCGCTTTACACGTTTGGCAAGTTAAACACATCGAGATAAACTTTGCAATCTCTCTCTTCATATTGTTCCACCAAAATGTATGTCGAAGATCACGATACATTTTAGTACTTCCGGGATGGATTGCAAATGGTGTATTGTGTGCCTCCATCATAATCTTGTACTTCAAATCGTAGTCGTTAAGAACACAAAGTCTAGAGTGGACTCAAGTATTCCTTCTTCATCAATTCTCGCTTAGGAATAGCTCCTTCTTGTACTTTCTTCTTCATACGCGCATCGGCTCGGGCCTGGGTGGCTTGAGCAACTTTAACTTTATCGATTAAAGTCGATTATACTCAGATATCATCACGTGCATCGTATATCATCAATGTGGGTACCTAGAGTTTTCATCTCCATCTCTATTATTTGTAAATTATAACGAAATTAGTCTTTGACAATATCGTACTTCGTACTTGTATATGATCTTCTACTCAACACGCCGTCGGCATTCGCATTTTTTCCGAGATGGCATGGTCGAAACATGTCTTTGAAATGAGTCTCCTCTTGAGTTCTTGAAGCTCTTCCCACATTCCTTGCTTCATTCGAATTTTGTATCTCTACAAGTCATTACGTTAATGGAATAGCGATTCGAGAATATCCTTCAACGAATCTCCGATAATAACCAACTAAGCCTGAAAGCTACGTATTTCGATTCTCGACTTAGGTTGCTCTCAACTGTGACTCATATCCCAATCTTGGATAAAGACGTCACAATGACACCTATCGATTTACTATCGCATTACGAATATGACGCCCCTACAGAGAGAGTTCGGCTTAGGTGAATTCCACAAAGGAAGTCACAAGATAAAGGCTCGGGTTCCAAATTCTATAGTTGAATTTTTAACTCACGAAGTTCAATAGGAGCCATTCGATATGAGATTTTAGAAATGAGTTTTGTCTGGGGTTCAAAGTCGATACAAAATTTAATATCACACTTTGGGAGTAAGCGAAGAAATTCTTCAGAAATACGTCGGGAAAAATCAATAACAACAGGAATATTATTCAAATCGGCGTGTCTTTATTCAAATCCATAACATGGACTAAGAAAATTTGACATCCGTAAAAAAACGAATGACTTCATGGCTTGATATGAAAATGTTTGACTACAATGGTTTGATTGCTTGAATTGAATAACAAAGTTGCTTAGGAATATGAAAACTAACAACCTTACAAAAGCAATCAATTTGACATGATGAGTAGTTAACCTTAAAATCGCATCAAAAGAAAATATCTCTATAGAAATAAGGTTAACAGGTAATGTGATAGTGCCAACTTGAATCAAGCAAGATTTTTAAACAACGGATGTAATAAAAGTTTCTCCTAATGGAGTCTCCACGAGATAGGTCAAAGTTTAATTTCTCCGTAGTCAAGTTCAAACGTTGAGCGCAAGCAAGAGAGATAAAAGAATGGGTAGAACCAATATCTAGTAAGGTATATACTTCGCAAAATTTATAATTAACTAACCCGTGCTAACTTCGTTCGGGTTCCTCGATTTTTAATGGGTCACGACAAACGCTTCTTCCGTGAATCGTTGACTTTGACTTTTACTCGGACATCCTTTTGAGTCACCATTCCCGTTGGATCTGGTTTTGATATCGTATAATCTCGAGGGATATGTCCTTCTTTTCCACAATTATAGCATACCTTAAAGCTGTTGGGCGGCGGTTGATATGTCCCTCTTTCCGCATTTGTAACATACGATCGGTGGTCGTTTCTCCTCCTTGGAACCAGGTTACTCTTGGCGCCGACGTCTTCACATGGTCGTTGTTGAATCTCCTCTTTTAAAATCTCCTCCCACTCGCTTCTTCTATTTTCATGGCCACGATTACCACCGAGTGGTTCTGCGCCTTTAATTCAGTATTCTTCTTTCTCCGCTGGTTATCGTTATTTTGTTGACTACTATCTTCGGTATGATCCTGGTTATGGTCCCTCGGTTGAACGTACTCGTTATCTCGCTCTAACAACTGAGCCTTGTTGACAACATCTGAATAGAGAGAAAATTTATGAGAAATGAGATCTTGGACGTATCTGCCGTTTCAAACCTCTCGAAACATCCGCGTCATCGTTCCTCATTCTCCACCAAATGAGGTGCAAAACTCGGATAACTCATGAACTTAGCCTCGTCTTTGGGACACCGCCATGTTATTACGCTTCTAGTCTAATAAACTCCACTTCCTTCATATAGCGAATACTTTCGGGAAGTACTTGTCATTGAACTGCTTTCAAAACGCGTCTCCCACGACATCCGAAAGGCAATTTGGATGAGTCGCTTCCACGATTCCCACCAATGTCTGCCGCCACGGAACATAAAGGTAGCGAATGGAACCTTACATTCCTCCGTGCATCCCAAGACATCGAATATCTTGGTAATTTGTTTGACCCATGTTTCATACCGTGATCGGATCGGCTTTCCCTTAAATTACGTGGTCCCAACTCTTTGAAGCGCTTTGCATTTGTGACCACCCGTGAATTGCTATCATTTCTCCTCGTATTTTGAACACGAGTCCATAAGACCCCGCTTTTATAAATAAAGATGAATTTTCTATAAATATTATTTTTGAATATTATGGAATAATTTGATATAATGTTATAGTTGTGGGTAATATTTATAAATTTTGCAAAGTATACAAGTGGTTATATTATATTCGATTGGTCAGGAATATTCTTGCTTAGCAGGGAATATTCGCATAACTACTCAATCATTGGTGGACCCCACAAATGTAATTATTGTTTGATTGAGAAAAAGACAAAAATATTTTATCAAATAACGGCGGAAGTTTTACCGCTTGATATCGTTGAACTACTCGGTAGTAAAAGTACAAGAATACGTGTGGTTGCATAAGTAGCACACCAGTATTGATTATCGATGCTTATGTGAGAAGTCACTTAGTTTGATTCCATTATCACGATTAATAATATGAATTATTATAATGATAATAACGTTTTTGTTTTATTCAGTATTATTAACGTAATAAAAATGTAAACATCTTTTATATATAAAATGTAATACTTTATTAAAGTTATTTTATAAATAAAATATATTATATTTTATTATGCATAGTGTTTTGCATAGTGTTTTTGCATAGTGTTTTGCATAGTAAAATGTTTTTATATAAATAGAATATATTATATTTTATTTAAAAGATTTTGCTTTAAACATGGACCGTTAGATTAAAGTAAATCAATCTGACCGCTCATGGATTAGTTACTATGCATTCCATTTTCCTATAAATAGAAGCTCATTCCTTCATTATTTTCTTACGAATTCATTGAAACTCTGTAGAGAGAAATTATAGAGAGAAGCTATAGAGAAAGTTATAGAAAGAAGAAGAGTATTCTCGCTACTTCACTACTTCTATATTCAGTTCTTTTTACGGTAGGGGTGTTATTCTTTCTTCTTGAAGAGAACTTCATATTATTCCATTCATTATTATTCTCGCTGGAATAACTCGTAAAAGTGGCATACCCCTACATACATAACTCAGATACGCCAGATATACCCTATACTTGGTGAAATCCTTATGTTATTCCATTGCTTATTATTCATTGGAATAACTTTTATACGCTGTGGCCTACCCTATACTTGGTGACATTCTTCTATTATTCTCATTGGAACATCCTCGTCTGCATGTGTTTTACACCTGACCGGGTTCCGCTCTTTATTATTATTCTCGCTGGAACATCACATGCATGTGTTTTACACCCACCGTTCCGCTCTTTATTATTATTCGTTGGAACATCCATGCATGTGTTTTTACACCTGACCGGTTCCGCTTTTTATTATTATTCTGTTGGAACATCCTCGTCGTGTGTTTTACAATTTGACTGGGTTCCGCTCTTTATCATTCTGCTGGAATATCCTATCTCGTGTGTTTTACACCGGATCTTTCCATCTTTATTATTCTGTTGGAACATCCTCGCTTGTGAATTTCACCGACCGGTTCCGTTATTATTATTCTCGTTGAATAACTCGCCTACGCGGCACCGCATGCATGGTGATTTCTTTTGTTATTCCATTCTTTATTATACCCAAATTGGTTAAAACTTTGACTTATATACTCCATGAAATTAGTAGAATATCCTTGATATTTGCGTTTTCATCCAAAGATCTTTTCATGGAAATATTCTTCCGATCATTCTTGAATTTTACTCTACAAAGAAGTATCATGTTGATAGGTTTGACGTTAAAAATTCCTGGATAAAATAATTCTTGAACTTGTTTTATCAATTCTTATATCATTGTCATCATCCTCATTTTTATATTTTTTTAAAGTCATCTCGTGGCTCAGAGTATTGATGGACTTGGTATGATTATGACCGTGGATTATTCTTGTAATCATGACCGTAATGTTACAAAAGATGTGGTAAAAAAAAATCCTCGAAGGTCAGTAGTGCATTGATGGATGATTGTTGGCATGATCATGACCATTAATGAATACACAACTATTCTCGTCCGTAGTGCAGAATAATTGTGATCGTGATACTAAAGAATATCCTCGGCCGAAGTGTGGGGATTCGATGATGTGGATTATTTATTAAAGTCGAGTCTCAAATTTATAACAAAGATGAAAAAACCTTTTAAAATCATAAAAGATAGTAGATTTTATTTTCTACTGACTTTTTAATGGATCGTATATTCACCGCAGCTTAAACCGGTTGTCTATTGTATTTTATCGGTTTAATATTGTTGAAGACTATTGATAATTTATTTTGCATTATCTTAGTCATAATATTTCTTCTTGGGCTAGTTGAGCTCACCCTTTCTTTCACCGTTTCTTCGTGAAATGAGAATATAGCCGGGACGAGCCTGGGAAACGAGTGATGGTCCTCAAGATAGCTTTAGTAGTCCTCACTATTCTCGTGAAATAGTGTGATAATAATTGTAATGAGGACTTTTTGTTTGAGTTTGTATAATATCTAGTAGATTTATATTTGTATTTAAACTCACGCTTTATGTCGTATTGCATACCTACGCTTATGTTAATAAGTTGTATTTAAATTTCATACCACGTAAGTGGCGACCCAAGATGGGTGATGTATACCTAATTTTGGGGGCGTCACGCTTGGTATCAAAGCTAAGGATATGATCCTCGCTAAGATGTGAGAAAAGTACTAGGAGGGAGAGACGGGAATACCTTCGCTAAGTATATGACCTACCTAAGTTTTTTGTGCTATTTTATTGGTTTTCATTCGAATATAAAGATAATTGTTAAATGTCAATTAATCTTTTGTTTTGTGGCGATGATCTGAAAATGACATCCGAGAATGTTGAGAATAGCAATGGAGCACAAAGATCGCTGATTCACCACATATCAATAATCGTGATAATGTGCATCGTAGAAGCGCGACAATCCTCATGCAAACAACAACACCGACCAAATGATGAATGATCAAATGTTCGTGAGGCTTTATGCAATTTATGCAACAAAGAAAGTAGAGCGACTCTCGGCCCAAAACGTAGGTGGAAACACGGAAAACTCTCGGCGGTCACCGCTAAACAATTCAAGGAGCCGGGACCACCGGAGTTTAAGGGAGAGCAAAACCACTTCTCGGCGGAAGCATGGATAAAGCAGATTACCAAGATATTTGATGTCTTGGGATGCTCCGAGAGCAAAGGTTCCTTTGCACGCTTTTATGTTGCGCGAGAGAGGCAGACATCGGTGGGAATCCAGTGAAACGTACTCAACTCATTGTCATCAAGATATCTTGGGAGAAGTTCCAGAGTCGCTCAACGACAAATACTTTCCGAAAGTATTCGCCATACGAAGGAGGTGGAGTTTATCAAGTTGAACAAAACAATATGACCGTGTCGCAATACGAGGCAAAATTTGCGGAGTTATCACGGTTCATATGTCCCACTTGGTGGATAATGAAGAGAGAATGGCGCCAATGTTTTAAGAGGTTTGAAGTCGGAGATACGCCAACATCTTATTTCTCATAAACCGTGTTTGTATTCGATGTTGTAAATAGGGCTCGCTTAGTGGAGCGCGATAACGAGTCAACGCAACTAAAAGAGAAAGCAAATTAAGAAAGTTATAATACCAAATGAGTAGTAGTCATCGGGCTTATGACAACAAGCGTGGAGGAATCAACAGGCGGATATGGTAACCACTTCTGTGGTAATCGTACCAAAACAATAAGAATGGACATTTCAAGAAACGAGATTCAACAATGATGGAAAGACGTCAAAGACCAAAGACCCGTTGTTAAGGAAGGAGAAAGACCACCTATCATATGCTTCAAATGCGGAGAAGAGGGACACATCATCCGAATCGTGCTACGCCGTCCAAAAGCATGTTATAATTGTGGAAGAGAAGGTCACTTAGCTCGATTTTGTTGCCATCAAGACAAATTAACTAGGATGGAGGCACCAAAGGTCATTCCCGTAAAAGTCAAAACCAAGAGTGGCAAGGGAGAGCGTTTGTTGTGACTCTCCCAGAGAGCAAGGAACCCGAATGAGGTCATCACGGGTAAGCTTATCATAAACTCTAATGAAGTCTACACTTTATTTGATACCTGCTTCTACCCATTCTTTTATTTCTCCTACTTGCGCCATCGATTAAATTTGACTCGAGAAATTAGACTTTGACTTATCTCGTGGAAACTCCGCTTGGAGAAACCTTCATTACATCCACTCGCTTATAAGTCTTGTTTGGTTCAAATCGGTACCCTCACATTACCCGTCGATCTTATTTCATTAAAAATACTTGCATTTGACGTGATTCTGGGATTGATTGGTTAACTACTTATCATGCAAAATTGATTGTTTTCGTAAGGTCATTAGCTTTCATATTCCTAATCAACCTATTATGCTAATTCAAACGACCAAACCATTAAAATCAATCACTACTATCTCAAGCCATAAAGCTATTCGCTTATTGAAAATGGATGTCAAGCTTTCTTAGCTCATGTCACAGATTTAAACAAAAATACGCCGCTTTTGAGCGATATTTCTATTGTTAATAAATTTCTGACGATTCCCCAAGAACTTCCCGCCTACCCCGTGAGCGTGAAATTGAATTTTGTATCGACCTTGAACCTCGGTACAAAACCTATTTCCAAAGCCCCATATCGAATGGCTCTATTGAACTTCGTGAGTTAAAGACCCAACCGCAGAATTGTTAGACATCGCTTTATTCGTCCCAAGATTCTCCTTGGGGTGCTCTCTGTTCTATTCGTGAAGAAGAAAGATGGGAGTATGCGACTTTGTATTGATTATCTGGAGTCAATCATGTCACCATCAAAATAGGTATCCATTGCCACGTATTGATGACCTGTTTGACCAACAGTAAGGAGCCAAATTCTTTTCAAAGATCGATCTTCGCTCCTGATATCACCAATTGAAGATTAGAACCACGACATTCCAAAGATTACTTTCGTAACTCCTGCAGACGGCATTATGAATTCCTAGTCATGTCCTTTGATCGACTAATGCTCCCGCCGCCTTCATGGATATGATGAACCGAGTATTCAAGGAATATTTAGATCACTTTGTGGTCGCCTTTATTGATGACATCCTTATTTATTCCAAAAGCCGTGAAGATCATGAGCAACACTTGAGGTCGACACTCCAAAAGCTTCGTGAATATAAGCTTTATGCCAAGTCAAGAAATGCGAGTTCGGCAAGAAGAAGTAGCATTCCTTGGGCACGTGGTATCAAGTCATGGAATATCCGCTGACCCAAAGAAAGATCAAGCTATTCAAAGTCGGAACAACCTAAATCGCTGACCGAAGTACGTAGCTTTCTTGCTTAATTTGGTTATTATCTGAGATTCGTGGAAGGATTTTCTCGAATCGCTACTCCATCGACTCAAATTGACTCGAAAAGATACAAAGTTCGGTTGGAGCGAAGAATGTGAGAAGAGTTTTCAAGAACTCAAGAAGAGACTTATTTCAAAGACTGCTCGACAATACCATTTGCCTCGAGGGATTTGTCATCTACAATGATGATGCTTCGAGCAAAGGGTTGGGATGTGTTCTTATGCAACATGGAAAAGTTATAGCCTATGCCTCATGACAACTCAAAGAAAATGAGAGGAATTATCCTACTCATGATCCGAGTTAGCAAATGTTGTCTTTCAGACTTAAAATTTGGAGGCATTACTTGTATGGGGAGAAAGTGGAGATCTTTACTACGATCATAAAAGCCTCAAATATTTCTTCACTCAAAAGGAACTCAACATGCGACAACGACGCTTGGCTTGAATCGCTGAAAGATTATGATCATACCATCCAATACCATCCTCGAAAAGCGAACGTGGTAGCCGATGCATTGAGTAGAAAGATCGTATGCAAGCACGAAAAGCGTTATTGTCAACACAAAGGCCCATTTTGTGTGACTTGCAAAGGATGGAGATAGAGTTAAAGACTCAGGACGCATGTGATGATAGCAAATATACGAGTAGAACCGACTTTAATCGATAAAGTTAAAGTCGCTTCAAGCTACGGACACTGGAGCCGATGCGTATGAAAAAGAAAGTGCAAGAGGGTGCTACGCCGCAAGCAAGAATCGATGAAGAAGGAATACTTGAGTCAACTCCGCACTTTGTGTTCTAACGACCCCGATTTAAAGTATAATATCATGATGGAGGCGCACAACACACCATTTGCAATCCATCTCGGGAGTACCAAAATGTATCATGATATTCGCCACACATTTTGGTGGAGCAATACGAAGAGGGAGATAGCATTTGCTTATCTCAAGGTGTCTAACTTGTCAACGAGTTAAAAGCGAGCATCAAGTACCAAAAGGTCCATTGCAACCACTTGAAATTCCGTAATGGAAGTGGGAGCACATTACCATGGATTTCATTACGGCCTTCCTAAGGTTTCTCAAGGCATTGATGCGATTTGGGTCATTGTTGATAGATTGACCAAGTCCGCTCATTTCTTACCGATACGAGAAACTTATACACTTGAACGCCTTGCTCAGATATGTACATAAACGAGATTGTAAGATCGCATGGTATGCTCGGTATCCATAGTTTCCGATCGAGACCCAAGATTCACTTCACGATTTTGGGTTAGTTTGCAAAAAGCTATGGGCACGGACTTACGATTTAGCTTCAAGATATCATCCTCGAGACGGACGGACAATCGGAGAGGACTATTCAAACTCTTGAAGATCTATTAAGACTCGTGTTCTTGATTTCAAGGGAGTTGGGACAAGTTTTTACCATCGGTGGAGTTTTCCTACAACAACAGCTATCAAGCAAGTATCGGCATGGCTCCATTCAAGCATTGTATGGAAGAAAGTGTCGCTCTCCAAAGATGTCGGGATGAGGTGGGTGAAGCAACGTTGTTGGGACCGGAGTTGGTACGTATGACTACTTTTAAAAGATTCAAACGATCCGACAACGTATAAAAACCTCACAAAATCGACAAAAGAGTTATCTTGATCTTCATCGAAAGGACGGGAATTCAATATAGAGATCATGTGTTGTTAAAAGTTGCTCCATGGAAAGGAGTTACAAGATTTGGAAAGAGAGGAAAACTTAATCCTCGATTCATCGGTCCATTTTTAATCCTCGATCGAGTAGGAACTGTGGCCTATAGACTCGCTTTACCGCCAAATATGTCTCGTGTTCATAACGTTTTTCACATATCCATGTTACGTAAATATGTGAAAGACCCGAACCATATTATCGAAGTTAGAACCTGATTTAATAATGCGGAAAGATTTGACGTATGAAGAGGTTCCCGCTCAAATTTTGATAAGAAGGAACATATTCTACGCCCAAGGTTATACCTCAAGTCAAAGTTTTGTGGAGGAACCACGATGTTGAGGAAATGACTTGGGAGTTAGAATCAAAATGAAATCAAGGTATCCTTACCTCTTCGACATACCGTGTATCGCATCCTAATTTCGAGGGCTAAATTTCATAAGAAGGGAGGTTGTAAGACCCCGCTTTTATAAATAAAGATGAATTTTCTATAAATATTATTTTTGAATATTATGGAATAATTTGATATAATGTTATAGTTGTGGTAATATTTATAAATTTTGCAAAGTATATAAGTGGTTATATTATATTCGATTGGTTCTGGGAATATTCTATTTAGCGGGAATATTCGCATAACTACTCAATCATTGGTGGACCCTACAATGTAATTTATTGCTTGATTGAGAAAAAGACAAAATATTTTATCAAATAACTACGGAAGTTTTACCGCTGATATCGCTGAACTACTCTGTAGTAAAAGTACAAAAGAATACGCGTGTGGTTGCATAAGAAGACACTTGTGATTGATTATCGATGCTTATGTGAGAAGTCACTTAGTTTGATTCCATTATCATCGATTAATAATATGAATTATTATAATGATAATGACGCTTTGTTTTATTCAGTATTATTAACGTAATAAAATGTAAACATCTTTTATATAAAATGTATACTTTATTAAAGTTATTTTATAAATAAAATATATTATATTTTATTATGCATAGTGTTTTGTAGTATAAGTTTTGCATAAGGTTTGCATAGTAAAATGTTTTTATATAAATAGAATATATTATATTTTATTTAAAAGATTTTGCTTTTAAATATGGACCGCCGATTAAAGTAAATCAATCTGGACCGCTCATGGATTAGTTACTATGCATTCCATTTTCCTATAAATAGAAGCTCATTCCTTCATTATTTTCTTACGAATTCATTGAAACTCTGTAGAGAGAATTATAGAGAGAAGCTATAGAGAGAAAGTTATAGAAAGAAGAAGAGTATTCTCGCTACTTCACTACTTCTATATTCAGCTTTTTTTACTAGAGGGTGTTATTCTTTCTTCTCGAAGAGAACTTCATTATTCCATTCATTATTATTCTGTTGAATAACTTTGTAAAAGTGGCATACCCTATACATAACTCAGATACGCTGATACCCTATACTTGGTGAAATCCTTATGTTATTCCATTGCTTATTATTCATTGAATAACTCAGTATACGCCATTTCACCCTATACTTGGTGACATTCTTCTATTATTCTCATTGGAACATCCTGTGCATGTGTTTTTACACCTTTACTGGTTCCGCTTTTTATTATTATTACATTGGAACATCCTCGTCTCACAGTGTTTTACACCGACCGGTTCCGCTTTTTTATTATTATTCTGCTGAACATCCTGCTCATGTGTTTTACACCTACCTCGGTTCCGCTTTTTATTATTATTCTGCATTGGAACATCCTCGTGCATGTGTTTTACACCGGACTGGTTCCGCTTTATCATTCTCGTTGAATATCCTATCTCGTGTGTTTTACACCGGGATCCGGTTCCATCTTTATTATTCTCGTTGAACATCCTCGCTTGCGTGAATTTCACCGACCGTTCCGTTATTATTATTCTGCTGAATAACTTTGTCTATGCGGCAGTACCGCATGCATGGTGATTTCTTTTGTTATTCCATTCTTTATTATACCCAGTTGGTTAAAACTTTGACTTCTATACTCCATGAAATTAGTAGAATATCCTTGATATTTGCGTTTCATCCAGTATCTTTTCATGGAAATATTCTTCTGATCATTCTTGAATTTTACTCTACAAAGAAGTATCATGTTGACAGTTTGGACGTTAAAAATTCCTGGATAAAATAATTCTTGAACTTGTTTTATTGAATTCTTATATCATTGTCATCATCCTCATTTTTATATTTTTTTAAAGTCATCTGTGGCCTGTAGAGCATGGATGGACTTGGTATGATTATGACCAGGGATTATTCGGTGTAATCATGACCGTAATGTTACAAATGATGTGGTAAAAAAAAAAATCCTCAGTGGCCGTAGTGCATTGATGGACAGTTGTTGGCATGATCATGACCATTAATGAATACACAACTATTCTTGGCCGTAGTGCAGGAATAATTGTGATCGTGATACTAAAGAATATCCTCGGCCGTAGTAGTGTGGGGTGATTCGATGATGTGGATTATTTATTAAAGTCGAGTCTCAAATTTAATGAAGATGAAAAACCTTTTAAAATCATAAAAGATAGTAGATTTTATTTTCTACTTGACTCTTTTAATGGATCAGATATTCCATCCGCAGCTTAAACCGGTTTTCTATTGTATTTTATCGCTTTAACATTGTTGAAGACTATTGATAATTTATTTTGCATTATCTTAGTCATAATATTTCTTCTTGGGCTAGTTGAGCTCACCCTTTCTTTCACCGTTCTCTTCGTGAAATGAGAATATAAATTTGGGACTTAGCCTGGGAAACGAGTGATGGTCCCGAAGATAAGCTTTAGTAGTCCTCACTATTCTCGTGAAATAGTGTGATAATAATTGTAATGAGGACTTTTTGTTTGAGTTTGTATAATATCTAGTAGATTTATATTTGTATTTAAACTCACAGCTTTATGTCGTATTGTACACCATACGCTTATGTTAATAAGTTGTATTTAAATTACATCATGTAAGTGGCGACCCAAGATGGGTGATGTATACCTAATTTTGGGGCGCCACAACAGGTATCAAAGCTAAGGATATGATCCTGCTAAGATGTGAGAAAAGTACTAGGAGGGAGAGACGGGAATACCTTCGCTAGTATGACCTACCTAAGTTTTTGTGCTATTTTATTGGTCGGTCGTAATATAAAGATAATTGTTAAATGTCAATTAATCTTTTGTTTTGTGGCGATGATTCAAAAATGACATCCGAGAATGTTGAGAATAGCAATGGAGCACAAAGTGATCGCTGATTCACCACATATCAATAATCGTGATAATGTGCATCGAAGGCGCGATAATCCTCATGCAAACAACAACACCGACCAAATGATGAATGATCAAATGTTCGAGGCTTTATGCAATTTATGCAACAAAGAAAGCAGAGCGACTCTCGCCCAAAACGTAGGTGGAAACACGAAAAACTCTCGGCGGTCACCGCTAAACAATTCAAGGAGCCGACCACCGGAGTTTAAGGGAGAGCCAAAACCACTTCGCGGAAGCATGGATAAAGCAGATTACCAAGATATTTGATGTCTTGGGATGCTCCGAGGAGCAAAAGGTTCCTTTTACGCGCTTTTTATGTTGCGCTTTGAGGCGACATCGGGTGGGAATCGGTAAACGTACTCAACCTCGTCAGATCAAGATATCTTGGGAGAAGTTCCAGAGTCGTTCAACGACAAATACTTTCCCGAAAGTATTCGCCACACGAAGGAGGTGGAGTTTATCAAGTTGGAACAAAACAATATGACCGTGTCGCAATACGAGGCAAAATTTGCGGAGTTATCACGGCCATATTCCCCACTTGTGGATAATGAAGAGAAATGGCGCGAATGTTTTTAAGAGGTTTGAAGTCGAGATACGCCAACATCTTATTTCTCATAAACCGTGTTTGTATTCGATGTTGTAAATAGGGCTCGATTAGTGGAGCGATAACGAGTCAACGCAAACTAAAAGAGAGAGCAAATTTAAGAAAGTTATAATACCAAATGAGAGTAGTCATCGAGCGGTGACAACAAGCGTGGAGGGAATCAACAGCGATATGGTAACCACTTCTGGTGGTAATCGTACCAAAACAATAAGAATGGACATTTCAAGAAACGGAGATTCAACAATGATGGAAAGACGTCAAGACCAAAGACCAAGTTGTTAAGGAAGGAGAAAGACCACCTATCATATGCTTCAAATGCGAGAAGAGGGACACATCGGTCCGAATCGCGCTATGCCATTCAAAGCATGTTATAATTGTGGAAGAGAAGGTCACTTAGCTCGATTTTGTTGCCATCAAGACAAATTCAACTAGGATGGAGGCACCAAAGGCCGTCCCCTAAAAGTCAAAACCAAAGAGTGCAAGGGAGAGCGTTTGTTGTGACCTCCCAGAGAGCAAGGAACCCGAATGAGGTCATCACGGTAAGCTTATCATAAACTCTAATGAAGTCTACACTTTATTTGATACCTGTTCTACCCATTCTTTTATTTCTCCTACTTGCGCCATCGATTAAATTTGACTCGGAGAAATTAGACTTTGACTTATCTGTGGAAACTCCGCTGGGAGAAACCTTCATTACATCCAATCGCTTATAAGTCTTGTTTGGTTCAAATCGGTACCCTCACATTACCCGTCGATCTTATTTCATTAAAAATACTTGCATTTGACGTGATTCTAGGGATTGATTGGTTAACTACTTATCATGCAAAAATTGATTGTTTTCGTAAGTTGTTAGCTTTCATATTCCTAATCAACCTATTATGCGAATTCAAACGACCAAACCATTAAAATCAATCACTACATCTCAAGCCATAAAGCTATTCGCTTATTGAAAAATGGATGTCAAGCTTTCTTAGCTCATGTCACGATTTAAACAAAAATACGCCGGGCTTTTGAGCGATATTTCTATTGTTAATAAATTTCCGACGATTCCCTCGAAGAACTTCCCCGCCTACCCCCCAGCGTGAAATTGAATTTTGTATCGACCTTGAACTCGGTACAAAACCTATTTCCAAAGCCCCATATCGAATGGCTCTATCAACTTCAAGAGTTAAAGACCCAACCGCAGGAATTGTTAGACATCGGCTTTATTCGTCCTAGTACTTCTCCTCGGGGTGCTCCTGCTCTATTCGTGAAGAAGAAAGATGGGAGTATGCGACTTTGTATTGATTATCTGGAGTCAATCATGTCACCATCAAAATAGGTATCCATTGCCACGTATTGATGACCTGTTTGACCAATTAGCAAGGAGCCAAATTCTTTTCAAAGATCGATCTTCGTTCCGGATATCACCAATTGAAGATTAGAATCACGACACATTCCAAAGACGGCTTTCGTAACTCCCAGACGGGCATTATGAATTCCTAGTCATGTCCTTTGGATCGACTAATGCTCCGCCGCCTTCATGGATATGATGAACCGAGTATTCAAGGAATATTTAGATCACTTTGTGGTCGTCTTTATTGATGACATCCTTATTTATTCCAAAAGCCGTGAAGATCATGAGCAACACTTGAGGTCGACACTCCAAAAGCTTTGTGAATATAAGCTTTATGCCAAGTTGAAGAAATGCGAGTTCGCTCAAGAAGAAGTAGCATTCCTTGGGCACGTGGTATCAAGTCATGGAATATCTGCTGACCCAAAGAAAGATCAAGCTATTCAAAGTCGGGAACAACCTAAATCGATGACCGAAGTACGTAGCTTTCTTGGTTTAAATTGGTTATTATCGGAGATTCGTGGAAGGATTTTCTCGAATCGCTACTCCATCGACTCACCGACTCGAAAAGATACAAAGTTCTATTGGAGCGAAGAATGTGAGAAGAGTTTTCAAGAACTCAAGAAGAGACTTATTTCAAAGACTGCTCGACAATACCATTTGCTCGGAGGATTTTGTCATCTACAAAGATGCTTCGAGCAAAGGGTTGGGATGTGTTCTTATGCAACATGGAAAAGTTATAGCCTATGCCTCGCGACAACTCAAAGAATATGAGAGGAATTATCCTACTCATGATCCGGAGTTAGCAAAAATTGTCTTTGCACTTAAAATTTGGAGGCATTACTTGTATGGGGAGAAAGTGGAGATCTTTACGGATCATAAAAGCCTCAAATATTTCTTCACTCAAAAGGAACTCAACATGCGACAACGACGCTGGCTTGAACTGCTGAAAGATTATGATCATACCATCCAATACCATCCCGAAAAGCGAACGTGGTAGCCGATGCATCGAGTAGAAGATCGTATGCAAGTACGAGTGCGTTATTGTCAACACAAAGGCCCATTTTGTGTGACTTGCAAAGGATGGAGATAGAGTTAAAGACTCCAGGGACGCATGTGATGATAGCAAATATACGAGTAGAACCGACTTTAATCGATAAAGTTAAAGTCGCCAAGCTACGCACTGGAGTCGATGCGTATGAAAAAGAAAGTGCAAGAGGGTGCTATGCCGAAGCAAGAATCGATGAAGAAGGAATACTTGAGTCAACTCCGCACTTTGTGTTCCTAACGACCCCGATTTAAAGTATAATATCATGATGGAGGCGCACAACACACCATTTGCAATCCATCTCGGGAGTACCAAAATGTATCATGATATTCGGCCATACATTTTGGTGGAGCAATATGAAGAGGAGAGATATACTGTTTATCTCAAGGTGTCTAACTTGTCAACGAGTTAAAGCGGAGCATCAAGTACCAAAAGGTCCATCAGCAACCACTTGAAATTCCGTAATGGAAGTGGGAGCACATTACCATGGATTTCACTACGGCCTTCCTAAGGTTTCTCAAGGCATTGATGCGATTTGGGTCATTGTTGATAGATTGACCAAGTCCGCTCATTTCTTACCGATACGAGAAACTTATACACTTGAACGCCTTGCTCAGTATGTACATAAACGAGATTGTAAGATCGCATGGTATGTCGGTATCCATAGTTTCCGATCGAGACCCAAGATTCACTTCACGATTTTGGGTTAGTTTGCAAAAAGCTATGGGCACGGACTTACGATTTAGCTTCTCGGATATCATCCTCGACGGACGGACAATCGAGAGAGGACTATTCAAACTCTTGAAGATCTATTAAGACTCGTGTTCTTGATTTCAAGGGAGTTGGGACAAGTTTTTACCATCGTGGAGTTTTCCTACAACAACAGCTTATCAAGCAAGTATCGGCATGGCTCCATTCGAAGCATTGTATGGAAGAAAGTGTCGCTCTCCAAGATGTCGGGATGAGGTGGGTGAAGCAACGTTGTTGGGGACCGGAGTTGGTACGTATGACTTTTAAAAGATTCAAACGATCCGACAACGTATAAAAACCTCACAAAATCGACAAAAGAGTTATCTTGATCTTCATCGAAAGGACGTGGAATTCAATATAGAGATCATGTGTTGTTAAAAGTTGCTCCATGGAAAGGAGTTACAAGATTTGGAAAGAGAGGAAACTTAATCCTCGATTCATCGGTCCATTTTAATCCTCGATCGAGTAGGAACTCGTGGCCTATAGACTCGCTTTTACCGCCAAATATGTCTCGTGTTCATAACGCTTTTCACATATCCATGTTACGTAAATATGTGAAAGACCCGAACCATATTATTGAGTTAGAACCGGACGAAATAGCGGAAGATTTGACGTATGAAGAGGTTCCTGCTCAAATTTTGATAAGAAGGAACATATTCTACGCTCCAAGGTTATACCTCAAGTCAAAGTTTTGTGGAGGAACCACGATGTTGAGGAAATGACTTGGGAGTTAGAATCAAAATGAAATCAAGGTATCCTTACCTCTTCGACATACCAGTATCGCATTCTAATTTCGAGGGCTTAAATTTCATAAGAAGGGGAGGTTGTAAGACCCCAGCTTTTATAAATAAAGATGAATTTTCTATAAATATTATTTTTGAATATTATGGAATAATTTGATATAATGTTATAGTTGTGGGTAATATTTATAAATTTTGCAAAGTATACAAGTGGTTATATTATATTCGATTGGTTGGGGAATATTCGGTTTAGCGAGGAATATTCGTATAAACTACTCAATCATCAGTGACCCCACAAATGTAATTATTGTTTGATTGAGAAAAGACAAAAATATTTTATTGAAATAACTACGGAAGTTTTACCGCTTGATATCTGTTGAACTACTCTTAGTAGAGTAAAAGACAAGAATATGTCGTGTGGTTGCATAAGAAGCACACCAGTATTGATTATCGATGCTTATGTGAGAAGTCACTTAGTTTGATTCCATTATTGTCGATTAATAATATGAATTATTATAGCGATAATGACGCTTTTGTTTTATTCAGTATTATTAACGTAATAAAATGTAAACATCTTTTTATATAAAATGTAATACTTTATTAAAGTTATTTTATAAATAAAATATATTATATTTTATTATATGTAGTGTTTTTGCATAGTGTTTTTGCATATAAGTGTTTGCATAGTAAAATGTTTTTATATAAATAGAATATATTATATTTTATTTAAAAGATTTTGCTTTAAATATGGACCGTCGATTAAAGTAAATCAATCTGACCGCTCATGGATTAGTTACTATGCATTCCATTTTCCTATAAATAAAGCTCATTCCTTCATTATTTTCTTACGAATTCATTGAAACTCTAGAGAGAAATTATAGAGAGAAGCTATAGAGAAAAGTTATAGAAAGAAGAAGAGTATTCTCTTTACTTCACTACTTCTATATTCGCTTTTTACTAGTAAGGGTGTTATTCTTTCTTCTTGAAGAGAACTTCATTATTCCATTCATTATTATTCGCTGGAATAACTCGTAAAAAAGTGGCATACCCTATACATAACTTCGTGATACGCGGTATACCCTATACTTGGTGAAATCTTATGTTATTCCATTGCTTATTATTCTGCTGGAATAACTCAGATACGCTGGCCTACCCTATACTTGGTGACATTCTTCTATTATTCTCGCTGGAACATCCTCGTCTCATGTTTTACACCCACAGACTAAAATCCGCTTTATTATTATTCTGCTGGAACATCCTGCATGTGTTTTTTACACCCACTGGTTCCGCCTTTATTATTATTCTCATTGGAACATCCTGTCATGTGTTTTACACCGGACCGGTTCCGCTTTTTATTATTATTCTCGGAACATCCTGCTCATGTGTTTTACACCGACCGGTTCCGCTCTTTATCATTCTGGCTGAATATCCTATCGTGTGTTTTACACCGGATCCGTTCCATCTTTATTATTCTCGTTGGAACATCCCGCTTGCAGTGAATTTCACCGACCGGTTCCGTTATTATTATTCTCGTTGAATAACTCGCCTCTACGCTGCAGTACCGCATGCATGGTGATTTCTTTTGTTATTCCATTCTTTATTATACCCAAATGGTTAAAACTTTGACTTCTATACTCCATGAAATTAGTAGAATATCCTTGATATTTGCGTTTCATCCAAAGATCTTTTCATGGAAATATTCTTCGATCATTCTTGAATTTTACTCTCTGAAAAAGAAGTATCATGTTGATAGCTTGGACGTTAAAAATTCTGGATAAAATAATTCTTGAACTTGTTTTATTGAATTCTTATATCATTGTCATCATCCTCATTTTTATATTTTTTTAAAGTCATCTGTGGCTCTCGTAGAGCATGGATGGACTTGGTATGATTATGACCGTGGATTATTCGGTGTAATCATGACCGTAATGTTACAAAAGATGTGGTAAAAAAAAAAATCCTCAAAGTCAGTAGTAGTGCATTGATGGACGCTTTGTTGGCATGATCATGACCATTAATGAATACACAACTATTCTCGGCCGTAGTGCGAGAATAATTGTGATCGTGATACTAAAGAATATCCTCGCCAGAAAAGTGTAAGTGATTCGATGATGTGGATTATTTATTAAAGTTTGAGTCTCAAATTTAATAACAAAGGATGAAAAACCTTTTAAAATCATAAAAGATAGTAGATTTTATTTTCTACTTGACTCTTTTAATGGATCGCATATTCACCGCAGATTAAACCGGTTGTCTATTGTATTTTATCGCTTTAACATTGTTGAAGACTATTGATAATTTATTTTGCATTATCTTAGTCATAATATTTCTTCTTTGGGCTAGTTGAGCTCACCCTTTCTTTTTCACCGTTTCTTCAGAAATGAGAATATAGCCGGGACGAAGCCTGGGAAACGAGTGATGGTCCTCAAGATAGCTTTAGTAGTCCTCACTATTCTCGTGAAATAGTGTGATAATAATTGTAATGAGGACTTTTTGTTTGAGTTTGTATAATATCTAGTAGATTTATATTTGTATTTAAACTCACGCTTTATGTCGTATTGTACACCTACGCTTATGTTAATAAGTTGTATTTAAATTACATGCCATGTAAGTGGCGACCCAAGATGGGTGATGTATACCTAATTTTGGGGGCGCCACGAGTCTCTCTCAATCGATTTTACATGAACTCGCAAAAGCTTCTAAACATCCCCTCGTTCATCATCTTTCGGTGGGTGTTATTCACAGAGGTACATTGCCACTGTGTTGCACGCTCTCCTCGTTATTAAGTACGCATCTCCACGGGTCTCATTTACTCCACTATTAATATTCTCACGACATTCTCAAATCTTGTCATAAAACAAGGGTTAATTAAGGAAATCAATATATCACATAATATCCCTAAATACTGACCAACTAACAAATAAGCTTAGGTAGGACACACTAGTGAAGGATTTACTCGTCTCTCCCCTCCTAGTTTTATTCCCCGATCTCCGCCAGAGATCATATCCCTAAGCTCTGATACCAACTGTGACGACCCCAAAATAGGTCTATTACATCCAACCCATTCTGAGTCGCCAAATACATGGTACAGAAACAACTACAACTTTATTATCACAACAATAAAGCATCATGAGTTTAAATACAAATATTATCTTCTGATAATATTTATACTCAAATAAATCCTCATCACATTTATTGATACATTATTTTACAATAATGGTGAGGACTACTAAACAACTCTCTCTAGAACCTTCATTCCATACCCCACCTAGTACTCGCTTACATTCTCGCCTCCCCGAGAAGAAAAAAATGGAACAACAAGGAAAAGGGTGAGCTCAACTAGCCCAAGAAAGAATGTTATGACTAAGATAATATACAACAAATTATCGTTAGTCTCCAACAGGAAAAAATCGATAGAATACAATAGACAACAAGTTTCGGATCAATATTAGCAATGAAAATAATAATTCATGTAAGAGTTACGTGAGAATGAAATCTACTATAATCTATGAATTTAACAAATCCATCATCAATATTTTATCCTCAGAACATCAATCAATATTCATCTCAAATCAAATATTCATCTTTGCACTACAGCCAAAGATATTCATCAATCCATTATGTTCATCTCAACACTGCTCATCTTTGCACTAAAGGCCAAAGATATTCATCGATTGGTCATGTTCATTTAAAAACACTTCATCTTTGCACTACTGAGCAAAGATATTCTTCGAAATCATTCATCTTTGCACTCACAGGCCAAAGATATTCAATAATATCATCATTTAAGACCGAGGATGATGAAAATATTTTTAAAGAACGAATCCAAAGGAAACAAAAATGACAAGGATTAAGGATTAAGGATTCAGTACTTTGTTTTATCCATGTCCAACAATACCTCAAAAATAATCATAGTGGTGTAAAATTCAAGAATGATCAAAACATGGATACAATCAAAGCTAGTATCCGTATAGATATTTTAGGCGAAAAGAAAAATTTTCATTTTTCGATGAATAGTGTAAATATTCGTGAATAGTCTTGATATCGTGAATAGTGCCATATACGTGAATAAGAAACTCAGCACCAAAAGATAGAAATTTCACAAAAAACATCTTCACGCTTCATGAATAGTACTCGTGAATAAGAACTCGTGAATAGTAACTCATGAATAGTAACTCGTGAATAAGTAACCCATGAATAAGTAACTTAGACATGAAAAAGTTCCAAATTTGATAAAAAGTTCCAACCAATATTTCAAAGATAATGATATTGAAGAAATAATATCATTCTGAAAAAATAATATCCCTTACTATCCCTTACTATCCCTTACCTCAAAAGAAAGCGGACTTCCGACGAGGATATCTGATATGATGATTTGAAACTTGCACCGATGAATATCAACTCACCAAGTATCTAAATACTCACAAATTATACTCAATAATCTAGAGAGAGAGAGAGAAAGCTTATGTTTACGGTGTGATTTTCAATTCTAACTTAGCCTCTATTTATAGGAAAATGTTAAGACGCCGAAGAAGACTTGACACGCTTTGATGGCCGATGGCTTTTACCCGCTACTATTCCACCCACCAAAATCAGCCATCTTCCCCAACAACCAAGAGTGGGGCCCACTCAATTCTAGAATTTTCCACCAAAACCTAATTTCCTAATCAGTTACCTCTTAAAATTCATAACAAATCATACGTTCATTTTAACGGTTCAAAATTTGTGGACATATACTCAACTTATATATGTATAACATATCCAAAATTACAACGATCCAACGGTCGGATCAAAATTTATAACTCACGCAATATAGTCAAGAACACCGATTTTTCGGACTATTAGTCCTTCTGGACCAGATTTCATTCAAAATTTCACCACGAAATATCTACAAAGAATTTTTGGGTGATTCAAATTTCTACAGTTAGCTTACTTCTAGGGCTTTCTTTTGATATATGGCTCATCTCTTAACTCATTATACATTAAAGAGTTATGGATTTTACAAAATCAAGTAATAAACTAATTTTTCCGAAAATCCCATATTTTGTTCTCCATTTCGACAAATACCGATAAAACACCTCATCATTAATTCCTTCACTTATAAATACATAAATAAATCCATCATTTATATCCACATCAAATAAATATTTTCTTATCATATAAATCAATAACTAATTATTCACAAATAATATTACGTAATCACAATAATGACAAACTGCATAGGCCTCAGAAAGAGGGGCTTTCCAATAAGAATTTCTTCTTCTTGCGCGCAATTAGGTGACCAAACCTCTCCTTAGATGAACTTTCTAGACATTGCCAATAGTGCTATCTAATAATATTATTCAAATAATATGAATTATTGATCCGATAATGAGAAATATTAATGCAGTTGATAATTATCAAACAACAATAATATAAAATATCAACGCAAAGAATTATTGAATCAATAAAATAAAATATTGAATAAGAATTACTTTAACAATTATTGAGTAGTGCCTTCTTATATAAGGATCAATAATTCAAAAATACTTTGTAAACCGCAGTGCATCTTTATGCAACCACGCGTACATCAGTATTTTAACCAACGGTATTCCAACGATCTTAATTCAGAATAACTACGCCAAGTTATTTATAACCACCCAAACTTTGTCGCTTTCTCATCCAATCGCTTTCCGTTATGGGGCCCACACATGGTGCTTGCTGTTGTACAAATATTCCCAACAATCATTTAATATTCCACGACCAAACGAATATTCCCACAAAGCATCTTAATATTCCACGACCAAACGAATATTCCCAAACAAAAAATGAATATTTTATAACCACTTGCTTATTTTGAAATATTTATGTATTTAACCCTTAACTATCCACATTAATCAAATCAACCCTTACTATTTCAAAATAATAAATAAAGGAAATTCCTTTTTATTTAAAAAAATTTCGGGGTCTTACAAAAGTAGAAAATTTAATAAATTAATATTATAACTTTTCCACAACTTCCTACGCATCCATGAATCTGAACTCAGCCATCCTAACACATGTTAAATGAGTCCCAAAAATGTAAAAAACGTTTTTCTTATTAAAAATAATTAAAACTTTAAAAATTAATTATTTCGGAGCTTCGGAACTTCAATAATTCATAATAAATAGTCCTTTTATCAAAAAATTCGAATCTCGAGACTTTTTATAGGAAATTCAATTCTCTACAACTTTGCAGAAGAAAGTTTTTCCAAATTCCAAACAAAAATTGACCGAAATCCACAAACTAGACGATTTCTACAGTTATAATCAAATTTCTATTAATAATTGTGTCCACACAAAATATGTGTTAAACATTTAATGCCACAAAATACTCTTCCTCCTCATATACTCATATATCCCACATTCATTATAAAATATCACCGCTAATATATTATTAAAATAATATATTTAAATGAATTATTTTATCGTAAAAAAGATAAAATATTAATTTTTAACAATTGTCATTTTAAAAATTTCTCCATCTATATCCACATAAAATTAATATTTCCCTCATCATATAAATCAATAATTAATTATTCACAAATAATATTACAGAATCACACAAGATCGGTGACCTGTGCCGCTCCTCAGAAAAGAGGGGCTTTCCAATAAGGATCTCTCTCTTCTTGGCCAAGCAATTAGGTGACCAAACCTCTCCTTAGATGTAACTTTCTAGACATTGCCAATAATGTTATCCAATAATATTATTCGGATAATATGAATTATTGTCGATAATGGAAAATACTATGTAATGACAATTTATCAAACAACAAAGAATATAAAATATCAATGCAAAGAATTATTGAATCAATAAAATAAAATAATTGAATAGTAATTACTTGTAATAATTATTGAGTAGTGGCCTTCTTACGTAAGAATTAATAATTGGTGCAATACCGCAGTGCTATCGCTCAACAACGCCAGACATTAGTGTGTTTTAACCACCGGGTATTCCAACAAAGATAATTTAAATAACTACGCTGTTATTTATAAACAACTTATATTTGTCGTTTTCTTCATTTAATCGCTTTCCGTTATGGGGCCCATAAAAAGCTACTACCGTCAGCATTTAATATTCCCCGACAAGATTTAAATATTCCACGACCAAACGAATATTCCCCGAACAATAATGAATATTTTATAACCACTGCTTATTCAAATATTTGCGTGATTTTACCCATAACTATCCACATTAATCAAATCAACCCTTACTATTTCAAAATAATAAATAGAGGAAAATAAATTTCATTTATTAATAATTTAGGGTCTTACAATGGTCATATTTTGGAGCTCACAGTTACCCTGGTAGGCGTGAAAATCCCCACCACCATTTATCATTTTATCGAGGGGAGTTAGACATTAAGTCTATGTGGGATGTGATTTGGCGGCCTTACATGACGTGGGATGATTATATCAGTGGATTTAATTTTAAAGGCAGGTTGTTGGGATCTGGTGGGGTCCCCTTGATCCACTTTGATATTGTGGAATTTCAGATGTCGAACCGTGTGATGAGACAGTTCGGATTCATGCAAGGCATACCATCACCCGCTAAAAACCATGGTGACCTTAGGAAGGAGAAAAAGTTTAAATTTATTGATGTCGAGGATTGCATGGCCTTGCGAGGGAAATATATTTCGATTTGGGAGGCATACATGGATCATCTCGAAGGACAACAATATGAAATTTCTAATTATGTGTCAGTAGATGATTACATGACCTGGTATAAAAAATTACACGTTGGAAAATTCACCGACCCTCGAGAGGCAAGGACCTCGACAAATTGTTATAAGCCCTCGCACCATTTACAACCAACAACACCTTATTAAAATGGTAGGAAATTATATTCTTCTTTAATTAATCATGTATTAGAGTAAATACTTAATATTACATTTATTCTTCTTTAATTAATCATGTATTAGAGCAAATACTTAATATTACATTTATTCTTCTTTAATTAATCATGTATTAGAGTAAATACTTAATATTACATTTATTCATATTTAGTGTTATTAATATTTGTTTGTGTTCATCTTACATGACAGGTTGAGAGTGCAAAGTCTTTGCTTGATAAATTTTTAGCACTTACTCTGCTACCTCCCGAGTTGGTTCTGCAAAAACACAATTGGGATTACCAATACAGTCTGTACGACTTCGAAGCAAGAGGGAAACAAATACCTCGAGAGATGGGTCCCACAATTTTTGCACCACCAACCGAATTCTCTCAATTCAATGAAGGGCTTGGGAAACAAACTGATTATGTTGTACAAGAGAGCTACATACCTACCACACAAGCATGGCAGGAGTGCTCCATTCCCACCTCCCAAGCCCACGAGGAGTGTTACATTCCGACCTCTCTTGCCAATGAGGAGTGTTACGTCCCGACCTCCCAAGCCTATGAGGAGGGTTACATTCCAACCACCTCGATTTTATGGGGACTTTCTAACGTCCACAGAGATTGTTCACTTAAGGTATATATAATGATGGTTTTAATTAAAGCAGGCTTTGCATTATTTATATTCATATTTTTAAATAAAAATGACATGCACAATAATAATAATGTACATTTGGGTCTCAATTAGGTACAAGATGCAGTAGATCACATCTCTTATGGACCAAAAGGGTCCATTACCAAAAAAATGAAAGATTGGAAGGAGACATTTATCAATAAACATATGTTTGGAAACGTGGTGGCCTCGGAAGAGAATTTATATCCTTTGTCACATCCACGTGGGTTATATGTTTTAGACCACAATGCATTGCATTCCTTAGGACCTGGTGGATGGATTTTCGAGCATGTCCTCGATGCTTATATGTTGTTGCTACGAGACAGGGAGGAATACTATAGGTCGCAGGGAATACAAAGGTGGGCCAAATTTGATTTCATAAATTCATTCTTCATGCATCTTGGGCAGAGCTATGTGCCCATAACTGAAGAGATTCATGCATGGAGTTTTTGTCATCCGTATATGGACCAAGATGTTGGCCCACCTTTACACGAATGCCAATACATATTCATGCCGGCAGTGTAGTAGTACATCAACGCCATTTTGTCTTGTTCCTATTTGAGTCAAGATTGGATGGTTACGATAATCGACCGTACTACAATGATACCAAACATATGACGTTACAGAAATGTATGCGAGAATTCGTTAAAGTCATAGATGTGTAGTTTTAAAATATTTTAATTTTATAATGTCTTTTAATATTAAAAATTCATTAACCAACTACTTTGATGCGATGCAGTACATTTGATACCTTTTATTTGCGAAATGGTAATCCGATGCGTGCGTGGCCCAAAGAAGAATCCTACCGCAAGGCCGCAAAAGATTCGAATCAAACAACACAACGACTTCGACATCGTGGCATTTTTGTATGCAAGTATGTTGACTTATTCGTTAATGTCAATAGTTATATTTGCCGCGAGAAGTGGGCCTTGAAAGATGTCACGGTCTTTCGCTACCGCATCGCATGGGAGCTCTACAAGAAATCCGCAAGATTACTTTCGGCTTCTGAGATATAAAACTTGTCAAGCGTTATCTAATGTACATATTAATTAATAAGAATATCTATTTGGTTGAACTTTATGGATATTATTATTCAGTCTAGTTATTAATAATCACATTATTTATATTAATATTAAAAATAATATTTTATATTATTTACTCATACTCAAATAATAATTAAAATAAATATAAAAATAAATATACGTGTAATAATAAAATAAATTACTATAATCTAAATCCATATAAATTCCACTCAACCAATTTAATAATAAAATTATTAATACTAATAATGCAAGATTTATAATTATCACTTTATATTTTATTAAAGAATGATATTTATTTTTTATATATTAATAATCATTTTATTGATATTATTACAAAAATAAGAAAAAAATATTAAAGGAGATAATAATAAATATAAAAATTAACTTATTTCTATTTTAACAAACCCAATTAATAATATAGATTTATATAAATATAAATCGTAATATAATAATAATATATAGATTTTGGGGGATGGTGAGATTTTACTATAAATATATATCCTTGGTTGAAATTAGCAGCTAGGGCTGTGGTGCTCGGGGTCATATGACGAGGGATTGGTGTTTGAGGTTGCGAGTTTGAATCTGTTTAGCAGTGAATAGTTTGGTACAGAAATTTTTTTTTATTTCTCAGCTGTGACAGCTTGGTCCGGCCGGGTTCAAAATATTTTTTTATTATTTCTTTATACAAGCCGATACAAGCTCTTCCGGCCGAAAAAAAAAAGAAAAAAAAAAGTGGCAATGTCAAATTCTACTTACTTATTATTTTAATAATAAATATTCATTTCTTATAACTATACTGATAATATAATTTTATGTGGGCCTCTTTTATTAAAATAGAAGCCAGTACAGGTAAATAATTAGACACAACAACCTGTGCCAGCTTATCAGATATAAAATCTAATCTCAGCCTTCAATTCAATTTATCAATCGGTCAAAAAGGGTTGTTGTTCTTGCAGCTTCTCACAAGAATCAATAACATTACATGGAAAGGTTCCCTATATATATATATATATATATATATATATATATAATATTAATATCAAGAACTTTTTCCCATGAATTCTTGTTATTACTAGTATCTTCATTAGCCATTGTCCAAATAACAATGGCCGGTGATCCGGACATCCTCACCGACTTCATAGCTCCGGCAAACATGACATCACTTGACGGCAACTTCTTTACCTTTACCGGCATGAGGGTACTTGTTAATACTCCCCTACCACCGGCTTTCAAGGTTCTAAAAGCAAGCATGGCAGAATTCCCGGCCCTCAATGGGCAAAGAGTATCATATGCAGTCCTTGAGTTCCCCTCGGGATCTACTAACCCTCCTCACACTCATCCTCGTGCATCCGAGCTCATTTTCGTTATTGACGGGACAATACAAGTAGGTTTTATCGATACGACTAACAAACTCTTTACACAAACCCTACAAACCGGGGACTTGTTTGTGTTTCCTAAAGGACTTGTACATTTTCAGTACAATGCTGATGAAAAGAATCCAGCTTTGGCAATTTCTGCATTTGGAAGTTGTAATGCAGGGACTGTTTCAATTCCTAACACGGTGTTTGCAACCGGGGTTGATGATGATATATTGGCAAAGTCTTTCAAAACTGACGTTGCCACTGGTCTGATGGAAACTGTTGTTTGGTTTACAATTACCTATTATTACACCTAAAGATGATTTTCCTTTACAGTGCTATTGATACTATAATTAAAAGGGAGCCTTTGTCCGAAGTTCAAAGGATGAGGTCGTCCAGGCAATATACTTCCCGAGTTCATGTTTCTGACATTTGTCAAGCACTTTCTGCCAGTATTCACAAGCCTTCCACAGGGTAAGTGTTTCATTTTCTAAAGTTGGGCAAACAAAACAGAGAATTGGTCTTGACAAAACACATGTATGAATGCAATATATGAATTACCCTTTTTCTGAATCAATTGTATGTACATTCAATTAGATGGGCAGATGCATAAGGCTTCTTGTATGGAGACGAGAAAAGGCTCACGCGTGTCTGTGTTTCTTATGTTGCTGTTATAACATCATGCTCCTATGTGATAGTGCATCTGAGTTGACATTCTCAGTCTGTCATTTGTTCATTCAGGACTCTTCCACATGTTTATAAAACTGCCATTATATATTTTCTCCTTCTATTCTTAAATCCTAGTACTTTACATAAACGTTTCCATGCCTGAAGCATCTGTAGTTACGACGTACATTCTTTTTTTCTGTTTTAGGAAAATATACAACATAGTTGATGATGACCCTGCCCCAAGGGAAGAGGTATTTTCTTTTGCTCAAAATTTGGTTTAGAAGAAATGGCCTAGTCAAACAAGACAACTCGCCTATCCCCATAATCTACAATCATCGATTCCCAAGGCAAGTTCAAGAGGCGAAAAGCGAGTCTTGAATACTCGTATGAACAAAAAACTCGGAGTGCAGCTGCAACATCCCAGTTACAGGTCTGGATTGCAAAGCATTCTCGAGCATATGGACCCACCCCTATATACTCAGTAAGGTTAACGTGAGGGAACGTCTCATCAGGATGTTATTCATAAGGTAATGCATGACCCAAGGGGTAATTCGTTTTGTAGAATGATATTATTATTAGAGACCAAGGAGAAAAATATATGTAGTAATATGATCTGTAGTCTGCTCTGCAGTAATAGAATCTTGGTCATTCTCATTGTTATTGTAATTTAATGTTTGATACAGTTGTTAGCCTTCTCTGAAGAAGATTGTAATTATTGTAATTGTAATGTGAATGATTTTAAATCATGTATACAATAATTTTTTATGTTTTATTTTATATTGTATTTGTGTTTGTTGGATAAATGTACACAATTAATTTTTTTTTAAATTTAAAAAGTCTATAACGACAGTCATCAATCGTATTTATAGTGTTTTATTAAACACAGGCCTATAGCGACGGTCGCCGAGTGTCGCTATAGACATCTATAGCTACGGTCATGACCGTAGCAATAACTCTCAGCGACTGTTAGTAAAGAACAAATACACGATTTTGCCATGACATATAGCTAGGGTCAGCGACCGTCACTATAGGCCAAAAGACCGTCGCTATAGGCTTTACCGACGGGTTCTATGGCGACGGTCGCTAAAACTTTTAGCGACGGTCTTTTGGCCTATAGCGACGGTCGGCGACCGTCGCTATAGGCTGATTTTCTAGTAGTGAATTCCGTTGCGGGGTCTATCAATAATTGTGCCGTCGTATGAATATTCCCTGATAAAATTAATATTTTCTGACCCAACGAGTATTTTATAACAACTTGTTTACTTTGCAAAATTTGTAAATATTACCCACAACTATAACATTATATCAAATCCACACTAAATTACTAAAAATGATATTTAGAGGAAATTAAATCTTTATTCATAAAAGTTGGAGTCTTACAGATATCATCTTTGTTACCAGCCTAATGAGCATCAGAGAAGGCATGGAGAGAGAGGGTTGGGTTGCGATGAAGTACAATTCCATGATCAAATGTGCTACAAAGATATCGTAAGTCGTTTGGTTGCGTTTCAGTGATCAGTTGTACGTAGGACGATGCATGAATTGAGAGAGCTTATTTACGACAAATGTAATGTCAGGCCTTGTGATAGTTAAGTATTGAAGACCGCTAACAATAGTTCTATATTCAGAAGCATCGGTAAAGGTGGCGCCATTGTGAAGACTTAGAGTTTGATTTGTTCCTAAAGGTGTAAGAACTGGCTTGACATTGGCCATGTGAGTTCGTGTGATAAGATCATGAATGTAACGACGTTGCCAGGGAGATGATGATCTTGGTTTTGTTGGTCGGAACCCAGATAACAGTGGGGTTGTTGGTGAATAGCTTGAATTGGGTTGAGTGGAGATTAATTGAAATTGTGGGCATTGTTTGGCTGTGTGCCCTTGAGTATTACATGCTTGACATGTTCCACGATAAGGACGTGGTGGAGGTCTATTACCTTGAGAATTGTTAAATGATGACCATTGATTTGGTGATGGTTAAGGAAAGGAATTGAAAGGAGGACATCATGCTTTGTTTCGAGGACGCACAATTGTTGGATTTGCTGTTGCTGGAAGAGAGGTTGGTTGCGGTGGTTGAGATTGATCCAACATAGTTTCCCTGTTCAAGAGTTTTTCATGAAGCTCATCAAATGAGATGGTCGTATCTCGAGCGTTAACGGCGTCAACAATAGTTTTGTATTCCTCATCGAGACCTTCAAGAACTTTTTCAGTCAAGTCTTCTTCATCATATGGTTTGCCTAGAATTGCAAGCTCATCAGCACGACTCTAAATAAATTGCATATATTCGCTAATGGTACGCGAGCCTTTGAATGGATACTTTAATTGCTCCTTAATTTGCTTGATATGACCACGAGTGGGCTTTGCATATGTGTTTTAAAGAATTACCTAGGCATCACGAGAGGTGGTGGCACGAATTAGGAGTGCAACAATTGCTACCGACAATGACCCGACTATGGCGCTGAAGATTAATTTATCCCGTCGATGCCATGTTTGGAACACTTTTGGTGACTTCTTGCCATCAGTGATAATGGTGGGAGAAGGTATATTAATCGAACCATCGATATATCCTTCAAGATTATAGCCTATCAAGATTACTTGAAATTGTAATTTCCATGAGAGATAATTTGTGGATGTGAGTTTTATGGTGGAATGAGAGAAGATGTTTATGGCAATAAGAGGGTGAGTAGGTTCATGAGGATTAGGAATAATTGGGTGAGAGGTGGCACTGAGTGTTTGTTCTTGTGAAGCCATTATTAAGTTCAAGTAAGAGGAGAGAGGAAGAGGAAGATTGGCTTAGGATCAAAGCTTTGATACCATAATAAGGCTATTGATATAATGATAATTGTATTACTTCCAACAGTTCAATATATACAAATGTTATGGAGTCAATCCAGGAAGTTAATCTCCTAGAATTAAGTATTTACATCTAATTAATTCCTATAATCAATGGCTGATTGATTGCTATGAGCATGATATTCTAATTCCTAAAATTAGGCACTTGAGTTAATGTTATTATGTACAAGATTTAGCTGTTGTTTTCTTAAATAAAGTGTACCCTTGCAAAAAATAAAATAAAATAAATACAAATACACAATAATAACATCTAATTAACAAACATATCTTCAAAACAATAATTAATGGCTCTCAATTCTAACTACCATTAAAATTTTAAAAATTACTACAAAAACTTTTTATTTATCGTTTTCAAAGAAAATCTTATATATATCACGCAAAAGACTGATCATGTAACAGTAGTCAACAAAATTAAATAATAAAGAAACTACAACAAATATCAAATTTTAGATGCATGAGAACATAATGCTTTATTTGCATACGCAATTAAATCAGAAGTGTACATTTTCGTAGCTAAACAATTAGCGACATTTTGGACCAAGAGTCGCATATATAGCGTCGGCCCAATTATTAATTGGATCCATGCACTAAGAAGTAAGAATAAATCTACATAGAACAAGCTGTCGGCTTTTGTTTGCCAGAAAATTTGGCTTTAGCATTACTGCATGTCGATGCCAGAGTCTTATTATATGGATTTCCGGTATAAGTGAAATCAATATCCGTCAATTCGATGTTTTGACAAGGAACGGTGCTACTACAACTTAGTTGCACTGCATTATTCGCCGTCGATGATCCCCTATATTCTTAAACTTAACGTCGCTTATTTTCACATTTGAAGCCTGTCATCATCAAAATATAGATGCATACATACAAGTTAATATAATATAAGAATATTTAATTAATAAAACATAATGAATGGATCGATCTCATATATATATATTTAAATAATGTCGTCGTACCCCTTTTTTGTACTGCGAAGCATAATTTTGATCAATGATGATGGGATTATACACATCTTTCATGATTATATTTTCAAAAGTGATGTTAGTTGCATGGATAGCGGCTGATTCGCGGAAGGTTTTGATCCTTGCACCATTTGTAGTATTCCACAAGGTACAATTACTCACATGAACTCCTCTCACATCCTTTTCATCTTTGTACCTCCCAAGACTACCAATACTGCAAACAGATAAAAACACATTTTTGAGTTGAGTACTTGAGATTATTATATAGATATGTTTAAATCATGTATGCATGCATGCATGAAATTAATTTAATTTAGGTACGTGCCTAATGCCATGTCCAGGGCCACATGTGACATTGTGAACCCTGATATCGCAGCTACCATCGCCTATAGAATGCAGTCATCGCCTACGCCGATGACAGAGTTGGTTATTGCGACCTTTTAACGCGACCAATATGAATTCCGTCGGTGTTTGGGCTATCTCCAGGCGCACGTATGTTCATGTTATCAGCGGTGAAATTAACGAGATCAAACACTTTCATTTGGAACCCTTTGCTGTTCACTAACTTGAGATTTCGAATAGCAGAATTATTCGAGTTGGCAAATACAACAGACTACATGCATGGTCCATGGAAAAAGAAGACAAAAAACACAAACAGATATCATAGTTAGTACCTAGCTATATAGCTAGTTCTATAAAATTAATTACGTACATTGCAAGATCAAAATTATACTTACATCTGGAAGAGGAACGCCCTTTTCACCGAGAGCCCTAGTCTTCCACACACCTTCGCCTTGTGCATGAAGAGTACCTCCACCAGTCATCGTCACTTGATTAACTCCAATAACATAGATCCACGTGTCCAGCTTAGCGAATGCTTTACAATCTGGCTTTGCCATTAAAGTTCCCTGAATTTCAATAGTTATGGGTTTTGGGGCGCATGGCCCTTTGAACATAAGCTCTCCTGTCAAAAATTTCCCTCGAGGTATAAGAAGCCTTGTTGCTGTAGTTGCTTTGCAAACTTCAGCCCATGCCTTCATTACGCCCTGCATGCACATATATGTGTATGTATATGAAATCACGAAACTGGCGCAACATTTGGATTTTCAAGAGTCAAGGTACGTGGGAATGAAAAAAAATGTTTCGTTGTACCATTGACATGAAATAGACCATTCTCCGAATTTTATTTCTTAGGAGATGACATGAGAATTGATCGAATGACTGGTCATTGCATTCAACAACGGAATGAACCATTCTTGTTTCATTTCTTCAATCCAAACATGATATTAATTAAATGTATTTCTTCTTCACAAAATATATACTACTCCCAAAATTATACATAGATTTTTAAAAAGACAAATTTTAAAGAGAATTTTATTCTTTCAAATATATTCTTAACATTTCATTGAAATAAATCAGATATTTTAATTTGTACATGGAATTTATAGAAAAACTTTGACTTCCTTGAGGCTGACCTGAGTACTATCACTCCGTCCATCTCCCCTTGCACCATACTTTGATACATCAAAGGTTACTACTCCGGTATCCGTCAAACCACGACGAACCGTAGTCTCAATATTGAAAGAAGCATCATCAGCATTGACGCCGAATGAGAGAAAAATTAAACTCAAAATTTGATATATAGTTATAATCTCAAATTTTCTTTTGAGGTCCATTTTAACAAAATTAAATTTGAGATATAACTAAGGAAAAGGTTTGTGAAAGGGTTTGATCAGCCTCAACCACTTTTATACCATTTTTTTGGTGGCATTAACTCTAATTATAGTTGTCTATTAACAACATGTATAGATAGATTGTCAACCTCTCGACTTGATATAGTGGTCTTTATATATAGACTTGGTCAAAGAGACATTATACCTTACAATTTAGCAAAAAATAATCTTAAATCAGTTTAAAATCCCAAAGACTATTATTTCTTCATGCATAACTAACCAGTCCACCTCCTTATTAATTAATGGTCGAAACAATTTCTATTATTATTAAATGGACTTTCTTAGCTCAGTTCCATAAAAAGAATCTAATTTGCAACATTTATAAATTTTAATATATATGTTTTATTCCCCAACAATATGAGATTACAACAAAGGTTTCAGTCGATAAAAAATTCAAACCAAAAAGTGAGCCACTATGGGAAAGTGGGCTTTTGAGACGGATAATTACGCCTCAAAATATCAAATATTGGTTTCAAAATTAGAGTTGAGACGGAATTTAAGCGTCTCAAAATGCCTCGAGCGTCCGCTAAATTTGAGACCACGTTATTATCGGTCTCTAAAATTTAGTACGGATTTTTCCGTCTCTAAGTCTATATATCATACTTACTTGTTTGAAACGGATATAATCAGTCTCTAATCCGTCGCAAAATTACTATTTTATTTAAATTTTGCATAATTTTGTACTTTTTGAATGTTACACCGAAAGAAATTTTATAAACAAATTTTTTAAAAAGAATAATAATATTAAAGCACAATAATGATACCCCAAATATCATTTTAGAACATTAATTAATACATGTTGTCTTGAAATATAAAAAATAATTCAAAAAACTTGTTGAAAATATTCAAACATATATATCACTATCTACGTCCGCCCCTTGCAACTAACATCACACTAATTGCCATCTAACGTGCACGCATTATCATCATTCCTATCCATTTCGTTTCTGTCACCATTAGTCTCTAATAAGGTGATTGCATACATTACTTTGAATGAAGTAAAGATTGAGGTAGACTGGAAGTCATTTGCTACCATACGAGTTGTGTCGGGTTCTTCATTTATTCCCACAGTAAAACTTCCATTCACCATGCTTTCTTCCTGGCCTGCTTGAAATCGATATGATAATTAAGAGCAATTCTTTTGTTCTTTTTTTAATATATATTTTCAGAAGCAGGCATGTATTATGACAAAAAAAATTGATTATCTTACTAGGTATACAAGTAGTCTTCCTAGTAATATAGCAATCCTGGCCAGAGGTGGTCACATCCTTATCAGGACATGGATAACTTGAACAAAGAACGATAAAAAATTCTATATAATGTATTGGTCGACTATTTTGGGCAGGGAAAGGATCGAGTATATGCACGAGTATAATTTTTGGTGGTGCACGCATTTCATATGGGCTAAGATATACGAGCAGTGGCAAGCTGAGAGCTAGGTGAAAAGACACAAGACTGCAGCCCCTAATAAAGTCTCAGGTGCACGTGAAGGCGACAAGACAAAAGGCACATATAGGGGCGATAGTATATCACATTTGCATAATATTGTTGCACGAGTACGTATTTTGTAAATTTTAAGTTTTAATTTTAGTATATCACATGTTTATATATTAATATACGAACATATTTTTGTAGAAGGCTCAGTCAGGTCAGCTTATTCATTGTTTGGATGTATACGTGGTCACCCGCGATGGTTTGTCTGAGACTCTCGATCCATATTGTGATACTTTGATATGTTTAAAAATTTGTAAGTTATTTTAAGCATTTTATATTTATTTTAAACTATTTAATTTTTAATCTGCTGACAAAACACTTATAACAACCTAGCTACTAAATGAGGACTATCCTGAAAACACCCTGCGGCTGCTGATTGATCAAAAATTATGGGAGAGAGCGTCGGTTGCGAAGAAAAAGGCCAAAGACAATGATGATGACCGACTATCAGTGGCCCGAGTTGTAAGACCCCGAATTTTATGAAATAAAAGTATTCAATTTTTTCTTATAATTATTATTTAGTAAATGGCTAAATTGATAAAAAGTTAAAGTTAAGGGTGATATATATAAATTTTTCAAAATAAACAAGTGGTTATAAAATATTCATTATTGTCAGAAAATATTCGTTTGGTCGTGGAATATTCTTTTTATCGGAGAATATTCGTACGACGACGCAACCATTTGTGGGCCCCGTAACGAAAAATTGTCGAATAAAGAAAACGACAAGAATGAGTTTTCTATAAATAACGGTGTAGTTGTTACCGTTAAAACTGTTAGAATATCGGGTGGTTAAAGTACAGTAATATGCGTGGTTGCACAGTAGCACACGGTATTGCATAGTATTTTTAGATTATTAATTCTTACGTAAGAAGTCAATACTCAATAATTGTTACAGTAATTACTGTTCCATATTTTATTTTATTGATTCAATAATTGCTACGTTGATATTTTATATTATTGTTGTTTCAATAATTATCACTGCACAATATTATTTTCCATTATCAGATCAGTAATTCATATTATTTGAATAATATTATTAGATAACATTATTGGTAATGTCTAAGAAAGTTCTGTCTAGGAAAGGGGTTTGGTCACCTAATTGCACGTCAGTAAGGAGAAATCATTATGGAAAAACCCCCTTTTCTTGGGAACGACCTGGTTGTCATTATTGTGATTTTGTAATATTATTTGTGAATAATTAATTATTAATTTTTATGATAAGAAAATATATTATTTTATGTGGTTATAAAGGAAGAAATTAATGCTGAGATATTTTATCAGTATTTTGTTAGAATGCAAGTGTTAAAAATCATCCGTATGTGGATTTTGGTCATTTTCCGTTTAGAATTTGGAAAACCTTTCTTCTACAAAGTTGTGGAGAATTAAATTTCCTATGGAATGGGCATTAAATTCGTATTTTTCTGATAAAATGACTATTTATTATAAATTATTGAAGTTTCAAAAAAATATTTTTATTAAAAACATGGGTGGGCCCCACTCTTGTCCTTTGTTGGTGAAATGTGCTGAAAATTATTTCAAAAGTGGTGGGCTTTGATCATGAATCTTCAAAGATGGAATGCTCCGTTGGTTCATTTGTCAACTTTGGTGAGCTAAGCAATTCCTATAAATATGGTGTTTAGTTAGAATTGAAAACCACACCAGAATCAGAAGTTTTCTCTCCATATAATATCGAGCGTATTTTTGTGAGTATTTAGATACTTTGAGAGTGGATAAGCAGTGTAAGTTTTCTTCAGTATTATATCTGATATTTCAGTCAAAAGTACTATTCATTTTAGGTAAAGACAGGTGATGAAAATTATCTTCGTCCTGGGTGTGAAAAGGAATTTAGAACCACAATTAGGATTATGAGTTATTCACGTGATTGTGGAGAGGAATTGTTGATTGATGTTACAGGGATAAAACTTTGTTGGTGGACTTTTAACATGGAGAAGATAATACTTTATGGACTTTTATACGTCATTTAACCGTTGATTTTGATGAACCGAATAGGGTGAGGTGAACCCAACTTTGGAAGTGTGTTTTGCCATTATATATCATACAAGATGTCTAATAACCTACGACTTCGTGTTATCATAAGACAGGGTTGTGCACATCCACTTGCTGATTATATCTATGAGCACTACCTATAAAATCTTGAAGTTTGGTTAAAATATAATTCTCAATTGGAGATAATGGAGATAATTATATGTCAAGAGAAGACTCACCATTGGAAAGAACATGATAGCAATCTTCTCATTTTCTTTGGGGTCTATTGGGTCAACCAAGAATAATTCTCGAGTTATATGATGTGACGCCCCCAAAATAGGTATACATCACCTAAGTCGCCAAATACATGGTACAGAATACAAATACAATCTTAAATATACAACAAGAGAGCTGTGAGTTTTAATACAAACATTGTCTTCTAGACAATATCCATTCTCAGAATAAGTCCTCATTACATTTATTAACACACTATTTAATGTAATAGTGAGGACTACTAATACTATCATCTCGACCGTCACCCGCTCCCCGACTAGTCCCGCCACGCTCTCATTTCCTCAAGAGAACAAAGAAAAGAAAGGGTGAGCTCAACTAGCCCAGTAAGAAATATTATGATCACTAAGATAATGCAGAATAAATTATCATTAGTCTTCAACAGTGTTAAACTGATAAAATTCAATAGATATCAAGTTTAACTGCAGCGGAACATGTAATTCATTAAAAGAGTCAAGTAGAGAATAAAATCTACTATCTTTTATGATTTAAAAGGTTTTCATCACTTTTATCGTCGGGACTCAGCTTAATAAATAATCCACATCATCCCTGCACTACGGCCAAGGATATTCATTAGTATCACAACCACAAATTATCCATGCACAACGAGCCAAAGATATTTGTGTATTCATCAATGGTCATGATCATGCCAACAACTGTCCATCAATGCACTACGGGCCAATGAGGACTTTTACCACATCATTTGTAACATTACGGTAATGATTATACCGAATAATCCCCGGTCATAATCATACCAAGTCCATCTATGCACTACAGCCCACGTATGACTTTCAATAAAATATAAAATATGAGGATGATGACAATGATATAAGAATTCAATAAAACAAGTTCAAGAATTAATTTATCCAAGAACTAATAACGCCCAAATTGTCAACATGATACTTTTTGTAGAGTAAAATTTAAGAATGCTCGTAAGAATATTTTCATGAAAAGATATCGGATGAAGCGCAAAATATCAAGGATATTCCACCAATTTCATGGAGTATAAAGTCAAAACTTTAACCAACCGAGTATAATAAAGAATGGAATAACAAAAGAAATCATCATGCATGCGATTGATGTATGTAAAAGTTATTCTAAAAGAATAATAAATAACTAACCAGTCAAAGGTGAATACGCGACCGGCTGTGATATTCCAAATGTAATAATAAAGAATAAAATAACAACAAAATTACCATGCATGCGATACTTATGTATAGACAAAGTTATTCCAACATAATAATAAATAATCTAACCAACCAGTCAAAGTAATAATACTCAATGCATGTGATATTCCAATGTAATAATAAAGAATGGAATAACAACATAAATCACCATGCATGCGGTAACGCATGCAGACAAATGTTATTCCAACATAATAATAAATAATAATTAATCAAGTCCCATGTAAAACACATGTATGTGATATTCCAAATGTAATAATAACAAATGGAATAATAATGTAAAATCACCAAGTATAGGGTAGATCGCATATACAAAAGTTATTCCAACAGTAATAATAAAGAATGGAATAATGTAAGTTCTCTTATAAAGAAGAGTAATACCCCTTACCTTATAAAGAAGAGTATGATATAGGAATATACTTGAAGAAACTTGCACTACGCCAAAGCTTTCTTAAACGCTAAAGAAATACGCCAAGATTATAGAAGAATAATTCTCTCTACGCTTTCTCTCTCTGAGAGTTTCAAAGAATTCGTAAGAAATAATGAAGGAATGAGTTTCTATTTATAGAAGAATGGATCAATAATAACTAATCCATGAACTATCCGCATCGATTTACTTTTAAACTGACCATCCAGATTGGTTTACAATAAAATATAATATATTATATTTATAATCTAATAAAATGAATAACTTTTAAAAATATTTTACTATGCAAACACTACGCAAACTATGCAAATACTATGCATAATAAAATATAATATATTCTAATTATTATCTAATAAAATGAATAACTTTATAAAAGTATTCTGCTTTATATAAAAATATTTTACTATTAGCCTAATAAAACGAATAACTTTATAAAAGTATTCTGCTTTATATAAAAAGTTTTTCTGCTTTTATTATATTAATAATACTAATAAAAAAAAAACTTCATCATCATTATTATTATTCACACTATTAATCGACTGTGTCGATCCTGTGAAAGAGGGGGCTTCCAATAAGGATTTCTCCTATCGGCCCGCAATTAGGTGACCAAACCTCTCCTCGCGTAACTTCTTCTAGACATCGTTAATATTTCAAATAATAATATTAACTTATCTTCTCTTTATCATCTCAATATTGATTTAATAATATATAAAATATCGACAATAATTGAATCAAACCGAAAGACTTCTCACGTAAGCATTAATAATCAATACCGTAAATTAGCTACTATGCAACCACGCCAGATTCTCAGTATTTTTTAACACCGTGTTTCAACAGCTAATGGTAAAACTTCCGCCGTTATTTTCATAAAAATATTTTTGTCGCTTTCAATCCGACAATAATTCCGCTAGGGGTCCACTCAATGATTGTGTTGTCAGCATTTAATATTCCCCTATAATATATTCCCCACCAATCGAATATTATAAACAACTTGCATACTTTTGTAAAATTTCTAAATATTACCCACAACTATAACATTATATCAAATTCATTCCATAATATTTAAAAATGATAATTATAGAAAATTTATCTTTATTCATAAAAGTCAGGGGTCTTACAATCTCCCCTTCTTATGAAATTTCGCCTCGAATTAGGGTACGACTGGTATGTCAAGAGGTAAGGATACCTTGATTTCATTTCGATTCTAACTCCCGTGTCATTTTCTCAACATCGTGGTTCCTCCATAAAACTTTCGACTTGAGGTATAACCTTGAGCGTAGAATATGTTCCTTCTTATCCAAGATTTGAACAGAACCTCTTCATACATTAAATCTTCCGCTATTTCATCCGGTTCTAACTCAATAATGTGGTTCGGTCTTTCACATATTTACGTAATATGGATATATGAAAAACGCATGAACACGAGACATACTTGGCAGAAAGCGAGTCTATAGGCTACAAATCCTACTCGATCGAGGATTAAAATGGGCCAATGAATCGAGGATCGAGCTTTGCTCTCTTTCCAAATCTCGTAACTCCTTTCCATGGAGAAACACGTAATAACACACGATCTCCAATATCGAATTCCACGCCCTTTCGATGAAGATCAAGATAACTCTTTTGTCGATCTTGTGAGGTTTTTATACGTCATCGATCGTTTGAATCTTTTTCAGTAGTCATACGCACTAACTCCGGCCCCAACAACGCTGCTTCACCCACCTCATCCCAAAGATACCGAGAACGACACTTTCTTCCATACAACGCTCAATGGAGCCATGCCAATGCTTTCTTGATAATCTGTTGTTGTAGGAAAACTCCACCAATGATAAGAACTTGTCCCAACTTCCTCAAAGTCAAGGACACAGTAGTCTTAATAAATCTTCAAGAGTTTGAATAGTCCTCTCTCGATTTTCCGTCCGTCTTCGAGGATGATATGCCAACTAAATCGTAAATCTGCGCTCATAGCTTTTTTTGCAACTAACCCAAAATCGTGAAGTAAATCTTGGGTCTCAATCGTAAACTATGGATACCGGCATACCATGCAATCTTACAACCTCGCTTATGAACATACGAGCAAGACGCTCAAGTGTATAAGTTTCTCGATAGGTAAGAAATGAGCATACTTGGTCAATCTATCAACAATGACCCAAATCAGCATCTATGCCTTGAGAAACCTTGGGAAGACCAAGAACGAATCCATGGTAATGTGCTCCCACTTCCATTCTCGAATTTCAAGTGGTTGCAATGGACCTTTTGGTACTTGATGTTTCGCTTTTAACTCGCTTGACAAAGTTAAACACCTTGAGATAAAAAAATATCTATCTCTCTCTTTCATATTGCCTCACCAAAATGTATGTCAAAGATCATGATACATTTTGGTACTCCTGTGATGGATTGCAAAACGGTGTGTTGTGCGCCCATCATGATTTTATACTTTAAATCGTGGTCGTTAGAACACAAAGTCCGGAGTTGACTCAAGTATTCCTTCTTCATCGATTCTTGCTTCCTAAGATAACACCTTCTTGTACTTTCTTCCTCATACGCATCGCCTCCGTGTCTATAGCTTGAGCAAATTTTAACTTTTTATCGATTAAAGTCGGCCCACTCAGATATTCGCCATCATCACTGGGTCCCTCGAGTCTTTATCTCTATCTCCATCCTTTGCAAGTCATACAAAATGGGCTCATCATTGATAATATCGCACTCGCATTCTATATATGATTTTCTACTCAATGCGTCACCACCACGCTCGCTTTTCCGTGATGGTATCGATGGTATGATCATAATCTTTCAATAGCTCAAGCCAACGTCATTGTCGCATGTTTAGTTCCTTTTGAGTGAAGAAATATTTGAGGCTTTTATAATCCGTAAAGATCTCCACTTTTTCCCCATACAAGTAATGCCTCCAAATTTTTAAGTGCGAAAACGAATCACCGCCAACTCTAGATCATGAGTAGGATAATTTCTCTCTCATATTCTTTGAGTTGTCGAGAGGCATAAAGCTATGACTTTTCCATGTTGCATGAGAACACATCCTAACCCTTTGCCCAAGCATCATCAGAGATGACAAATCCTCCGAGCCGATGGTATTGTCGTAACAAAATAAATGAGTCTTCTCTTGAGTTCTTGAAAACTCTTCTCACATTCCTCAATCCAACCGAATTTTGTATCTTTCCGAGTCACCGAAGTTAATGGAGTAGCGATTCGAGAAAACCTTCTACGAATCTCCGATAATAACCAAATAAGCCGAGAAAGCTACGATTTCCATCCATCGATTTAGGTTGTTCCCAACTTTGAATGGCTTCAATCTTTGCGGTCAATGATATTCCATGACTTGATACCACGTGCCCAAGGAATGCTACTTCCTCAAGCCGTAACTCGCATTTCTTTAATTTCGCATAAAACTTATATTCACGGCTTTTGAGTATCAAATTTCAAGTGTTGCTCATGATCTTCACGACTTTTGAAATAAATAAGGATGTCATCAATAAAGACGACCACAAAGTGATCCAAATATTCCTCAATACCACTGGCTCATCATATCCATGAAGGCAAAGCAGGAGTATTAGTCAATCCAAAAGACATGACTAGGAATTTATAATGCCCGCATCGAGTTCCGAAAGCCATTTTTGAATGTCATCGGTTTTAATCTTTAATCGGTGATATCCGGAACGAAGATCAATCTTTGAAAAGAATTTGGCGCCTTTAACCGGGTCAAACAGTCATCAATACGTGGAAATGGGTACCTATTTTTGATGGTGACATGATTCAACTCCCGATAATCAATACAAAGTCGCATACTCCCATCTTTCTTCTTCACGAATAGAACAGAGCACCCCAAGGAGAAGTACTAGGACGAATAAAGCCAATGTCTAACAATTCCTCGCAATTGGGTCTTTAACTCCTCAAGTTCAATAGAGCCATTCGATATGGGCTTTGGAAATGGGTTTTGTACCGTTTCAAGGTCGATACAAAATTCAATTTCACGCCTGGGGTAGTAGCTAGGAGTTCTTCGTGAATACGCCGAAATTCATTAACAATAGAAATATCATTCAAAACCGACGATTTTTGTTTAGATCCGTGATATGAGCTAAGAAAGCTTGACATCCGCTTTTCAATAAACGAATAGCTTTATGGCTTGAGATGACAGTGATTGATTTTAATGATTTGGTTGCTTGAATTCGCATAATAGGTTGATTAGAAATATGAAAGATAACAACCTTACAAAAACAATTAATTTTTGCATGATAAGTAGTTAACCAATCAATCCTTGGAATTACGTCAAATACAAGTATTTTCAATGAAATAAGATCGACAGGTAATGTGAGGGTACCGATTTGAACCAAACAAGACTTATAAACAGTGGATGTAATGAAGGTTTCTCCCAACGAAGTTTCAACAAATAAGTCAAAGTCCAATTTCTCCATAGTCAAATTTAAACGTTGTGCGCAAGTAGGAGAAATAAAGGAATGGGTAGAACCAGTATCAAATAAGGTATATACTTCGCTAGAGTTTATGATAAGCTTACCCGTGATGACCTCATTCGTTCCTCCTTGCTTTCGGGAGGTCACAACAAACGCCTCCTCAGACTACCGGGCTTTGACTTTTCCGGGACGCCCTTTGGTGCCTCCATCCTAGCTTTAATTTGTTTCTGGTGAATGACAAAATCGGGATAGTGACCTTCTTCCACAATTATAACATGCTTTGACTGGCATCGCGCAGCTTGACCGATGTGTCCTCCCTCCGCATTTGAAGCATATAATAGGTGGTCGCTCTCCTTCCTTAACAACAAAGTTGATGTCGACGCCTTTCCATCATTGTTGAATCTCCTCTTCTTGAAATGTCCATTCTTATTTCTTTGGCCATGATTACCATCAAGTGGTTACCATTTCGCATGTTGATTCCTCCACGCTTATTGTCACCGCTTCACGATCAAGTATCACCGGTATTATCTTTTTGTCACCGCTTCTTTTTGGTCATTGACTCATTATCGCACTCCAATAATCGAGCCCTATTAACAACATCCTGGATACAAACACGCTTTATGAGAGATAAGATATCGACGATCTCGGTTTCAAACCTCTTAGAAACATTCGCGTCATTCTCTCCTCATTATCAACCAAATGGGACTTAAACCGACAACTCTCGACAAACTTGGCTTCAGATCGCGACACGGGCCATGTTGTTTTGCTCCAGCTTTAATGAACTCTATCTCTTTCATGTGACGAATACTTTCGGAAAGTACTTGTCGTTGAACAGCTTCTTGAAACTTTTCCCAAGACATCTTCAAAGGCGGCAAGTTGAGTACGCTTTTACGATTTCCACCAAGAATCTACCTCCCGCAATACGAAGGTGGCAAAGGAACCTTTTGCTCCTCGAGCAACCCAAGACATCAAATATCTTGTTGATCTGCTTTTATCCACGCTTCCGCCTTTAAGTGGTTTTGCTCTCCAAAAACTCCGTGGTCCCAGCCTTGAACTGCTTTTGCGGACCGCCGAGAGTTGCCAAAGTGTTTCCACCGCATTTTGGACAAGAGCCGCTCTCACCGATGTCGCATGAATCAGATGAAGCCTCGGAACATTCCATCATTCATCATTTGGTCAATGTTGTTGTTTGAATGAGGATTGTCGCCTTCCTGATGCACATTGTCCTGGTTATTGATCTGTGGAGACTCAACGGTCTCTTGTGCTCCATTGATGTTCTCAACATTCTCGGATGCCATTTTCAAACACTGCCACAAAACAAGGGTTAATTAACATATCACATATTATCCCTATACTCTGACCGACCAATTAAATATCAAATAAACTTAGGTAAGTCATACTAGCGAAGGAATTCCCCGTCTCTCCCCTCCTAGTTCTTGTCTCACATCTTAGCCAGGGATCATATCCCTAGCTTTGATACTAACCGTGACGCCCCAAAATAGGTATACATCACCTATTCTCGAGTCGCCAAATACATGGTACGTAATACAAATACAATCTTAAATATACAACAAGAGAGTCAGGGTTTTAATACAAACATTGTCTTCTAGATAATATCCACTCTCGTAATAAGTCTTCATTACATTTATTAACACACTATTTAATGTAATAGTGAGGACTACTAATACTATCATCCGGACCGCTACTCCATTTCCCCGACTAGTCCCGCCACGCTCTCATTTCCTCAAGAGAATAAAGAAAAAGAAAGGGTGAGCTCAACTAGCCCAAAGAAGAAATATTATGATCACTAAGATAATGCGTAATAAATTATCATTAGTCTTCAACAAAGGTTAAACCGATAAAATACAATAGACATCAAGTTTAATCATAAGCTTGAACATGTAATTCATTAAAAGAGTAAAGTAGAGAATAAAATCTACTATCTTTTATGATTTAAAAGGTTTTCATCACTTTTATCACGGACTCAAATTTTAATAAATAATCCACATCATCCCCGCACTACTACCAAGGATATTCATTAGTATCACAACCACAAATTATCCATGCACTACGAGCCAAAGATATTTGTGTATTCATCAATGGTCATGATCATGCCAACAACTGTCTATCAATGCACTACGGGCCAATGAGGACTTTTACCACATCATTTGTAACATTACTACCATGATTATACCGAATAATCCCCGGTCATAATCATACCAAGTCCATCTATGCACTACAAAACACGTGTATGACTTTCAATAAAATATAAACATGAGGATGATGACAATGATATAAGAATTCAATAAAACAAGTTCAAGAATTAATTTATCCAGAACTAATAACGTCCAAATTGTCAACACGATACTTTTTGTAGAGTAAAATTTAAGAATGCTCAAGAATATTTCCATGAAAAGATATCGATGAAGCGCAAATATCGAGGATATTCCACCAATTTCATGGAGTATAGAAGTCAAAACTTTAACCAACCGAGTATAATAAAGAATGGAATAACAAAAGAAATCACCATGCATGCGTATTCTCATATACAAAGTTATTCCAATGTAATAATAAATAATAACGGAACCAAGTCAGCGTAATACGCACCGACGGTGATATTCCAATGTAATAATAAAGAATAAAATAACAATGTAAATCACCATGCATGCGGTATTGGCATGTAAAAGTTATTCCAATGTAATAATAAATAATCGGAACAGTGTCAAAGTCAGCGTGTGTAATACGCACAGACGTGATATTCCAATGTAATAATAAAGAATGGAATAACAATGTCCACCATGCTTTTGATGCATGCATGTGATATTATTCCAACATAATAATAAATAATCTCTAATCAGTCCGACCACGAAACGCATGCATGTGATATTCTAATAGAATAATAACAAATGGAATAACAAATGTAAATCACCAAGTATAGGTAGACAGATGATATACAAAGTTATTCCAATGTAATAATAAAGAATGGAATAATGTAAGTTCTCTTCATGAATATGAAAAAATAATAACCCTTACCTTATAAAGAAGAGTACTCCGATGGTAGGGCGAGGATATACTTGAAGAAACTTGCACTACGCTCAAAGTTTTCTTAAACGCTAAAGAAATATGCTCAAGATTATAGAAGAATAATTCTCTCTACAGTTTCTCTCTCTAGAGTTTCAGTGAATTCGTAAGAAATAATGAAGGAATGAGCTTCTATTTATAGAAGAATGAATCAATAAGAACCAATCCATGAACTATCCGTATCGATTTACTTTTAAACGGATGGTCCAGATTGGTTTACAATAAAATATAATATATTCTATTTATAATCTAATAAAACGAATAACTTTTAAAAATATTTTACTATGCAAATACTATGCAGGCACTATGCAAACACTATGCATAATAAAATATAATATATTCTAATTATTGTCTAATAAAATGAATAACTTTATAAAAGTATTCTGTTTTATATAAAAAAGATTTTACTATTAGCCTAATAAAACGAATAACTTTATAAAAGTATTCTGTTTTATATAAAAAGTTTTTCTGTTTTATTACATTAATAATACTAATAAAACAAAACTTCATCATCATTATTATTATTCACACTATTAATCGACCAGGTCGTTCTCAGGAAAGAGGGGCTTTTCAATAAGGATTTCTCCCTATTGGCCCGCAATTAGGTGACCAAACCTCTCCTTGGCGGAACTTCTAGACATCGTTAATATTTCAAATAATAATATTAATAACTTCGTCATCTCAATATTGATTTAATAATATATAAAATATCGACAATAATTGAATCAAATTGAGTGACTTCTCACGTAATCATTAATAATCTATACCGTGTACTACTATGCAACTACGTGTATTCCTGTACTTTTAACACCGGGTGTTTCAACAGTTAACGGTAAAACTTCCGCCGTTATTTTCATAAAATATTTTTATCGTTTTCTCAATCCGATAATAATTCCGTTGTGGGGTCCACCAATGATTGTGTCGTCGTACGAATATTCCCCAACCAATCGAATATTATAAACAATTTGCATACTTTGCAAAATTTCTAAATATTACCCACAACTATAACATTATATCAAATTCATTCCATAATATTTAAAAATGATAATTATAGAAAATTCATCTTTATTCATAAAAGTTGGGGTCTTACATATGATATCTATTATAACTTAGATGCATGGCCTCCCATGTACGAATGTTTTCTTGAGCATTTTCCAAAGATTTTAATTTTTAAAACAGTTATTGAATGTACCTTTATGTAAGGTACCTTTGTAAGGTATCAATGTGAGGTTCTATCGAAATAAAGGGATGAGAGTCACAGTTGGTATCCACAATATATGCATTGTTGTATTTTGCACGACAGTTGGATTAATGAAGTTTGTTGTTATTTTCTGTACCATGTATTTGGAGACTCAGAATGAGTTATGTGGACCTATTTTGGGGGCGTCACACAAGCAGCTCTGCTAGTCAGTCTACTCAGTCCTCGTGTTATATAACGCCGCACACTCCTACTGACTATGTGAGAGCAATATATCAGGATCAGAATATTTTTCTTACACTTAGCGGACATCTACAGTCTCTGTGTTCAGAGGAGTTAACAGATGTAGTAGCGAGAGTAGCACGAGACTAGGATGAGCCCGAACGGGTAATTAATCTTGTCATTGTTTAATTTTGTGGGCAAAGAAATCATACATTGCTAGGGTTAGGGTTTCGTGTTGGCTAAGCAGGAGAGAAATCTATGAAGAGTACATAATTGATTGATGAATTGAAGAGGGAAGAAGAATAGGAGAGCGATTACTCCAATGACACGTGGCAGAACACTTAGGATCCAAGAAGAACCCTGTTAGGATAGTAAGGATCTAGAGAACCTTCTTGAGTACTGTTTTCGGGGTGAGAGAGAATCTCCAAGTCTTCAAGGATCCTCCAAAAGTTCCAGAGTACCCAAAAGTTCTTTCTTTATAGAATGGAAGGAATATTTATAGAGTTACCAGAAAATTGGTCACGTGTCAGACTCATGACCTCAGGAAATTCCAAAAATATCCTTAGTCACCAGAGTAATGCCCTCGTGGAGGGTTCTCTCAGGTCTTTTGCTTATTTATTTTTGGCTCTTTCGTCTTTTTATTTAGACTAAAAGACAATTTGCACCTCAAACTTTACTTTCTATTTACGTTTGCACCCCAAACTTAAAAAAGTGTTTAAGTACACTTTTGACTTCATTATACGTAATAAAATTCAAAGACTTTTTTCACTTAACCCTTAGGTCAAAAGTGACCGGATAAGAAATAACACAAGTTTGGGGTGCAAATTGTCTTTTAATCTTAAAAATCGGCAAAAATAATTAATTTTAAATAAAATAAAATAATTTTAAATATAAGAATTTTCAAAACAGAATTTTAAAAAAGTTACAATACAATTCAAAAACAAAAATAGAATTTTGAGTAAATTTTGTTTTTAGAATTTTAAAATTTCAAAAACAGTTTTTACAAAAATAGAATTGTTTTTAAAACATAATTTTTTAAAACAAATTTTGACAAAATATTCTGTTCCAAACAGAATTTTAAAACAAATTTTACAAAACAGAATTTTAAAAACAGAATTCTATTTTAAAAACATAATTTTAAAATGTCAAAAACGGTTTATACAAAATAGAATTTTTTACAAAAACAAAATTTTTCAAAACAAAATTTTATTTTACAAGTTAATTTTTTTTTTTTTTAACAGTTTAAAATTTGTAATAGTTTTAAAATTTTATTTTAACATTTATTTTAACTTATTTTTTTTAAATGTTTTAAAAACAGTTTAAAATTTTGTTTTAAAATTTATTTGTAACAATTTTATTAGTTTAAAATTTTATTTTAACAAATTTTTTTAAAATTAGAAATTTCTTTTATTTTAAAAAAATAAAATAAAATCCTGATTTTAAAAAAAATTCTGTTTTTACAAAATTTTGTTTGGAACAGAATTTTTTGAGTTAAACAAATTTTACAAGTTTTTAAAATTCTGTTTTTTTAAAAATAGAATTCTGTTTTTGAAAAATTTGTAACAAATTTTAAAATAAATTTTAAAACTGTTACAAAATTATAAAAAAAATTAAAATTTTTAAAATGTTACAAATTTTAAACTGTTACAAATTTGTAACAAATTTTAAAACTGTTACAAAAAAAAAAATTTAACTTGTAAAATAAATTTTTTTTTTGAAAAATCTGTTTTTGTGAAAAATTCTATTTTTTTATAAATTGTTTTTGAAATTTTGAAATTTGTTTTTAAAATTCTAAAAATGTAATTTACTCAAAATTCTATTTTTGTTTTTGAATTGTATGGTAATTATATGGTAACTATTTTAAAATTCTGTTTTTAAAAATTCTTAAATTTAAAATTATTTATTTTATTTAAAATTATTTATTTTATTTAAAATTAATTATTTTTGCCAATTTTTAAGATTAAAAGACAATTTGCACCCCAAACTTGTGTTACCGCCTTAGTCGGTCACTTTTGACCGGTTAAGTAAAGAAAGTGTGCGTTTTGTTACGTATAATGAAGTTTGGGGTGTAATTAGACACATTTTTAAGTTTGAGGTGCAAACGTAAATAGAAAGTAAAGTTTGGGGTACAAATTGTCTTTTAATCTTTTATTTAATCATAATGTGAACCCTAATTTGTGCATTTATTTCAATTAGGTTATGTGAACCCTAATTTTCACTTGAGTCCACAATCTTTATGTTTAACTATACATTCAATAATACATTTTATTATTTTGTTACAATCCCATTTGGACTATATTTATCCGTAAAGAAATTCGTATTCTCTCTTCTCTTGTTAATCTACATTTGAATTATTTTTTTTACTGACAAAAATAATGTACGGATGCATGTTTATATTATACGTTATGACATTTTTTATCGATCGAATTTAGTCGCAGATTGATATCAACGACCGTCTACGATTGCAGATAGACGCTCGCAGATGAGCCTTTTCAACAAGTCAACTTAGCTTTGTACTCCCTTGAAACTCTAGTTCCCTGGACTCTTTTGAAGAGTTTTGAGAAAACAAATATTTGCTCAAAACACAAATATTAAGCTAGTGACTTAAGTTTTTGTGTGCCACATTATGCTGTACATATATGTTTCAGGGAAAAGATAAGAGTTTACCAACTTGCTGGGTTAAATTGGCTTATATGAGAATGGTCGTGATATGTTCTGAACTTTTCTAATCTTTGCAGAAAAATCACTGTCGAGGATGTGTCAAAGAAAAGGTCAATGGATCTTAGATTGCTTTATGGCCTTGCTTATGGACATTCTTGCTTTGGTAGGTGGGGCAGAGACAGAATAACTATTAGCTTCCGCCTTCTCCAGTCCTACCAATTAATAGACCACCTGCCTTTTGCATGTAACTACAATTATATTTACTTTAATCAGTTAATCTAATTGGATATCAGCCATCACTTGATATAATTATTGGTGTCCAGGGACTTGGTAAAAAATTGCATACCATCTCCTTACTTTGGTTATCTGCACAAATTTAAAGGAATAACTACAAAGATGAGTTTATTTGTTGTACTACCTATAGCTGTTTCTGAATGTTCTTGTTCGCTCTATTTCTATCTTTTCAGATGAAATTTTCAGCAAGATGGGGGAAAGTATAGCCTCTTATACTTTCCTTAAATTATGTCCAAATGTATAATATTTCTTGCTATTATAAGGATGTGACCACCTCTGGACAGGATTGCATTACTAGGAAGACTACTCGCATACCTAGTAAGATAATCAATTTTTTTTGACATACATGCCTGCTTCTGAAAATATATATTTAAATATTAAAAAAAAAAAGAACAAAAGAATTGCTCTTAATTATCATATCGATTTCAAGCAGGCCAGGAAGAAAGCATGGTGAATGGAAGTTTTACTGTGGGAATAAATGAAGAACCCGACACAACTCGTATGGTAGCAAATGACTTCCAGTCTACCTCAATCTTTACTTCATTCAAAGTAATGTATGCAATCACCTTATTAGAGACTAATGGTGACAGAAACGAAATGGATAGGAATGATGATAATGCGTGCACGTTAGATGGCAATTAGTGTGATGTTAGTTGCAAGGGGCGGACGTAGATAGTGATATATATGTTTGAATATTTTCAACAAGTTTTTGAATTATTTTTATATTTCAAGACAACATGTATTAATTAATGTTCTAAAATGATATTTGGGGTATCATTATTGTGCTTTAATATTATTATTCTTTTAAAAAATTGTTTATAAAATTTCTTTCGGTGTAACATTCAAAAAGTACAAAATTATGCAAAATTTAAATAAAATAGTAATTTTGCGACGGATTAGAGACTGATTATATCCGTTTCAAACAAGTAAGTATGATATATAGACTTAGAGACGGAAAAATCCGTACTAAATTTTAGAGACCGATAATAACGTGGTCTCAAATTTAGCGACGCTCAGGGGGCATTTTGAGACGCTTAAATTCCGTCTCAACTCTAATTTTGAAACCAATATTTGATATTTTGAGACGTAATTATCCGTCTCAAAAGCCCACTTTCCCAGTAGTGGCTCACTTTTTGGTTTGAATTTTTTATCGACTGAACCTTTGTTGTAATCTCATATTGTTGGGGAATAAAACATATATATTAAAATTTATAAATGTTGCAAATTAGATTCTTTTTATGGAACTGAGCTAAGAAAGTCCATTTAATAATAATAGAAATTGTTTCGACCATTAATTAATAAGGAGGTGGACTGGTTAGTTATGCATGAAGAAATAATAGTCTTTGGGATTTTAAACTGATTTAAGATTATTTTTTGCTAAATTGTAAGGTATAATGTCTCTTTGACCAAGTCTATATATAAAGACCACTATATCAAGTCGAGAGGTTGACAATCTATCTATACATGTTGTTAATAGACAACTATAATTAGAGTTAATGCCACCAAAAAAATGGTATAAAAGTGGTTGAGGCTGATCAAACCCTTTCACAAACCTTTTCCTTAGTTATATCTCAAATTTAATTTTGTTAAAATGGACCTCAAAAGAAAATTTGAGATTATAACTATATATCAAATTTTGAGTTTAATTTTTCTCTCATTCGGCGTCAATGCTGATGATGCTTCTTTCAATATTGAGACTACGGTTCGTCGTGGTTTGACGGATACCGGAGTAGTAACCTTTGATGTATCAAAGTATGGTGCAAGGGGAGATGGACGGAGTGATAGTACTCAGGTCAGCCTCAAGGAAGTCAAAGTTTTTCTATAAATTCCATGTACAAATTAAAATATCTGATTTATTTCAATGAAATGTTAAGAATATATTTGAAAGAATAAAATTCTCTTTAAAATTTGTCTTTTTAAAAATCTATGTATAATTTTGGGAGTAGTATATATTTTGTGAAGAAGAAATACATTTAATTAATATCATGTTTGGATTGAAGAAATGAAACAAGAATGGTTCATTCCGTTGTTGAATGCAATGACCAGTCATTCGATCAATTCTCATGTCATCTCCTAAGAAATAAAATTCGGAGAATGGTCTATTTCATGTCAATGGTACAACGAAACATTTTTTTTCATTCCCACGTACCTTGACTCTTGAAAATCCAAATGTTGCGCCAGTTTCGTGATTTCATATACATACACATATATGTGCATGCAGGGCGTAATGAAGGCATGGGCTGAAGTTTGCAAAGCAACTACAGCAACAAGGCTTCTTATACCTCGAGGGAAATTTTTGACAGGAGAGCTTATGTTCAAAGGGCCATGCGCCCCAAAACCCATAACTATTGAAATTCAGGGAACTTTAATGGCAAAGCCAGATTGTAAAGCATTCGCTAAGCTGGACACGTGGATCTATGTTATTGGAGTTAATCAAGTGACGATGACTGGTGGAGGTACTCTTCATGCACAAGGCGAAGGTGTGTGGAAGACTAGGGCTCTCGGTGAAAAGGGCGTTCCTCTTCCAGATGTAAGTATAATTTTGATCTTGCAATGTACGTAATTAATTTTATAGAACTAGCTATATAGCTAGGTACTAACTATGATATCTGTTTGTGTTTTTTGTCTTCTTTTTCCATGGACCATGCATGTAGTCTGTTGTATTTGCCAACTCGAATAATTCTGCTATTCGAAATCTCAAGTTAGTGAACAGCAAAGGGTTCCAAATGAAAGTGTTTGATCTCGTTAATTTCACCGCTGATAACATGAACATACGTGCGCCTGGAGATAGCCCAAACACCGACGGAATTCATATTGGTCGCGTTAAAAAGGTCGCAATAACCAACTCTGTCATCGGCGTAGGCGATGACTGCATTTCTATAGGCGATGGTAGCTGCGATATCAGGGTTCACAATGTCACATGTGGCCCTGGACATGGCATTAGGCACGTACCTAAATTAAATTAATTTCATGCATGCATGCATACATGATTTAAACATATCTATATAATAATCTCAAGTACTCAACTCAAAAATGTGTTTTTATCTGTTTGCAGTATTGGTAGTCTTGGGAGGTACAAAGATGAAAAGGATGTGAGAGGAGTTCATGTGAGTAATTGTACCTTGTGGAATACTACAAATGGTGCAAGGATCAAAACCTTCCGCGAATCAGCCGCTATCCATGCAACTAACATCACTTTTGAAAATATAATCATGAAAGATGTGTATAATCCCATCATCATTGATCAAAATTATGCTTCGCAGTACAAAAAAGGGGTACGACGACATTATTTAAATATATATATATGAGATCGATCCATTCATTATGTTTTATTAATTAAATATTCTTATATTATATTAACTTGTATGTATGCATCTATATTTTGATGATGACAGGCTTCAAATGTGAAAATAAGCGACGTTAAGTTTAAGAATATAAGGGGATCATCGACGGCGAATAATGCAGTGCAACTAAGTTGTAGTAGCACCGTTCCTTGTCAAAACATCGAATTGACGGATATTGATTTCACTTATACCGGAAATCCATATAATAAGACTCTGGCATCGACATGCAGTAATGCTAAAGCCAAATTTTCTGGCAAACAAAAGCCGACAGCTTGTTCTATGTAGATTTATTCTTACTTCTTAGTGCATGGATCCAATTAATAATTGGGCCGACGCTATATATGCGACTCTTGGTCCAAAATGTCGCTAATTGTTTAGCTACGAAAATGTACACTTCTGATTTAATTGCGTATGCAAATAAAGCATTATGTTCTCATGCATCTAAAATTTGATATTTGTTGTAGTTTCTTTATTATTTAATTTTGTTGACTACTGTTACATGATCAGTCTTTTGCGTGATATATATAAGATTTTCTTTGAAAACGATAAATAAAAAGTTTTTGTAGTAATTTTTAAAATTTTAATGGTAGTTAGAATTGAGAGCCATTAATTATTGTTTTGAAGATATGTTTGTTAATTAGATGTTATTATTGTGTATTTGTATTTATTTTATTTTATTTTTTGCAAGGGGTACACTTTATTTAAGAAAACAACAGCTAAATCTTGTACATAATAACATTAACTCAAGTGCCTAATTTTAGGAATTAGAATATCATGCTCATAGCAATCAATCAGCCATTGATTATAGGAATTAATTAGATGTAAATACTTAATTCTAGGAGATTAACTTCCTGGATTGACTCCATAACATTTGTATATATTGAACTGTTGGAAGTAATACAATTATCATTATATCAATAGCCTTATTATGGTATCAAAGCTTTGATCCTAAGCCAATCTTCCTCTTCCTCTCTCCTCTTACTTGAACTTAATAATGGCTTCACAAGAACAAACACTCAGTGCCACCTCTCACCCAATTATTCCTAATCCTCATGAACCTACTCACCCTCTTATTGCCATAAACATCTTCTCTCATTCCACCATAAAACTCACATCCACAAATTATCTCTCATGGAAATTACAATTTCAAGTAATCTTGATAGGCTATAATCTTGAAGGATATATCGATGGTTCGATTAATATACCTTCTCCCACCATTATCACTGATGGCAAGAAGTCACCAAAAGTGTTCCAAACATGGCATCGACGGATAAATTAATCTTGACGCCATAGTCGGGTCATTGTCGGTAGCAATTGTTGCACTCCTAATTCGTGCCACCACCTCTCGTGATGCCTAGGTAATTCTTTAAAACACATATGCAAAGCCCACTCGTGGTCATATCAAGCAAATTAAGGAGCAATTAAAGTATCCATTCAAAGGCTCGCGTACCATTAGCGAATATATGCAATTTATTTAGAGTCGTGCTGATGAGCTTGCAATTCTAGGCAAACCATATGATGAAGAAGACTTGACTGAAAAAGTTCTTGAAGGTCTCGATGAGGAATACAAAACTATTGTTGACGCCGTTAACGCTCGAGATACGACCATCTCATTTGATGAGCTTCATGAAAAACTCTTGAACAGAGAAACTATGTTGGATCAATCTCAACCACCGCAACCAACCTCTCTTCCAAAGAACAAAAAATCCAACAATTGTAAGGCCCCTCGAAACAAAGCATGATGTCCTCCTTTCAATTCCTTTCCTTAACCATCACCAAATCAATGGTCATCATTTAACAATTCTCAAGGTAATAGACCTCCACCACGTCCTTATCTTGGAACATGTCAAGCATGTAATACTCAAGGGCACACAGCCAAACAATGCCCACAATTTCAATTAATCTCCACTCAACCCAATTCAAGCTATTCACCAACAACCCCACGGTTATCTGGGTTCCGACCAACAAAACCAAGATCATCATCTCCCTGGCAACGTCGCTACATTCATGATCTTATCACACGAACTCACATGGCCAATGTCAAGCCAGTTCTTACACCTTTAGGAACAAATCAAACTCTAAGTCTTCACAATGGCGCCACCTTGACCGATGCTTCTGAATATAGAACTATTGTTAGCGGTCTTCAATACTTAACTATCACAAGGCCTGACATTACATTTGTCGTAAATAAGCTCTCTCAATTCATGCATCGTCCTACGTACAACTGATCACTGAAACGCAACCAAACGACTTACGATATCTTTGTAGCACATTTGATCATGGAATTGTACTTCATCGCAACCCAACCCTCTCTCTCCATGCCTTCTCTGATGCTCATTAGGCTGGTAACAAAGATGATATCTGTAAGACTCCAACTTTTATGAATAAAGATTTAATTTCCTCTAAATATCATTTTTAGTAATTTAGTGTGGATTTGATATAATGTTATAGTTGTGGGTAATATTTACAAATTTTGCAAAGTAAACAAGTTGTTATAAAATACTTGTTCGGTCAGAAAATATTCATTTTATCAGGGAATATTCATACGACGGCACAATTATTGATGGACCCCACAACGGAATTCACTACTAGAAAATCAGCCTATAACGACGATCGTGGCCGTCGCCGTATAGCTATAAACAAAAAAAGACCGTCGCTAAAAGTTTTAGCGACTGCCATATAGAACCCGGTTCAAGCCTATAGCGACGGTCTTTTGGCCTATAGTGACGGTCGCTGACCTTAACTATAGGTCATGGCAAAATCGTGTATTTATTCTTTACTAACAGTCGCTGAGAGTTATTGCTACGGTCATGACCGTAGCTATAGATGTCTATAGCGACACTTTCGTGACAACTCGCGCTATAGGCCTGTGTTTAATAAAACACTATAACTACGATCGATGACTGTCGTTATAGACTTTTTAAATTTAAAAAAAAATTAATTGTGTACATTTATCCAACAAACACAAATACAATATAAAATAAAACATAAAAAATTATTGTATACATGATTTAAAATCATTCACATTACAATTACAATAATTACAATCTTCTTCAGAGAAGACTAACAACTATATCAAACATTAAGTTACAATAACAATGAGAATGACCAAGATTCTATTATCGCAGAAGCGCACTACAGATCATATTACTACATATATTTTTCTCCTTGGTCTCTAATAATAATATCATTCTACAAAACGAATTACCCCTTGGGTCATGCATTACCTTATGAATAACATCCTGATGAGACGTTCCCTCACGTTAACCTTACTGAGTATATAGGGGTGGGTCCATATGCTCGAGAATGCTTTGCAATCCAGACCTGTAACTGGGATGTTGCAGCTGCACTCGAAGTTTTTTTGTTCATACTGAGTATTCAAGACTCGCTTTTACGCCTCTTGAACTTGCCTTGGGAATCGATGATTGTAGATTATGGGGATAGGCGAGTTGTCTTGTTTGACTAGGCCATTTCTTCTAAACCAAATTTTGAGCAAAAGAAAATACTTCTTCCCTTGGGGCAGGGTCATCATCAACTATGTTGTATATTTTCCTAAAACAGAAAAAAAAATGAATGTACGTCGTAATTACAGATGCTTCAGGCATGGAAACGTTTATGTAAAGTACTAGGATTTAAGAATAGAAGGAGAAAATATATAATGGCAGTTTTATAAACATGTGGAAGAGTCCTGAATGAACAAATGACAGACTGAGAATGTCAACTCAGATGCACTATCACATAGGAGCATGATGTTATAACAGCAACATAAGAAACACAGACACGCGTGAGCCTTTTCTCGCTCTCCATACAAGAAGCCTTATGCATCTGCCCATCTAATTGAATGTACATACAATTGATTCAGAAAAAGGGTAATTCATATATTGCATTCATACATGTGTTTTGTCAAGACCAGTTCTCTGTTTTGTTTGCCCAACTTTAGAAAATGAAACACTTACCCTGTGGAAGGCTTGTGAATACTGGCAGAAAGTGCTTGACAAATGTCAGAAACATGAACTCGGGAAGTATATTGCCTGGACGACCTCATCCTTTGAACTTCGGACAAAGGCTCTCTTTTAATTATAGTATCAATAGCACTGTAAAGGAAAATCATCTTTAGGTGTAATAATAGGTAATTGTAAACCAAACAACAGTTTCCATCAGACCATTGGCTCTAAGGAAAAGTCTCTTTCTAATGACTATCACAGTACAAAAGATGCAATCTTGTACATGATGCAAATAAGATTAGGAACACAGAATGATTCAGCCACAACATTAATGTTTACCTTCAAGGCCAACTCCAGCACTTTAACCACAGCTGTTAAGCTAGATATCTTTTTCTCATGGATCAAAATCAATGGATCTTCCAATTCCTGTCAAGAGAAATACCAAGATAAATAAATAGAATACTCAACTGAGAGCTAAAATGATACACTGTGCAAGGGAAAGAATGTTAACTAGCAATGGTGAACAAAACCCCCTTACACCGATAGTGCAAAAAAAAAACAAAGACATGAAGTTGCTAATGCAAGTAAACTGAATAAGTGTGTCTTTAAAGAAGATAAAATAGCATACACATTTTTGGTTCTTGGGATCAGCTTTATTCCCTCAACCACTTCTAGTTCATTGTGCAGTGTTTTCCCATCCTGAAACAGTTCAACAGAAAAAGTAAACCCACATGAAAGTTGAGAGCTTTGCAACTTTCATGGAAGAGAAAATATCACAAGATTTCCCTCTGCTGGGTATTGCAAGAGCATATTCATTCTTATAATCCATCATAGAAAAGAAGTTATGCTCACTAAAAAGTAGATGACCTCAAGACTAAATAAAATAAAAAAGGAGAGAAGTTCATAATCCCACCTCAATGATAGCATGGGTACTTGACAAAATGAGAATCAAGATAACATTTTTCGAAAAATAAGAAACACGTCACAATTGGTTCAAGATAACATATAAGGACTCTCAACAGAAGTAGATCCTGATACTTAGTTCTTTTTAAACATAAAAAGTAAAGCCCTTTAATGAGTATTACATCATTGATAAAAATTTGTACTTCCTAAAATTAACATATTAGAATGACATTTTTTTTTAATAATTCACATATTAGAATGACCTTTACACTTATGTAAAGCAAAGAGAGAACAAAATGTATGGAGTGAAATAAGTCAGAATTGACGTTTTAAAGTCCGCGGCCAGTTCCTAATCTTGTACAAGAACACTCAAACAAAAACCAAAAAAAGAAAACAAGGTTGAATGAGCAAGAACATGATAAACGGAATCATTGACATAAATAATTAGTACATACCTTGATCCCCTTTTGATCGACGTTGTTCAAGAGGAGCTCGATGCATGGCATGTTTAACTCCAATTTTTCGACCTCCGACAGATGAACCATTTTTCAGCTCAATAGCACGGTTGGCATCTTCAGTAGCGGCACTATAATCACATTCAAAACACAGGAAAATGTGAAACGCATATACAATGCAAGTGAACAAGAAGAATAATTGAGTATTGGCAGGAGTTTGCAAAAAACACTTGTGCCCTTGACTCAGAGATACTTCAATCTTATACTCCCTAAAAGAGTCCTATTTGGCTTTGATAGTTAATTTGAGAAATATTACATTTAGTGATACTTTTTTAAGTAGTTTAAAAAATATTAACTATTGCATTAATCAATATCAAATAAATTCACATCAATTTTGAATAGGAAAATAATCAAATAGGACTCCTTTTGTTGAAAGAAAGGAGCATATATTTGTAAGAGAATGAAAGTATTGTCAGGTGCAACCAAAATTGGGTTTACAAATAATAAAAACGCAGTATAATTCATGCATTGTAGAAGTACACCCAAATATATTGGAAGAATTAGAACCAATAAAATTCATAACAGCAAAATTTGTCTTCTGTAGCAAAAATATAGAACGGACTGAGAAAAATAAGACACAGACTTACAATTGAACAAATCCAAAGCCACGGTGTTCAGTCGACCCTATAATCATTGAAAGACCAAAAAGTATTCAGTAAAAAGAATAGCATTCCACTTCAAATAAGCTAGATAAGGCTCAGTTTGAGAACAGAGAAATTAAATTACATCAAAACTTCTCATTTTGCAAAGCAAACTAGTAAGTACTTTAAATTAAGCATAAAATCAAGCCACCTAATTTACGCACCAAGGTACCTACTTTCCGGTTAATCTCAATAATACTATCATTGGCACTTCAGTGAGTGCAGAGTTTAGGAGCAATAACCATTTTCCTAAATAAAAAAAAAGGTGCAATGGAAGTTCAAACGAGCTGTAATCAAAACAAGTCTGAGCTAGAACTCAATGATTCAAATTCTTACCTCTCTGGGTAACCATAAAGCATCGCCTAATTGGTCTGACATAAGTGTTAAAGTTTCTTCAAGCTGAAATATAGAGAAATTAACACACAAACTAATTTCTAGTAGAAATCTTGGCAGTTTAACCAAAAGACGAAACAAAGAAATCTTTCCTTCATTTTGTGGTACTTTTTCGGGTCGGTCTTCAACCCATCTCGGATAATAGTCAATACAATCTGGAACTCAGCGTTATCAGTGGAAGCCGGGTCGGGAACAGCACCGGTCTTGGCATACTCCTCCTCGGCCTTCACTCCCTCGTGAATCAACAAAGTTGCATCACCACCATCATCCACAATCAGATTCGGCCCGCCGCAAGGTCCCCAGTCAAGAGCCCGCTCGGTGCACCACCAGTACTCCTGAAGGGTCTCCCCTTTCTAGGCGAAAACGGCGGTGCTGTCACGGGCAATGGCAGCAGCGGCGTGGTCCTGGGTGGAGAGGAGGAAAATGATTTGGGGGAAAAGTGAAATGATTCGGGGGGAAATGGGAGGTTTTTTTTTTAAAAAAACATCTTTATCGACGGCCAGACGATGACCGTCGTGATATATACCTTATAGTAATGATTCCGTCCCAATCCTCGTTAGAGGTCAAATTTTTAGTAATGATTATTGTCAGAGTTAGAAAATGACATAAATAATTTTTTATAAAAATAACTAAGAAAGTTTTTAATTGTTAACTATCGAAATACTTCGATGATAAAAATACGATGAATAAAGCGTGGTTGCGTAAGAAGACACCGGTTATTATACAAGATTCTTTGATTATCGATCTTACTTGTAAGTCACTTTGTTATCTTTCAATTATTAAGCATAAGAATTGTTGCATAGTTACTCACATTATTGATTCAATTATTATCACAATATTTTATATTATTAAATCAATAATTGAAACGACAAAGTTATTCATATTGTTATTTGTATTATTTACAATGTCTAGAAAGTTCTATCGAAGAAAGGGGTTTGGTCACCTAATTGCATGCCAATAAGAAGAAGTCTTTATCGGAAAGTCCCCTCTTTCCTGGGAATGATCTGATTGTTAATATTGTGAGTTATAATATTAATGATAAAAAAAATATTATTAAAAATGTGTTTTGAGAAGCCAAGTGAATTAAGATAAACAGAGGGGTATTTTATGAAGTATTTGTTATAAATTTTACTTATTTCATGGACTACCACCACTTACTCATTTTTAAAATTATCTAGAATGTTATCTCAATTTTATATATATATATATATATATATATATATATATATATATATATATATAAAGTTTTTATTTTATTAGAATATTTTATTAGATAGTACTCCTCCGTTCTCAAATTAATTGCCAAGTTTTAACTTTTTAAGTCAAATTGATTATTTTTAGAATTAATAATTAAGCATATATAAATATATTTCTAAAATTATAAAAATTAGGATTAGTAATAAATTGTATATATTTTCTTTTGGTTATAATCTCTTCACCTATATTTTAGTAAAAATAATAAAAAGATTAATTTTAAAAATAGTAAATTTGACTTTAAAAAGTCAAAACTGAGCAATTAATTTGGGACGGAGGGAGTAATGAATAGTAAAATCAAATTTTCTTGGCCGGTACGCCCGTGAATCGGGCGACTGTTCACTCGTGATTTTTATTTTTAAATAGTATCCTTCCATTCTCCTATAAATAGGATGCTTAGTTTAGAATTAAAAATCACACCAGAATCAGAAAATTCTTCTTCTATAATATTGAGCGTATTTCTTTAGAGTTTAAGAAAGCTTTGAGTGTAGAAAACACTGCAAGTTTTGTTCAAGAATATCTCCGCCCTACCAGTTAGAAATACTCTCCTTTTAAGGTAAGGGATATTATTTTTGTTAAATATTCGTATGAAATAATATTTTCTTCCATACTCTATCGTATATAAGTAATTTTATTTCGTTTCGTATTCTTAATTTTACACTCATGTTGATAAGTTTTGCTTCTATACTCCTTGAAATTAGTAGAATATCCTTGAAATTGTGCTTCATCTAGTATCTTTTCATAGAAATATTATTCTAAACATTCTTATTAATTTTTAATCTTTTCATGCCGGGGTACTATTCCCAAAGTACTATTCACGGGGTACTATTCACTCGGGTACTATTCACCCGGGGTACTATTCATGACAAAAATTGATTTCTTTTCTGACCAAATTTTTTTTGATACAATATTATTCTTGAATTTTACTCCACGAAGCAGTTATCATGTTGATAATTTGGACATTCTTGAACTCTGGATAAATTGATTTATAAATCTTTAAAATTTATTATTGCTCTTACTTAATTGAATTTTTATATCATTGTCATCATCCTCATGTTTATATTGTGATAAAAGTTATCTTTGGCCCGTAGTGCATAGATGGACTATTGATTGGTATGATTATGACTATGTACAGTATAATCATGACATGTAATGTTACAAATGATGTGGCAAAAGTCCTCATTGGTCCGTAGTGCATTGATGGACAGTTGTTGACATGATCATAATCACTAGTGATAATAATGAATATCCTTGGTCCGTAGTGCATGAATGTGATACTAACGAATATTTTTTGCCTTAGTACATGGATAATTAGATGATATGGATTATTTATTGAATTGTGTTACAACAATAAAATATTGATGATGAACTTTTAAATCATAGAAGATAGTAAATATCATGCTCTACTTGACTTTTTTAATGGATTATTTATTACGCTGCAGTTAAACTTGTTGTATATTGTGTTCTATCAGTTTAACACTGTTGAAGGCTACCAATAATTTATTTTGCATTAACTTAGTCATAATATTATTTACTGGGCTAGTTGAGCTCACCCTTTGCTTTCATTATTCTCTTCAGGAAATGAGAATATAGCTGGGACTAGTCGGGGAATGGAGTGATGGTCTGAGATGGTGGCTATAATAGTCTTCACTATTTTATAAAATAGTGTGATAATAATTGTAATGAGGACTCTATTTGAGTTTGGATATTGTCTACGAGACAATATTCGTGTTAAAACTCTCAGCTTACGTTTATCGTATTGTATTAATGAAGTTTGTATTTAAATTCTGTACCATATATTTGGTGACTCAGAATGGGTTGTGTATACCTATTTTGTGGGCATCACAATATCACATATACTAGTGCTTACATTGTTTATCTTGGTCGCAGTCCAATTTCTTGGAGCGAAAGAAAGCAGTATACAGTTGCCTTCGTCATTAACCGGTTTAGTATCATGCGATTCTTGCCATCGTCAATTAATTAACGTATTTGTTCACCTCTCACCGAACTTGGAATACGACCTTCGACAGCTCCGGTCATCTATTTGACAATATTGGTGTCATTTATCTTTGCTCCAAGCCCGCCTTTCATTCTCGGAAGAAGCATGTCGCTATTGATTTTCAGTTCATCCGTGAACAAGTTTAAAGTGGAGCATTGCGTGTTGCCTATGTCTCTTCTACAGATCAGTTTGCTGATGCGCTCACAAAACCACTCTCACGTACTTAATTTCTTAATCGTAAGGACAAGATTGGAATCTCCATTAGGAGCTCTAACTTGAGGGGGAATATAGAAGAAAACAACAGCTAAATCTTGTACATAATATCATTGACCCAAGTGCCCAATTTTAGGAATTAGAATACCATGTTCATAGTAATCAATCAACCATTGCTTATAGAAATTAGATGTAAATACTTAATTCTAGGAGATTAGCTTCCTGGATTGACTCTACAACATTTGTATATATTGAACTGTTGGAAGTAATACAATTATCATTGCATCAGTAGCCTTATTACACCTTACATCTAATTTTCAATATGATATTATGTTGGTTTTTCCAACAAAACTAAGCATTTTTTTTATCATTCGAAAGTATCTCTTTCATAAGACTCGTCATTTAGTGGTAACTAAACTTTGCATGCTGCCTTCGCTCCTCAACATGGAGTTCTTGTTGTAAGAGAAGAAACATTTCTCTGAATAAATAAAGAAAAGAATGAAACAAATAGGATATTGATGGCATGCACAAGATTTGCGGATTAAAGCGGGTGTGTTTTAAAATCGACTTTCTTTTTAATCAATCCAAGGGAAAGTTGGTTATTAATAACAATAGTATTTCTTCTATTAAGACTTCGATTCTAGAGGTTCCTATTGTTTTTCTTTGCATGTTTTAGAACTTTCTTTCTTTTGGGTCGCGGGCTGAGATAAAGCTTGCATATTCCCAGCCTATGTCATCTCGTCGAGCACTAATTAACTCAATCTGTAACTCTTATTGAACGAACTGCTTGAATGTGAATTATACCTAGAAATCCGAATATATGGGGACCGTCTTCCGCTGACGATGACAAGAGTGCAGTGACTCACCGAAAAAGGTTTTGATTCTGGAGTTGGCTTGGATCAGGATTGTGACGCCCCCAAAATTAGGTATACGTCACCCATCTTGGGTCGCCACTTACATGGTACATAAATTCAAATACAACTTACTAATATAATCTGCTGCAGGTACAATACGACATAAACGGTGAGTTTGAATACAAATATTGTCTACTAGATATTATACAAACTCAAAAGGAGTCCTCATTACAACTATTATTACACTATTTCACGTAATAGTGAGGACTACTAATGCTATCCTCTCGACCATTACTCCGCTTCTCCGACTCATTCGGCTATGTTCTCATTTCACAAGAGAACAAAGAAAGAAAGGGTGAGCTCAACTAGCCCAAAGAAGAAATATTATGACTAAGATAATGCGAATAATTTATCATTAGCCTTCAACAAGTTAAACCGATAAAATACAATAGACAACAAGTTTAACTGCAATGAATAAGCAATCCATTAAAAGAGTCAAGTAGAGAATAAAGTCTACTATCTTTTAGGTTTTAAAAGGTTTTCATCATCATATAGCCGAGACTCAAATTTTAATAAATAATCCATATCATCGAATCACCCCCACTTTTCTGACGAGGATATTCATCAAATTATCAATGGTCATGACTATACCGAATCACCCCTGGTCATAATCATACCAAAAACTATCATCACTGCATTACAGGCCACTGATGACTTTTATCACATCATTTATAACAAACCATGATTATACCGAATGATCCCTGGTCATAATTGTGACGCCCCCAAAATAGGTATACACAACACCCATTCTGAGTCGCCAAATACATGGTACAAGAAGCAAACTACAACTTCAATAATACAAATATCGTGTGAAATACGACAATATATATCGTGAGTTTAAATATAATATTGTCTTCTAGACAATATCCACACGCAAATAAATCCCCATCATAATTATTGATTCATTATTTTACAAAAATGGTGAGGACTACTAAACAACTCTCTCTAGAACCTTCATTCCATACCCCGACTAAGACTTGCTACATTCTCGCCTCCACGAGAAGAAGAAAATGGAACAACAAGGAAAAGGTGAGCTCAACTAGCCCAATAAAGAATATTATGACTAAGATAATATACAACAAATTATCGTTAGTCTTCAACAAAGGAAAAATCTGATAGAATACAATAGACAACAAGTATCGATCAATATTCGCAGTGAAATAATAATTCATAGAAGAGTTACGTAGAGAATGAAATCTACTATAATCTATGAATTTAATGATCCATCATCAATATTTTATCCTCAGTAACATCAATCAATATACATCCGGAATCAAATATTCATCTTTGCACTACAGCCAAAGATATTCATCATCGGTCGTGTTTATCTCAACACTGCTCATCTTTGCACTAAAGGCCAAAGATATTCATCAATCGGCCATGTTCATTTAAACACTGCTCATCTTTTGCACTACAAAAGCCAAAGATATTCTTCAAATCATTCATCTTTGCACTACAAAGCCAAAGATATTCAATAATATCATCATTTAAGACCGAGGATGATGAAAATATTTTTAAAAGAACGAATCCAAAGGAAACAAAATGACAAGGATTAAGGATTCGTACTTTGTTTTATCCATGTCCAACAATACCTCAAAGATAATCATAGTGGTGTAAAATTCAAGAATGATCAAAACATGGATACAATCAAAGCTGGTATCCAGAATAGATATTTTGGACAAAAAGAAGAAATTTTATTTTTCGGTGAATAGTGCCGTATACGTGAATAGTGCCGTATACGTGAATAGTAACTCCGACACCAAAAGATAGAAATTCCACAAAAAAAACATTTTCACGCTTCATGAATAGTACTCGTGAATAGTAACTCGTGAATAGTAACTCATGAATAGTAACTCGTGAACAAGAACTCATGAATAGTAACTCGTGAATAAGAACTCATGAATAGTAACCCCGACATGAAAAAGTTCCAAATTTGATAAAACTTCGGATCAACATTTCAATTATAATGATATTGAAGAAATAATATCATTACGAAAAAAAAATAATATCCCTTACCTCGAAAGATTAGACTTCTACCGAAATCTAAGATATATAGTCTTTGAAGGAACTTGCACTGCCTAATCAATACTCAAAGTATACTCACAAGAATACGCTCAATATATCGAGAGAAATAGAGAGAAACTTGGGTTTACGGTGTGTTTTTCAATTCTAATCTAAGACCCTATTTATAGGAAAATGCTTAGAACACCAAAGCGTAAAATTGAATATAATATTAATATATTTTTCACATTTTCTTTAGCCCACCTTAGACAACTGATCTCAGCCCATTTGAATCACATGTGAGGCCAACTTAGTTGCAAAAACGTTTTCTCTCAAAATAATTAACTAAAACTCCCAAAATTAATTATTTGAAACTTGAACTTCAATAATTCATAATAAATAGCCCTTTCATCAGAAAATTTGAATCTCTTAAGTTTTTATAGGAAATTCAATTCTCTACAACTTTGCAGAAGAAAGTTTTTCCAAATTCCAAATAGAAATTGACCAAATCCACAAACGGGTGATTTTACAAGCTATAATCAAATTTCTATTAATAATTGTGTCCACCAACACACAAAACATGTGTTAGACATTTAATGCCACAAAATACTCTTCCTCCTCATATACTCATATATCCCACATTCATTATAAAATATCACCGTTAATATATTATTAAAATAATATATTTAAATGAATTATTTTATCGAGAAAAAGATAAAATATTAATTTTCAACAATTGTCATTTTAAAAATTTTCTCCATCTATATCCACATAAAATCAATATTTTCCTCATCATATAAATCAATAATTAATTATTCACAAATAATATACTGTAATCACAATATTGACAACCAGTGCGCCTCAGGAAAGAGGGGCTTTCCAATAAGAATTTCTTCTTATCTCTTGCAATTGATTAGATGACCAAACCTCTCCTTAGATGTAACTTTCTAGACATTGCCAATAATGTTATCTAATAATATTATTCAGATAATATGAATTATGGCTTCGATAATGAAAGATACTTGTGTAATGACAATTATTGAAACAACAAAGAATATAAAATATATCAACGCAAAAGAATTATTAACTCAATAAAATATCGAATAAGAATTAATCGTAACCATTATTGAGTAGTGCCTTCTTCACGTAAGAATCAATAATTGGTGCAATACCGTGTATCTTCTTGTTCAACAACGCGTATTAGTGTGTTTTAACCACCGGGTATTCCAACAATGATAATTCTTGAATAACTACACCAAGTTATTTAAAACAACTTATTTTTGTCGCTTTCTTCATCCAATCGCTTTCATATGGGGCCCACACATGGTCACAAATCAATATTTAATATTCCCCGACAAGCATTTAATATTCCACGACCAAACGAATATTCCCGAAGCGATAATGAATATTTTATAACCACTTGCTTATTTTGAAATATTTGCATATTTAACCCTTAACTATCCACATTAATCAAATCAACCCTTACTATTTTAAAATAATAAATAAAGGAAATTCCTTTTATTTAAAAATTTGAGGTCTTACAACCTCCCTCCTTATGAAATTTCGTCCTCGAAATTGATTTAACGTACTGGTGTTTGAAAAGGTGAGGATACCTCGCTTTCATTTCCGCTTCCAATTCCCGGTCATTTCCTCTATAAAGCATGATTCCTCCACAAAACTTTAACTTGTGGTATAACCTTTCTTGCGTAGGGACATGCTCCTTCCTATCCAAAATCTTGACAGTACCTCCTCATACGTTAAGTCTTGGCTATCTCGTCCTGGGTTCTAACTCTATAACGTGATTCGGTCTTTCACATATTTACGAAGCGATGATATGTGAAACACATTATGAACACGAGACATACTCGGAGGTAACGCAAGTCTATATAGCTACATTTCCTACTCGGTCAAGAATTTGAAATGGACCGATAAATCGTGGATTGAGCTTTGCTCTCTTCCCAAATCTTGTAACTCCCTTCCATGGAGCAACTCGCAACAATACATGATCCCCACATTAAATTCCACGTCCTTTCGATGAAGATTCGCATAACTCTTTTGTCGATCTTGTGCCGTTTGTATCGTTGTAGAATCATTTGGATCTTTTCGGTGAGTCATATCGTCTTAACTTTCGGGTCCCAACAATGTTGCTTCACCCACCTCATCCCAACATATTGAGAACGACATTTTCGTCCAAATAATGCTTCAATGGAACCATGCCTATATTTGTTTAATAACTATTGTTGTATGAGAATTCCACCAATGGCAAGTACTTATCCCAACTTCCTTTGAAATCTAGGACACGTAGTTTTAATATATCTTCAAGAGTTTGAGTAGTCCTTTCGATTGCCCATCCGCTTTGAGGATGGTATGCCAAATCGAATCAGAAATTCGTGCCCATAGCTTTCTACAAACTAACCCAAAATCATGAAGTGAATCTTGGGTCACGATCTAAAACTATGGATACCGGCATGCCATGCAATCTCACAATCTCATTTACGTGCATATACGAGAAAGACGTTCAAGGAATAAGTCTCTCGATCGGTAAAATGAATGAGCAGATTTAGTTAATCTATCAACAATAACCCAAATCGCATCTATGCCTTGAGAAACCTTGGGAAGATTAGTAATGAAATTCGTGGTAATGTGTTCCCTTCCATTTCAAAATCTCAAGTGGTTGCAAATTAACCCTTAGGTACTAGATGCTCTCGCCTTTACATGTTGACAAGTTAAACATCTCGAGATAAACTACGCGATCTCTCTCCTCATATATTGCTCCACCAAAATGTATGTTGAAGATCATAATACATTTTGGTACTCCCGTGATGGATTGCAAACAATGTGTTGTGTGCCTCCATCATGATTCTATGCTTCAAATCAAAATCATTAGGAATGCAAAGTCCGGAGTTGACTCAAGTATACCTTCTTCATCAATTCTCGCCCTAATAGCTCCTTCTTTTACTTTCTTCTTCATACGCATCACTCGGATTCGGTGGCTTGAGCAACCTTAACTTTTTCTATTAAAGTTAGCTCTACGCGATACTTGACATCATCGCACTCGTTCCGCATATGATCTTCTACTCAACGCGTCATTACCACGTTCGCTTTTCGTGATGGCATGATCGTAACATGTCTTTGAAATGAGTCTCCTCTTGAGTTCTTCAAGCTCTTCCCACATTCCTTGCTCCATTCAATTTTGTATCTCTACGAGTCACCATTGCGTTAATGGAATAGCGATTCGAGAATATCCTTCAACGAATCTCCGATAATAACCAACTAAGCCTAGAAAGCTACGTATTTCGATTCATCGACTTAGGTTGCTCTCAACTATGACTCATATCCCAATCTTGGATAGCTCGTCACAATGACACCTATCGGGTTCTTATCGCATTTAATATGACGTCCCTACAGAGAGTTCGCTTAGGTGAATTCCACAAAGGAAGTCACAAGATAAAGGCTCAGTACCAAATTCTATAGTTGAATTTTTTAACTCCACGAAGTTCAATAGAGCCATTCGATATGAGATTTTAGAAATGAGTTTTGTCTAAGGGTTCAAAGTCGATACAAAATTTAATATCGAAGCTTTGGGAGTAAGCCAAGAAATTCTTCAGAAATACGTCAGAAAAATCAATAACAACAGAATATTATTCAAATCGACGTGTCTTTATTCAAATCCATAACATGGACTAAGAAAATTTGACATCCGTAATAAACGAATGACTTCATGGCTTGATATGAAAATGTTTGACTACAATGGTTTGATTGCTTGAATTGAATAACAAAGTTGCTTAGGAATATGAAAACTAACAACCTTACGAAAATAATCAATTTCGGCATGATGAGTAGTTAACCTTAAAATCACATCAAAAACAAATATCTCTATAGAAATAAGGTTAACGTGTAATGTGATAGTGCCAACTTGAATCAAGCAAGATTTATAAACAATGGATGTGATGAAAGTTTCTCTAACGGAGTTTCCACGATATAGTCAAAGTCTAATTTCTCCTGAGTCAAGTTTAAACGTTGAGCGCAAGTAAGAGAGATAAAAAGAATGGGTAGAACCGATATCTAGTAAGGTATATACTTCGCAAGAATTTATAATTAACTAACCCGTGCTAACTTCGTTCGGGTTCATTGCATTTTGACCGAAGTCACGACAAACGCTCTTCCAAGAACCGCTTGACTTTGACTTTTCTCGGGACATCCTTTTGAGTCACCATTCTCATTGGATCTGGTTTCGATATCGTATAATCTCGAAGCGATATGTCCTTCTTTTCCACAATTATAGCATACCTTAAACTATTGTGGGGCGGTTTGGTGATATGTCCCTCTTTCCGCATTTGTAACATACGATCGGTGGTCGTTCTCCTCCCTTAAAACTAGTTACTCTTGCGGCCGACGTCTTCACATGGTCGTTGTTGAATCTCCTCTTTAAAATCTCCTCCCAACTCGCTTCTTCTATTTTCATGGCCACGATTACCACCAGTAGTGGTTACCGCCTTTGTCCAGATTCTTCTTTCTCCGCCGGTTATCGTTATTCGATGATCGCTATCTTCTAGATGATCCTGGTTATGGTCCCTCGGTTGAACGTACTCGTTATCTCGCTCTAACAACTGAGCCCTGTTGACAACATCTGAATAGAGAGAAAATTTATGAGAAATGAGATACTGACGTATGTCGGGTTTCAAACCTCTCAGAAACATCCGCGTCATACGTTCCTCATTCTCCACCAAATGAGGTGCAAACCTGGATAACTCCGCGAACTTCGCCTCGTATTGGGACACCGTCATGTTATTCTGCTCTAGTCTAATAAACTCCACTTCCTTCATATGACGAATACTTTCAGGGAAGTACTTGTCATTGAACTGTTTCTGAAACGTCTCCCATGACATGCTGAGTGCAGCTGGATGGGTACGCTTCACAGATTCCCACCAGTAATCTGCCTCGCCACGGAACATAAAGGTGGCGAATGGAACTTTCTGTTCCTCCGTGCATCCCAAGACATCGAATATCTTGGTAATTTGTTTGACCCACGTCTCCGCCTTAATCGGATCCGGCTTTCCCCAGAATTCTGTGGTCCCAACTCTTTGAACTGCTTGGCTGTGACCACCCGTGAATTGCTATCATTTCCTCCTATATTTTGAACACGAGTCTCCTCGTCTGATTTTGCATGAACTGCAAAAAGCTTCTAAACATCCCCTCGCTCATCATCATCGCCAATGGTGTTGTTCACGGGAGGAACATTGCCACTGTTCCACGCTTCCCTCGTTGGTGAGTACAGGCATCTCCACGGTCTCATTTACTCCAATCGTTAATATTCTCAAATGACATTCTCAAATCATCACATAAAATAAGGGTTAATTAAGAAAATCAATATATCACATAATATCCCTATATATTGACCAACTAACAAATAAGCTTAGGTAGGACACACTAGCGAAGGATTTACTCGTCTCTCCCCTCTAGTTCTATTCCCCGATCTCCGCCAGAGATCATATCCCTAAGCTCGATATTAACCGTGACGCCCCCAAATAGGTATACACAACACCCATTCTGAGTCGCCAAATACATGGTACAAGAAGCAAACTACAACTTCAATAATACAAATGTCGTGTGTGAAATACGACAATATATATCGTGAGTTTAAATATAATATTGTCTTCTAGACAATATCCACACGCAAATAAATCCCCATCATAATTATTGATTCATTATTTTACAAAAATGGTGAGGACTACTAAACAATTCTCTCTAGAACCTTCATTCCATACCCCCACTAGTACTCGCTACATTCTCGCCTCCCGAGAAGAAAAATGGAACAACAAGGAAAAGGGTGAGCTCAACTAGCCCAAGAAAGAATATTATGACTAAGATAATATACAACAAATTATCGTTAGTCTTCAACAAAGAAAAATCTGATAGAATACAATAGACAACAAGTATCGATCAATATTCGCAATGAAAATAATAATTCATAGAAGAGTTACGTAGAATGAAATCTACTATAATCTATGAATTTAATAAATTCATCATCAATATTTTATCCTCAGTAACATCAATCAATATACATCTCGAATCAAATATTCATCTCTTTGCACTACAGCCAAAGATATTCATCGATCGGTCATGTTCATCTCAACACTGCTCATCTTTGCACTAAAGGCCAAAGATATTCATCGATCGGTCATGTTCATTTAAACACTGCTCATCTTTGCACTACAGGCCAAAGATATTCTTCAGAAAATCATTCATCTTTGCACTACAAAAAGCCAAAGATATTCAATAATATCATCATTTAAGACCGAGGATGATGAAAATATTTTTAAAGAACGAATCCAAAGAAACAAAATGACAAGGATTAAGGATTCGTACTTTGTTTTATCCATGTCCAACAATACCTCAAAGATAATCATAGTGGTGTAAAATTCAAGAATGATCAAAACATGGATACAATCAAAGCTAGTATCCGAATAGATATTTTTGGACAAAAAGAAGAAATTTTATTTTTCGATGAATAGTCAGATATCGTGAATAATGTCGATATCGTGAATAGTAACTCCGCACCAAAAGATAGAAATTCCACAAAAAAACATTTTCACGCTTCATGAATAGTACTCGTGAATAGTAACTCGTGAATAGTAACTTCATGAATAAGAATCGTGAACAAAGAACTCATGAATAGTAACTCGTGAATAGTAACTCATGAATAGTAACCCCGATACTGAAAAAGTTCCAAATTTGATAAAAACTTCAGATCAACATTTCAAAGATAATGATATTGAAGAAATAATATCATTACGAAAAAAATAATATCCCTTACCTCGAAAGATTAAGTACTTAAAATTTGGAATAAATTTATAGTCTTTGAAGGAACTTACGCACCGCCTAATCAATACTCAAAGTATACTCACAAGAATACGCTCAATATATCGAGAGAGAAATAGAGAAAACTTCGAGTTTAAATTGTGTTTTTCAATTCTAACCTAAGCACCCTATTTATAGGAAAATCGCTTAAACACCAAAGCGTAAAATTGAATATAATATTAATATATTTTTCACATTTTCTTTTAGCCCACCTTAGACAACTGATCTCAGCCCATTTGAATCACATGTGAGGCCAACTTAGTTGCAAAAAATGTTTTTCTCAAAATAATTAACTAAAACTCCCAAAAATTAATTATTTGAACTTGAACTTCAATAATTCATAATAAATAGCCCTTTCATCAGAAAATTCAATCTCATGAGTTTTTATAGGAAATTCAATTCTATACAACTTTGCAGAAGAAAGTTTTTCCAAATTCCAAATAGAAATTGACCGAAATCCACAAACGGGTGATTTTACAAGCTATAATCAAATTTCGGTCAATAATTGTGTCCACCAACACACAAAACATGTGTTAGACATTTAATGCCACAAAAATACTCTTCCTCCTCATATACTCATATATCCCACATTCATTATAAAAATATCACCGTTAATATATTATTAAAATAATATATTTAAATGAATTATTTTATCGAGAAAAGATAAAATATTAATTTTCAACAATTGTCATTTTAAAAATTTTCCATCTATATCCACATAAAATCAATATTTTCCTCATCATATAAATCAATAATTAATTATTCACAAATAATATTACGTAATCACAATATTGACAACTAGTGCGGTTCTGTGAAAGAGGGGCTTTCCAATAAGAATTTCTTCTTCTTGGCGCGCAATTAGATGACCAAACCTCTCCTTAGATGTAACTTTCTAGACATTGCCAATAATGTTATCTAATAATATTATTCGGATAATATGAATTATTGCTTCGATAATGAAAGATACTTGTAATGACAATTATTGAAACAACAAAGAATATAAAATTTCAACGCAAAGAATTATTAACTCAATAAAATAATCGAATAAAGAATTACCGTAACCATTATTGAGTAGTGCCTTCTTACGTAAGAATCAATAATTGGTGCAATACATCGTACACTCTTCAACAACGCGTATTAGTGTGTTTTAACCACCGGGTATTCCAACAATATATAATCTGTAACAACTACGCTTATTTTTAAACAACTTATTTTTGTCGCTTTCTTCATCCAATCGCTTTTTGTTATGGGGCCCACACGGTCATACTTGGCAGATCATTAATAATATTCCCCGACAGAAGACGAATATTCCACGACCAAACGAATATTCCCCGACGATAATGAATATTTTATAACCACTTGCTTATTTTGAAATATTTGCGTATTTAACCTTTAACTATCCACATTAATCAAATCAACCCTTACTATTTTAAAATAATAAATAAAGGAAATTCCTTTTTATTTAAAAATTTCGAGGTCTTACAATAATCATACTAAGTTCATCTATACAGGTAAGCCGAAGATAACATAATATGACATGAGGATGATGACAATGACATAATAATTCAATAAAACAAGTTCAAGAATTATTTTATCCAGGAATTAATAACGTCCAAATTGTCAACAAGATGCCGTTTTGTAGAGTAAAATTCAAGAATGATCAGAAGAATATTTCCATGAAAAGATACTGGATGAAGCGCAAATATCAAGGATATTCCACTAATTTCTTGGAGTATAGAAGTCAAAGATTTAACCAACTGGGTATAATAAAGAATGGAATAACAAAAGAAATCACCATGCATGCGACTTAGATGTAGACAGTTATTCCAATGTAATAATAATAACGGAACCAAAATCGTGAAATTCACAATCGGGATGATCCAACGTAATAATAAATGCCAAATAATAAACAATGGAACCAGTCCTGTAAAACACACGATCGGATATTCCAATGTAATAATAAATGCGAATAATAAACAATGGAACCGGTCCTAAAAACACATGCATGTGATATTCCAAATGAGAATAATAAAGAATGGAATAATGAGAAGAGATCACCAAGTATAGGGGATTCACATATACAAAGTTATTCCAATGTAATAAATAAGAATGGAATAATATAAGGATTTCACCAAGTATAGGGTATCTGCCATATGCAGTTATGTATAGGGTATACCACTTTTACAAAGTTATTCCAATGAATAATAAGCAATGGAATAACAACAGCCTTCTTCATGAATAAGAAAGAATAACACCCCTACGCAATACAACAAATAATATTCCCTACCTTAGAAGAACCGAATATTGGCGAGGTGAAGTAGCGAATACTTTTCTTCTTTCTCTATATAGTTTCTCTCTAGAGTTTCAAAATTAATTCGTGAGAAATAATGAAGCACTAGGCCTCTATTTATAGAAGATTTCTAGCTTAGACCGCCATGTGAAAAGGCAAGTGGCTTGACGACGATGGTGATGTGAAAAGAAAAGTGGTTTGACGCTCAGAATGTGAAACAACAAGTGGTTCGGCGCCAGTAATGTGAAACGACAAGTGGTTCGACGCACATAATGTGAAATGACAAGTGGTTCGACCTTTCAGAATGTGAAACTATGAAGTGGTTTGACGTCTGGTAAAGGTAATTACTATTGACGATGGTAATTACTATTCACAAGGGTAATTACTATCGACGAAGGTAATTACTATCGACGAAGGTAAATACTATCGACGAAGGTAATTACTATTCACAAAGGTAATTACTATCGACGAAGGTAATTACTATTGACGAAGGTAAATACTATTGACGAAGGTAAATACTATATGACGAAGGTAATTACTATTCACAAAGGTAATTACTTATCATGAAAAAGACTCTTAGATAATGACATATGGGCCCCCATAAAATAATCAAACTTACCACAAACGTCTCATAACAGACTCTTTATATACATCAAGGATTGAATAAATATTACCACAAATCATTTTATTTTTAATCATCACATATTTAATCTTTCAACAATTATTAATTATTTATAACTTGTCGTCTCAATTATTGATTTAATACTATAAATATATTATACGAGATGATACTGTGACAATAATTGAATCAATAATATAAGAGATATGATCAAGAAATTATCAGAAGTAATAATTGAGCATAAATGAGTGACTTCTCACGTAAGCATCAATAATCAATACCGGTGTGCTACTATGCAACCACGCCAGACATCGTACTTTTACCACCAAGGGTAGTTCAACAGCTTTTAACGGTAACACCTCCGCCGTTATTTATATAAAATATTTTTGTCGTTTTCTAAATCCGACAATAATTCTGTTGTGGGGTCCACCAATGATTGAGCCGTCGTACGAATATTCCTCGACAAAAAGAATATTCCCCGACCAAACGAATATTTTATAACAACTTGCATACTTTGCAAAATTTATAAATACTACCCACAACTATAATATTATCTTAAATTCACACCATAATATTAAAAATTATTTCGACAAATTTAAATCTTTATTGATAAAATCTGGGGTCTCACAATCTCCCTCCTTATGGAATTTACCCTCGAAATTAGGTGCGATACCTGGTATGATAAAGAGGTGAGGATACCTTGAATACCTTTATCGTTGAAAACATTAAATTCATCTTTGCAATCCTACCAAAGATATTTATTCACAATTCATCTTTTGCACTACAGCCAAAGTATATACAACTCAGAAAACCAATAATCTTTGAGGCGCGACTTAATAGTATCACGACCACGAATTATCCATGCACCAATCGGCCAAGGATATTCGTGTTTTCATTTACGATTATGATTATACCAAATAATCCTCGGTCATAATCATACCAAGTCTATCAATGCACTACTGACGAAAGATAAATTTTACCACATCCATGAATTAATATTTCATTCTTTGAGACTCACCAATAATTAATCCATATCATCGAATCATCCCCGCACTACGTGCCAAGGATATTCATTAGTATCACGACCACGATAATTATCCACGACTACTACCAAAAGATAATCGTATATTCATTAGTATCACGACCACAAATTATCCATGCACTACTACCAAAGATAATCGTGTATTCATTAGTATCACGACCACAAATTATCCATGCACTACGGCCAAAGATAATCGTGTATTCATTAGTATCACGACCACAAATTATCCATGCACTACTACCAAAGATAATCGTGTATTCATTAGTATCACGACCACAAATTATCCATGCACTACTACCAAAGATAATCGTGTTTTCAATTACGGTTATGATTATACCCAACAATCCTCGTCATAATCATACCAAGTCCATCTATGCACTACAGCCATACGATGACTTTCAACGTAATATAAGCATGAGGGATAACGATATAAAGAATCAATCAAATGAGATAAAGGATAAATATTAAACATTTATAATATAATTTATCCAGATTCAAGAATATCCCCATGTTATCAATCACTTAATAATCTCATAATCTAATATCATTAATATTATAACAATATTTTAATCACTTCTTAAATTTATAAACAATTTATCTCAATTGTTTACGCTTTACCATATAATGCATTTAATCATCAAAAAATGCCATACTCATAAGATATCATCACCAATTATCAAATCCCTCATCAAAAATATACATATACTCTATATAGGATTCTCTAGCCATAAAATCCTATTTTCAACTTTGTTACTTCACATAACATATTTAACTCATATGTTCAGAATTAAACTATTTTCATGAAAATACCAAATCAGTCCCAAAATATTTTTTTTTCTGGGATTTAGCATAATATAGTCCCATAATGAAAATATATTTTTCTCGGAATTTTTAAAATTCATTTACTATTTTTCAAAAATCAATTTCTAATTAATTCTTTAAGAAATTAGCTACCTCAAGTTTAACTTCAAAATTTCCCAAATCTTGACAGGACCTTACCCATGTTAACTTGAGCTTCCAGTTTAAATTTCATGGTCATCGGAGTTATAGAACTCCGGTTATAGCGTTTTTCGTCGGAAAAACCTAAATATTGAAATAGTCATAACTTGCTCATTTTAAGTCAGAATGAGCTCATTTTTGGACAGGAGGTACTTTATACCATATAACTTCATGTCCCAAAAGGCCAGAATTTTTCTCATAATTTAAGTGGCCGAAACAGCCCCTCTAAAATCATGGCAGCAGCTTTTTCGGTTTTTGCAGCTTTGCCCCCTTTGCTAAAATCAGTCCACACAAAAATCTACAATACCTTTTCCAGTAATTCCACTTGGATTAGTTAGGTAACTCATAGATCTAACTCTAGGACTTGACCACACTCAAAAATTCAAAATATAATAGGAGATATGGTCAATTGAATTTCATGTTACGTTTTCACCAAAATCGATTTTCAACTCTTTGTGATTTCTAAGAAACTTTCATGTTTTCACATACCAACCAACATAACTCATCATAAAACTTACTAATACTTCATATACCCATGATTTTCATCAGTTCTATACTTTTATTATGACTTTCATCATAATCCACGTAAATGCATCCTTTTAGTTGAAGAAATATTTGAGGGTTTAAGAAATGGGTTTTTATCTTTGGGGTCAATACAAAATTCGATTTCACGTTCTAGGGTAGGCTAGGAAGTCTTCAAGAATACGCCAAGAAATTTATTAATGATAGAAATATCATTCAAAATCATACTCTCGTCCAAGACTTGGATAGTCGTCATATTAATACCAACTGTGACTTCTATCCCTTAACTCGGATAGCACCTCCACAATGATACCTATCAACTTGCCATCTTCATCCACGACGTCGCTTCTGAAGAAAGTCCGGCTTTGGTGCATTTCACACAAGGAAGTCAACAACGAAAGGATCGGGGCTCTTTACTTATGGCTTGATATGACAATGATTGACTTTAGTGGTTTGGTTACTTTGAATTCGCACAACAAGTTGGTTATGAATATAAAAGCTAACAACCTTACGAAAAGCATGATGAGTAGTTAACCAATTGATTCCTAAAATCACATCAAAGGCAAATATTTTCAAAAGATAAGATCGACGAATAACGTGAAAATGTTTATTTGAATCAAACAAGATTTAAAAATAGTAAGCGATATTGAAGGCTCTTACTAACGAAGTTTCAACCAATAAGTCAAAGTTTAACTTCTTCTGAGTCAAATTTAAACGTTGAACACAACTAGGTGAAATAAAAGAGTGGGTAGAATCGGTATCTAACACGGTATAGACTTCGCAAGAGCTTATGATTAACTTACCCGTGATAATTTTATTCGGTTCCTCGTCACGAGAAAAAAACGCTCTCTTAAACTACCGGCTTTAGTTTGTGCGGATAGCCTTTGGTGCCTCCATCCTAGTTGAATTTGTCTTGATAAAAACGAAAAATCGAGCTAAGTGACCTTCTCTTTCACAATTATAACATGCTTTTGACGGCATGGCGCGATTCGGACTAATGTGTCCTCTCTCCTCGCATTTGAAGCATATGATAGGTGGTCTTTCTCCTTCCTTAACAACGGGTCTTTGGTCGACGCGTCTTTCCATCATTGTTGAATCTCCTTTTCTTGAAATGTCCATTCTTATTGTTTTGGTCCCGATTACCACCGAAGTGGTTACCATATTTGGCTGTTGATTCCTCCACGCTTGTTGTCACCACTTCGATGACTACTCACCGGTATTATAATTTTGCTTACCGTTCATTGTTGACTCGTTATCGCGCTCCACTAATCGAGCCCTATTTACAACATCTCAATAAAAATGCGCTTTATGAGAAATAAGATGTTGACGTATCTCCGCTTCAAACCTCTTAAAACATTCGCCCCATTCTCTCTTTATTATCCACCAGTGGGGCGTAAACCGTGATAACTCCGCAAATTTTGCCTCGTATTGCGACACGGCCATATTGTTTTGTTCCAACTTGATAAACTCCACCTCCTTCATATGGCGAATACTTTCGGGAAAGTATTTGTCGCTTGAAACGACTCTGGAACTTCTCCCAAGATATCTTCAAGACAAAGAAGTTGAGTACGTTTTACCGATTCCCACCATGTCTTCAGCTCTCGCGCGCAACATAAAGGCGGCAAAAGGAACCTTTTGCTCCTCGGAGCATCCCAATACATCAAATATCTTGGTAATCTGCTTTATCCATGCTTCGCGAGAAGTGGTTTTGGCTCTCCTTAAACTCCCGGTGGTCCACCCCAAAATAGGTTCATTCCATCCAACCCATTACGAGTGCCAAATATATGATGCGAAAAAACAACTACAACTTTATTACAACAATTGTAGTGCAAAATACAACAACACGTATCTTTGTGAGTTTGGATACAAATATATACCAAGCTGTAACGTCACGTGATGACACCTTACATAAAGGTATAGTCAAAAAGCTGTTTTAGAAATTAGAATCTTTGGGAAGTGCTCAAGAAACCTTCCGTACATGGGAGGCCATGCTTTTGGGTTATGGTAGATATCATATGGCCCGCAAATTATCCTTGGTTGACCCAATAAACCCCAAAAGAAAAAGCGAGAAGATTACTATCATATTCTTCCCAATGGTGAGTCTTCTCTTGACATATCATTATCTCCACTTTGTCTCTAATTGGGTATTATACTCCAAACAAACACCAAGATTATATAGGTAGTGCTTGTAAATATACTCGACAAGTGGATGAGCACAACCATGTCTTATGATAACACGAGGTTGTATGTCATTAGACATCTTGTATGATAGTGACAAAACACCCTTCAAGTTAAATTCACCTCACCCTCAACATCTATAGACCACCACTCTATTCCTCGCTATCCCCGCTCGACCCGACTACACTTTTATTACACGAAAGGAATTGTGAAACAAAGGGTGAAACCTGACTAGCTCGATAAAGAATATTATGACTAAAGATAAATAAATTATCAATAGTCTTCATCGATGTCAATCGAGAGATTTAGAACATATGGTAGATGATAAAACTTTTCAACCATAGTTGCGTGGAATGAAGCGATCCATTAGAAGAGTCGAATAGACTATAAAGTCTATTGTCTTCTCCGTGTTAAAAATCCACTGAACAATGTTTTATCCACAGTAACATCAATCAACAATTCACATCCCACAATCATATGAATAACTTCATAATCGTAATTGTAGTTCTAAATTCCTTTCCTCATCGAGAACAAAGATAATTTTCATCACTTGTCTTTACAGAAACATCAAAGATCATGGTTATACCAAATCACGGTTCTGTTCATAATCATACTAATAAATTCATCTTTTGCTGCACGGGCGAAAGATATTCATCAACAGATTCATCTTTACACTACTGAAAGCTAAAGATATTCAACAACGGTCATCTTTGCATTCTGAGCGAAAGATATTCATCAATAATTCATCTTTGCACTCTACTCGATTTGCATAAAGATATTCAACAACGGTCATCTTTGCATTCTGAGCAAAAGATATTCATCGATAATTCATCTTTGCCTTCTGAAATTAAAGATATTCAACAACGAGTCGTCTTTGCATTCTGACGAAAGATATTCATCGATAATTCATCTTTACTTTTCTTGGCTAAAGATATTCATCGATTAGTCATATTCATTTAAACACTGTTCATCTTTTTACTCTGAGGCCAGATATTCTTCTTGAAATCATTCATCTTTGCATTGGTTTTATCCACGTCCAAAAATACCTCAAAAATAATCATAGTGGTGTAAAATTCAAGAATGATCAAAACATGGATACAATCAAAGCTAGTATCCGAAATAGATATTTTAGAGCGAAAAGAAAAATTTTCATTTTTGGGTGAATAGTCTTGAAATGATGATAAGTGAATAGTCTTAGTATCGTGAATAGTCTTGAGTATCGTGAATAGTAACTCAAACACGAAAAGATAGAAATTCCACAAAAAAACATCTTCTTCACTTTCAATGAATAGTACTAAATGAATAGTAACTTCGTGAATAGTAACTCATGAATAATAACTTCGTGAATAGTAACTCATGAATAAATAACCCAGACATGAAAAAGTTCCAAATTTGATAAAAAGTTCCAACCAATATTTGACGTAATGATATTGAAGAAATAATATCATCGAGAAAAAAATAACATCCACTTACCTCGAAAGGCGATACTTAGTTGAAACAGGATATATAGTCTTTGAAGGAAACTTGCTTAATCTAACAATACTCAAAGTATACTCAAAATACTCACAAGAATACACTCGATAATATAGAGAGAAAGAAAAAACTTGTTTACGGTGTGATTTTCAATTAAACTTAGCCCTCTATTTATAGGAAAATGTTAGCAGCAAAAGCGGACTTAACACTGCAACTTTGATGGCTTTACTGCTACTATTCCCACCCACCACATTTGAAAATTCAATTGAGCACATTTCTCACCAACCAAAAGTGGGGCCCACCATTCTAAATTTTCCACCAAAATCATTTATAACTTAATTTACGAATCGGTCACCTCTTAAAATTCATAACAAATTATCGTTCATTTTAACGGTTCAAAATTTGTGAACATATACTCAACTTATATATGTATAACATATCCAAAAATCCCAACGATCCAGCGGTCGATTAAAAATTATAACTCACATAATAAAAAAATTTGTAAAACAACGATTTGATCTTTTAATACCTCGATCAGGCAAAATCTTGATAAAATACCTCAACATTAATTCCTTCATTTATAACCACATAAATAAATCCATCATTTATATCCACATCAAATAAATATTTCATTGTCATATAAATCGATAATTAATTATTCATAAATAATATTATAGAATCCTGAATAATGACAACGAGGCGGTTCGAGGAAAGAGGGGCTTTCGATAAAAATTTCTCCTTCTTGGTAGCATGATTAGGTGACCAAACCTCTCCTTGTGAAACTTTCTAGACATTGCCAATAATGTTATCTAATAATATTATTCAAATAATATGAATTATTGATCGATAATGGAATCTTGTGCGATGACAATTATTGAACAACAATAATATAAAATATCAACGCATCGATTATTGAATCGATAAAATAAAATATTGAGCGATAATTCTTTGTAACAATTATTGAGTAGTGCCTTCTTACGTAAGAATCGATAATTCAAAAATCTTGTGTATACTGGTATGCTTCTTTATGCAAATGACGTATTACTTTATTTTACCAATAGGGTATTCAGCGATGTTAGCAGTAGCGATTACGTCGTTATTTATAAAAACTTAATTTTGTCGTTTTCTTCATCAAGCGGTTATTACATTATGGGGGGCCCACAAATAGGCTGCTTGCAGTCGTCATGAATATTCCCAAACGCGAAAAGAATATTCCACGACCAACGAATATTCCCAAACAATAATGAATACTTTATACCCCCTTGCGTATTTTGAAAAAAAAAATTCATATATCACCCTTAACTTTAACTTTTATCAATTTAACCATTTCTTGAATAGAAAAATTGAATACTTTTATTTCATAAAATTAGGGGTCTTCTGATCTCCCTCCTTATGAAATTTAGTCCCCAAAATTTACGTGCACAGTATTTCAAAGTTGAGAATACCTTGTTTTCATTTGATTCTATCTCCCATCATCATGATTTCTCCATTGCTTTCGTCTCACATATTTGAGATATCATTCTAGAATACGACTTCAAAACAAAGGTTAATTGAGCAAATTAACATATCACATAATATCTCGATATTATGGTGACCAACAAATAAGCTTAGGTAGGACACCTTTAGCGAAGGATTTACTCATCTCTCCCCTCTGGTTCTATTCCCGATCTCATTGGAGATCATATCCTAAGCTACGATACCAAATGTAACAACCCCAAAATAGGTTCATTCCATCCAACCCATTACGAGTACGCCAAATATATGAATGCGAAAAAACAACTACAACTTTATTACAACAATTGTAAATGCAAAATACAACAACACGTATCTTTGTGAGTTTGGATACAAATATATACCAAGCATGTACGTCACAATGACACCTTACATAAAGGTATAGTCAAAAAGCTGTTTTAGAAATTAGAATCTTTGGGAAGTGCTCAAGAAACCTTCATACATGGGAGGCCATGCTTTTGGGTTATGGTAGATATCATATAGCCCGCAAAATTATCCTTGGTTGACCCGATAAACCCCAAAGAAAAGCGAGAAGATTACTATCATATTCTTCCCGATGGTGAGTCTTCTCTTGACATATCATTATCTCCTTTGTCTCTAATTGGGTATTATACTCCAAACAAACACCAAGATTATATAGGGTAGTGCTTGTAAATATACTCGGCAAGTGGATGAAACCAACCGTGTCTTATGATAACACGAGGTTGTATGTCATTAGACATCTTGTATGATAGTGACAAAACACCCTTCAAGTTTAAATTCACCTCACCCTCAACATCTATAGACCACCACTCTATTCCTCGCTATCCCAGCTCGACCCGACTACACTTTTATTACACGAAAGGAATTGTGAAACAAAGGGGTGAAACCTGACTAGCTCGATAAAGAATATTATGACTAAAGATAAATAAATTATCAATAGTCTTCATCGATGTCGTCGGGAGATTTAGAACATATGGTAGATGATAAAACTTTTCAACCATAGTTGCGTGAATGAATGAAGCGATCCATTAGAAGAGTCGAATAGACTATAAAATCTATTATCTTCTCCGTGTTAAAATCCACCAACAATGTTTTATCCTGTAACATCAATCAACAATTCACATCCCACAATCATGTGTATAACTTCATAATCGTAATTGTAGTTCTAAAATTCCTTTCCTCATCGAAACAAATATAATTTTCATCACTTGTCTTTACGAAACATCAAAGATCATGGTTATACCAAATCACGGTTCTGTTATAATCATACTAATAAATTCATCTTTGCTGCGGGCGAAAGATATTCATCAACATTTCATCTTTACTTTGCATTCTGAGGGCTAAAGATATTCAACAACGGATATCATCTTTGCATTCTGAGCGAAAGATATTCATCAATAATTCATCTTTGCTGCTCTGAGGTAAAGATATTCAACAACGGTCGTCTCTTTGCATTCTGACGCAAAAGATATTCATCGATAATTCATCTTTTGCTTCTGAAATTAAAGATATTCAACAACAGTCGTCTTTGCATTCTGACAAAAGATATTCATCGATAATTCATCTTTGCCTTTCTTGGCTAAAGATATTCATCGATTAGTCATATTCATTTAAACACTGTTCATCTTTTTACTCTGAGGCCAAAGATATTCTTGAAAATCATTCATCTTTGCATTGGTTTTATCCGTCCAAAAATACCTCAAAAATAATCATAGTGGTGTAAAATTCAGAATGATCAAAAACATGGATACAATCAAAGCTAGTATCCGAATAGATATTTTAGAGCGAAAAGAAAAATTTTCATTTTTTGGTGAATGAATAGTCTTAAATATTAAGTGAATAGTCTTGGTATATCGTGAATAGTCTTGAGTATCGTGAATAGTAACTCAAACACACAAAAGATAGAAATTCCACAAAAAAAACATCTTCACGCTTCATGAATAGTACTAAGTGAATAGTAACTTCGTGAATAGTAACTCATGAATAGTAACTTCGTGAATAGTAACTCATGAATAGTAACCCAGAACATGAAAAAGTTCCAAATTTGATAAAAAGTTCCAACCGATATTTGACGTAATGATATTGAAGAAATAATATCATCGAGAAAAAATAACATCCACTTACCTCGAAGAGCGAGTACTTCAGTTGAAACAGGATATAGTCTTTGAAGGAACTTGCCCGTGTCTAACAATACTCAAAGTATACTCAAAATACTCACAAGAATAAACTCGATAATATAGAGAGAAGAAAAACTTGTTTACGGTGTGATTTTCAATTCAACTTAGCCTACTTATTTATAGGAAAATGTTAGCAATGCAAAGCGGACTTAACACTGCAACTTTGATGGCTTTACTGCTCTATTCCCACCCACCACATTTGAAAATTCAATTGAGCACATTTCTCACCAACCAAAAGTGGGGCCCACCATTCTAAATTTTCCACCAAAATCATTTATAACTTTAATTTACGAATCGGTCACCTCTTAAAATTCATAACAAATTATCGTTCATTTTAGCGGTTCAAAATTTGTGAACATATACTCAACTTATATATATATAACATATCCAAAAATCCCAACGATCCAGCGGTCGATTAAAAATTATAACTCACATAATAAAAAATTTGTAAAACAACGATTTGATCTTTTAATACCTCGATCAGAATAAAATCTTGATAAAATACCTCAACATTAATTCCTTCATTTATAACCACATAAATAAATCCATCATTTATATCCACATCAAATAAATATTTCATTGTCATATAAATCAATAATTAATTATTCATAAATAATATTATAGAATCCTGATAATAATGACGAGGGGTTCGAGGAAAGAGGGCTTTCGATAAAATTTCTCCTTCTTGGCGCGCGCATTAGGTGACCAAACCTCTCCTTGTGAGAACTTTCTAGACATTGCCAATAATGTTATCTAATAATATTATTCAAATAATATGAATTATTGATCGATAATGGAATCTTTGTGCGATGACAATTATTGAACAACAATAATATAAAATATCAGCGCATCGATTATTGAATCAATAAAATAAAATATTGAGCGATAATTCTTTGTAACAATTATTGAGTAGTGCCTTCTTACGTAAGAATCGATAATTCAAAATCTTGTGTATCTGGTATCTTCTTTGTGCAACAATACGTATTATTACTTTATTTTACTGATAAGGGTATTCAACGATGTTAGCAGATAGCGATTACGTCGTTATTTATAAAAACTTAATTTTGTCGTTTTCTTCATCAAGCGGTTATTACATTATGGGGCCCTGAAAATAGGCTGCTTGCAAATCGTCACGAATATTCCCAAAGCGAAAAGAATATTCCACGACGAACGAATATTCCCAAACAATAATGAATACTTTATACCCCTTGCGTATTTTGAAAAAAATTTCATATATCACCCTTAACTTTAACTTTTATCAATTTAACCATTTCTTGAATAGAAAAATTGAATACTTTTATTTCATAAAATTAGGGGTCTTCTGATCTCCCTCCTTATGAAATTTAGTCCCAAAATTTACGTACACAGTATTTCAAAGAGTTGAGAATACCTTGTTTTCATTTGATTCTATCTCCCTGTCATCATGATTTCTCCATTGCTCATCTCACATATTTGGATATCATTCTAGAATACGACTTCAAAACAAAGGTTAATTGAGCAAATTAACATATCACATAATATCTCGATATTATGGTGACCAACAAATAAGCTTAGGTAGGACACCTTTAGCGAAGGATTTACTCATCTCTCCCCTCTGGTTCATTCCCCGATCTCATTGAGATCATATCCTAAGCTACGATACCAAATGTAACAACCCCAAAATAGGTTCATTCCATCCAACCCATTACGAGTGCGCCAAATATATGATGCGAAAAAACAACTACAACTTTATTACAACAATTGTGCGTGCAAAATCAACAACCACGTATCTTTGTGAGTTTGGATACAAATATATACCAAGCTATGTACGTCATGATGACACCTTACATAAAGGTATAGTCAAAAAGCTGTTTTAGAAATTAGAATCTTTGGGAAGTGCTCAAGAAAACCTTCGTACATGGGAGGCCATGCTTTTAGGTTATGGTAGATATCATATAGCCGCAAATTATCCTTGGTTGACCCGATAAACCCCCAAAAAAAAAGCGAGAAGATTACTATCATATTCTTCCCGATGGTGAGTCTTCTCTTGACATATCATTATCTCCACTTGTCTCTAATTGGGTATTATACTCCAAACAAACACCAAGATTATATAGGTAGTGCTTGTAAATATACTCGACAAGTGGATGAGCACAACCATCTTATTATGATAACACGAGGTTGTATGTCATTAGACATCTTGTATGATAGTGACAAAACACCCTTCAAGTTAAATTCACCTCACCCTCAACATCTATAGACCACCACTCTATTCCTCATTTATCCCCATTTCGACCCATTACACTTTTATTACACGAAAGGAATTGTGAAACAAAGGGTGAAACCTGACTAGCTCGATAAAGAATATTATGACTAAAGATAAATAAATTATCAATAGTCTTCATCGATGTAAATCGAGATTTAGAACATATGGTAGATGATAAAACTTTTCAACCATAGTTGCGGTGAAATGAAGCGATCCATTAGAAGAGTCGAATAGACTATAAAATCTATTGTCTTCTCCGTGTTAAAAATCCACCAACAATGTTTTATCCACAACAACATCAATCAACAATTCACATCCCACAATCAAATGTATAACTTCATAATCGTAATTGTAGTTCTAAATTCCTTTCCTCATCGAAGACAAAGATAATTTTCATCACTTGTCTTTACACGAAACATCAAAGATCATGGTTATACCAAATCACGATTCTGTTCATAATCATACTAATAAATTCATCTTTTTGCCACGGGCGAAGATATTCATCAACAGATTCATCTTTACACTACGGGCTAAAGATATTCAACAACGGGTCATCTTTGCATTCTGAAGCGAAGATATTCATCAATAATTCATCTTTTGCTCTGAAATTTAAAGATATTCAACAACGGTCAAAGTCTCTTTGCATTCTGACGAAAAGATATTCATCATCGATAATTCATCTTTTTGCCTTCACAAATTTAAAGATATTCAACAACAGGTCGTCTTTGCATTCTGAGCGAAAGATATTCATCGATAATTCATCTTTGCACTCTTCTTGGCTAAAGATATTCATCGATTAGTCGTGTTCATTTAAACACTGTTCATCTTTTTTTCTGAGCCAAGATATTCTTGAAAAATCATTCATCTTTGCATTGGTTTTATCCACGTCCAAAAATACCTCAAAAATAATCATAGTGGTGTAAAATTCAGAATGATCAAAACATGGATACAATCAAGCTAGTATCGAATAGATATTTTAGAGGAAAAGAAAAATTTTCATTTTTGGTGAATAGTCTTAGTGATAAGTGAATAGTCTTGAGTATCGTGAATAGTCTATCGTGAATAGTCTTGTATCGTGAATAGTAACTCAAACACGAAAGATAGAAATTCCACAAAAAAAACATCTTCACGCTTCATGAATAGTACTAAATGAATAGTAACTTCGTGAATAGTAACTCATGAATAGTAACTTCGTGAATAGTAACTCATGAATAGTAACCCAGAGCATGAAAAAGTTCCAAATTTGATAAAAAGTTCAACGATATTTGACGTAATGATATTGAAGAAATAATATCATCGAGAAAAAATAACATCCTTACCTCGAAAAGCGATACTTCTAGTTGAAACAGGATATAGTCTTTGAAGGGAACTTGCCGAATCTAACAATACTCAAAGTATACTCAAAATACTCACAAGAATAAACTCGATAATATAGAGAGAAGAAGAAAACTTGTTTACGGTGTGATTTTCAATTCTAACAGCCCTACTATTTATAGGAAAATGTTAGCACAAAGCGGACTTAACACTGCAACTTTGATGGCTTTACTACTACTTCTATTCCCCCACCACATTTGAAAATTCAATTGAGCACATTTCTCACCAACCAAAAGTGGGGCCCACCAATTCTAAATTTTCACCAAAATCATTTATAACTTAATTTACGAATCGGTCACCTCTTAAAATTCATAACAAATTATCGTTCATTTTAACGGTTCAAAATTTGTGAACATATACTCAACTTATATATATATAACATATCCAAAAATCCCAACGATCAGCGGTCGGATTAAAAATTATAACTCACATAATAAAATTTGTAAGAACAACGATTTGATCTTTTAATACCTCGATCAGACAAAATCTTGATAAAATACCTCAACATTAATTCCTTCATTTATAACCACATAAATAAATCCATCATTTATATCCACATCAAATAAATATTTCATTGTCATATAAATCAATAATTAATTATTCATAAATAATATTATAGAATCACAATAATAATGACGGGCGGTTCCCGGGAAGAGGGGCTTTCGATAAAATTTCTCCTTCTTGGCGCATTAGGTGACCAAACCTCTCCTTGTGAAACTTTCTAGACATTGCCAATAATGTTATCTAATAATATTATTCAAATAATATGAATTATTGATCGATAATGGAATCTTGTGCGGTGACAATTATTGAACAACAATAATATAAAATATCAGCGCATCGATTATTGAATCGATAAAATAAAATATTGAGCGATAATTCTTTAACACAATTATTGAGTAGTGCCTTCTTACGTAAAATCAATAATTCAAAAATCATGTATCTGGTGTGTTTTCTTGTGCAACAACGCGTATTACTTTATTTTACCAATAGGGTATTCAAATGATGTTAGCAGATAGCGATTACGTCGTTATTTATAAAAACTTAATTTTGTCGTTTTCTTCATCAAGCGGTTATTACATTATGGGGCCCCACAAATAGGCTGCTTGCAAATCGTGCGAATATTCCCAAAGCGGAAAGAATATTCCACGACGAAGCGAATATTCCCAAACAATAATAATGAATACTTTATACCCCCTTGCGTATTTTGAAAAAAAATTCATATATCACCCTTAACTTTAACTTTTATCAATTTAACCATTTCTTGAATAGAAAAATTGAATACTTTTATTTCATAAAATTAGGGGTCTTCTGATCTCCCTCCTTATGAAATTTAGTCCACAAAATTTACGTGCACAGTATTTCAAAGAGTTGAGAATACCTTGTTTTCATTTGATTCTATCTCCCCATGTCATCATGATTTCTCCATTGCTTTCATCTCACGTATTTGGATATCATTCTAGAATCGACTTCAAAACAAAGGTTAATTGAGCAAATTAACATATCACATAATATCTCGATATTATGGTGACCCAACAAATAAAGCTTAGGTAGGACACCTTTAGCGAAGGATTTTTCATCTCTCCCCTCTGGTTTCTATTCCCGATCTCGCGGAGATCATATCCTAAGCTACGATACCAAATGTAACAACCCCAAAATAGGTTCATTCCATCGACCCGTTACGAGTGCGCCAATATATAGTGCGAAAAACAACTACAACTTTATTACAACAATTGTAAATGCAAAATACAACAACACATATCTTTGTGAGTTTGGATACAAATATATACCAAGCTATGTACGTCACAATGACACCTTACATAAAGGTATAGTCAAAAAGCTGTTTTAGAAATTAGAATCTTTGGGAAGTGCTCAAGAAACCTTCATACATGGGAGGCCATGCTTTTAGGTTATGGTAGATATCATATGGCCCGAAATTATCCTTGGTTGACCCGATAAACCCCAAAAAAAGCGAGAAGATTACTATCGTATTCTTCCCGATGGTGAGTCTTCTCTTGACATATCATTATCTCCACTTGTCTCTAATTGGGTATTATACTCCAAACAAACACCAAGATTATATAGGTAGTGCTTGTAAATATACTCGACAAGTGGATGAAACACAACCGTGTCTTATGATAACACGAGGTTGTATGTCATTAGACATCTTGTATGATAGTGACAAAACACCCTTCAAGTTAAATTCACCTCACCCTCGACATCTATAGACCACCACTCTGTTCCTCCATTATCCCATTTCGACCCGGCTACACTTTTATTACACGAAAGGAATTGTGAAACAAAGGGTGAAACCTGACTAGCTCGATAAAGAATATTATGACTAAAGATAAATAAATTATCAATAGTCTTCATCGATGTAAATCGATTTAGAACATATGGTAGATGATAAAACTTTTCAACCATAGTTGCGTGAAATGAAGCGATCCATTAGAAGAGTCGAATAGACTATAAAATCTATTATCTTCTCCGTGTTAAAAATCCACCACAATGTTTTATCCACAGCACATCAATCAACAATTCACATCCCACAATCACGTGTATAACTTCATAATCGTAATTGTAGTTCTAAATTCCTTTCCTCATCGAAACAAAGATAATTTTCATCACTTGTCTTTACAAACACATCAAAGATCATGGTTATACCAAATCACGATTCTGTTCATAATCATACTAATAAATTCATCTTTTTACTTACGGGCGAATATTCATCAACAATCTTTACACATTCATCTTTACACTCTGAGGCTAAAGATATTCAACAACGGGTCATCTTTGCATTCTGAGCGAAGCGAAGATATTCATCAATAATTCATCTTTGCTTTCTGGCTAAAGATATTCAACAACAGTCGTCTTTGCATTCTGAGCGAAAGATATTCATCGATAATTCATCTTTGCCTTCTGGGGTTTAAAGATATTCAACAACAGTCGTCTTTGCATTCTGAGCAAAAGATATTCATCGATAATTCATCTTTGCACTCTTGGCTAAAGATATTCATCGATTAGTCATATTCATTTAAACACTGTTCATCTTTTTTCTGAGGCGAAGATATTCTTGAAATCATTCATCTTTGCATTGGTTTTATCCGTCCAAAAATACCTCAAAAATAATCATAGTGGTGTAAAATTCAGAATGATCAAAACATGGATACAATCAAAGCTAGTATCCGAATAGATATTTTAGACGAAAAGAAAAATTTTTTTCATTTTTGGTTGAATAGTCTTAAATGATTAAATGAATAGTCTTGAGTATCGTGAATAGTCTTGAGTATCGTGAATAGTAACTCAAACACCAAAAGATAGAAATTCCACAAAAAAAAAACATCTTCACGCTTCATGAATAGTACTAAGTGAATAGTAACTTCGTGAATAGTAACTCATGAATAGTAACTTCGTGAATAGTAACTCATGAATAATAACCCCAGAGCATGAAAAAGTTCCAAATTTGATAAAAAGTTCCACCCGATATTTGACGTAATGATATTGAAGAAATAATATCATCGAGAGAAAAAAATAACATCCTTACCTCGAAAAGCAGTTACTTCTAGTTGAAACAGGATATAGTCTTTGAAGGGAACTTGCCGTCTAAACAATACTCAAAGTATACTCAAAATACTCACAAGAATACGCTCGATAATATAGAGAGAGAAAGAAAACTTGTTTACGGTGTGATTTTCAATTAAACTTAGCCTCTATTTATAGGAAAATGTTAGCAAAGCGGACTTAACACTTTTGACTTTGATGGCTTTACTGCTACTATTCCACCCACCACATTTGAAAATTCAATTGAGCACATTTCTCACCAACCAAAAGTGGGGCCCACCATTCTAAATTTTCCACCAAAATCATTTATAACTTAATTTACGAATCGGTCACCTCTTAAAATTCATAACAAATTATCGTTCATTTTAACGGTTCAAAATTTGTGAACATATACTCAACTTATATATGTATAACATATCCAAAAATCCCAACGATCCAGCGGTCGATTAAAAATTATAACTCACATAATAAAGGCATGTAAGAACAACGATTTGATCTTTTAATACCTCGATCAGACAAAATCTTGATAAAATACCTCAACATTAATTCCTTCATTTATAACCACATAAATAAATCCATCATTTATATCCACATCAAATAAATATTTCATTGTCATATAAATCAATAATTAATTATTCATAAATAATATTATAGAATCACAATAATAATGACGAGGAGGTTCCCGGAAAGAGGGCTTTCGATAAAATTTCTCCTTCTTGGCGCAATTAGGTGACCAAACCTCTCCTTGTGAAACTTTCTAGACATTGCCAATAATGTTATCTAATAATATTATTCAAATAATATGAATTATTGATCGATAATGGAATCTTGTGCGGTGACAATTATTGAACAACAATAATATAAAATATCAGCGCATCGATTATTGAATCAATAAAATAAAATATTGAGCGATAATTCTTTGTAACAATTATTGAGTAGTGCCTTCTTACGTAAGAATCAATAATTCAAAAATCTTGTGTATCTGGTGTCTTCTTTATGCAACAACAACGCGTATTACTTTATTTTACCACCAATAGGGTATTCAACGCGTGTTAGCAGATAGCGATTACGTCGTTATTTATAAAAACTTAATTTTGTCGTTTTCTTCATCAAGCGGTTATTACATTATGGGGCCCTGAAATAGGCTGCTTGTGCGTCGTGCGAATATTCCCAACGGAAAGAATATTCCACGACGAAGCGAATATTCCCAAACAATAATGAATACTTTATACCCCCTTGCGTATTTTGAAAAAAAATTTCATATATCACCCTAACTTTAACTTTTATCAATTTAACCATTTCTTGAATAGAAAAATTGAATACTTTTATTTCATAAAATTAGGTCTTATAAATTAAATTAGGGGTAACGGGTGTAAAACACACGATCGGGATATTCTAACGAAATAATAAATGCGAATAATAAACAATGGAACCAGGTCTAGGTAAAACACACAGACGGGATATTCCAATGTAATAATAAAGAATGGAATAATGAAAGGAGATAACCAAGTATAGGGGATTCCAAGCGTATCGAGTTATTCAACGAATAAATAAGAATGGAATAATATAAGGATTTCACCAAGTATAGGGTACGCCACGTGTCACAGGTTATGTATAGGGTATACCACTTTTACTGAGTTATTCCAACGAATAATAAGCAATGGAATAACAACGCATTCTCTTCATGAATAAGAAAGAATAACACCTTTACGAGATACAACAAATAATATTCCCTACCTTAGAAGAACCTGAATATTGGCGAGGTGAAGTAGCGAATACTTTTCTTCTTTCTCTCTCTATAGTTTCTCTCTAGAGTTTGAAAGAATTAAGTGAAAATAATGAAGCACTAGGCCTCTATTTATAGAAGATTTCTAGCTTAAGACCGCCATGTGAAAAGGCAAGTGGCTTGACGACTGGTGATGTGAAAAGAAAAGTGGTTTGACGCCTGTAATGTGAAACGACAAGTGGTTCGACGCCTGTAATGTGAAACGACAAGTGGTTCGACGCCTGTAATGTGAAATGACAAGTGGTTCGACGCCTGTAATGTGAAACGGCAAGTGGTTTGACGTCTGGTAAAGGTAATTACTATTGACGATGGTAATTACTATTCACAAGGGTAATTACTATTGACGAAGGTAATTACTATTGACGAAGGTAAATACTATTGACGAAGGTAATTACTATTCACAAAGGTAATTACTATTGTGAAGGTAATTACTATCGATGAAGGTAAATACTATTGATGAAGGTAATTACTTATTCACAAAGGTAATTACTATCGATTTAAAAGACTCTTAGATAATGACATATGGGCCCCCATAAAATAATCAAACTTACCACAAACGTCTCATAATGGACTCTTTATATACATCAAGGATTGAATAAATATTACCACAAATCATTTTATTTTAATCATCACATATTTAATCTTTCAACAATTATTAATTATTTATAACTTGTCGTCTCAATTATTGATTTAATACTATAACATATTATACGTAGATGATCTTGTGACAATAATTGAATCAATAATATAAGAGATATGATCGCAAAGAATTCTCGTAGCAATAATTGAGCATAAATGAGTGACTTCTCACGTAAGCATCAATAATCAATCTGAGTGTGCTACTATGCAACCACGCGACATTCTTGTACTTTACCACCGGGTAGTTCAACGCTTTTAACAGTAACACCTCCGTAGTTATTTATATAAAATATTTTTGTCGTTTTCTCAATCCGATAATAATTACATTTAGGGGTCCACTAATGATTGAGTAGTCGTATGAATATTCCCCAAAAAGAATATTCCCAGACCAAAACGAATATTTTATAACAACTTGCATACTTTGCAAAATTTATAAATACTACCCACAACTATAATATTATCTTAAATTCACACCATAATATTAAAAATTATTTCGACAAATTTAAATCTTTAATGATAAAATCTGGGGTCTCACAAGGATTTTACATTAAACAAAAGAGAGTGCGAACATTATTGAAGTCTCAAACAAGCTAGTGTGGAAACCAATCACGAGGGGGGAAAAGGATACCCATTAATGGAGAAAATAGCCTTATATTATATTTATTCTCTTATGAGATTTGGAGGACAAATAATAACACGCTTCTCTTGTCTATAAGAATAATAAAAGAAAGATATTCTCTTACGCAATCAATTCTGTACAAAAAAGTTCCTATTTATATTGAGAGTGACCCCAACTAGAGACCCTCTTCATCTATTGCTCAGCAGATATCACAGAACACTTAAGCGAGACCTTAACTCTTATTGACTTCAACAAACTATCTCCCATGGTGTAACGACCCCAAAATAGGTCCATTCCATCCAACCCATTCTGAGTCGCCAAAAATATGGTACGAAAAATAACTACAACTTTATTACAACAATTGTCGTGCAAAATACAACAACACATATGCTGTGAGTTTGGATACAAATATATACCAACTGTAGCACGTCACAATGACACCTTACATAAAGGTATAGTCAAAAACTGTTTTAGAAATTAGTATCTTTGGGAAGTGCTCAAGAAACCTTCGTATACATGGGAGGCCATGCTTTTAGGTTATGGTAGATATCATATGGCCCCACGAAATTATCCTTGGTTGACCCAATAGACCCCAAAGAAAAAACGAGAAGATTACTATCATATTCTTCCCAATGGTGAGTCTTCTCTTGACATATCATTATCTCCACTTTGTCTCTAATTGGGTATTATACTCCAAACAAACACCAAGATTATATAGGTAGTGCTTGTAAATATACTCGAAGAGTGGATGAAACCAACCATGTCTTATGATAACACGAGTTTGTATGTCATTAGACATCTTGTATGATAGCGACAAAACACCCTTCCAAAGTTGGGTTCGCTTCACCCTATTTAATTCACCAAAATAACTATTAAATGATGTATAAAATACAACACACTAAAAGTCCTCAATAAAATTATTTCCATACTCTTTAGGGAAAACCTCAACAACTATAGACCACCGCTCTATTCCTTGTTATCCCCACTCAACCCAAATTACACTTTTATTACACGAAAAGAATTGTGAAACAAAAGGGTAAGCACAACTAGCTTTCGATAAAGAATATTATGACTAAAGATAAATAAATTATCAATAGTCTTCATCAATAATAAATCGAGATTTAGAACATATGGTAGATGATAAAACTTTTCAACCATAGTTGCGGTGAACGAGCAATCCATTAAAAGAGTCAAATAGACTATAAAGTCTATTGTCTTTTCCACGTTAAAAGTCCACCAACAATATTTTATCCTCAGTAACATCAATCAACAATTCACATCCCACAATCACGTGTATAACTCATAATCGTAATTGTAGTTCTAAATTCCTTTCCTCATCCAAGACAAAGATAATTTTCATCACTTGTCTTTACACAAACATCAAAGATCATGGTTATACCAAATCACGATTCATGTTCATAATCATACTAATAAATTCATCTTTGCACCACGGCCAAAAGATATTCATCAACAGATTCATCTTTACACTACTAAAAGCTAAAGATATTCATCAATGAGTCATCTTTGCATTCTGAGCCAAAGATATTCATCAATAATTCATCTTTGCTCTCTGAATAAAGATATTCATCAACAAGTCATCTTTGCACTACTGAGCCAAAGATATTCATATATCAAAGAAATACATAATCATTTCGAAGTTATATAACAATAATTATAACCATGTTGATCAATTCACCTTTGCACTTAAGCTAAAAATATTCAATTGTAAATTCAATGGTCATGATCATACCGGTCAACAATTCAACTTTTGCACTCATGGCCAAAGATAACCTATAATCACGATCATACCAATAATCTACCCATCTTTACACTCAAGTCAAAGAGAAATATCATCATTAGGGTTATAAGAATGTTATATAAAAACAATATAATCAAAACATGGTTTTAATTTCAAGAGTAAGATTCATAAATCAACGATAATTTGGTCGAGAAGAAACCAATTTATCGTGAATAAGACCCGTATTAAATTCGCATAGTCCAGTATATCGTGCATAAGTAACCTCTCGACACGAAAAAGATAAAGTTTCATAATAAAATTCATATCCATATTTATAACACCTTAATCCAAATGTTATAAATCACTTAGAAATCTCATAATCTAATATTATTAATATTATAATAATATTTTAATCATTTCTTAAACTTATAAATAATTTAATCCAATTATTTACACTTTAATAATTAATGCATTTAATCATCTAAAATGCCAAACTCATAAGATTTTATCATCATTAACCAAAACCCTCATAAAAATCTGCATATACCTCATATATGATTCTCAAGCCAATAAATCATATTTTCTAATTTTCTTACTTCACATAACATATTTAATTCATTTACTCATAACTAGAATATTTTCATGAAAAATACCAAATCAGTTCCAAAAATATTTCTTTTCTGGGATTTAGCATAACATAGTCCCATATTGAACATATATTTTTCTCTAAATTTTAAAAATTCATTTACTATTTTTCAAATGGCCAAAACCACCGAATATTTAAACATTTATCATAAATTATACTTTTATCCAAAAATTCTGAAATTTACACGGTATACTGATATTATATAGATGTACTCCCAATAAAAATTTCATCAATTTTGGAGTTAATCACAAGGAGTTATAAATAGTTACTTTTAAAATAGTCTTTTCTCATAAAATCCATAACTCCTAATCTATACATCCAAAAATCGCCATTTTTGGACACACTCTACAAAACTCATCAAAATATTATTTCAAATTTTTCTAGAATTTTTGAAGGTTCGGAAAAATTTTGAAACTAAAAACATAATAACCCTTAAAATCCCTTACTATCCCTTACCTCAAAAAGCGAAGATTTATTTGGAATAATAATTTGAATCGAACTTGCACTCAGATATAGCAATACTCAAAGTATACTCAAAATACTCACAAGAATACGCTCGATAATATAGAGAGAAACTTGAGGTTTACGGTGTGATTTTCAATTCTAACCTAAAAGACCCTATTTATAGAAAATACTTAGAACACCAAAGCGAAAAATTTAATAAAATATTAATATATATTATTTTTATTCCAAAACACACTTATTTTACTTCAAAACCTCAGCCACCAAACAGCCCACCTCACAAGACTTGCACAAAAAACATTTTTGTTATTTAAATTATTTTAAACTTCCAAAAATCAATTATTTCAGAGCTTCAGAACTTCAATAATTCATAATAAATAGCCCTTTTATCAAACAATTCGAATCTCGCGAGTCTTAATAGGAAATTCAATTTTCTACAACTTTGCAGAAGAAAGGTTTTCCAAATTCCAAACAGAAATTGACCAAATCCAGAAGCAGGCGATTTTACAAAGTTATAATCAAATTTCGATCGATAATTGTGTCCACCAACACACAAAACATGTGTTAAAACATTTAATGCCACAAAAATACTCTTCCTCCTCATATACTTATATATTCCACATTCATTATAAAATATCACCATTAATATATTATTAAAATAATATATTTAAATGAATTATTTTATCGTAAAAAAGATAAAATATTAATTTTCAACAATTGTCATTTTAAAAATTTTCTCCATCTATATCCACATAAAATTAATATTTTTCTCATCATAAAATCAATAATTAATTATTCACAAATAATATTACATAATCATAATATTAACAACCAGTGTAGTTCCTGGAAAGAGGGCTTTCGAATAAGAATTTCTCTCTCTTGGCGCATGATTAGGTGACCAAACCTCTCTCTTAGAGCAGAACTTTCTAGGCATTGCCAATAATGTTATCCAATAATATTATTCGGGATAATATGAATTATTGCTCCGATAATGGAAAATACTTTATCGTGACAATTATTGAAACAACAATAATATAAAATATCAACGTAGCAATTATTGAATCAATAAAATAAAATATTGAGCAAGAATTACCGTAACAATTATTGAGTAATGCCTTCTTCTGAAAAAAAAATTATCATGCTTCATGAATAGTACTCGTGAATAATAACTCATGAATAGTAACTCGTGAATAAGAACTCATGAACAATAAATCATGAATAGTAACTCATGAATAGTAATTAAAAAAATTGAATACATTTATTTCATAAAATTCGGGTCTTACAATCTCCCTCCTTATGAAATTTCGTCCCAAAATTTACGTACACCTGTATTTCAAAGAGTTGAGAATACCTTGTTTTCATTTCGATTTCTATCTCCCTGTCATCATGATTTCTCCATTGCTCATCTCCTGTATTTCGGATATCATTCTAGAATACGACTTTTCAAAACAAGGGTTAATTTAACAAATTAACATATCACATAATATCCCGATATTATGACTCCAAACAAATAAGCTTAGGTAGGACACACTAGCGAAGGATTTACTCATCTCTCCTCCTGGTTCTAATCCATCTCTCGCTTGGAGATCATATCCCTAAGCTCGATACCAAATGTAACGACCCCAAAATAGTTTCATTCCATCCAACCCATTCTGAAATCGCCAAAAATATGTACGAAAAACAACTACAACTTTATTACAACAATTGTCGTGCAAAATAATACAACAACACATATCTTTGTGAGTTTGGATACAAATATATACCAAGCTGTGTACGTCACAATGACACCTTACATAAAGGTATAGTCAAAAACCTGTTTTAGAAATTAGTATCTTTGGGAAGTGCTCAAGAAACCTTCGTATACGTGAGAGGCCATGCTTTTAGGTTATGGTAGATATCATATGGCCACGCAAATTATCCTTGGTTGACCCAATAGACCCCAAAGAAAAAACGAGAAGATTACTATCATATTCTTCCCAATGGTGAGTCTTCTCTTGACATATCATTATCTCCACTGTCTCTAATTGGGTGTTATACTCCAAACAAACACCAAGATTATATAGGTAGTGCTTGTAAATATACTCGACAAAGTGGATGAAAGACAACCATGTCTTATGATAACACGAAGTTTGTATGTCATTAGACATCTTGTATGATAGTGACAAAACACCTTCCAAAGTTGGGTTTACTTTCCACCTATTTAATTCACCAAAAATAACTATTAAATGATGTATAAAATACAATACACTAAAGTCCTCAATAAAATTATTTCCATATTCTTTAGGGGAGAACCTCAACAACTATAGACCACCGCTTCTATTCCTTGTTATCCCCATCAACCCAAATACACTTTTATTACACGAAGGAATTGTGAAACAAAAGGGTGAGCACAACTAGCTTTCGATAAAAGAATATTATGACTAAAGATAAATAAATTATCAATAGTCTTCATCAATAATAAATCGTAGATTTAGAACATATGGTAGATGATAAAACTTTTCAACCATAGTTGCGGTGAACGAAAGCGATCCATTAAAAGAGTCAAATAGACTATAAAGTCTATTGTCTTTTCCACGTTAAAAGTCCACCAACAATATTTTATCCTGTAACATCAATCAACAATTCATCCCACAATCACGCAGTATAACTTCATAAATCGTAATTGTAGTTCTAAATTCCTTTCCTCATCCAAGACAAAGATAATTTTCATCACTTGTCTTTACTTGAAACATCAAAGATCATGGTTATACCAAATCACGGTTCATGTTCATAATCATACTAATAAATTCATCTTTGCACTACGGCCAAAGATATTCATCAACAGTTTCATCTTTACACTACAAAGCTAAAGATATTCATCAATGAGTCATCTTTGCATTACGAGCCAAAGATATTCATCAATAATTCATCTTTGCACTACAAAGCAAAGATATTCATCAACAAGTCATCTTTTGCACTACGAGCCAAAGATATTCATATATCAAAGAAATACATAATCATTTCGTAAGTTATATAACAATAATTATAACCATGTTGATCAATTCACCTTTGCACTTAAGCTAAAAAAATATTCAATTGTAAATTCAATGGTCATGATCATACCAATCCAACAATTCAACTTTTGCACTCATGGCCAAAGATAACCTATGGTCACGATCATACCAATAATCTACCCATCTTTACACACAAGTCAAAGAGAAATATCATCATTAGGGTTATAAGAATGTTATATAAAATAATATAATCAAAACATGGTTTTAATTTCAAGAGTAAGATTCATAAATCAACGATAATTTGGTTAGAGAGAAGAAACCAATTTGTCGTGAATAGTACTCGTATTCGTGATATAAGACCATAGTATCGTGCATAAGAATTTCCGACCGACGAAAAGATAAAGTTTCATAATAAAATTCATATCCATATTTATAACACCTTAATCCAAATGTTATAAATCACTTAGAAATCTCATAATCTAATATTATTAATATTATATAATATTTTAATTATTTCTTTAACTTATAAATAATTTAATCCAATTATTTACACTTTAATAATTAATGCATTTAATCATCTAAAAATGCCAAACTCATAAGATTTCATCATCATTAACCAAAACCCTCATAAAAATCTGCATATACCTCATATATGATTCTCAAGCCAATAAATCATATTTTCCAATTTTTTTACTTCACATAACATATTTAATTCATTTACTCATAACTAGAATATTTTCATGAAAATACCAAATCAGTTCCAAAATATTTCTTTTCTGGGATTTAGCATAACATAGTCCCATATTGAACATATATTTTCTCTAAATTTTAAAAATTCATTTACTATTTTTCAAATGGCCAAAACCACCGAATATTTAAACATTTATCATAAATTATACTTTTATCCAAAAATTCTGAAATTTACACGGTATACTAATATTATATAGATGTACTTCCAATAAAATTTCATCAATTTTGGAGTTAATCACAAGGAGTTATAAATAGTTACTTTTAAAATAGTCATTTCTCATAAAATCCATAACTCCTAATCTATACATCCAAAAATCGCCATTTTGGACACACTCTAAAAACTCATCAAAATATCATTTCAAATTTTTCCAAAATTTTTGAAGGTTCAGAAAAATTTCAAACTAAAAACATAATAACCCTTAAAATCCTTTACTATCCCTTACCTCAAAAGAACAAAGACATTTGGAATAACGTCGAAACGAACTTGCACACCGTATAGAAATACTCAAAGTATACTCAAAATACTCACAAGAATACGCTCGATAATATAGAGAGAAAAACTTCGATTTACAGTGTGATTTTTAATTCTAACCTAAGCACCCTATTTATAGGAAAATACTTAGAACACCAAAGCGTAAAAATTTAATAAAATATTAATATATATTATTTTTATTCCAAAACACACTTATTTTGCTTCAAAACCTCAATACACCAAACAGCCCACCTCAAAAGACTTGCACAAAAAAACGTTTTTGTTATTTAAATTATTTTAAACTTCCAAAATCAATTATTTGAGCTTGAACTTCAATAATTCATAATAAATAGCCCTTTTATCAAAAAATTCGAATCTCGGGAGTTTTAATAGGAATTTCAATTCTCTACAACTTTGCGTAAGAAAGTTTTCTAAATTCCAAATGTAAATTGGCCAAAATCCACAAACAGGCGATTTTACAAATATAATCAAATTTAGAATTCGAATAATTGTGTCCACCAACACACAAAACATGTGTTAAACATTTAATGCCACAAAATACTCTTCCTCCTCATATACTTATATATTCCACATTCATTATTAAAATATCACCATTAATATATTATTAAAATAATATATTTAAATGAATTATTTTATCGAAAAAGATAAAATATTAATTTTCAACAATTGTCATTTTAAAATTTTCTCCATCTATATCCACATAAAATCAATATTTTCCTCATCATAAAAATCAATAATTAATTATTCACAAATAATATTACATAATCACAATATTAACAACCAGTGCGCCTCCGAGGAAGAGGGCTTTCGAATAAGAATTTCTCTCTCTTCTTAGCCTTGATTAGGTGACCAAACCTCTCCTTAGATGAATCTTTCTAGGCATTGTCAATAATGTTATCCAATAATATTATTCAGATAATATGAATTATTGCTCTGATAATGGAAAATCTTGTCTGGTGACAATTATTGAAATAACAATAATATAAAATATCAACGTAGCAATTATTGAATCAATAAAATAAAATATTGAACGATAATTACCGTAACAATTATTGAGTAATGCCTTCTTACGAAAAAAAATTATCATGCTTCATGAATAGTACTAGTGAATAGTAACTCGTGAATAGTAACTCGTGAATAAGAACTCATGAATAATAACTTTCGTGAATAAGAACTCATGAATAGTAATTAAAAAAAAAATTGAATACTTTTATTTCATAAAATTCGGGGTCTTACACATGGTCACTACCTTCACTCACTCTTTTAAAGACAGAGAAAGAAAGGTTAGGATCATCTCTCCATATATATACTCAATACATTAAAAACAAAAATATTATATTTAATGACAATTTTTTGCAAAAAAAAATTGTGTCATCAGTGATATTACTAAAAGCAATATTTTTGTGGTTAAATGTACGTATATTGGAAGAAAATTTTTCATGCATTTCATTGTCTATTCTCCGTCGATAGATATAACATTATTACTACTCGGTATGTATTTTAAGAAAATGGCCTACGAGAATATTTTATGTCTTCCACGACAATATGTGTACAACCAAGGTACATCACCTTACAAAAAAGTCTACAAAGAATCCTTTGAAGAAAGTTCATTATTTATTGCAAAAATTGAGGGGGGAAAATACAAACATCTTCATGACCAAGGCAAATGCATGTAAAAAGAAAGTACAAATACAGAATGAATCTTATATATTTTCCATGAATTTCTAGGGTTTTGGAGCAAGACCAGCCTTGAGTTTCTGAATAGTGGCAACCCCGGTTGCAAACACCGTGTTAGGAATTGAAACAGTCCTTGCGTTACAACTTCCACATTCAGAAATTGCCAAAGCTGGATTCTTTTCATCAGCATTGTACTGAAAATGTACAAGTCCTTTAGGAAACACAAACAAGTCCTCGATTTGTAGGGTTTGTGTAAAGAGCTTTTTAGTCGTATCGATAAAACCTACTTGTAATGTCCCGTCAATAACAAAAATGAGCTCGAATGCACGAGGATGAGTGTGAGGAGGGTTAGTAGATCCCGAGGGGAACTCAAGGACTGCATACGATACGTTTTGCCCATTGAGGGTTGGGAATTCTGCCATGTTTGCTTTTAGAACCTTGAAAGCCGGTGGTAGGGGAGCATTACATATTTGGCCACCAGAAATTTTGTCATAAATCCTGATACATCTTCGTGCTCCCCAGGTGAATTGAATATCTTGAGTTATGAGCTTCAGTCAAGATTTTGTCTTTAATTTCAGGTACTGATGGAACTTAAATTCTTCCCTCGAACCTTATCAATCCCTCGGTATCAATCTTGAACTTCACCTCACTACCCTCAAACACTCCTTCTTTAATTTTGTCGCATTCTTCATCTTGTAATTGAGCGTTCTTCACTTTGTCCACTAAAGTTGGACCAGCTGCAATATGGAACAATCTTTCATCCGATTCTTTTGGAAGTTTTACTTCTAATTCTAGTTTCATCATTGCTGAAATGAGCTCCTCCTGGACAGTTAAAAACATCAACTTTTCCCGACCCTTTCTACTCAAGGCATCGACAACCACATTTGCTTTACCCATATAATAAAAGATTTCACAATGATAATCTTTTATCAGCTCTAACCATTCCATTTGACGCATCTTTAGATCCTTCTGTGTGAAAATAAATTTCAGACTTTTATGGTCCGTGTATATCTCATATTTCTCCCCATAAAGATAATGTCTTCATATCTTCAGAGCAAATACCACCGCAGTCAACTTAAATCATGAGTTGGGTATCCTTTCTCTTAGTCCTTCAATTACCTTGATGCATACGCAATGACTTTGTCATTTTGCATAAACTAGCACACATCTTAGTCCTTTATGTGATGCATCACTATACACCACAAAGTTTCCTGTATTATCCGGTAATTTGTCATTTAATTGGCTACAAACCTATATACCTTCGACATTTTCACCCCAAAGTTGATTAGCTCCGGCCAGCTTCTTCTTTATGGCTTTTCTTCTTACAATTGTCTCTATTTAGTGAGGTAAATGATTTTTTTTTAAAGTAAGGCTATATATGATAAATTAATTTATATTAATATTAAATAACGAGGATTGTATACAAACTTACATTCGATATAAAATTAATTATAATATAAATTTATTTTTCTTATAAAGACGGGAAGTGATTTTAGCATTCACACTAGTATTTGGTGACATACGCGTTGTGTGTATAAATTATGTGGGGTACAATAATTTTTTTTGTAAAACTTAAAGGACTAAATAAAATGATAAAAAATATATATAATTGGCAAAAGAGGAATTATTTTAAAAATTGAAAGATATTTTAGATAAAAGCAAAGAGTTTTAATTTTTTAGCACCAAATCAAGCTCCGATTTTATATATTTGGTAGATATATAAATGAAATGATGATAACCTTACTCATTTGACCACAAAAATCAAGGTAGGTAAATTAATGTGAATAAAAAATTGATGTAAATGGGTTCGGGAATTTCTTTACCAAAATTACTATCTTCGTCCATCAAAAGAGTTTAGTTTAGGTAAAACTAATGAAATACCTATTGTAGTTAGCACGTTTTACTAATTACACCATTGAATTTTTAATTTTTCAAATTACTCCAATAAACTAATTATTATTTTGAAATTGGGTCATTCCGTTAAAAAAAATAAACGGACGTTAATTTTTTATCGACAAAACTAATGAATTAACCATTGTAGTTGGCACGTTTTATTGATTACACCATTGAACTTTTAATTTTTCAAATTACCTCATTAAACTAATTAATATTTTAAAATTGGGTCATTCTGTTATCTTAGCCTCATGAGTGTTAAATCGTTTCAGTTTTTATCCTACGTGGACGTGAAAAAGAAAAAAGAAAAAAATAAACAAAATTGATTTATTCTCCCTCTTCCTTCTCATCTTTCTCCTCTCCCTCTTCTACCAGATCAAATAGATCTGCATATTTTCTCTCTCTAAAATCTATGAAAATTCTGATCCGAATACCCAAAATATTGAATTGAGCTTCAAAATTCAGCATTAGATATAATAATGGAGTCTGAATCCCCAACAACAACAGATGATGTAAATGGTGTTGCAGTAGGTTTGTGAGACCCCAGATTTTATCAATAAAGATTTAAATTTATCGAAATAATTTTTAATATTATGGTGTGAATTTAAGATAATATTATAGTTGTGGGTAGTATTTATAAATTTTGCAAAGTATGCAAGTTGTTATAAAATATTCGTTTGGTGGGGAATATTCTTTTTGTTTGGAAATATTCGTATTTACTTACTCAATCATTAGTGGACCCCATTAAAAGAATTATTGTCGGATTGAAAAAACGACAAAAATATTTTATAAAAATAACGGCGGAGGTGTTACCGTTAAAAGCTGTTGAACTACCTGTGGTAAAGTACAATGCGATGTCTGGCGTGGTTGCGTAGTAGCACACTCAGATTGATTATTGATGCTTACGTGAGAAGTCACTCAATTATGCTCAATTATTGCTACGATAATTGCTTTGCATCATATCTCTTATATTATTGATTCAATTATTGTCACAAAGATCATCTCAGATAATATGTTATAGTTAGGGGTGATAACCGAGCCAAGTAGTTGATTTCGACTTTAGATCTACTCGAAAATATGATCCAAAGCTCGAATTCAAGTTGATCCGAGTCGAATCGATCCATACTCGCTTTTACGTTTAATGATACATTTAGTCGAACTCGAAAGCGATTGGTTGTTAAGCTCGTATTAAGGTTCGAGTATTTTATTTTTTCTCAAACCATACTCGATACACTTTCGATGGATCATATTCAAAAATTGGTCTCGATCCATGCTAGTAAGCTAAATATGTTATATTTATATCAATCTTTATAATTTATAAAGTGTAGTATGAAATTGTGTAAACTTGTACTTGAATAAATCAATGAATTAAATGTCAATTTATATTACATTCTTTATAATTTTAATACATAAATAAAAGTGAAAAGTTTTATATATAAATATTAATTAAGTAATCAATTTAGTATGTAGTGGTTCATTTTAAGTGAAATGGTTCATATTCAAGCTCAATTTGAAGGCTCATGAGTAACTCGCTTTGTAAACGAGTCGAGTACTTACACGAAATGAGTAGGTCCGAGTAATGATCCGAGTCGAATCGACGCGAAAATATAAATCCTTTATCGAATCCGAGTCGAATTCGAGCTCAATTTTTTGAGTCGTTTAATCCGGAGCATGAAAGTGTTCGCTCAGATTCGGCTCGTTTGCACCCCTAGTTATAGTATTAAATCAATAATTGAGACGACAAGTTATAAATAATTAATAATTGTTGAAAGATTAAATATGTGATGATTAAAAATAAAATGATTTGTGGTAATATTTATTCAATCCTTGATGTATATAAAGAGTCTGTTATGAGACGTTTGTGGTAAGTTTGATTATTTTATGGGGGGCCCATATGTCATTATCTAAGAGTCTTTTCGTCAATAGTAATTACCTTTGTGAATAGTAATTACCTTCGTCAATAGTATTTACCTTCGTCAATAGTATTTACCTTCGTCAATAGTAATTACCTTCGTCAATAGTAATTACCTTTGTGAATAGTAATTACCTTCGTCAATAGTATTTACCTTCGTCAATAGTAATTACCTTCGTCAATAGTAATTACCCTTGTGAATAGTAATTACCATCGTCAATAGTAATTACCTTTACCAGACGTCAAACCACTTGCCGTTTCACATTACGGTGGCCGAACCACTTGTCATTTCACATTACAAAAGGCCGAACCACTTGTCGTTTCACATTACAAAGGCCGAACCACTTGTCGTTTCACATTACTGAGCGTCAAACCACTTTTCTTTTCACATCACCAATCGTCAAGCCACTTGCCTTTTCACATGGCAAAAGCTAAGCTAGAAATCTTCTATAAATAGAGGCCTAGTGCTTCATTATTTTCACGAATTCAATTGAAACTCTGTAGAGAGAAACTATAGAGAGAAAGAAGAAAAGTATTCTGCTACTTCACCTTGCCAATATTCAGGTTCTTCTAAGGTAGGAATATTATTTGTTGTACCCGTAAGTAGGTGTTATTCTTTCTTATTCATGAAGAGAATCTGTTGTTATTCCATTGCTTATTATTCATTGAATAACTCAGTAAAAGTGGTATACCCTATACATAAACCGTGATAATGCCGACATACCCTATACTTGGTGAAATCCTTATATTATTCCATTCTTATTTATTCTGGTGAATAACTTATATACGCTGAATCCCCTATACTTGGTGATCTCCTTCTCGTTATTCCATTCTTTATTATTCTCGCTGGAATATCCATGTCATGTGTTTTACACCGACACAGTTCCATTGTTTATTATTCCGCATTTATTATTTTGTTGGAATATCCTCATGCGTGTGTTTTACACCGGACCGGGTTCCATTGTTTATTATTCAAAGATTTATTATTCTCATTGGATCATCCCGCTTGTGTGAATTTCACGACACCGTTCCGTTATTATTATTATTACGTTGAATAACTCGCTCATGGCTGAGCAATCGCATGCATGGTGATTTCTTTTGTTATTCCATTCTTTATTATACCCAAATGGTTAAATCTTTGACTTATACTCCAAGAAATTAGTGGAATATCCTTGATATTTGCGCTTCATCCAAAGATCTTTTCATGGAAATATTCTTCCGATCATTCTTGAATTTTACTCTACAAAACGGCATCTTGTTGACAATTTGGACGTTATTAATTCCTGGATAAAATAATTCTTGAACTTGTTTTATTGAATTATTATGTCATTGTCATCATCCTCATGTCATATTATGTTATCTTCGGCTTACGTGTATAGATGAACTTAGTATGATTATGACCAGGGATCATTCGGTATAATCATGGTTTGTTATAAATGATGTGATAAAAGTCCTCGGTGGCACAATGTCAGTTGATGATAGTTTTGGTATGATTATGACCGGGGGTGATTCGGTATAGTCATGACCATTGATAATTTGATGAATATCCTCGGTCAGTAAAGTGGGGTTGATTCGATGATATGGATTATTTATTAAAGCTGAGTCTCAGCTATAACAGTGATGAAAAACCTTTTAAAACCTAAAAGATAGTAGACTTTATTATCTACTTGACTGTAAGACCCCAAATTATTATTAATGAAATTTAATTTTCTCTATTTATTATTTTGAAATAGTAAGGGTTGATTTGATTAATGTGGATAGTTAGGGGTTAAATACGCAAATATTTCAAAATAAGCAAGTAGTTATAAAATATTCATTGTTGTTTGGGAATATTCGTTTAGTCGTGGAATATTCGTATCTTTATCGGGAATATTCGTATTTACTGACGCTACCATGTGTGGGCCCCATAACGAAAAAGCGATTGGATGAAGAAAACGACAAATATAAGTTGGTTAAAAATAACGGGCGTAGTTATTACCGTTAAGATCTGTTGAATACCCGGTGGTTAAAATACGATGTCGTGTGGTTGCACAAGAAGCACACCAGATTGCACAAGATATTGTTGAATTATTGATCCTTACGTAAGAAGGCACTACTCAATAATTTTCACAGTGAGTTATCGCTCAATATTTTATTTTATTGATTCAATAATTGTCATATTGATATTTTATATTATTGTTGTTCAATAATTGTCACTTTGCACATTATCTCCATTATCGATCAATAATTCATATTATTTAAATAATATTATTAGATAGCATTATTGGCAATGTCTAGAAAGTTCTCACAAGGAGAGGTTTGGTCACCTAATTGCTGGCTACAAAGAAGAGAGAAATCCTTATTGAAAGCCCCTCTTTCTGAGGAACTACCGGTTGTCATAATTGTGATTCTGTAATATTATTTGTGAATAATTAATTATTGATTTATATGATAAGAAAATATTTATTTGATATGGATATAAATGATGGATTTATTTATTAGATGTGGTTATAATTGAAGGATTTAATGTTGAGGTGTTTTATCAGTATTTTTGTCGGAATGGAGGTATTAAAAATCAAATCAGTATTTTTACGGTATATTGCGGGGGTTATAATTTTTAATCTGACCGTTGGATTGTGGTAATTTTTGGGTATGTTATACATACATAAGTTGAGTATATGTCAACAAATTTTGAACCGTTAAAAATGTACGAATGATTTGTTGTGAATTTTAAGAGGTGTCTGATTCGGAAATTAGGTTTATAATTGATTTTGGTGGAAAATTCTAGAATTGAGTGGGCCCCACTTGTGGTTGGTGAAGAAATGTGCTGAATTTTATTTCAAATGTGGTGGGTGGCAATAGTAGCAGTAAAAAAGCCATCAGTAGCAGTCAAGTCCGCTTTCTGGCGGCTAACATTTTCCTATAAATTGAGGACTAAGTTAGAATTGAAAATCACACCGTAAACATAAGCTTTCTCTCTCTCTCTATATTATTGAGCGATTTTGTGAGTATTTAGATACTTTGAGAGTTGTTTGTTCGATTATAAGTTTCATTCAAAGATCACTTCCGACCTTTCATTCAAGTAATCGATTCTTTGAGGTAAGGGATGTTATTTTCTTCTCAAATGATATTATTTCTTCAATATCATTATGTTGAAATATTGGTTGGAACTTTTATCAAATTTGGAACTTTTTCATGTCTGGGTTACTATTCATGAGTTACTATTTATTCACGAACGAAGTTACTATTCACGAGTACTATTCATGAAGCGTGAAGATGTTTTGTGGAATTTCTATCTTTTGGTGTCGGATTTACTATTCATGATATCTGCACTATTCACGATATCTGTGACTATTCACGATACTCTGACTATTCACAAATACGGCACTATTCAATCGAAAAATAAAAATTTTCTTTTAAATCTAAAATATCTATTCTCGAGACTAGCGTTGATTGTATCCATGTTTTGATAATTCTTGAATTTTACACCACTATGATTATTTTTGAGGTACTTTTAAACATGGATAAAACAAAAGTACTAATCCTAAATCCTTAATCCTTATCATTTTGTTTCACCGGATTCGCTTTTTAAAAATATTTTCATCATCCTCGGTCTTAAATGATGATATTATTGAATATCTTTGGCCCAGAGTGCAAAGATGAATGATTTCTCAAGAATATCTTTGGCTCAGAGTGCAAAGATGAACAGTGTTGAGATGAACACTGATCGATCGATGAATATCTTTGGCCTGTAGTGCAAAGATGAATATTTGATTCCGTATGTTTATGGATTGATGTTACAGGGATAAAAGATGAGACGATGAACTTTTAAATTCATACATAGAAGATAGTAGTTTGCATTCTCTACTTAACTCTTCTAATGAATTATTATTTCACACATGCGAATATTGATTTAAAATTTGTTGTCTATCAGATTCTATTAAATTTTTCCTGTTGAAGACTAACGGTAATTTGTTGTATATTATCTTAGTCATAATATTCTTTATTGAGCTAGTTGAGCTCACCCTTTTCCTTTTTGTTCCATTTTTCTCGGAGAGGCGAGAATATAGTAGTACTGAGTAGCTCTGGGTATGGAATGAAGGTTTTAGAAAGGATTGTTTAGTAGTCCTCACCATTTTGTAAAATAATGTATCAATAAATGTGATGAGGATTTATTTGAGTATAGATATTGTCTAGAAAGATAATATTTGTATTCAAACTCACAGCTTTCTTGTTGTAATAATAAAGTTGTAGTTGTTTCGCACTATGTATTGACAACCCGTAATGGGTGATGTATACCTATTTTTTGGGGGCGCCACAAATTGGTATCGAGCTTAGGATATGATCTCTGGCGGAGATCGGGAATAGAACTAGGAGGGAGAGACGAGTAAATCCTTCGCTAGTGTGTCCTACCTAAGCTTATTTGTTAGTTGGTCAAGATATAGGATATTATGTGATATATTGATTTCCTTAATTAACCCTTGTTTTATGGCAAGATTTAAATGGCAAAATGAAAATGTCAACAATGGAGTGAATGAGACCGTGGATATACCTCTAATCACCAACCGTGATAATGTAATATCAAGCGAAAGAAGGAATTAGAGATATCCATGTGGTGAGGAAGAATTAATAGTTGCACCTTTAGCTAGTCGCAGAGGTAGCAAATGAGAGTGAGTGAGGAAGAAGAGAACTGAGGAGAATTTATTAGAAGAAATTTTGATCAAAATGTAGAACTACGAGATCGTATTCGTGAGCTAGAAGAACAGTTGAAGAACCGCAAGCGGTCGTGGAACAAAGAGATACAACAATTCAAAATTGTGTTACCCGATATGTGATGCTCGAACAAAATCACGCTTTGGCAGAGGGTAAAATATTAAAGTCGGAATCGAGAATTCAAATATCAAGGATCAAATTTGAAAGAAGAAACAATCGAACGAGTGAGAATGAAGGATGCGTGGGTAAAAGCCGCATCGACATGTTGATATTGTAGAAAGAGACGTCCGATCCAAAAGGTTAAAATAGATGATATACATTTCTTTTTGGACAAAGAATTGGAAGAACCCAACATCGAAGTTTTAAATTACCCTCAGACAGAGCGGTCAATCTCAATTCGATATGGATCGAAGATTGATGATTCGGATCATGAATCGAGTACGATGAAGCGATTGAAGGTGGAATATGCCTATAGAAAAGTCAATTCCAACGATAAGAACGACACCAAATGCTACCCCGCATAAGTCAAAGCCGTAGTTCAAAGGAGAGCGGTTGTCACGACTTCCCAACAAGTGAGGAACCCGAACGAAGTTAGCATGGGTTAGTAATTATAATTCTCATGAAGTTTATACCTTATTAGATACCGCCTCTACCCATTCTTTTATCTCTCTTTCTTGCGTTCAACGTTTGAACTTGACTCCTGAGAAATTAGACTTTGACCTATCTCGTGGAAACTCCGTTAGAAGAAACTTTCATCACATCCACCGCTTATAAATCTTGTTTGATTCAAGTTGGCACCATTACCTTACCCGCTTGACCTTATCTCTTTAAAGATACTTGCTTTTGATGTGATTTTAGGGGATTGATTGGTTAACTACTCATCATGCCAAAATTGATTGTTTTCATAAGGTTGTTAGTTTTCATATTCCTAACCAACCCGTTGTATGCAATTCAAGCAACTAAACCATTAAAATCAATCACTGCATATATCTAATCATAAAGCTATTCGCTTATTGAAAAACGGATGTCAAGCTTTCTTAGCCCATGTTATGGATTTGAATAAAGACACGCCAAATTTGAATAATATTCTGTTGTTATCGACTTTCCCGACGATTTCTGAAGAACTTCCTTGCCTACCCCGAAACGTGAAGTTGAATTCTTTATTGATCTTGAACCCGGTACAAAGCCCATTTCTAAAACCCCATATCGAATGGCTCCTATTGAACTTCAGAGTTAAAGGTCCAACTACAGAAATTGTTGGACATCGGTTTCATTGGCCCCAGTACATCTCCTCGGGGTGCTCCTGCTTTATTTGTAAAGAAGAAAGACGGAGTATGCGACTTTGTATTGACTATCTGGAATTGAACCATGTCACCATCAAGAATAGGTATCCTCTACCTCGTATTGATGACTTGTTTGACCATTTGCAGGGGCACAATTCTTTTCAAAATCGATCTTCGCTTCGGATATCATCACCAAGATTAGAACTAAGGATATTCCAAAGACCGCCTTGAAACTCCGGTATGGGCATTATGAATTCTTAGTCATGTCTTTCTGACTAACTAATGCTCCTCGCTGCGGCTTTCATGGATATGATGAACCGAGTATTCAAGGAATATTTGGATCGGTTTGTTGTTGTCTTTATTGATGACATCCTTATATATTACAAAAGTCGTGAAGATCATGAGCACCATTTGAAGTCGGTACTCCAAAGGCTTCGTGAAAACAAACTATATGCCAAATTGAAGAAATGCGAGTTACGGCTCGAGGAAGTAGCATTCCTTGGGCGCGTGGTGTCGAAACATGGAGTATCTGCTGATCCGGCGAAGATTGAAGCAATACAAAGTTAGAGCAACCAAGCTTGATGATCAAGTATCGTAGCTTTTTGGGCTTAATGGTTATTATCGGAGATTCGTGGAAGGGTTTTCTCGAATCGCTACTCCATTAACTCAAATTAACTCCTGGAAGGATACAAAATTCGCTTGGAGTGAAGAATGCGAGAAGAGTTTCCAAGAGCTTAAGAGGAGACTTATTTCTAACTGTGTTCTAACAATACCATCCGGTTCGGATGGATTTGTTATCTGATGATGCTTCGAGCAAAGGGTTAGGATGTGTTCTCATGCAACGTGGGAAAGTCATAGCCTTATGCCTCGCGACAACTTAAAGAGTATGAGAGGAATTATCCTACTCATGATCTAGAGTTAGCGCAGCAAAGTTTCCGCTAAAGATATGGAGGCACTATCTATGTGGGGAGAAAGTGGAGATATATTCGCACCATAAAAGCCTTAAATATTTCTTCACTCAAAAAGAACTCAACATACTGGCAATGACGTTGGCTCGAACTATTGAAAGACTACGACCACACTATTCAATACCATCCTGGAAAAGCGAACGTGGTAGTATGACGCGTTGAGTAGAAGATCATATGCGGAACGAAAAGTGCGATGATGTCAAGTATACGACAGAGAGCCAACTTTAATAGAAAAGTTAAGGTTGCTCAAGCCACCGAATCTTGAGTTGATGCATATGAAGAAGAAAGTACAAGAAGGAGCTATTCCTAAGCGAGAATTGATGAAGAAGGAATACTTCGAGTCCACTCTAGACTTTATGTTCCTAACGACTCTGATTTGAAGTACAAGATTATGATGGAGGCACACAATACACCATTTGCAATCCATCTTGGAAGTACTAAAATGCATCGTGATCTTCGACATACATTTTGGTGGAACAATATGAAGAGAGAGATTGCAAAGTTTATCTCAATGTGTTTAACTTGTCAACGTGTAAAGGCGGAGCATCTAGTACCTAAGGGTCCGTTGCAACCACTTGAGATTCCGAAATGGAAGTGGGAACACATTACCATGGATTTCGTTACGGGTCTTCCTACGGTTTCTCAGAGCATCAATGCTATTTGGGTTATTGTTGATAGATTAACCAAGTTCCGCTCATTTCTTGCCGATACGGAGACTTATTCCTTGAACGCGTCTTGCTAGTATGTACGTGAATGAGATTGTGAGGTTGCATGGCATGCCCAGATCCATAGTTTCGGGATCGTGACCCAAGATTCACTTCAAGATTTTGGGTTAGCTTGCAAAAAGCTATGGGCACGGATTTGCGATTTAGTTCGCATACCATCCCCAAACCAGGACGGACAATCGAGAGAGACTATTCAAACTCTTGAAGATTTATTAAGACTCGTGTCCTAGACTTCAAGGGCGCTTGGGATAAGTATTTACCATTGGTGGAATTCTCCTACAACAACAGCTTATCGTGCAAGTATAGGTGTGGCTCCATTCAAGCATTATATGGACGAAAAATGTCATTCTCCAATATGTTGGGATGAGGTGGGTGAAGCAACATTGTTGGGACCCGAAAGTTAATACGTATGACTCACCAAAAAATCCAAATGATTCGACAACGATACAAACCAAGCACAAGATCGACAAAAGAGTTATGCGGATCTTCATCGAAAGGACGTGGAATTTAGTGTAGGGGATCATGTATTGTTGCGAGTTGCTCCATGGAAGGGAGTTACAAGATTTGGGAAGAGAGGAAAGCTCAATCCACGATTTATCGGTCCATTTCAAATTCTTGACCGAGTAGGAAATGTAGCCTTATGACTTGCGTTACCTCCAAGTATGTCTCGTGTTTCATAATGTGTTTTCATATATCGGTACTTCAGAATATGTGAAAGACCCGAACCACGTTATAGAGTTAGAACCGGACGAGATAGCCAAGACCTAACGTATGAGGAGGTACCACTGCCAAGATTTTGGATAGAAGGAGCATGTCCCTACGCCAAGAAAGGTCATACCACAAGTTAAAGTTTTGTGGAGGAATCATGCTATAGAGGAAATGACCGGGAAATTGGAAACGGAAATGAAAGCGAGGTATTCTCATCTTTTCAAACACACCGTATCGTCGTCCAATTTCGAGGACGAAATTTCATAAGGAGGGAGGTCAGAAGACCCCAAATTATTATTAATGAAATTTAATTTTCTATTTATTATTTTGAAATAGTAAGGGTTGATTTGATTAATGTGGATAGTTAGGGGTTAAATACGCAAATATTTCAAAATAAGCAAGTAGTTATAAAATATTCATTGTTGTTTGGGAATATTCGTTTAGTCGTGGAATATTCGTATCTATCTAGAATATTCATACGACGGTAGCGACCATGTGTGGGCCCCATAATGGAAAGCGATTGGATGAAGAAAACGACAAATATAAGTTGGTTAAAAATAACGGCGTAGTTGTTACCGTTAAGACTGTTGAATACCCTATGGTTAAAATACGATGTCGTGTGGTTGCACAAGAAGCACCCAGTATTGCATGATATTGTTGAATTATTGATCCTTACGTAAGAAGGCACTACTTTCTCAATAATTTTCACAAAGAAGTTATTGCTCAATATTTTATTTTATTGATTCAATAATTGCTGCGCGTTGATATTTTATATTATTGTTGTTCAATAATTGTCACTGCACATTATCTCCATTATCAGATCAATAATTCATATTATTTAAATAATATTATTAGATAGCATTATTGGCAATGTCTAGAAAGTTCAGTCAAGGAGAGGTTTGGTCACCTAATTGCGCGCCCAAGAAGGAGAAATCCTTATTGAAAGCCCCTTCTCCGGAACTACTGGTTCATCATAATTGTGATTCTCAGAATATTATTTGTGAATAATTAATTATTGATTTATATGATAAGAAAATATTTATTTGATATGGATATAAATGATGGATTTATTTATTAGATGTGGTTATAATTGAAGGATTTAATGTTGAGGTGTTTTATCAAGATTTTTGTTTGAATGGAGGTATTAAAAATCAAATCAAGATTTTTACGGTATATCATGGGGTTATAATTTTTAATCGACCGTTGGATTGTGGTAATTTTTGGGTATGTTATACATACATAAGTTGAGTATATGTCAACAAATTTTGAACCGTTAAAATGTACGAATGATTTGTTGTGAATTTTAAGAGGTGTCTGATTCGGAAATTAGGTTTATAATTGATTTTGGTGGAAAATTCTAGAATTGAGTGGGCCCCACTTGTGGTTGGTGAAGAAATGTGCTGAATTTTATTTCAAATGTGGTGGGTGGCAATAGTAGCGGTAAAGCCATCGTGTAAAGTGTGTCAAGTCTGCCTTGGCCGGCTAACATTTTCCTATAAATAGAGGACTAAGTTAGAATTGAAAATCACACCGTAAACATAAGCTTTCTCTCTTTCTCTCTATATTATTGAGCGTATTTTGTGAGTATTTAGATACTTTGAGAGTTCTTTGCTCAAGATAAGTTTCATTCAAAGATCACTTCCTCGACCTTTCATTCCGGCATCGATTCTTTGAGGTAAGGATGTTATTTTCTTCTCAAATGATATTATTTCTTCAATATCATTATGTTGAAATATTGGTTGGAACTTTTTATCAAATTTGGAACTTTTTCATGTCGGGGTTACTATTCATGAGTTACTATTCACGAGTTACTATTCACGAGTACTATTCATGAAGCGTGAAGATGTTTTGTGGAATTTCTATCTTTTGGTGTGGATTTATTATTCATGATATGCGACACTATTCACGATACTTGACTATTCACGATACTCAAGACTATTCACAATCTGACCTTTATTCACCGAAAAATAAAAAATTTTCTTTTCGTCTAAAATATCTATTCTGGAGACTAGCGTTGATTGTATCCATGTTTTGATAATTCTTGAATTTTACACCAAAGATGATTATTTTTGAGGTACTTTTAAACATGGATAAAACAAAGTACTGAATCCTAAATCCTTAATCCTTATCATTTTGTTTCAATCGGATTAGTTTCTTTAAAAATATTTTTCATCATCCTCGGTCTTAAATGATGATATTATTGAATATCTTTGGCCCGTAGTGCGCAGATGAATGATTTCAAGAATATCTTTGGCCTCAGTAGTGCAAAGATGAACAGTGTTGAGATGAACATGACCGATCGATGAATATCTTTGGCACAGAGTGCAAAAGATGAATATTTGATTCCAAATGTTTATGGATTGATGTTACAGGATAAAAGATAGACGATGAACTTTTAAATTCATACATAGAAGATAGTAGTTTGCATTCTCTACTTAACTCTTCTAATGAATTATTATTTCATTATGAATATTGATTTAAAATTTGTTGTCTATCAGATTCTATTAAATTTTTCCTGTTGAAGACTAACGGTAATTTGTTGTATATTATCTTAGTCATAATATTCTTTATCGAGCTAGTTGAGCTCACCCTTTTCCTTTTTGTTCCATTTTTCTCGTGGAGGCGAGAATATAAATATGAGTGCGAGCCTGGGGTATGGAATGAAGGTTTTAGAAAGGATTGTTTAGTAGTCCTCACCATTTTTGTAAAATAATGTATCAATAAATGTGATGAGAATTTATTTGAGTATAGATATTGTCTGAAGATAATATTTGTATTCAAACTCACGCTTTACTTGTTGTAATAATAAAGTTGTAGTTGTTTACGTACCATGTATTGACAACTCAGAATAGGTGATGTATACCTATTTTGGGGGCGTCACATTGACTCTTTTAATGGATTGCTTATTCCGCTGCAGTTAAACTTGTTGTCTATTGTATTTTATCGGTTTAACAACTCGTGAAGGCTAATGATAAATTATTCTGCATTATCTTAGTCATAATATTTCTTCTTGGGCTAGTTGAGCTCACCTTTCTTTCACTGCTTCTTCTTGAAATGAGAACATAAATTTGGACGAGTCGGGGAACGGAGTAATGGTCCGAGAGGATAGCATTAGTAGTCCTCACTATTACGTGAAATAGTGTAATAATAGTTGTAATGAGGACTCCTTTTGAGTTTGTATAATATCTAGTAGACAATATTTGTATTCAAACTCACCGCTTATGTCGTATTGTATACCATGATTGTATTAATAAGTTGTATTTGAATTTATGTACCATGTAAGTGGCGACCCAAGATGGGTGACGATACCTAATTTTGGGGGCGTCCACGGTTGGTATCGAGCTTAGGATATGATCCCTGGCTAAGATGTGAGAATAGTACTAGGAGGGGAGAGACGGGGAATACCTTTGCTAGTATGACCTACCTATGTTTATTTGGTATTTGATTGGTCGGTCAGAGTATAGTGATAATATGTTGCATGTCAATTAACCCTTATTTTGTGGCAGTGATTGAAAATGGCATCCGAGAATGTTGAGAATAGCAATGGAGCACAGGAGACTGTTGATTCTCCACAGATCAATAATCAGGACAATGTGCAATAGGATGTCGATAATCCTCCTGTAAACAACAACACTGATCAATTGACGAACGACGGTACGTTTAAGAAGTATTTAGAATTCATACAATATCAGGCGAAAGCGACTGCTGTCCAAAACGTAGGTGGAAACACGGAAAACTCTCGGGCGGTCACCGCTAAACAATTCAAGGAGCTGGGACCACCGGAGTTTAAGGGAGAGCCAAAACCACTTCGGCGGAAGCATGGATAAAGCAGATTACCAAGATATTTGATGTATTGGGATGCTTCGAGGAGCAAAGGTTCCTTTCACGCCTTTATGTTGCGCGGAGAAGGCGATTCTCGGGTGGGAATCGGTAAAACGTACTCAACTTCTTTGTCTTCAAGATATCTTGGGAGAAGTTCCAGAGTCGTTTCAACGACAAATACTTTCCCGAAAGTATTCGCCATATGAAGGAGGTGGAGTTTATCAAGTTGGAACAAAACAATATGACCGTGTATGTCGAATACGAGGCAAAATTTGTGGAGTTATCACGGTTTCGTCCCCACTGTGGATAATGAAGAGAATGGCGCGAATGTTTTAAGAGGTTTGAAGCGGAGATACGTCCAACATCTTATTTCTCATAAACCGCGTTTTATTCGGATGTTGTAAATAGGGCTCGATTAGTGGAGCGATAACGAGTCAACGCAGAAAGCGGTAAAAAAATTATAATACCGGTGAGTAGTCGTCGGCGGTGACAACAAGCGTGGAGGAATCAATGAGCCCAAATATGGTAACCACTTTGGTGGTAATCGGGACCAAAATAATAAGAATGGACATTTCAAGAAAAGGAGATTCAACAATGATGGAAAGACGCAAAGACCAAAGACCCGTTGTTAAGGAAGGAGAAAGACCACCTATCATATGCTTCAAATGCGGAGGAGAGGGACACATTAGTCCGAACTGCGCCATGCCGTCCAAAGCATGTTATAATTGTGAAAGAGAAGGTCACTTAGCTCGATTTTGTCTTTTACCGAAGACAAATTCAACTAGGATGGAGGCACCAAAGGCTATCCCAGACAAACCAAAGCCGGTAGTTTAAGAGAGAGCGTTTTTTTTCTCGTGACGAGGAACCCGAATAAAATTATCACGGGTGTTTAATCATAAGCTCTTGCGAAGTCTATACCGTGTTAGATACCGCAGTTCTACCCACTCTTTTATTTCACCTAGTTGTGTTCAACGTTTAAATTTGACTCAAGAAAGTTAAACTTTAACTTATTGGTTGAAACTTCATAGTAGGAGCCTTCGTTCTCGCTACTATTTTTAAATCTTGTTTGATTCAAATAAACGTTTTCACGTTACCTGTCGATCTTATCTTTTTGAAAATATTTGCCTTTGATGTGATTTTAGGAATCAATTGGTTAACTACTCATCATGCTTTTCGTAAGGTTGTTAGCTTTTATATTCATAACCAACTTGTTGTGCGAATTCAAAGTAACCAAACCACTAAAGTCAATCATTGTCATATCAAGCCATAAGTAAAGAGCCCCGATCCTTTCGTTGTTGACTTCCTTGTGTGAAATGCACCGAAGCCAGACTTTCTGTAGGCGACGTCGTGACTGAAGATGGCAAGTTGATAGGTATCATTGTGAGGTGCTATCCAGGTTAAGGGATAGAAGTCACAGTTGGTATTAATATGACGTCTTATCCAAGTCTTGGGCCGAGAATGAATAGATTTTGAATGATATTTCTATCATTAATAAATTTCTTGGCGTATTCTTGAAGACTTCTAGCCTACCCTAGAACGTGAAATCGAATTTTGTATTGACCCCAAAGACAAAAACCCATTTCTTAAACCCTCAAATATTTCTTCAACTAAAAGGATCATGCTTACGTGGATTATGATGAAAGTCATAATAAAAGTATAGAACTGATGAAAATCATGGGTATATGAAGTATTAGTAAGTTTTATGATGAGTTATGTTGGTTGGTATGTGAAAACATGAAAGTTTCTTAGAAATCACAAAGAGTTGAAAATCGATTTTGGTGAAAAACGTAACATGAAATTCAATTGACCATATCTCCTATTATATTTTGAATTTTGAGTGTGGTCAAGTCCTAGAGTTAGATCTATGAGTTACCTAACTAATCCAAGTGGAATTACTGGAAAAGGTGTTGTAGATTTTTGTGTGGACTGATTTTAGCAAAGGGGGCAAAGCTGCAAAAACAAAAAAAATTGCTACCATGATTTTAGAGGGCTGTTTCGGCCACTTAAATTATGAGAAAAATTCTGGCCTTTTGGGACATGAAGTTATATGGTAAAAAGTACCTCCTGTCCAAAAATGAGCTCATTCGACTTAAAATGAGCAAGTTATGACTATTTCAATATTTAGGTTTTTCCGATTTAAAATGACGCTTATAACCGGAGTTCTATAACTCCGATGACCATGAAATTTAAACTGGAAGCTCAAGTTAACATGGGTAAGGTCCTGTCAAGATTTGGGAAATTTTGAAGTTAAACTTGAGGTAGCTAATTTCTTAAAGAATTAATTAGAAATTGATTTTGAAAAATAGTAAATGAATTTTAAAAATTCTTTAGAAAAATATATTTTCATTATGGGACTATATTATGCTAAATCCCAGAAAAGAAATATTTTTTGGGGTGATTTGGTATTTTTCATGAAAATAGTTTAATTACTGAACATATATGAGTTAAATATGTTATGTGAAGTAACAAAGTTGAAAATAGGATTTTATGGCTAGAGAATCCTATATAGAGTATATGCATATTTTTGATGAGGATTTGATAATTGGTGATGATATCTTATGAGTATGGCATTTTGGATGATTAAATGCATTATATGGTAAAGCGTAAACAATTGAGATAAATTGTTTATAAATTTAAGAAGTGATTAAAATATTGTTATAATATTAATGATATTAGATTATGAGATTATTAAGTGATTGATAACATGGGGATATTCTTGAATCCTGGATAAATTATATTATAAATGTTTAATATTTATCCTTTATCTCATTTGATTGATTCTTTATATCGTTATCCTCATACTTATATTATGTTGAAAGTCATCTGTGGCCTGTAGTGCATAGATGGACTTGGTATGATTATGACCAGGGATTGTTCGGTATAATCATAACCGTAATTGAAAACACGATTATCTTTGGTAGTAGTGCATGGATAATTTGTGGTCGTGATACTAATGAATACCACGATTATCTTTGGTAGTAGTGCATGGATAATTTATTAATTAGTCGTGATACTATTAAGTCGCGCGTCTCAAAGATTATTGGTTTTATAGCTTGTATATCTTTGGCTGTAGTGCAAAGATGAATTGTGAATAAATATCTTCTTTGGTGGGATTGCAAAGATGAATTTAATGTTTTCAACGATAAAGGTATTCAAGGTATCCTCACCTCTTTATCATACCAGTGTATCGCACCCTAATTTCGAGGGCGAAATTCCATAAGGAGGGAGATTGTGAGACCCCGATTTTATCAATAAAGATTTAAATTTGTCGAAATAATTTTTAATATTATGGTGTGAATTTAAGATAATATTATAGTTGTGGGTAGTATTTATAAATTTTGCAAAGTATGCAAGTTGTTATAAAATATTCGTTTGGTGGGAATATTCTTTTTTATCGGGGAATATTCGTATGCGGCTACCAATCATTAGTGGACCCCACAATGTAATTATTGTCGGATTGAGAAAACGCGACAAAAATATTTTATAAAAATAACGGCGGAGGTATTACCGTTAAAAGCCGTTGAACTACCCGGTGGTAAAAGTAAATGCGATGTCTGGCATTATTGCGTAGTAATACCAGGTATTGATTATTGATGCTTACGTGAGAAGTCACTCATTATGCTCAATTATTACTCACAATAATTCTTTGCATCATATCTCTTATATTATTGATTCAATTATTGTCACAAAGATCATCCGTATAATATGTTATAGTATTAAATCAATAATTGAGACGACAAGTTATAAATAATTAATAATTGTTGAAAGATTAAATATGTGATGATTAAAAATAAAATGATTTATGGTAATATTTATTCAATCCTTGATGTATATAAAGAGTCCATTATGAGGCGTTTGTGGTAAGTTTGATTATTTTATGGGGGCCCATATGTCATTATCTAAGAGTCTTTTTCATCGATAGTAATTACCTTTGTGAATAGTAATTACATTCGTCGATAGTATTTACCTTTCGTCGATAGTATTTACCTTCGTCAATAGTATTTACCTTCGTCAATAGTAATTACCTTAGTCAATAGTAATTACCTTTGTGAATAGTAATTACCTTCACAATAAGTATTTACCTTCAATCATAGTAATTACCTTCACGATAGTAATTACCTTGTGAATAGTAATTACCATCGTCAATAGTAATTACCTTTACTGACCAGACGTCAAACCACTTGCCGCTTCACATTCTGAGGCCGAACCACTTGTTATTTCACATTCAAAGCGCCGAACCACTTGTCGTTTCACATTACAGCGAACCACTTGTCGTTTCACATTACGAGCGCCAAACCACTTTTCTTTTCACATCACTACCATCAAGCCACTTGCCTTTTCACATGGCGGGGTCTTAAGCTAGAAATCTTCTATAAATAGAGGCCTAGTGCTTCATTATTTTTCACGAATTCACTCGAAACTCTGAGAGAAAACTATAGAGAAAGAAGAAAAGTATTCTCGCTACTTCACCTCGCCAATATTCAGGTTCTTCTAAGGTAGGGAATATTATTTGTTGTACCGTAAGGGGTGTTATTCTTTCTTATTCATGAAGAGAATCTGTTGTTATTCCATTGCTTATTATTCTCGCTGGAATAACTCAGTAAAAGTGGTATACCCTATACATAACTTTGTATACGCAGATACCTATACTTGGTGAAATCCTTATATTATTCCATTCTTATTTATTCATTTGGAATAACTTTTGTACGAATCCCTATACTTGGTGATCTCCTTCATTATTCCATTCTTTATTATTACATTGGAATATCCTCATGCGTGTGTTTTACACTTTTAACTGGTTCCATTGTTTATTATTCCGCATTTATTATTTTGTTGGAATATCACATGCATGTGTTTTACACCGACTGGTTCCATTGTTTATTATTCAAAGATTTATTATTACATTGGATCATCCTGTAAATTTGAATTTTCACGACTGGTTCCGTTATTATTATTACATTGGAATAACTCGTACATCTAAGTCTGCGTGCATGGTGATTTCTTTTGTTATTCCATTCTTTATTATACCCAGTTAAGTTAAATCTTTGACTTCTATACTCCAAGAAATTAGTGGAATATCCTTGATATTTAAGCTTCATCCAAGATCTTTTCATGGAAATATTCTTCGATCATTCTTGAATTTTACTCACAAAGCGGCATCTTGTTGACAATTTGGGCGTTATTAATTCTGGATAAAATAATTCTTGAACTTGTTTTATTGAATTATTATGTCATTGTCATCATCCTCATGTCATATTATGTTATCTTGACTTACGTGTATAGATGAACTTAGTATGATTATGACCGAGGATCATTCGGTATAATCATGGTTTGTTATAAATGATGTGATAAAAGTCCTCGATGGCACGTAATGCGATGATGATAGTTTTGGTATGATTATGACCAGGGGTGATTCGGTATAGTCATGACCATTGATAATTTGATGAATATCCTTGGTAGTAGTGCGAGGGTGATTCGATGATATGGATTATTTATTAAAAGTGAGTCTAAATATAACGATGATGAAAACCTTTTAAAACCTAAAAGATAGTAGACTTTATTCTCTACTTGACTCTTTTAATGGATTGCTTATTCAAGCTGCAGATTAAACTTGTTTATACATTGTATTTTATCGCTTTAACATTGTGTTGAAGGCTAATGATAAATTATTACGCATTATCTTAGTCATAATATTTCTTCTTTGGGCTAGTTGAGCTCACCTTTCTTTCTTTCACTTTATTCTCTTGAAATGAGAACATATTTGACTCGAGTCGGGGAACGAGTAATGGTCCAGAGGATAGCATTAGTAGTCCTCACTATTCTGTGAAATAGTGTAATAGTAGTTGTAATGAGGACTCCTTTTGAGTTTGTATAATATCTAGTAGACAATATTTGTATTCAAACTCACCGTTTATGTCGTATTGTACACGACAGTTATATTAGTAAGTTGTATTTGAATTTATGTACTATGTAAGTGGCGACCCAAGATGGGTGACGTATACCTAATTTTGGGGGCGTCACAAGATTTCCTCGACCTCTCCTCTCACCTCTGACTATCAGTAATCTTATTTATGTCTCTGAGCTTCTTTCATTCACTCTCGATTACCTCTACAAGGTTCACTCATTTCCCAATCTCTCTCTTTATATATATATATATATATATATATATATATATATATATATATATGAGCTATATGTATATACTGCATTTGTGTATTCACAGTAGGGCTATGGCGACAGATTTTTTGGGCTATAGTGACGATAAACTGTTGCCATAGCCCAGAATAGCTATGACGACGGGTGAAACAGTCGCTATAGCCCAAAAAATTGTCGTCATAGCCTACTGTGTAATACACAACTATGTACATATATTTTTCCATATATATATATATATATATATATATATACACACACACACACATATGTGGTATATAGTAATATTTAGTTAAATTAATTTTGTTGGGATTTGATTTATGATTTGATAGGAGCCTGAGTTTTTAAGGATGAATGCGGAGATTATTCATGTGACGCCCCCAAAATAGGTATACATCACCTATTCTGAGTCGTCAAATACATGGTACAAAATTCAAATACAACTTAATAATACAGCGGTCGTGTAAAATACGACAAAACATATGCTGTGAGTTTAAATACAAATATTATCATCTAGACAATATCCATTCTCAATTGAGTCCTCATAGACAGTATACAAACTCAAATTTAGTCCTTATTACATTTATTATCACACTATTTAATAGAATAGTGAGGAGTACTAATGCTACTATCTGGACCGTCACTCCATTCCCCGACTAGTCCCGACTACGTTCTCATTTCCTAAAGAGAACAGTGAAAGAAAGGGTGAGCTCAACTAGCTCAGTAAGAAATATTATGACTAAGATAATGCAGAATAAATTATCATTAGCCTTCAACAATGTTAAACTGATAAAATACAATAGACATCAAGTTTAACTGTAGTGGAACATGCAATCCATTAAAAGAGTCAAGTAGAGAATAAAATCTACTATCTTTTATGATTTAAAAAGTTTTTCATCATTTTTATCGCTGGGACTCAGCTTAATAAATAATCCACATCATCGAACCACCCCTACACTACGGCCAAGGATATTCTTTAGTATCACGTCCACAAATTATCCATGCACTACGAGCCAAGGATATTCGTGTATTCATTAATGGTCATGATCATGCCAACAACTGTCCATCAATGCACTACGGGCTAATGAGGACTTTTACCATATCATTTGTAACATTACGGTCATGATTATACTGAATAATCTCTGGTCATAATCATACCAAGTCCATCTATGCACTACAGGCCACAAATGACTTTCAAAAAAATATATAAACATGAGGATGATGACAATGATATAAGAATTCAATAAAACAAGTTCACGAATTAATTTATTCATGAACTAATAACGTCCAAATTGTCAACATGATACTTCTTTGTAGAGTAAAATTCAAGAATGCTCAGAAGAATATTTTCATGAAAAGATACTAGATGAAGCGCAAATATCAAGGATATTCCACTAATTTCATGGAGTATAGATGTCAAAACTTTAACCAACTGAGTATAATGAAGAATGAAATAACAAAAGAAATCACCATGCATGCGGTACTTCGCATAGACAGGTTATTCCAACAGAATAATAAATAGCGGAACCGTGTCAGGCGTAATACGACTGCCACGATGTTCCAATGTAATAATAAGGAATGGAATAACAATGTAAATCACCATGCATGCAAAGATTGTTATAAAGTTATTCCAATGTAATACTAAATGATGAAATCCGTGTCGATTTAAAAGCACGGTTATGGCGACGCCCCAAATTAGGTATACGCCACCCATCTTGGGTCGCCACTTACATGGTACATAAATTCAAATACAACTTACTAACCTAACTGCGTGGGTATTATAATACGACATAAACCGTGAGTTTGAATACAAATATTGTCTACTAGATATTATACAAACTCAAAAGGAGTCCTCATTACAACTATTATCACACTATTTCACGTAATAGTGAGGACTACTAATGCTATCCTCCGGACCATTACTTCGCTCCCCGACTCGTCCCAAATGTTCTCATTTCCTCAAGAGAACGGTGAAAGAAAGGGTGAGCTCAACTAGCCCAAGAAGAAATATTATGACTAAGATAATGCGTAATAAATTATCATTAGCCTTCAACAAAGTGTTAAACCGATAAAATACAATAGACAACCGGTTTAATCTGCAATTTTAATAAGCAATCCATTAAAAGAGTCAAGTAGAGAATTAAGTCTACTATCTTTTAGGTTTTAAAAGGTTTTCATCAATTTTTATCACGAGACTCACTTTAAATAAATAAACCACCACATCTAATCATCCCCGTATCACTGGCCAAGGATTTTCATCAAATTATCAATGGTCATGACTATACCGAATCACCCCCGGTCATAATCATACCAAAAACTATCCATCATCGCATTACAGCCACCGAGGACTTTTGTCACATCATTTATATCAAGTCATGATTATACCGAATGATCCTCGGTCATAATCATACTAAGTTCATCTATGCACGTAAGCCAAAGATAACATAATATAACATGAGGATGATGACAATGACATAATAATTCAATAAAACAAGTTCAAGAATTATTTAATCCATGAATTATTAACGCCCAAATTGTCAACATGATATCAAGTTTTCAGAGTAAAATTCAAGAATGATCGTAAGAATATTTCCATGAAAGATATCTTTGGATGAAACGCAAATATCAAGGATATTCTACTAATTTCATGGAGTATAAAGTCAAAGTTTTAACCAACTGGGTATAATAAAGAATGGAATAACAAAAGAAATCACCATGCATGCGATTGCTTATGTATGACAAGTTATTCCAATGTAATAATAATAACGGAACCAAAGTCGTGAAATTCACAATCTGTGGATGTTCCAATGTAATAATAAAGGCGGAACCGCATCCGATGTAAAACACATGATAGGATATTCCAATGTAATGATAAAGAAGATTTTAACCAGTCCGGTGTAAGACACACGCATGTGATGTTCCAACGAGAAATAATAAAAATCGAACCAGTCCTGTAAAACACACGCATGTGATGTTCCAAATGTAATAATAGAAGAATGTCACCAAGTATAGGGTAAATCACAGATACAAAGTTATTCCAATGTAATAAATATGAATGGAATAACATAAGGATTTCACCAAGTATAGGGTATCCGCATATACAAAGTTATGTATAGGGTATACCACTTTTACAAAAGTTATTCCAATGTAATAATAATGAATGGAATAATGTAAGTTCTCTTCAAGAAGAAAGAATAACACCCTTACCGTAAAAAAAAACCTGAATATAGAAGTAGTGAAGTAGCGAATACTCTTCTTCTTTCTATAATTTTCTCTCTATAACTTCTCTCTATAATTTCTCTCTGTAGTTTCAATGAATTCGTAAGAAAATAATGAAGAAATGAGCTTCTATTTATAGGAAAATGAAATGCATAAGAATTAATCCATGAAATCGGTCCAGATTGATTTACTTTAATCTGACGGTCCATATTTAAAGCAAAATCTTTTAAATAAAATATAATATATTCTATTTATATAAAAACATTTTACTATGCAAACACTATGCAACACTATGCAAAATACTATGCAAAACACTATGCAACACTATGCATAATAAAATATAATATATTCTATTTATGTAATAACTTTAATAAAGTATTCTTTTTTATATAAAAGATGTTTCGCTTTTATTACGTTAATAATACTAATAAAACAAAACATCATTTTCGCTATAATAATTCATATTATTAATCGACAATAATGGAATCAAACCGAGTGACTTCTCACATAAGCATCAATAATCAATACCGGTAGTAACTACTATGCAACCACACACGATTCATCGCATTTTTACTACCGAGTAGTTCAACAAAGATCAACGGTAAAACTTCCGCCGTTATTTCAATAAAATATTTTTGTCGCTTTCTCAATCCGACAATAATTACATTGTAGGGTCCACCAATGATTGAGTCAGTGTATTTAATATTCCCCGCTAAACCGAATATTCACCGAACCAATCGAATATAATATAACCACTTGCATACTTTGCAAAATTTATAAATACTACCCACAACTATAATATTATCTCAAATTCACACCATAATATTAAAAATTATTTCGACAAAATTTAAATCTTTATTGATAAAATCTGGGGTCTCACAATCTCCCCTCCTTATGGAATTTCTCCTCTCGAAATTAGGTACGACTGTATGATAAAGAGATGAGGATACCTTGAATACCTTTATCGCTTAAAAATATTAAATTCATCTTTGAAATCGCGCCAAAGCTATTCATTAACAATTCATCTTTTGCACTACAAAGCAAAGATATACAACTCAGAAAACCAATAATGCCGAGACGCAACTTAATAGTATCACGACCACGAATTATCCATGCACCACCATCGCCAAGGATATTCGTGTTTTCAATTACTACATGATTATACCGAATAATCCTTAGTCATAATCATACCAAGTCTATCAATGCACTACTACCAAAGATGACTTTTACCACATCCATGAATTAATATTTCATTCACGAGACTCACTTCAATAATTAATCCATATCATCGAATCATCCCCGCACTACGTGCCAAGGATATTCATTAAGATATCACGACCACAAATTATCCATGCACTACTACCAAAGATAATTGTGTATTCATTAAGATATCGCGACCACAAATTATCCAAGCACTACTACCAAAGATAATTGTGTATTCATTAAGATCACGACCACAAATTATCCATGCACTACTACCAAAGATAATTGTGTATTCATTAAGATATCACGACCACAAATTATCCAAGCACTACGGCCAAAGATAATTGTGTATTCATTAAGATCGTGACCACAAATTATCCCAAAGACTACTACCAAGATAATTGTGTATTCATTAAGTATCACGACCACAAATTATCCAAGCACTACTACCAAAGATAATTGTGTATTCATTAAGTATCACGACCACAAATTATCCATGCACTACTACCAAAGATAATTGTGTATTCATTAGTATCACGACCACAAATTATCCATGCACTACTACCAAAGATAATTGTGTATTCATTAAGATTCACGACCACAAATTATCCATGCACTACTACCAAAGATAATTGTCTATTCATTAAGTATCACGACCACAAATTATCCACGCATTACGACCAAAGATAATTGTGTATTCATTAGTATCACGACCACAAATTATCCATGCACTACTACCAAAGATAATTGTGTATTCATTAAGATCACGACCACAAATTATCCATGCACTACTACCAAAGATAATTGTGTATTCATTAGTATCACGACCACAAATTATCCATGCACTACTACGGCAAAGATAATTGTGTATTCATTAGTATCACGACCACAAATTATCCATGCACTACTACCAAAGATAATTGTGTATTCATTAAGATCACGACCACAAATTATCCATGCACTACTACCAAAGATAATTGTGTATTCATTAAGATCACGACCACAAATTATCCATGCACTACGGCCAAAGATAATTGTGTTTTCAATTACGGTTATGATTATACCGAACAATCCCTAGTCATAATCATCCAAAGTCCATCTATGCACTACAGCCATGTATGACTTTCAACATAATATATAAGCATGAGGATAATGATATAAAGAATCAATCAAATGAGATAAAGGATAAATATTAAACATTTATAATATAATTTATCCAGGATTCAAGAATATCCCCATGTTTTCAATCACTTAATAATCTCATAATCTAATATTATTAATATTATAACAATATTTTAATCACTTCTTAAATTTATAAACAATTTATCTTAATTGTTTACGCTTTACCATATAATGCATTTAATCATTCAAAAATGCCATACTCATAAAATATCATCACCAATTATCAAATCCTCATCAAAAAATATGCATATACTCTATATAGGATTCTCTAGCCATAAAATCCTATTTTCAACTTTATTACTTCACATAACATATTTAACTCATATGTTCAGTAATTAAACTATTTTCATGAAAATACCAAATCAGTCCCAAAATATTTCTTTTCTGGGATTTAGCATAATATAGTCCCATGATGAAAATATATTTTTCTCGAATTTTTAAAATTCATTTACTATTTTTCAAAAATCAATTTCTAATTAATTCCTTAAGAAATTAGCTACCTCAAGTTTAACTCCAAAATTCCCAAATCTTGGAAGGACCTTACACATGTTATCGTGAGCTTCTAGTTTAAATTTCATGGTCATCGGAGTTATAGAACTCCGGTTATAGCATTTTCAATCGAAAAAACCTAAATATTGAAATAGTCATAACTTGCTCATTTTATGTCAGAATGAGCTCATTTTTGGACAGGAGGTACTTTATACCATATACTTTCATGTCCCAAAAGGCCAGAATTTTTCTCATAATTTAAGTGGCCGAAACAGCCTCTCTAAAATCATGGCAGCAGCTTTTTTCGGTTTTGCAGCTTTGCACTCCTTTGCTAAAATCAGTCCACACAAAATCTACAACACCTTTTCCAGTAATTCCACTTGGATTAGTTAGGTAACTCATAGATCTAACTCTAGGTCTTGACCACATTCAAAAATTCAAAATATAATAGGAGATATGGTCTATTGAATTTCATGTTACGTTTTTCACCAAAATCTGATTTTCAACTCTTTGTGATTTTTAAGAAACTTTCATGTTTTTACATACTAACCAACATAACTCATCATAAAACTTACTAATACCACGAATACCCATGATTTTCATTAGTCCAATGCTTTTATTATGACTTTCATCATAAACCACGTAAACTGTTCATTTAGTTGAAGAAATATTTGAGGGTTTAAGAAATGGGTTTTTGTACTGGGGTCAATACAAAATTCGATTTCACGCCTAAGTTGGCTAAGAAGTCTTCAAGAATACGCCAGAAATTTATTAATAATAGAAATATCATTCAAAATCTGTGACTCTCATCCAAGACTTGGATAAGACGTCACATTGATACCAACTGTGACTTCTATCCCTTAACCTAGATAGCACCTCACAATGATACCTATAAACTTGCCATCTTCATTCACGATGTCACCTACAGAAAGTCCGGTTTCGGTGCATTCCACACAAGGAAGTCAACAACGAAAGGATCGGGCTCTTTTCTTATGACTTGATATAACAGTGATTAACTTTAGGATTTGGTTACTTTGAATTCAGATAACAGTTGGTTAGGAATATGAAAGCTAACAACCTTACAAAAAAGAATATTGAGTAGTTAATCAATCGTTTTCAAAAATTACCTCAAAGGCAAGTATTTTCAAAGAGATAAGATCGACAGGTAACGTGAAAGTGTTTATTTGAATCAAACAAGATTTAAAAATAGTAGCGGTAACGAAGGCTCCTACTAACGAAGTTTCAACCAATAAGTCAAAGTCTAACTTCTCCGGAGTCAAATTTAAACGTTGAACGCAAGCAAGAGAGATAAAATAATGGGTAGAACCGGTATCTTATAAGGTATAGACTTCGCAATTTATAATTAACTAACCCGCTATAACTTCGTTCGGTTTACTCGCTTTTGAGAAGTCATGAAAAATGCACTTCCTAAAACCAACGACTTTATTTTGTCCATATCCACCTTTGGTGCCACCCGTCCCAAATAGACTTGACTTTGGTGCACAACAAAATTGAGCTAAATGACATTCTCTTCTTGCAATTTCCACTTCTATTATCTTTGCCATGATTACCACCGGCGTGGTTACCATTCTTGGCATGATAATTTCCCCGATGGTTATCATTATTCGATGTACCGTTGCCACCAAAGATGATTATTATCGTGTTGTTGGTCGTTACCTTTTGTTTGAGCTGAATCAACACTCTCATGTGCTTCATTGCTTTTCTCAACATTCTCGGATGCCATTTTCAAACACTGCCACAAAATAAGGGTTAATTGACATATCACATATTATCCCTATACTCTGACCGACCAATTAAATACCAAATAAACTTAGGTAGGTCATACTAGCGAAGGTATTCTGCCTCTCCCTCCCCAAGATTATTCTCACATCTTAGCCAGGATCATATCCCTAAGCTCGATAATAAAATCGTGACGCCCCAAAATTAGGTATACGCCACCCATCTTGGGTCGCCACTTACATGGTACATAAATTCAAATACAACTTACTAACCTAACTCATGGTGTAATAATACGACATAAACCGTGAGTTTGAATACAAATATTGTCTACTAGATATTATACAAACTCAAAAGGAGTCCTCATTACAACTATTATCACACTATTTCACGTAATAGTGAGGACTACTAATGCTATCCTCTCGACCATTACTTCGCTTCCGACTCGTCTCAGCCTATGTTCTCATTTCCAAGAGAACAAAGGAAAGAAAGGGTGAGCTCAACTAGCCCAAAGAAGAAATATTATGACTAAGATAATGCGTAATAAATTATCATTAGCCTTCAACAAAGTGTTAAACCGATAAAATACAATAGACAACCAGTTTAATCTGCAGCTTAATAAGCAATCCATTAAAAGAGTCAAGTAGAGAATTAAGTCTACTATCTTTTAGGTTTTAAAAGGTTTTCATCAATTTTTATCATTGAGACTCAACTTTTAATAAATAAACCACCACATCTAATCATCCCCGTACTACTATCAAGGATTTTCATCAAATTATCAATGGTCATGACTATACCGAATCACCCCGGTCATAATCATACCAAAAACTATCCATCATCGCATTACAAAGCCACCGAGGACTTTTGTCACATCATTTATATCAAGTCATGATTATACCGAATGATCCTCGGTCATAATCATACTAAGTTCATCTATGCACGTAAGCCAAAGATAACATAATATAACATGAGGATGATGACAATGACATAATAATTCAATAAAACAAGTTCAAGAATTATTTAATCCATGAATTATTAACGTCCCAAATTGTCAACACGATATTTGTTTAAGTAGAGTAAAATTCAAGAATGATCGGAAGAATATTTCCATGAAAAGATATCGGATGAAACGCAAATATCAAGGATATTCTACTAATTTCATGGAGTATAGAAGTCAAAGTTTTAACCAACCGGGTATAATAAAGAATGGAATAACAAAGAAATCACCATGCATGCGGATTGCAGATAGACAAAGTTATTCTAACGTAATAATAATAACGGAACCAAAGTCGTGAAATTCACAATCACGTGATGTTCCAAATGAATAATAAAGGTGGAACCGGATCCGGTGTAAAACACATGATGATAGATATTCCAACAGAATGATAAAGATTTTAACCAGTCCTGTAAGAACACATGCATGTGGATGTTCCAACAGTATAATAAAAAAAGCGGAACCAGTGTCCGGTGTAAAACACACACGCATGTGATGTTCCAAATGTAATAATAGAAGAATGTCACCAAGTATAGGTAAATCATAGATATGAGTTATTCCAATGTAATAAATATGAATGGAATAACATAAGGATTTCACCAAGTATAGGGTATGCCGCATATACAGTTATGTATAGGGTATACCACTTTTACAAAAAGTTATTCCAACGTAATAATAATGAATGGAATAATGTAAGTTCTCTTCAAGAAGAAAGAATAACACCCCTCACCGTAAAAAAGAACCAATATAGAAGTAGTGAAGTAAAGGAATACTCTTCTTCTTTCTATAATTTTCTCTATATAACTCTCTATAATTTCTCTCTAGAGTTTCAATGAATTCGTAAGAAAATAATGAAGGAATGAGCTTCTATTTATAGGAAAATGAAATGCATAAGAATTAATCCATGAATCGGTCCCAGATTGATTTACTTTAATCTGACGGTCCATATTTAAAGCAAAATCTTTTAAATAAAATATAATATATTCTATTTATATAAAAATATTTTACTATGCAAACACTATGCAACACTATGCAAAACACTATCTGAAAACACTACGCAACACTATGCATAATAAAATATAATATATTCTATTTATAGAATAACTTTAATAAAGTATTCTATTTTATATAAAAAGATGTTTCGCTTTTATTACGTTAATAATACGAATAAAACAAAACGTCATTTTCGCTTATAATAATTCATATTATTAATCGTGATAATGGAATCAAACCGAGTGACTTCTCACATAAGCATCAATAATCAATACCGCAAATACTACTATGCAACCACACGACATCGTATTTTTACTACCGAAAGTAGTTCAACAAGATCAACGGTCAAACTTCCGCCGTTATTTCAATAAAATATTTTTTGTCGTTTTCTCGATCCGACAATAATTACATTGTAGGGGTCCACTAATGATTGAGTAGTTGTATTTAATATTCCCCGCTAAACCTAATATTTCCCGACCAATCGAATATAATATAACCACTTGCATACTTTGCAAAATTTATAAATACTACCCACAACTATAATATTATCTCAAATTCACACCATAATATTAAAAATTATTTCGACAAAATTTAAATCTTTATTGATAAAATCTGGGGTCTCACACATGGGATATTCCAACGTAAATAATAAAGAATGGAATATAGAAGAATTTCACCAAGTATAGGGTAGCAGCGTATACTGAGTTATTCCAATGTAATAATAAAGATGGAATAACAGAAGTTCTCTTCATGAATACAAAAAAAATAATACCCCTTACGAGTATTGAAAGAAAATAATATTCCTTACGAGTACAACAAATAATATCTTTTACCGTAAAAGAAACTTGATATCGGAGTAGTGAAGTAGCAGAATACTTTTCTTCTTTCTCTCTATAGTTTCTCTCTCTAGAGTTTCAGTGAATTCGTAAGAAATAATGAAGGAATGAGCTTCATTTATAGAAGAATGGAATGAATAAGAACTAATCCATGAACAGTCCGTATTGATTTACTTTAATCGGACGGTCCATATTTAAAGCAAAATCTTTTAAATAAAATATAATATATTCTATTTTATATAAAAAAGATTTTACTTATCTGAAACACTTATGCATGCACTATGTAAAACACTATGCATAAATAAAATATAATATATTCTATTTATAGAATAACTTTAATAAAGTATTACATTTTTATATAAAAAGATTTTACTATACAAAACACTATCATGCAGCACACTATCGTAATAAAATATAATATATTCTATTTATAGAATAAACTTTAATAAAAGTATTCTGCTTTATATAAAAAGATTTTACTATACAAAACACTATGCATAATAGAATATAATATATTCTATTTATAGAATAACTTTAATAAAGTATTACATTTTTTTATAAAAAGTTTTACATTTTATTACGTTAATAATACTGAATAAAACAAAACTTAATATCATATAAAATATCGATGATAATTGAATCAAACCGGTGACTTCTCATATAAGCATTAATAATCAATCGCCGGTATTTTCTTATGCTGACGACCAGCGTATTCAGATTTTTACTACCGAGTAGTTCAACAAGATTAACGGTAAAACTTCCGCCGTTATTTTCATAAAAATATTTTTATCGTTTTCTCATTCCGCTGATAATTCCATTCTGGGGTCCACCAATGATTGTCTCATCCGCATTTAATATTCTCCTCTACAAAAGAATATTCCCTGACCAATCGAATATAATACAACAACTTGCATACTTTGCAAAATTTATAAATACTATCCACAACTATAATATTATCTCAAATTCACACCATAATTTTCAAAAAAAATATTTCGAGAAAATTAATTTTTTTTATTCATAAAATCTGGGGTCTCACAAGTCAGAGGTAGATGCAAAATGTTGTTGTTGTTGTTGTCAATTATCGCGTTTTTATTTCTACTGCTAATGCATTGCTTTTCATTCACGAGGAAGTGTTTTCTATTTATAAACATTTGAGATTAGAGTACCCTAAATATTTTAATTTTTTTTGCTTTCACTTTCAAGTTTTTTTATTATTTTTTTGCCACATAAGTAATATTTTTTATTTTGAATTTCTTTTCCAGAGCCACATAGATAAAAAATTAATGCCTGCTTAATTTTTTTTAACAAAACGACCTAATTTCAAAATATTAATTAGTTTAATGGGATAATTTAAAAAATTAAAAGTTCAATGGTGTAATTAATAAAACGTGTCAACTACAGTGGGTAATTTATTAATTTTGTTGATAAAAAATTAACATCCGTTTATTTTTTTTTAATGGAATGACTTAATTTCAAAATAATAACTAGTTTAGTGAGGTAATTTGAAAAATTAAAAGTTCAATGGTATAATCAGTAGAACGTACCAATGACGGTGGGTATTTCATTAGTTTTGCCATTTAGTTTATGTAATTTGTAAATATTGATAATGTAATGTATTTTACTTTATGTTTATATCTAAATAATAAATTATTAATTTAGTATATTTTTATTTTATATTTATTTTATTTACTATGTATTTTTTTAAGGCAAATGACAAAATTATCTCCTAAAATTTGAACAAATTTTAATTTGCTTGTTTCTACACTCCTTCACTTTATTTGACGAACTTGTTAATATTGGGCCATATAAAAGGTGTACTAAGTAGAATACTTTTTATATAAAAATTGATATTTTCACAATACTTTTTAATATTTACACATCGTCACTATATATAGCGACGGTTTTTACCGTCGCTATACATTTATAATGATACTTCTTATATAAAAATATTAAAAATTATGTAAAAATATCAATTTCTTTTTTATATTGTTCATCTTTCTTGTCACCGCTCATTATATACTAACACAATATTAATCATTGTACCAACAGAATTAACTCGATGAGTTGACTCTATTGGTACATAAATCGATTTAGATAGTTAATTTGCTATATTTAAAAGCACAATATTTAATCTATATTTGTTCATTTTTACATTATCTCATAACGTAATATATATATATATATATATTTAACAAAATTATGCTTAATAAAAATTATTATTATTATTTAAATTAATATGAAGTGCTGAAAATTGATATGTTAGAGAATTATTTTTATCCAAATTATTATGACATCTATAAATTGTTATCAATCCTTAATAAGAGTAACATTTTTGCGATATATATGTATATAATATATAATATATACGGAGAGGTTCTTCAATTCGTCAACGGATCAGTCCGTTGGACTGATAATATACATATTTAAAAAATTATACTTATATGATAAATTTTATTTTATACATTTTAAAATTAGAGGTACAATTTGACTTTGAAATCTGTATATTAAATTTTAAAATTGTCATAGCTCGTAAAAGTTTGGAATAAAATAAATTCATATTAATTTAAATTTTAATATGTCTTTATTTGGTCAAAAAAATTATTCAAACAGGCACGGGCTCACTCAGTACTATTCATCCTAATAAAAACTCAGTTTCACAATTAGATCCTTCAATTGCTTTAACTACCCAAATTGTTCATTAAGTGGACTTCCAGCCCATTCAATTTCTTAATTTACTTGAATCGGTTTCAGCTCTCCCCCTCCCTCCAAGCATTCATATATACCTAATAGTTAGGTTTTAAGCTTGCTGTTATGTTCTGATTGATCATTTAGACGGTAGAAATAAATACCTAAATTATGTATGCCGATTGAGAGTCTGGAGCAACGAAACATTTCCGTAAAAGAGCGTGATTCAGGTCGCCGGCGTCAAATCTCCGGCAAGAGGTTTTTTTCCTCTCTTTATGTATGTACTTATATATGAACGTATATTTATCGATATACAAATTGAACTAGTTATTGTGTGTTAGACGTTGTTGGCTTTCATTTCTGTATGTGAAGTTGTAAACTGTAAACTTGAATGCATGTACTCCTCAGTTATGTTATTAGTATTTAAAGGATTGTGAGAGATTGAATATGAATATGTTGGCAGGAATAGAAGTATGGATTATTTTAAACTTTAAAAATGTGATATGAGGGACTTGGTGAAGAAATCTTAATTGTTATAAAGTAAAAACAGAGTGAATTCTGCACAACGTTTTCCTTGAGCTGCTGCTCCTGCTGATTTCAAGACTAAAATTATGAATGGGGTTAATGGGATCTATCTTGATTGTTAATTTGAGTTTTCATTTTGATAAATTTGAGAAGATGAAGAAGAAGAATATAAAAAGGTATTTTGACAATTGCCAAGTTTTTACTAGCTAAAAGCACTTTTAAAGGGCCACCACACAATAATTTTTTTCATAATTACTTTAAAAATACTTTTACTTCACTGCTGCTGGACAAACTTTGTAGTATAATGAATGTACTTTTCATATTTTCAATTATCCATAGCTAAATTGCTCAACTAATTACAATTTAGCACATCATTCTAACTCTTTTTTTTAAAAAAAATATGCAGCAATACTTGATAAGGTCCCATTAGATATACGGACAAAACTTGAAAGCGCATAGCCCGATGGTTCTGTTCACAACTTCTGCCACCAAGACCAACCACCTCCTCTGCAGTCTCCACCCCCACCTCTACCGGCACCTCCACCTCCACCTCCACCTCCGAACATTCGTGGAGGCTAGAATCAAATGGGTCCGAGATCCATACCTCGACAATGCAGTCCAAAAAGAAAAAAACCTCAAACAACTTCTTTCCCTCAAAACTTTAATCCTCTCTCAACCTTCCAAAACCCTCCCCATCTCCACCGCCTCCTCCTACAAAAACCACCTCAACCTCCCCACCACCGCCGCCAAATTCTTCCAAAACTACCCTTCCATTTTCCAACAATTCCTACCCTCCAAACCCCTATCACACCCTCATATTAGAGTCACCCCACAAGCTCTCTCCCTCCACAAACAAGAAACCCAAATCATAAATTTACCTTCGTATAAGAGAGAATCTGCAGAAAGGCTTGCAAAGCTCTTAATGCTCACAAAAAGAAAGAAACTTCCATTAGTTGTTATTGATAAGTTAAAATTTGATCTGGGGTTACCTTACAATTATATTCTAGATTTGCTTCCCGACTTTCCTGACTATTTTCAGATTTGTAGTATGGATAATCAAGATTCTTTGAATGCGTGTGAATTGTTTGGATTGGAGTTGGTTTCTTGGAGAAATGATTTAGCTGTTTCTGTTCTGGAGAAAAGGGACAGGGGAAGAATGCCCATTAGGTTTCCGATGAATTTACCGAGAGGTTTGATTTGCAGAAGAAGGTGAAGAATTGGGTTAGTGAGTGGCAAAGATTGCCTTATATTTCTCCTTATGTGGATGCTTCTCATTTGGGGCCGAATACTGATCAGGCAGAGAAGTGGACTGTGGCGGTGCTTCATGAGTTGCTTCATCTTTTTGTATCGAAGAAGACGGAGATAGAGAATGTGTGTTGTTTCGGGGATTTTGTGGGATTTGGGACTAGGTTTAAGAAGGCATTGCTGCATCATCCTGGAATTTTTTATATGTCGAATAAGATCAGGACGCAAACTGTGGTTTTGAGGGAGGCCTATAAGAAAGATGCGTTGGTTGAAATGCCTCCCTTGATGGAAATGCGGTATCGATATATTCATCTCATGAACAGAGCAGTTAAATGTAGAAAACCTATTAAAGTTTGAGCTGATGTGCGGAACAAGCAGTTTACTTCTTCTGCTAGAGAAGGTGTAAGAAAAGAGAGATTAATTGGGAAGGAAGAAATAGAGGTTGAGTCGTCCGAGTCAGAGGTTCAGACAAGTGATGATGAGAGGATTAAGGTGTAAATGTGGTTGCAAAAGCAGCACTTCTGTAATAATGTTGAGAGTTATGAGATTTTAGCTCTCAAGGAGTCAAGTATGGTTGGCGTAGAAAGAGCCATTAAAAGGTCTACATAAACAATTGTCAGCTTGTGAATATAGTCAAGAGATGGCGTGAGGGCTGTGGCGTGAGCTATTATGGAAGGGATTTATTGTGATTGGCGCTAAGGATGTTGTTGATAGTGAAGGTTATCAATAGAGGAAGCAATGCTAAGCATAATCTCCACAGGATGATGACAAGGAGAGTTCATGGTCAAGATGCTCATTTGGAAGGTGCTTATGTTAGCAGAAAGGGTGACATTGTGCTACATTTCTTTCAAGTACAATGACCTTTAGACTAAGATGGTGAAATGCTGCTCTATCCTTTGGTTTTTAGCCTTCTATTTGATAGATTGATAGAAATAACTTCTGTGAAGAATTCCTCCCATGTTATGAGCTATTGAGTATCCTGACAATTGGATAGAGTACCTACCAGAGATGATGGAGCAAATAGTTCAAGGAAAATCTGGGATGGAGAAGAGGTTGAGTTTTGCTGATTGACAAAGCTTTCCAGGAATACCATTAATATGGTTAAAGGACAAGTTTCCTGGCAATATTTAATTAAAAAGCTAGAGATGCAAGATGGTTTGGTGTCAATTGGAGAGTAACAAACAGACTAAAACACATGTTAACTGGAGGACCCTGGGCTTATACTCCATGAGGCTACCAGAGTGGTATGTTTCTTATTAATTGTATCTCTCCTTTTGTAGTTTGGCAAGGTAACTGAAGCATCTATACCAACTTCATGTTATCATTGCAAAACATAGTGATATTAAAGGAAATACAGTTGACCAAATAAAATCTTATATCAACTTATTTGTCTTGTTAAGTGTGTTCACCATCTAAATATATATTATAACAGTATGTATCGGTAAGCATATGTATACCTTTGTATATGGCAACAAACAATTTCGATTCTGTTGTATAAATGAATGAGAGCAACTCTCAATAATAATAAAAAGTTTAGATGCCTATTAGGTTCTGAACATTCACTAACTACATAGATTGTCAATTTAGACAGGTATGTGAACTATGAAATTAGTAAATGTTTTTGGTCAAATTGTGACGCCCTCAATTTCGGGTACCTTTAAACCCCAACAATGGTTCATCACGCGGTACTAACCACTAGTATAAAGACAGAAAAATAATTATTAAATTATTACAAACCATATTAATCTAACTTCCCAGGTTATAAGACCTTTATAAGTTTGGAAGCATCATAATATAATAATTATTACATCATTCTACTTAATATATCATTCATAACTTAAACTACTACATAATATCTTTTACTTGGAAACTTTTCATTTTCCTTTCTTTCTTACCCGAGCTTTGGCCCCGCTCGAGCTTAGCTGAAAACATTTTTATATAAAGAAAGAATGAGCTAACAAGCTCAACAAGTATAACAGTTGAATAACAACAAAATCAAGAATCATGTTTTCATTTCAACAACTGAACAATAGTTGTGAAACTATCTCGAATAAATAGGAATAATAATAATAAATTTTCTTTTTATTTAACATTCTTAAAACTACATATTGAGCGGCCAAAAACTTTGAATATTCTCTTTTTCATAAAATGTTTAATTTCTTAACTGTCATTTTGTAAGTACGTTAGGGGATTAGCTTATTGTATTTATGTTGTGCACAACCTATTTTTTTTAAACGACTTTGCGTTTACTTTTACACCGTGAAGGCCAGTCGGAAATCCGACCAAAAGTTTCCCTAATAATTGTGTTGTTCATCTTAGACTTAAAATTAGAGTCCTTACCAATTTAATTTGGTTTAAATAACATTTAAGAATTTAATAAATTCAAATCATGTCTTAACATGTGTATAGCCAAAACAACAAGGCATCGACGTAATTTTATAATAATTCATAAAATATCGAACTTTAAAACTTTAAATAACATGGAGTTTTAGCATACCGAATAACTTGTGCAATTTATAAAATTTATTGCATAAGTTTTGATTTCACACTATATAAATACTGTGTAAATTGACATTTTAATATAATCTGTAAAGGAAGCTAAAAAGCTCGCACAATAATATAATTTGTGGAAATAAAACTCGCGAAAGAGTTTAAGAATACTTGCCTGAAGCTTTCTTTATTAATTACTTTAAAAACGCTATTCAATTATCCTACACATTTAATAATCAATAATATGCCAATTAGTCACATAAAAACTCCACATATTGGTTTACATCGCATTATTACTCATTTTATATCGTTCGTGTTTTATATTTAATTAGCGTGACAATTTTCTTTAAAAACGTCTTACAGCGTTACGACGTTCGGGAACGCCACAACTCCCTAGGATGGTTCGTAACATGTCTTTACTTGATTGTTCTAAACCTCTTTCTTTCGAACCTCATAACTTGTCGTTATAAGTCGGAATTAGTCCGTTCTCTCGTCCTTTTCTTTCTTGTAACATCTACTAAAAATCTCTCGGACGGAATTTTTTTCCAGACCCATTTCCTGGCCGAAACAGTGGCCTCAAAAACTACCTTACAACTAACTTATTATTTTTTGGCAGATTTGACTAGTCTCCTTCCGAAGGGCATAACTCCCTCCTCTGAACTCGGAATGAGGTCATTCTTACGTCCACGGACTTGTTACTTAACGTAATAAACCCCCAAAACGGGAAAATTTTCCAGCAAGCCAATCGGAACATAAATCTGTCCGAAAGTCAGGGTTTACACTAGTTATTTTTAGCTTTTAACTAGTTTTACAAAAAAAATCGCTATGACTTCGTTACACAAGTTTTTACTTCCGTTCCAATTGGGTGATGTTCATAACTCCAAGGAGCATAACACAACACCCTAAAACTTAAATTTTACATTTGGAACCCTACACAAAAAGGGTTCCAAAACAACCCCTACTCCACTATTTAGTCCTTTTTCCATTCCGTGTGTATATTTCATTCTTGGCTCCACTTTTTATGCAATTTACAAGTAATTTAACATATTATATATATTCTTATTACTCCAAGATACTTCCTTGATCTTTCGTTAAAAACCAACCACCAACAAAGCACTTCCTAACAAATAGTTAGGGCTCTTACCTTTTGTTACTTCTTCTTCTTCTTGATCTTGGCTAGATGTCTCCTTCTCTTCTTGTTCAATCCGAATCTAAGCTCTCTCTTTTTTGTTTTTCTTTTTCTTGCTCTTAATTTCTATCTCTCTAGTCTTGGGAAATGAAGATGAATGAAATGGCTAATTGGTGGATGATTAAATAAATCATCCCACACTTAACCTAACTAAGCATGAGTTAGGCCAACCTAACCTTAATTAAACTAACCTAAGCCAGACAAAATGATAGCTTAAGGACTTGTTTGGCAAGCACAAAATGGATGGAGGGAACAAAGTATTAAATGACTTGTTTGTTGGATAAAAACTAAATATAGTAAGTGACTCACCACTTTGTTCCCCTCTCCTTTCCAACTGGCCACTCCCTCATTCTCTCCCCTTTTCCTCATTCAATTAACCACATGTTACAACTGTTATCCAATGACACGTCTCTCATCTTAATTATCAAGTGACACTTGTATTTTACAAAGCTTTGGCTCCAAGACTTGTTATCCTTTGGCTCCAAGTCCAAGCCATAACTCCTTTACTTTGGCTCCATCTTAGCCAAGCCATTTGAATCCCTAGCCAAGCCATCTAAATCCTTAGTCAAGCCATTTTAATCTTTAGCTAAACCATTTTAATCTTTAAGCTTCACTTAGCTTGGTTACTCTTTAACTTATTGTTATTATTATTATTATTATTTCCTAATTTCTTTTCTAACTTTTACATTTAGTCAAATTATTGACTTTCTCATTTTCAAGTTTCAATTTCACTTTTCGTCCCCATTTCCCGAACAAACAATATGTCAAAATTCGAAAATTTGAAAATAAGAAAGCTTGTTTTTAGGGTGAATAGTGATTAAAATATTTTTATTGGAGATTTCGTCTCTTTTTTCCAAATAAACGCTATGCCGTGATTCGAAAAGTTCAAAAAACAAAAAAGCTTTTTCTGCGTTTATGAATAGTGATTTAGCGTTTTTCTCGAAATTTTTTTATTTCGCCGAAAAATTCCAACGCGCATTCATAATTACATAACACAAAATCTAGGTCAAAAATCAACCTTCAATCACATAAAACAGTAACATTTCTATTAAAATATTTATTTTATTTAATAAATATTAATAACCCTTATTACAAGGATGCTACATTCTCTATCATTACACAAATAGATGAATATGGACTGGTAAGGAAGAAATTTTATTTTGGTTGGCGATAGAATATTAGAAAAAGCTACTAAACCACTTATAAGTGAAAAAATGGAAGTACTAAACTAGCCAAGTAGGATAACAAGATGGTTAGATTTACCACATGCAATTTTGAGAAGCATGTTTTTCTATATCACCACATTTGGAGTTCCATATACGCTGTTATGATTGTTTGTGGTTTCAAAAAGATTTCTCTGTGGAAGATCCTTTTGCTTGATCATATCTGCCTTTGTACTCTATCACTACAGTTAACTTATGGTTTTGCATTAATCCTGATTAATTTATTTGTACGAGTCTTTCCATTTTGATGTCTTATGTCGAAGGCAATTCACCAAAGTAGCTTCTGTTAATTTAGGGTTGTATTAATTGGACTCAGAGAAACCTGCAAGAACATATTGCAAGCGTATCTTTAGGTAGTTGATCGCTTACAAAAATTCCTATAACTCCCAATGGAGATGCTGGTGGTACTTAACTTGATATTTGACTTGATTTCTATAATATTAAAGAACTTTAGAAGGTAAGGATATTGAATTAAAAAAAGGTTTTGTTAGCACTGCAAGGATGAGAAACGTAACATTATAATAAACAATTTATATGGTGCTAATTCTCTTAAAAATATTATGTGAGCTTTGTGACTTGTGACGCAAGCACCCGTTTTCCATAGATAATAAGATATGCACCATATTTAAATGAAATGAACAGGAATCATTATAACAGTCAACCCCTCCCCCCCAAAATAAATAAATAAATAAATAAATAAATAAAATAAAGTAAAGATCAGGTCTATGCTATATCAAGTTACTGTGTGTTTTTTTGTTTGACAAGTGGCCTCCATATGTAAACATATATATATTTGAGCCAGTAAGTGGATGGGTTATGCAGAACAGCTGAAGTTTATTGCACCTACTTTTCGTTTTTGAAAAACTACTGTTCAAATTTGAATTGAAGTAAGATTTAACATGTTCAAAGTTCTCTTGATATTTGGTTAATTAACCTTTGGTACAAGTAAGAAAAAGTTACTACTTTCTCTTTTTCCTAGTTTAGTTCACCAGACTTCACATGTTTAAAAAGTTTTGTTTTGATGATTTCTTAAGTTTAACTTGTTTGAAGTTTGTTTTTAAATATTAATCTTATTAGTAACATTTGGTTGATTAACCTTTACCTTTAGTATAAATGAGAAGAAATTACTTTCTTTTCTTCCCAGTTACTTAACCAGATATATTTGTCTTATTAAGCTTTTTGTTGACTCATGATGCTTCTGACTACAGGATGAAATATGTAGACCTGTTGCTGAAAGTGGTGGTATAGATTCAATTCTCTGTTGTATTGATGATAGTGGTGAACTGGGAAACAGAACTGTGGAAAAAGTTGTGTTCATTGTTGACTAAGGTTCAGATTCAAAGCCATATCTTTAAAGAAGTTTTTGTTTAGTGTTTTATATGGAATCTTTACTAAATCAATGGTACATATAGCAGCTAGTAAGTTTTAGTGCAAAAGTTCATGGTTTTGTTTACCTTTTGATCTTTCATTCTAGATATTAGAGGAATATTACATATTACACTTGTGAGATTTCCTCTATGGTCTGTCTTATTAATATATAGATACCAGCACCTTTATGATCATAATTTCCCTTCTTCACTGACCTATTAAAATAAATCCCTTTTTCCCTGAAGTAATATTGGTAGTGGGATTAATGTGGATCATGCATTAAGCTTATACTTTTTCATATTTAGGCATTTTATTTACATGTATTTGTGGGAGCATTGCTTCACGCAATCAAAATTTTAAAATGCCTGGGCTGAAAGCGTTGGAATGTCTCTTTAGTGGAGAGCAGAGATTTTATGCAAATTAGGTTGCCTATAGTATACTGCTGCTAGCATTCTGCATTATTAGGATCAACACTGGATAGTGCCGGTTATGTATTTACATTGTGATTACTAATACTAGGAAAAACATTCGATAAGTTAGAGAATACAATAAACTTAAATAATGCTTTCCTTTCCGTGCTATTGTACGAGGAATGGGTAATGAACAAGTTAAAAGGAGTTCACGAATTTGTACAGAGTATAACTATAGACTAAACTTTTAGCTCTTAAATAATTATTGCTTATCCTTGGTAAATACCTTATAAAATCCATGAACATGTTTTTTGGGTCTTCGTAGTATAATATATCTCGTGTTTGGGAGACCTGCCCCCAGTAGAGACTAGCACAAGTCAAACAATTAAGTAGTTACAGAGTTTGTGTTACCTTCATTCCGGATGTTATCCATGGAATTTTGAATTTTCCATATTTCATGCTTGTTGAAGCACCAAAACCACTTAATATATTTTACTTGATTAGTTGGCAGGTAGCGACACAAATATTGTTGAGAAGGGAGGTGACAGGCTTATCAAACTCTCAACCAGATTTTCTGATGATCCATCTGTTCTGCAAGAGTTAAAGTACTTGTCATATTTGTACAAATATTGTTGACATGACAGTTTATTAGATTTTCAGTAACTCTGTATTTCATCTATCACCCTGCCGTTAGAGGTGTAACAAAACTTGGTCCCCATGAGTTACTGGAAGTGCTAAAAAATAAACCAAGCCTAACCGGTCACGACATGTTGTTGATATTGATCGAGTTGGAGGGACTTTCGCTGTCTGAATCAAAATTTGAGAGAACTGGCCTACACTAGTGATTATGTGGGCGAGAGGTGGTGTACTGATGGAATACGATATGGCCCAAGAGGCCAAGACCAATAGACTTAATTAGATATATGGTTTTATGGGAAATACAAGATTTTTCCGAACATTCTTATTGTTCCCAGGCCTGAGCAAAAAACTGATAAAACCGAATAACCGAACCGAATTGAAAATTTTAAACCGAAATATTTTGATTATTTGGTTATTTTTTGTATTTTGGTTATACCCATTTTAATATCACCCGCTTTTCGGATTCGGATTTGGGTTTAGTTCTTGAATTTTTGTTATTCGGTTAACTGAATAACCGAATCAGATAAAAAAAACCTTAAAAAGTTAAAACAGACAAACAGTACCCATACCAAATCAATTCATTTCAGTCTCCGGCTCTCACTTTCTGCCCAGCCCAAATCGCGAGTTCGCGGCTCCGCAGTCTCCGCCTCTCCTTGACTGGGCCGATTCCACCTCCGCTCCCCCGTGACCCCGCCCCTCTGCCTCGTAAGTCTCAAGTCTCAGCATTCAGCAAGCAGGTAATTCAAAATCATTAGCCAAGCATGTATGATTTATCTACACATGTAATCCAAATTTCCATCTACACAAATAAGCAGCAAGCGTGTAATCCAAATTTTCATCTACACGTATGATTTATTTTAGTTGTTATAGGGTTAAATTTCTATCTTCTAATATTTCACTCTGTTTTCTCTTGGTTTTTGTAGATGATGTTAGATGTGTGCTTAGAAAGGTTTTATTAGGGCATTTGTTGTGCATGTTACTTAAATAGATGTTTATTCACTTTTGGATATCATTATGCAACCTATCAGTTGTTTTGGTTTATTTTCAAAGGTTCTAGCTTCTGTGTTCTGGTTTTGGAGCATAGTTAAAGTGCCTTTTAGACGTTGGCTTGAAATGTTCATCACCAGATGTTGTGGTGCATCTTGCATTATTTGCTGAAGTAACCCTTAAACTGGCTGAATCTATTGGTGTTTCTATCAGTATTTGACGTAGCATGATTGTGAAACACTTTAAAGAATCTTGTGGACCTTGATGGTTCTACATGTTGTACTCTAACTGAACTTTATGGTTGTGTAAGGTGCAACAGTCTGTTTGTTGTATCATAAAATGTTAGGAAGGTTGTTATATATGGTCCACAGGCAGTAAAGTTTTAATTTGTTAATGAGTTATATTGATAGTCATCTAATATTAATGTATTGTTGCTAAATAAGGTTGTGTCATATGTGTTGGAACTGTACAAGTATCTAAGAGTATTGCACCAATTTGTATTCTTTCCAAAAGGAAATTTAACCTTTAAATACTCATATTTGACAATTGTTATTGACAATAGGTATGGGTCTACAAGAAAACATCTGAAGAGAAGTTTCCCACTCTTAATTTTGAAAAACTGTTGCTTGATTTAATTTATAATTGTCATATACTTCTTAACTGTTGTTAGTAAAGCTTTTAGCTGGTTTGCACTTCGCAGTCCTGCTGCATATATGCTTTGCTGACTTGCTTCTGTTGTGCTGCAATCTGCAATCTGCAATCTGCAATCTGCATCAGTGTGTTGCTGCTTCTGTTGTGCTGCAATCTGCATCAGCATGTTGCTGCCTGCTGTTGTGCTGCATCAGCATGTTGCTGCCTGCTGCAGTGCTTCTGCTGTTATGGATTAATTAGACTTCATGTTAATGTTTTGAATTATTATGGTTGTTGTCTGTTGTTAATTATTGATCGGAAACTCTTGTATTGAAAATTTGAAATGGCTTTTCTTTGTTTGGGAAATATAGACCTTAATTTTAGTTAATAACCGAATAGTGTTATATTATAATTCGGTTAATTGTTCGGATATTAAAAGTGTTATAGCCGAATAACCTATTCGGCTCGGATATAACTGAATGATCAGTCCTAATTGTTTCCCACGGAAGAAAATACCATTTGTGATTTCCCAAGCGATTGATTTATTGGGATCAGATATAAACAGTGATATGGTTGCATTCTGGCGGACTTGGTGGTGAATCTCTTATTGGAAAAGATGGGATGAAAAAGGTATTTCCAGTTGGAAATTGCCTTTGAGAATGGTCTCAGGAAACCTAATTCAATTTGCGTATTATGGGTATTAATTAATTGTAGGTAGCATTATTATCTTTTTCTAAATGAACCCATACCTTTGTATTTTCCCAGTCCTTAAAACCAGGCCAGTAAATGCCAGTCAAATTGGATTCTACACATAATCCTGGACAGTTGAATGGGGTTATTTTCAGTGTTAACATCAATTGTTTTTGAAAACAGATAATGAAGATTTGTTGAATTAACTTGAGGGGAAAATTGTCCAATTAGTGGGGATGTACTACAAAAACATTGTTCTAGTCCTTGCATTTAATTGAATTTCTTTAATTCTTAGGTAAAACTTTTCCCTTGCTTAAAACTTCAAATATTTTTTAACTAATTTTGTTTTTCTTCATTTGATTGTTATATTGGGATGACGATTGCAAAAGGAAAACTATAATAATTAAAAGATTAATATTAGGGGGTCTTAAAATTTTGGTCTCAAATGATATGATATTAAATATTTTAATGATAATTTATGATATAATCAATCACATTAAATCTGCATGACTAATATTATAATGATATATCATTTTAGACAAAAAATTTTTTGATATAACATACACTTTTTCTAGTCTTTTTTGTTTCGAAAAACGAGTGCCATGTTTTAATACTACTATAAAATGAAATAATACCCACATGCAATTAATTTACCTTCACAAATTACATTATCATGCTAGTTAATTAGCATTATTAAACTAAAGACTGATCAAATTTAGGAGTAATTAATTATATGGAACAAATGCATATCTTTAGAATTTGTAAACTTTGTAGATGGGATTATTTTTGTAGAATGGAGGGAGTATAGTAGTAATTAAAAAAAATAAAAAATAAAAATTTGCCATTAACTAATGAGGTGGACAATACAAATGACAACTTAATTAACTGGCCATGTGAACAAGATTAATTGTCGCTATCTTAGACCGAGTAATTAAACACATAAATACCACAAATGAAATGAGAGGTTAACGTTCTTGTTTGCTAATTATAGAGCTACTATAATTAGATTGAATTAATGTCCACCAATTAAGATCTTAATAGTGGTATAAAAGGGGCAGGGGGTTAGGCTGATCAAATATATATTTTAGCCTTTCACAAGCCTTTATATATATATTCCTTACTTTTTCTCTTAAATTCAATTTGTTAAAAATGGCCCTCACTAGAGGATTCGAGATCACCGTATCTGTTTATCAAATTCTGAGTGTAATTTTGCTCTTAATTGTTGGCGCCAAATGTGCAGATTTCGATGTAACAAAATTTGATGCAAAGGGAGATGGAACATCTGATGCTACTGCGGTATATATGATCGACCTAGCTAGTTTTTTATAAATTAATTTTGCACACACACACACACATATATATATATGGTCCAACTTTCCAACAAACAAAAAAACAAAAACGAAGTGGTTTTAGCTACGATTTTCTGAGATATAGTGACGGTTCAAATCATCGCTATAAATTTTTGCTGTCGTCGACTTTTAAATACTATAACGAGAGTGCCGATTTAGAGATAACCCTATATATATATATATATATATATATATATATATATATATATATATATATATACATATATATCACATATCCGTGTTATCGAGCGCGAGTTGTTGATATGCGAGTCTTTCATACATATGTGCAGGGAGTAATGAAGGCTTGGGGTGAAGCTTGCAAATCAACTACAGCACCAAAGATTATTTTTCCTGCTGGGAAATTTTTGACCGGAGAGCTTAATTTTCAAGGGCCATGTACTGCCCCAGGTCCCATAACTATTCAAGTTCAAGGAACTTTACTTGCAAAGCCAGATCCCAAAGCATTTCCTTCGGGCACATGGGTCAACATTATTGGAGTTGATCAAGTGATTATGACTGGTGGAGGTACTCTTCATGGTCAAGGCGAGGTCGCCGCATGGAAGACTAGGGCTCTCGGTGAAAAGGGCACTCCTCTTACAGATGTAAGTACTCAGTACTATTAATTTGAGTCATGCTATATTTTTCTAATATAAATATATATATATATATATATATATATTAAGATTAATTTTCAAACTTCTAATATATAATTGTGTTAATTTGTTTTTTCATGTATGTATATATATATATATATATATATATGTATGCAGTCACTAGTATTCGCCAACTCCAAAAATTCAGCTATTAGCAATATTAATTTGGTGAATAGCAAAGGGTTCCAAATGAAAGTATTTGATTGCACTAATTTCAGTGCTGATAAAATGACAATAACAGCTCCTGGAGATAGCCCAAACACCGACGGAATCCATATTGGTCGCATCCAAGGGGTCAAGATAACCAACTCTGTCATCGGAGTAGGCGATGACTGCATTTCCATAGGCGATGGTAGCTCCGATGTCACGGTTCAAAATGTCATCTGCGGACCTGGACATGGCATTAGGCACGCACCTAATTAAATTAATCTTCCATTCATGCATGCATTATTTTTTTTATCAGCAAATTAAATAAAATTTTATTCGCATAATCCAACAGTACTGACAAATTCAAAGAAATTGAATATGGTTTACTACCACGCATGCATGCATGCATTATATGTTATTTATTCTATTCCACTCAACGCCTTTTATTCTAAAGTAGCTAGTTGAATTCAGGTCTAATTGATCCCCATGCATATATGAATTTCTAATTTCCCAATTACTCATTTTTTATATTATATATGTATATATATATATATATATGTATTGCAGTGTTGGTAGTCTTGGAAGGTACCAAGATGAGAAGGACGTGAGAGGAGTTCATGTGAGTAATTGTACCTTAAAGAAGACCACAAACGGTGCAAGGATCAAAACCTTCCGCGAATCACCCTCTATCCATGCAGTTAACATCACATTTCAAGATATAATCATGGAAGACGTGTGTAACCCCATCATTATAGATCAAAACTACGCTTCCGATACCAAGAAGGGGGTAAATTATAAGACATGATCCATTTATTTAATTATACATTTATTTATATTTTATACTGATTATATATCAAGAAACTAAACAAAGCAGACGACATATATTCAATTTTAATTATCTGATCGAGAGTTACCCAACATCATTCAGCCTCATTGATCATTTTGTTAACTTAAATTTGGTGACAGGGTTCGAATGTGAAGGTAAGTGACATTCATTTTAAGAACATAAAGGGATCAACGACGTCGAATGTTGCAGTGCAACTAAATTGTAGTACCAGTGTTCCTTGTGAAGGCATTGAATTGGTGGACATTGATTTTACTTATACTGGGAATCCATTTAACACGTCTCTGGTATCTGCTTGTGCTAATGCTAAAGCCACATTCTCCGGCAAAATGAACCCTACAGCTTGTGCAATATAAGTTCGATTGAGCATTAATTATATATATACGTACTGTTGGCCATGAAGGCCACTGATTGTTTCGTTCATATACACGGAACTCTTTTAGGTTAGATTTTTATTTTATTTTTTTGGCTGGTGCCAATGTAATAATGTAACGTCTTGTAATAAGCGAGATCCACCTTCTAGAAAAAGTGTTTCCAGTTGGTTGAGAATGAGAGAAATCAATAAAAGTAATTTTTTTATGTACTTTTTAAATTTTTAGTATGATATATTTTTCTAGCCGGCCTTCAATACAAATACTTTGGGGGCAATGATATATTGATATGAGCTTCAAAACATTTGTACGTCTTGCTGCACAAGTGGACTAAAAAAAAGAGTAAAAGAAATTCAACAATCTCAAGGTGGTGGGGGGAGCATGTATAGTTGGGATAATTATTAAGTTCTTAATATATAGTTAGTACTAATTATAAGTTTCTCAGTTGATCCATATAAAGGAAGGGTTGTTATGATCATTATGAAATGGTATGAAGTTTCATTAGGCATAATTAATGAATAGTTTGATTAAATTTTATCTTGATTATTAGGTTGTGTTGGGTTAATTGGTAATTAAAAAACTTGTAATTAAATTATCGATAACTAACTGTATATGCGATATGCACACTGCACAACAATTTGTCCAACTTCATTCATTAAGGGTATAATAGTCATTTTATTATCCCATGTCCAATTTGGCCCTTCGATAATTAAATATATATCTTTAGGCTGGATCTCTCCAGCAAATTATAAGGAACTGACTATAGCAACGGTTTTATCAGTTGAAAATTGGCTTTCTATACTGCGGATAAAACCGTCGTTATAGCCGATTTTTTTTAGTCCGCTCATTATAATTCGTTGGAGAGACGAACTGTATATCTCTAAACCTTGTGTTTGTATATACAAATAGTTCTTTCTTTCCTTCTCATAAACTACGAATATCAAATAAATTTTAACTTGTTATTTTGTACATGGATGCTATGGAAAATATAATAGTTACAGTTTTGTCAAAACTGTTCCTATTTTTGGATCACAAGGGGTTATATGCAAAACGGTGTAAGCTAATGGGATTGAAATGTAATTTAATCCATTAATTCCTCTACTTTTATTTTTTTTAATATGTATGTAAATTATACTTTGCTCATCATTTTGGAATGGAGGGAGTACGTGTTACTTTGCTGAATAATCCATGGAGGAGGGTCATGTGCAATACAATGTAAACCATAAGAGAGCAATAATAATAATAAAAACTATGAATATTAAATCATTTTAACTTGTTATTTTACATAGGGATACTTGTAGTTTGGTCAAAACTGTAGGAGAAATTATTCCTATTTTTGAATCACAAGGGGTTGTATGCAAAACAGTGTAACTAGCTAGTGGGATTGAAATGTAATTTACTCTATATTATTGATCCCCATTTCATTATTTTTTATACATAAAACTATTGAAATAAATGGATAAAGATGTGGAGCCAGCCATGATTAATGTTATTCCTTAATGATTCATGATTTTCAGAGCTGTTTGAATTATTAATCAATTAAGTGGATATATATAATATTATAATCACATTTTCTTTATTCTTATCTTGTTCATTGTCAAACAATTATTGGGTTGGTCGTACGTATATATGTAGGTATTTGTTTTGCTGCAAAATCAGTACTCTTAATTGTAACTTGTAAGTAACAACATAAACTGCAAAATTTTCTTAGGTCTTATATATGGTAATTTGACTTAACAAAGATAGATTAAACGTTACCAACCACTAGTGGTTGTGCAGCTCCATGCACAAATAAGAAGCAATCTGCAGCTAAATCTTTAAAATATTTCAAAGCATCTAGAATTCTTAGTATATTACTTCAAGTTTTTGGCCAAGTTAATTCAACAATGACATAATCCAACCGTACAAAGTTAAATAAGCATTAGCATAAGCTACGTGTTAATTATAATTGTTTGATATGTACGTACAACAATATATATATATATATATATATATATATATATATATATATATATATATATATATATATACGTTTTGGGGATTTACAATGTAAGTATTTGATGTGGTATGAATTTGATTTGTTCGTGTTTGGTAAAATTTAAAAAAAAAAGAAGTAAAAAAGACAAGAAAATGTTGAAATTAATTGGGAGAGGAAAACAAATCAACAATACCTACTTCTCATTCATAATGACTTCAAGATAAAATGACAAAAGCAGCACGTTTGAGGTTGTTTAGCAAACCTCTAAAATTGACTTTGCCTATATATTATATATTCTTAGCATTAAATGAAAAATTATCAATACTAAGTTATATGCCTATATATATATATATATATATATATATATATATATATATATATATATATATATATTTGGAAAATCATCAAGACAAACGTTTGCTCGAAACACTGTTCAGCAAACAAGCTAATCACCGTAGATCTGTGCGATAAAAGGCTGAGATTAAGTGTAAATATTGAACTGCCGCTACAGGCTCTGGCGACAGGCATTAAATTCCAAAATTCGTGCGTAATTACCAAGTTACCCTTGTTTTAATATTGGAAAATGTATATGGCCTGCCACTACAGGCTCTAGCGGTAGTCTCCCTTTGACTGGCACGGATACCAAAATGACAGATCACTGACACCAAAACGACAGAGCACTGACACACGTAACGCACGGAAGCCGAAATGACAGAGTACGAAAATTGATGCCTTGCCGCTACAGCTTGTAGCGGCAGTCTCCCATCTCCTCTCCATCTCAGAAGCTTGCTTTCTTCCCTGCCGCTACATCATTTCCCTCCCCTGCCTAAATCATATACCATTCAAGCAGCAAAACAGATCTACCGCGTGAGAGAAAAATTTGCAAGAAATTCACCGGCAGTAAAAATTTGCAAGCCAACCGGATTATCAGCAGCAGTAAAAATTTTCAGGTTCAAATATTATTTTGATAAGATTTATTTTTCAAGTATTATAATTATTTTTTTAAAATGTATGTCTAAAAATATAGAAGTTTAAACTTTAAAGAAAAATTATCAATTATTAGTATGTCTACATATATGCATGTGAGTTTAAATTTTTTAGCATGTCATTTATGTGTTTGGTAATTATATAATTTTGTGGTGAAGTAGTTATTATAATTTTTGACGGATGAATAAATTATTTGCTTAATATTTGCAATGGAGTATTATTTTATTTTATTATGTATGTTTATTTTGATTTCATATAGTGAGTTATTTTATTATGAATGACTACTAATAATGATTAATTATTATGAATATGTGCAAAAAAAAGAATTATTGAAATTAGTTTAAAATGAAGTCATTTTTCTGATTAATGGGATATAGATATAATTGTGTTACATAGTTATTAAACAATATGAAAAATCTTTTATGTTATTTTTTTAGGTACTAGATGGACAGTTAGATTTATGGACCAATTGACCCAAGTGTCCTTAACGATCAACAAAATCATGTGTCGGATGATATATATGACGGGAAAGACAGGGGAAGACTACTCTTATGTCAATTAACTGAAAAAAAATACGATCAATGGATATTAACAAAAGCTCAAAAAACACTTTTACAAAAATGTGGGTTTAGAATTTTTTGTTATCCCGCAGTTGTACCACAAACTGACATTGGGCTCGTGTCCGCCTTGGTGGAGAGATGGCGGCCGGAGATCAATAGTTTTCATCTAAATTGTGGAGAAATTACAATCACTTTAGAGGATGTACATTTCATTATTGGGTTGCCGGTAGTTGGCAAGCCCTTAACTTGTCCATTATTTGACAAACCATTGGCTCATTTTAAAGAATGTTTTGGTAGTGAAGTAGCTGCTGAATATCAGGAATCAAAAAAGCGCGGCTCTATTTCATTATTATGGTTGCAGTAACATTTTAATAATTATCCCCCTAAAGCAAGTAAGGAAATTGTTGGTCGATGCACAAAGGCCTATATTCTTTGGTTGTGTGGGGCAATATTGTTCCCCACGAGGAATAAAAACACTGTTCATCACAGGTATATGTATTTTATTGCTAACGCTGAAAATTGTGTAACGTATTCTTGGGGTGCAGCTGTGTTGGGCTATTTGTATAGGTCTTTGTATACTATCACTAGGAAAGGAGCAAAATATATTAATAGTTGTGTCACTCTTTTATAAATTTGGGCATACAAGCGTATAATAATTGGCAGACCTAACCCCTGGCCTCAATCACAGTTATGGTTACCTAGGGCCCTAGCTTGGGCATACTCAGAAAATCACAGCTACCCTGATAGGTGACCAAATCCCCATCATCATTTGAAATTTTACCAAGGGGAGTTAGATGTCCAGCCTGAATGGCAAGTAGTGTGGCGCCCTTACATGAGGTGGGATGACAAAATGGGTGGATTTAATTTTGAAGGAAGATTGTTAGGATCTGGTAGAATCCCCTTAATCCATTTTGATATTGTAGAATACCAGATGCCAGACAGGGTGATGAGACAGTATGGGTTCTTACAAGGTATACCATCTCCGGCAGAAAATCACAAAGAACTTAGAAAGGAAAAAGAAGATAGATTTGCCGTCGTTGATTGCATGACCTATATATGCTATTATTGCGGCATAGAGAGGAGTACTACAGGACGCAGGGAATTCAAAGGTGGGCAAATTTTGGCTTCATGGAATCATTCTTCATGCATCTTGGCAAGAGCGTTGTATCCCTAAGAATGCGGTAGAGAGTTTTTGTCACCCTTATGTCCACCCAGATGTGGGCCCGACATTACACGAATGCACATATATATTCATGCCAGTGTGTACTCAAGAGATCAAGCATTTTATCCTGTTTGTATTCTCGATGCCCGAATGGGCAGTCACTATCTTTGACCCTCTATACGATGTTACCCCGTATATGACCATCCAGCAAATGTATAGAGAATTTGTTAAACTTACAGTATGTATATTAATTGTTAGTGTTGTATTTTTATATATGTATATCCTTTATTAATATTATTTTGTGTACGCAGGTCAAATTGATACCAGTTTGTTTAAGAATTGGTGATCCACAGCGTGAGTGGCCAACACAGGAACCGCATGTGCTAATACCAAAGAACAGACCTGTGCAACCAAACAATTATGACTGTGGTATTTTCGTCTGCAAATATGTTGACTACTTTGTCAAGAACAGTGTTAATATCCGTCGAAAAAAATGGTCCTCAGACGATTTAATGGTATTTATACAGAATTACGTGGGAACTCTTTAGATGTCAAGCTAGCCTTCTTCCTGCGGATGATATTTAGCTACATTATTGGTGCACTTATTATTGGGAACTCTTTAGATGTCTATTATTATTTTATCAATTGTTAGTGTATCTATTTTTATTTTTATTATTTTTATTATGCTTATTATTATAATTATTGCATTTTATAATAATAATAATAATAACAACAACAACAACAACAATAATATTAATAATAATCATGATAATAATAATAATAATAATAATAATAATAATAATAATAATAATAATAATAATAATAATACTACAAAGGCCGAGCATTTTAACCATTGATCAACCCGGCTGCTACAGGCTCACGCGGCAAGCCATTAAATTTATTTTATCTAACGCACTGAATCCAAAACTGACTGTACGGAAGCCAAAACGTGACTGCACGGAAGCCAAAACGCACGGAAGAAGATGCCTTGCCGCTACAGCTTGTAGCGGTAGGCTCCCATTATATGATTACTACATTGCCCTTTCGTATACCATATGTATGTTAGCGGCAGCAGACTTCATTATTATCATGATTATTATTATTATTTTAACCATTATTATGATTATTATTATTATAATTATAATTATCATGATTATTATTATTATTATAATCATGATAATAATAACAATAATAATAATAATAATAATAATAATAAAATAAAAAAAAATAAAAACATAGCTTACATAATACAACTGAGCATTAATACAAACATATCTTACATAATACAACTGAGCATTAATACAAACATTGTAAGACCCCAATTTTTTTTAATAAAGATGATTTTTCTATAAATATCATTTTTGAATATTATGGAATGAATTTGATATAATGTTATAGTTGTGGGTAATATTTATAAATTCTGCTAAGTATGCAAGTTGTTATAAAATATTCGATTGATCGGGGAATATTCGTACAACGGCACAATCATTGGTGGACCCCACAATGGAATTATTGTCGGGTTGAGAAAACGACAAAAATATTTTATAAATAACGACGGAGGTGTTATTGTTAAAACTGTTGAACTACCTGGTAGTAAAAAGAATATGTCTGGCGTGGTTGCATAGAAGACGCCAGTATTGATTATTGATGCTTACGTGAGAAGTCACTCAGTTATACTCAATTATTGCTACAGTAATTGTTGCATCATATCTCTCATATTATTGATTCGATTATTGTCAGTATCATCTGCATTATATGTTATATTGTTAAATCAATAATTGAGACGACAAAGTTATTCATATTATTAAATTGCAATATTTACAATGTTTAGAAGTTTTGTCAAGGAGAGGTTTGGTCACCTAATTGCGCGTCAATAGGGAGAAATCCTTATTGGAAAGCCCCTTCTTTCCTGGGAACAACCTGGTTGCTAAATATTGTGAGTTATAATATTAATAATGAATAAGTTCGTGTTGAATAAAGATGAATTTGATAGTTTCATTGTGTTAAAATTATTTGTGTTAGTAGAAATCGACATCTATTCCTATGATAATTGATGTCTAGAGGTTATATTGTTCAATCGAGTATTCAGGGAACTTTTCGTGTCGAGTTACTATTCACGAGTTACTATTCATGAGTTAATATTCACTAGTTACTATTCACGAGTTACTATTCATAAGTTACTATTCACGATTTACAATTCACGAGTTACTATTCACCCGGTTACTATTCACTCTAGTATTGTGCATTCGGGTATTTGGGTACAATATTATTCCATGAGGGGATGTGCTAATTTTTCAGACCGTTGGTTGGAGTTATAATAGTGAATCAATATGGATCGCTGGTTTAAAGGTTTAATAGTAAATCAGTATGGACCGTTGCTTTAAGTTTTAATAGTAAATCAATCCGAACCGTCCGTTTAAATGTAAATCAATCTGGACCGTTCAGGAATTAGTTACTATTCAATCCATTCTTCTATAAATAGAAGCTCATTCCTTCATTATTTCTTACGAATTCATTGAAACTCTAGAGAGAGAAATAATATAGAGAAGCTATAGAGAGAAAATTTATCGAGAGAAAGAAGAAGAGTATTCTGCTACTTTACTACTTCTATATCCAGTTTCTTTTACGGTAAGGGGTGTTATTCTTTCTTATTCATGAAGAGAACTTCTGTTATTCCATTCTTATTTATTCTGTTGGAATAACCTGTATACGCGGCATACCCTATACTTGGTGAAATCCTTATATTATTCCGCTTTTTTATTCTCATTGGCATAACCTTTGTGTATGCAATCTAAGTACCGCATGCACGGTGAAATCCTTATGTTATTCCATTCTTTATTATTCTGTAGAATATCCTCAGATGTGCGCTTTCACGCCGCACACAGTTCCGCCTTTTTATTATTCTCATTATAATAACCTGTTATCACAAGTACCGCATTTACATGGTGAAATCCTTATGTTATTCCATTCTTTATTATTCATTGAATATCCACATGCATGCGCTTTTACGCGGACCGGTTCCGTATTTATTATTCTCATTGGAATATCTTGTCTGTATGCGTTTTACTGTGGGACCGGTTCCGTATTTATTATTCCGCTGGAATAACTCCGCATGTATTATCTATTATATGCCCGGTGATTTCTTTTGTTATTCCATTCCTTATTATACTCGGTTGGTTAAAGTTTTGACTTCTATACTCCATGAAATTAGTGGAATATCCTCGATATTTAAGCGCTTCATCCAAATCTTTTTCATGAAAATATTCTTCCGAGCATTCTTGAATTTTACTCTACAAAAGAAGTATCATGTTGACAATTTGGATGTTATTAGTTCTTGGATAAACTAATTCTTGAACTTGTTTTATTGAATTCTTATATCATTGTCATCATCTTCATGTTTATATTTTTTTTGAAAGTCATTGGTGGGCCTATAAAGGCATGTAGATGGACTTGGTATGATTATGACCGTGGATTATTCTTAAGATAATCATGACCGTAATGTTACAAATGATATGGTAAAAGTCCTCATTGGCCCGTAGTGCATTGATGGACGCTTGTTGGCATGATTATGACCATCGATGATGAATACGAATATCCTCGGCCCGTAGTAGTACATGGATAATTTGTGGTCGTGACCTAATGAATATCCTCGGTCAGTAGTGCAGGGGATGATGTGAATTATTTATTGTCGAGTCTCAAATAAAAAGTGATGAAAACTTTTTAAATCATAAAAGATAGTAGATTTTATTCTCTACTTGACTCTTTTAATGGATTGCTTATTCACCGCAGCTTAAACTTGTTGTCTATTGTATTTTATCGCTTTAACATTGTTGAAGGCTAATGATAATTTATCCTGCATTATCTTAGTCATAATATTTCTTACTGGGGTAGTTGAGCTCACCCTTTCTTTCACTGTTCTCTTCAAGAAATGAGAACGTAGCAGGGACTAGTCGGGGGACGGGGTGATGGTTCAGATGATAGCATTAGTAGTCCTCACTATTCTATGAAATAGTGTGATAATAATTGTAATGAGGACTTATTTTGAGAGTGGATATTGTTTAGAAGACAATATTTGTATTAAAACTCACAGCTTTTGTTGTATATTTAAGATTATATTTGTATTCTGTACCATGTTTTCTGGCGACCCAAGATGGGTGATGTATACCTATTTTGGGGGCGTCACAAACATAGCTTACATAATACAATCAAACATAAATACAAACATGATATAACCGAGCTCTATTTTTTAGGCTCAAGAATCCCTAACTCTCGATAGTGATTACGCTTATCATGGTCTGTTTCAAAGCCATAAATTGCACATTTTCGATGCGGTTTAGAACCTACCATTTTTTCGAATGCACTCTTTAACCTTGATTGTTTTTTGCGGCCCTTTGTTTGAGAAATAACTGGTGTCAAAAACTCATGTTCTTCCGCTTCTTCTTCTGCATCTTCATCGTCATTGTCATAGCCCATTTTTTGTGTATCACCAACAGTGCAATCAATGTCATCGTCTGCCAACTCAGTAAAATTCTCGTCCGGATCATACTGGTCAATTAACGCTTTTCCTCGTGCATTCAACTTAAGGTGAGTTTTGTAACCTCGAGAATCGAAAGCAAGCAACGCATTCGCCAACTCCGCAATCACCATCAAATGATTAAAACGCATTGCTTGATCTTGTTTAAAGGCAGTAGTTGTTGGGCTAAAGATTAATTCTTCAACATCAGTTTTGTTCGCGTTTCTTGTCCAATGAGAAAGAATCATGTCGTTCGGAATTTGGGAGATACTCTTAGCCAAGAAATATCTCAAGATGTGTCTGCACAATTCACCTGAATGCGAAAATAATTGACAATTACATGTTACCGACCCCAGCTGACGATTGTTAACGATTTCTTTATATCTTCCACCATTTTCAGCTGCATCTGTCTTATACACTGCATAAACCTTTATTTCAGGGCCTCACAACTCATTAACTTTACTAACATTGTACTTCATGAAATCGACGAATTGACGCTGAAAATGTCTAAACATCTCTTTTGTGTACACCTGCGCAGCATGCACTTCCAAAGATGACCCGAGTACCATATTCCTTTTTCGATGTTGTGTTATGTAGTCGGCCTTCCTCTCTCTGATAAATTGTTTTGTTATAGTCTTCTGACTCTGCGCTACAAATTCTTTCATGCCCGTTGAAGCATTGACAAACTCATCAAAAAAATTATTTATGCTCTCGCTTCTTCCAGTGGTTGTCATTCTCGCGGCAAAATATCTCTTTGTATATGCTGGAATCCATTTCTTTCGTACATCATACAAACTTCTAATCCACTCATTGTTATACAATTCATAATTCCTCAACAGAATCTGCCAACGCTCTTCAAACTCCCCAATGGATAATGAATTATACACACAATTGTTAAAATTCTCCTTGAAGGATGGGTGCTCAGAATAAACATGATGCAATTTCTCAGGAAATTTGTTGCTAATATGCCAAGAACACAATAAGTGATTAGTAGAAGGGAGTACCTTGGCAATACCATTACTCATGGCTTTGTCTTGTTCAGTGATGATGGTTATAGGCATCTTGTAGTCCATGGCTTTGAGCTATGTCTCTAATACCCAAACGAAAGTGTCCTCTGTCTCATCCCTTAACAATGCAAATCCAAACAATATAGATTGAAAATGGTGGTTAACCCCGGTAAAAGGAACAAACGGCATTTCATACTTATTTGTCCTGTACGTACAGTCAAATGTCACAACATCTCCGAAATGTTGATACATAGACCTTGATCGGGCGTCAACCCACAAAATGCATGCTACGCGATTTGTTGCATCTGGTTTGACACGAATTTTTTTTTTACTTGAACTCTTGAATGTAAGTTTTTGCAAATAATTTACAGCATCTTGTGCATCATTTTCATCTGCAGAATCACGTCTTAAATCCCTCACCACATTCTGAACATTAACATTAGAAAAAGGAACATTTTGCAACCCGACACCCATTATGCTCAAAACGTTCACCATCTTACTAGGACCAATACCAGACTTATTTAAAGTGTCAATTAATTTTCTTGCAATCGGAGTAATATTTCTATGTGTCTCAATCAAATCTACCTTGGTAGGGGTCACTAGGTGATGATTGTGCTCTAATTCAACAGTAGAAATACGCCAACTATCTTCTTTCTAATTATGAACAACAAATATTCTAGCTTTGCATAATGTGCGTCCTATAGAGTCTCGCTGTCTAGTTATTTTCTTACTACCATCTTCATCATCAGGCAAACTCTTTATAGAATTTGGTGTACTGGCTTTTTTACAAACATACAACCTAGACGACACATTATTAGTACCAGCATGTTTATGACTAGTTGCAATTCTAATCTCAAAACCATTTTTTTTAGCATACGACCTATAAAAAAAATCATTTTCTTTCAACTTAGAAAATAATTGACCAACGTATGACACCAATTCAGATTTACTACTTTCAACTTCACTTACAAACTCAGATGTATTTTCATAATTTAAGCTAGCAACAGAATCTGAAGAACATGATACAAACCTTTTGTGACGCCCCCAAAATAGGTATACATCACCCATCTGAAAGTATTATGCATACAAGCCAATCATGTATGATGATAAAGCATATATTGTGTAATCAATCTTATTTATTTATTAATAAAAGAATTATTTATTAAAGGCATTTATTATCTACATGGTGCTGTTTTAATAATATGTGATAAACCCATAGTTTTAAGCAACGCTTTTAGAATAATGATGATGATCATTCTAATGAGATCTAAATTCTTAGAAAGCTTAAAACTAAAATAGTTCCCAATCATTGGATTACTAAATAGGGGATTAGTGAATCCTGGATAGATTGGTACATACGTTGTTTTTCATTGGATGAGGATGATTGGTCTCATGATCATTTGTGTGAAGACACTAAAGTAAGTATGTAGGTGCTTATTAGGGAATAAGTTCAACTTTGAACGCACTCGCTAAGGAATACCTAATGGAGTTTTACTTACCCGCCAATAGGAATTCTCAGTAGTGATAGTAGTACAAATGATCCTTAGACTTGAGATCATCATAGTATCTTATATATAATGAATTACACTTTGACTTATTCCTTAAGACTCTTAGAGTATATCAAAGGGTATGCTTGGGAGTAATAAGTTATATATGAAGATAATGAATGATCAATAAAGAATCTACCACTTCTAGTTAAAGGAGAAATGTCCTATGTGATTCGATAAATGACAACCCAGGAATCCTTGGCCAATGTGGAATGAAATTAGAAAGTAGCTTCTAATTTGCATTCATTGGGAGTTGCTCATTTAGGAATCGAAATACATATAATTAAATAAAATAAGACTTGACAGTAATTCCATGTCTTATATTTAATTGGGACATTGTATGGTGGAAGGATTGAATTGTACGGTAACTATTTACTCAAAGGTTCTTTTATGATTAATGTTGAAATCTATATTATCTGGAAAGTCGTTGATCGCTAGGGAGGCTTATCCTTATTGTAGAATAAATATTATTTATTTAAATAAATTATTTGTTTAATTTATTTATTTAATTGAGATTAAATTGTTCTAATTGATTTATTCACAACCTAGGTTTAATATGGAGAACCTAAAGGGTCACACCATAAAAGGAAGAATAATTATTTAAGAAGTTGATGGCATAATTGTAATAATGTATTAAGTATATTTAATTTAATCTATGGTGATAGAATAAATTAAATAGCTTAATATTATTATTTAATATTTTAGAAATATTAAATATAAATTAATAAGAGGAGTCTTATTAATATTATTACAATTATTATTATTTTAATTTCTAAAAGGTTTAGGAATTAATTTAATATTAGTACTTCATTTATTCCTAATTGGATTAGGAAGAAAATTAGTTAAAGGAGTTTAATTAATTAACCCTAATAGGATTAGGGGAGCCCATTAAATTAAAAGAGTTTAATTAAATAAATAATACCTTGTTTTAATTAAAATAGGGTTACATGATATCTTTATAAGAGAGTCTTATATTAGATATCTAATATAATGTAATTCTGGTTTTGAGAGAACACCCTTTTCTTATTCGAGATAGGAAAAACTAGGGTTTGAGCCAAATCCTTCTTCTTGAAAAATTCCTCTTCCTTGGTGGATCACCTATAGAGGCCATACACTTGGGTGGCTTACATTAATCAAAGGAATGAATCTACCCTGAGATTCAGGAGATCATGGAGAAGTAGGAGGTGAACTCGCACTGAGGAAGCTCGTTTCTACAAGGTATGATTTCATAATTTCTTATTCTTCGTTTAATTAATAATATGCATAAAGGATGATCCGGAGTAATTGATTTGTGAAAAATTTTAAAATCGATTTTATTTCGCCCCTTATTTTTGCAATTTGATTGCTACTTTGATTTTAAAAACCCTACAAATGATATCATGAGCCAAACTTTATGCGAATTATTAATTTTTTGATTCCATGTATGTATGGGTATGAATTTAGAATTATTTATTGGGCATATTTTGTTGTATAAAATTATTATTTTATGAAAAAAAAAAAAATAATTTTCTTAAAAACATTTTTTTTTTTTTAAAGTGTAGGACTTTTATTATATATATATAATTGTTATATATATATATATTAATCTTAATAATTTTATAATTAAAATAAAAGAGTTTATTTTAATCTTGAAATTGGATTTCATGCAACATAAAATTGCCCATTAAATGATACTCATATATATATGGAATGATTTAATTTATTGATACATATGATGATATGTATGATAATAAATGGAATTGATTATGGATAATTGACCAATATGATTGGATTTATTTTAGTTGGATGTTTGAATGAATGGGTTTTATTAAATGGGGTCTGCGTACCTCGTCTTTTCTGGTTTTCTTCTTGATGTAAATTCTATCTCTCTCCTATGTACTTCCCCTTGACTGTTGATCAAGGTTTCTATTTAAATTAAATAGTTTAATGTAATAGGATTAGTTAGAATTTTTTTGAAGAACCGGAGATCAAGGAGCGCTTGAAGACCCGTTTGTAATGGAGCCCGGGTTTAAATGTAATAGTTATATTTAAATGTTTATTCTTGCACCCTAGGGTTTGACCTTTTGGTTCACTTGGTGGCTCTAGTGAACCAAACTAGAATAAAAGTCCATAATCAATCCGGGTAGAATATAGTATTCTATATGTGCATGCTAGTATTATATATATTATATATTATGCAAACATGCTTCGCATGTTTAATAATATGACGCGTATTTTATATATATATTTGCATGCGCGCTAAACAAGATGAGACAAATAATAACAAATCCTCAAAGTTTTTATTATTAAGTCTTAAGCGCTCAAAGATATTTAGAATATCGAACGTCGCTTTCTAGCATGATAAAATTAATAGAGTATTAAATATTTAATATGAGTTTGTTGTGTCACCACAAGGCAAGTATTAAGTATTTAAGATGTTAATTTATCACATTTGATGCTTATAAAGAAAATTGAACAATATTGTTTTGTTGTGTCACCACAAGGGCGATATTTTTCTTTTTGAATATATGGAAGTGCTAGGTTGGACTTAACTTAGATAATTTTGATTCTGGATGTGTCACCACTGATCAAAATAATCCAAGAGGCAAAACATAAGGAGTTACATGTTGATGTAATTGACAAGGAGTTGTCTACCTATTTATTTATATATAGTTTGTTGTGTCACCACAAGGCTATATATATTTGAAATGGGATCCTTATTCTCACTAAAGCAAAAACTTTAATTAGATTTTGCTTAACTATATAAATGAGGGTAATATAGTTTGAAGAAAATAGTGGGAGATACCAATATAAAATAAGACCTAATTTATTTTGGTAATTAATTAAATGAATGTTTGCTAAAATATTGTCTTTTTACATGCGAAATTTGAAAATGTCACATTCACTAATTTCATCACAGTAGCATACTTGATGCTAACAAACCGAATTTAAGCCACCGAACTACACCTGAATTTGGTTAAGGAATCTGAGAATTGTTCTCACTGCTGAAAAGATTTCTTATGTCCTAAATTCGCCTATACATGTAAAAGTTGCAGAAACAGCCTCCGAGGAAGAGATTGTTACTTTTAAATAGTGGCAAGATGATGCATCTGTGGCTCAATGCATCATGCTCGCATCCATGAGTAACGAGCTTCACGTCGATGAAAAACATGGATGCTCCTACTATGCTATCGCACCTTCGAGAGTTGTATGGTGAGCAAAGTAGATCGCTAGATATGAAATATCTAAGGAGCTCTTCCGATCTCGGATGACCGAGGGCACTACTGCTTGAGACTCATGTCCTAAAGATGATCAATCGATTGAGCGTCTTGGACAACTTGGGTTCGTCATGGATGGGGAGTTGAGTCAAGATTTAGTCTTGCGCTCACTCCCGACACCTTCTCACAATTTGTTGTGAATTTTCACACATGAATAAGTTGGATGTCGACTTGCTCAATTACTTAACATGTTGAAAATCTAACAAGGTCACTTCCCATCCAAGAAGAACCATGTCTTAATGGTGGATGATTCTTCCAAGAAAAGGAAGAGGCCCAAGGTATCTTCTTGAAAGGAAGAAATCCAAGAAGCTAAGGAAAGGCAAAATGAAGGATCAAAAGAAACTCGATCCAAATGCTAGCAAAGGAATTTGCTTCTATTGCAATAAGTAAGGTCATCGGAAGAGGAACTGCAAGGATTATCTCATGAGAATAAAAGCGAAGAAGCTTGGAGAAGCTTCGAATCCTAATCAAGGTTTGTTTATGATTGAAATTAATTTTTCTGAAAGTCAATCTTCTACTTGGGTATTGGATACCGGATGTGGTTCTCACATATGTAATAATGTGCAGGGACTGGTCAGAAGTAGAAAGCTGAGCAAGGATGAGGTCGTCCTACGAGTGGGAAATGGAGCAAAGGTTGCTGCATTAGCTGTAGGGACTTATTGTTTAGCACTGCCTACGGGCAAGTTCATTAATTTAAATAATTGTTATTTTGTTCCAAATATCATTAGAAACATTATTTCTATCTCTGTATTGGATATGGATGGTTTTAATATTATAATAAAGAACAACAGTTGTTCTATTTATAATGATGATGTTTTATATGGTGTTGGTAATTTACTTAAATGGACTTTACATACTTGACTTGCATGAAAATATATTTCAAATTGAACAAACTAAGAAAAGGAAAAGAGATGATGTTAATTATACCTTCATGTGGCACTGTAGACTCGGTCATATTAATGAAACAAGATTATCCAAGTTGCATAAAGATGGGCTCCTAGAGCTATCTGATTATGAATCATATCCAACCTGTGAATCTTGTCTCATGGGTAAAATGACTAAATCTCCTTTTAGTGGAAAAGGAGAAAGAGTTTCTGAGTTGTTAGCGTTGGTACATACGTATGTATGTGGACCCATGACAACGACCGCACGAGAGGAGGGTATTCTTATTTTATTACATTCACCGACGACCACTCAAGATTTGGATATGTGTATTTAACGAAATACAAATCAATCATTTGAAAAGTTCAAAGAGTTCGTAAGTGAAGTTGAGAAGCAAACCGGTAAGAGTATTAAGATTCTTCGATCCGATCGAGGAGAGAATACTTAAGTGGTGAGTTTCTCAATTGTCTCAAAGAAAATGGTATAATCTCACAATGGACTCCACCAGGGACGCCCACGGATGAATGGTGTATCTGAAAGGAGAAATCGAACATTGTTGGACATGGTTCGATCTATGATGAGTTTTACCGACCTTCCGCTTTCTTACGGGGATATGCCCTAGAATCGGTTGCATACCTACTTAACAAGGTACCTACAAAATCCGTCCCCAAGACCCCATATGAAAGTTATGGACAGGGGAGGAAACCAAATCTTAAGCATGTTAAGACTTGGGGTTGTCCAACTTATGTCAAAAAAGTTTGAAAACGATAAGTCTGCAGACTAGATCGACAAATGTAGATTTGTGGGATACCCTAAAGAAACATCGGGTATTATTTCTATCATTCAACCGATCAAAAGGTGTTTGTTATGAAACATGCCGCTTCTTGGAAAGGAGTTTATCCTTGAAGGGGTCAATGGGAGTAAGATATATCTTGAAGAAGTTCAAGAACCACAAAATACTACAGATCAAAGTGAGGTACCTAACCAAGTAGAGATTCCTTCATACCACACCCTATTCAGAAAATCGAAGAGTACCAAAGATACCGATGGTATGGACTTGTCATAGAAGATGAAAATGAGGTACGATCATAGATGATGATGATCCATTGAATTACTGAACATGCTATGAGTAGTAAAGACTCGGAGAAATGGCAAGAAGCCATGAAATCGAGATGGACTCCATGTATGAGAACCAAGTATGGACTTTGGTCTCACCACCAAGGCATTAAGCTATTGGGTGTAAATGGGTCTTTAAAAGAAAGACCTGAGCAGACGGCAAGGTGGAGACCTATAAGGCTGATTGGTTGCAAAAGGTTTCAAACAAAGACAAGGAGTTGACTATGACGAAAACCTTCTCACCAAGAGTAATGCTCAAGTCCATTCGGATTTTGCTTGCGATTACAGCTTACCACGACTACGAAATCTGGCGGATGGACGTGAAAACGGCCTTCCTCAATGGGAAACTTGAGGAGGATGTGTATATGACACAACCGTAGGGATTTGTTTCAAAGGTTGGAACAAATCAATTACATAAGCTACAACGATCCATTTATGAATTAAAGCAAGCTTCTCGTGGGTGGAACATCCGTTTTGATGAGACAATCAAAAATTTGATTTTATCAAAATGAGGATGAACCATGTGTGTACAAGAAGGTTAGTGGGAGCGCTATTTCATTCCTTGTATTATATGTTGATGATATATTACCGATAGGGAATGATATTCCTATCTTCGCAAAACAATTAAAATCGGTTATCTAAACACTTCTCCATGAAGGACTTGGGAGAAGCATCCTATATTTTGGGGATAAAGATCTATAGAGATAGATCTAATAGGATGCTTGGCTTATCCCAAGGAACGTGACATTGACTTGATGCTAAAAAGGTTTAGCATGGAAGATTCCAAAAGAGGTCTCATCTTAGATGAGCCATGGAATACATCTCTCCAAGAAACAAGCCCCAAAGACACTGAGAGGAGAGAAACCGTATGAGTAAAGATTCCTTATGCTTCAAAGAATAGATCTATCATATACGGTATGATATGTACTAGACCGTATGTCGCTCATGCACTTAGTGTAACAAGCGATATCGGTCGAATCCGGAGAGAAGAACACCTTTGGAAGGCGGTGAAAAATATCCTAAAGTACTTAAGAAGAACTAAGGATGTATTTCTTTCTACGGTGGTCCGAATTAAAACTAGAAGGCTTCACAGACTCAAGTTTTCAAACAGACCAAGATGACAATAAAACCGTTTGGGTATGTGTTTACCTTAAACGGTGGCGCAGAGTGAGTTGAAAAGTTCCAAGCAGCAAAAAACGATTCTTGATTCAAAGGATGAGGCAGAGTACATAGGCTGCAGTGAATCTGCAAAGGAAGTCGTTTGGATGAAGAAGTTCATTACCGAACTTGGTGTGGTTCCTAGCATTAAAGGACCAAAGGCCTTTATTCTCGACAACACCGGAGTCATTGGGCAAGCTAAGGAACCCAGTGTCTCATCGTAAATCCAAACACGTGTCATGCGGCGATTTCATTTGATCGGAGAGATCATTGAAAGAGAGACGCCACCCCCGAGCGTGTGGACTCTCAAGACAATATTGCGGATCCATTTACTAAAGCGTTAACACAACAAAGCTTTGATCGTCACTTAGAGAAGATGGGTATGAGATACCACTACGATCGGGCTTTAGTGCAAGTGGGAGATTGAAAGTATTATGCATACAAGCCAATCATGTATGATGATAAAGCATATCTTGTGTAATCAATCTTATTTATTTATTAATAAAAGAATTATTTATTAAAGGCATTTATTATCTACATGGTGTTTTTTTTAATAATATGTGATAAACCCATAGTTTTAAGCAACGCTTTTAGAATAATGATGATGATCATTCTAATGAGATCTAAATTCTTAGAAAGCTTAAAACTAAAATAGTTCCCAATCATTGGATTACTAAATAGGGGATTAGTGAATCCGGATAGATTGGTACATACGCTGCTTCTTCATTGGATGAGGATGATTGGTCTTATGATCATTTGTGTGGAGACACTAAAGCAAGTATGTAGGTGCTTATTAGGGAATAAGTTCATCGAACGTGACTCACTAAGAATACCTAATGGAGTTTTACTTACCTGTCAATAGAAATTCTCAGAAGTGATAGTAGTACAAAATGATCTCAGACTTGAGATCATCATAGTATCTTATATATAATGAATTACACTTTGACTTATTCCTTAAGACTCTTAGAGTATATCAAAGGGTATGCTTGGGTGTAATAAGTTATATATGAAGATAATGAATGATCAATAAAGAATCTACCACTTAGTAAAAAGGAGAAATGTCCTATGTGATTCGATAAATGACAACCCAGAATCCTTGGCCAAGGTGGAATGAAATTAGAAAGTAGCTTCTAATTTGCATTCATTGGGAGTTGCTCATTTAGGAATCGAAATACATATAATTAAATAAAATAAGACTTGATAAAGAATTCCATGTCTTATATTTAATTGGGACATTGTATGGTGGAAGGATTGAATTGTCTTGTAACTATTTACTCAAAGGTTCTTTTTATGATTAATGTTGAAATCTATATTATCTGGAAAGTCGTTGATCGCTAGGGAGGCTTATCCCTATTGTAGAATAAATATTATTTATTTAAATAAATTATTTGTTTAATTTATTTATTTAAATGAGATTAGAATTGTTCTAATTGATTTATTCACAACCGGTTTAATATGGAGAACCTAAAGGGTCACACCATAAAAGGAAGAATAATTATTTAAGAAGTTAATGGCATAATTGTAATAATGTATTAAGTATATTTAATTTAATCTATGGTGATAGAATAAATTAAATAGCTTAATATTTATTATTTAATATTTTAGAAATATTAAATATAAATTAATAAGAGGAGTCTTATTAATATTATTACAATTATTATTATTTTAATTTCTAAAAGGTTTAGGAATTAATTTAATATTAGTACTCTCATTTATTCCTAATTGGATTAGGAAAGAAAATTAGTTAAAGGAGTTTAATTAATTAACCCTAATAGGATTAGGGGAGCCCATTTAATTAAAAGAGTTTAATTAAATAAATAATACCTTGTTTTAATTAAAATAGGGTTACATGATATCTTTATAAGAGAGTCTTATATTAGATATCTAATATACGTAATTCCCGGTTTTGAGAGAACACCCTTTTCTTATTCAGATAGGAAAAACTAGGGTTTGAGCCAAATCCTTCTTCTTGAAAAATTCTCTTCCTTGGTGGATCACCTATAGAGGCCATACACTTGGGTGGCTTACATAAATCAAAGGAAGGAATCTACCCGAGATTCAAGGAGATCATGAGAAGTAGGAGGTGAACTCGCACTGAAGAAGCTCGTTTCTACAAGGGTATGATTTCATAATTTCTTATTCTTCGCTTTAATTAATAATATGCATAAAGGATGATCCGTAATTGGTTTGTGAAAAATTTTAAAATCGATTTTATTTCGCTTCATTATTTTTGCAATTTGATTGCTACTTTGATTTTCATAAAACCCTACACCATCTTGGGTCGCCAGATACATGGTACAAAATACAAATATAATCTTAAATATACAACAAAAGCTGTGAGTTTTAATACAAATATTATCTTCTAGACAATATCCACTCTTAGAATAAGTCCTCATTACAATTATTATCATACTATTTCATAGAATAGTGAGGACTACTAATGCTATCATCTGGACCATCACTCCATCCCCCGACTAGTCCCTGCTATGTTCTCATTTCCTGAAGAGAACAGTGAAAGAAAGGGTGAGCTCAACAAGCCCAGTAAGAAATATTATGACTAAGATAATGCAGGATAAATTATCATTAGCCTTCAACAATGTTAAACTGATAAAATAAAATAGACAACAAGTTTAATTGCAGTGGAATAAGCAATCCATTAAAAGAGTCAAGTAGAGAATAAAATCTACTATTTTTTATGATTTAAAAAATTTTTCATCACTTTTATCACTGAGACTCAGCTTATATAATAAATAATCCACATTATCCCTGCACTACGGCCAAGGATATTCATTAGCGTCACGACCACAAATTATTCATGCACTACGGGCCAAGGATATTCGTGTATTCATCAATGGTACAGAATACAACTACAATCTTTAATATACAACAAGAGAGCTGAGAGTTTTAATACAATTATTGTCTTCAAGACAATATCCACTCTCAGAATAAGTCCTCATTACATTTATTGTCACACTATTTAACAGAATAGCGAGGACTACTAATACTATCATCTGGTCCATCACTCCGTTCCCCGACTCGTCCCAGTTATATTCTCATTTCAAGAGAACAGTGAAAGAAAAGGTGAGCTCAACTAGCCCAGTAAAAAATATTATGACTAAGATAATGCAGAATAAATTATCATTAGTCTACAACAATGTTAAACTGATCAAATACAATAGACATCAAGTTTAACTGCAGCGGGACAAGCAATCCATTAAAAGAGTCAAGTAGAAAATAAAATCTCTTTTATGATTTAAAAGGTTTTTCATCACTTTTATCACTGAGACTCAGCTTAATAAATAATTCACATCATCGAATCACCCCTGCACTATGGCCAAGGATATTCTTTAGTATCACGACCACAAATTATTCATGCACTACGGGCCAAGGATATTCGTGTATTCATCAATGGTCATGATCATGCCAACAACTGTCCATCAATGCACTACGGGCCAATGAGGACTTTTACCACATCATTTGTAACATTACGGTCATGATTATACCGAATAATCCCTGGTCATAATCATACCAAGTCCATCTATGCACTACAAGCCACATATGACTTTAAAAAATATAAACATGAGGATGATGACAATGATATAAGAATTCAATAAAACAAGTTCAAGAATTAGTTTATCCAGGAACTAATAACGTCCAAATTGTCAACATGATACTTCTTTGTAGAGTAAAATTCAAGAATGCTCGTAAGAATATTTCAATGAAAAGATATCGGATGAAGCGCAAATATCAATGATATTTCACTAATTTCATGGAGTATAAAAAGTCAAAACTTTAACCAACCGAGTATAATAAGGAATGGAATAACAAAAGAAATCACCAGCATCTAATAGATAAGACGCATAAGTTATTCCAATGGAGAATAAATCTACGAACCCGTGTCCCACAGAAAACGCATAGATAGGATATTCCAATGTAATAATAAAGAATGGAATAACATAAGGATTTCACCAAGTATAGGGGAGTCCGCGATACAAAGTTATTCCAATAGAATAATAAAGACAGAACGGTCCCACAGTAAAACGCATGCATGTGATATTCCAATGTAATAATAAAGAATGAAATAACATAAGGATTTCACCAAGTATAGGGAGTCCGCGTGATACAAGTTATTCCAACCGAATAATAAAGACGGAACTGTGTTCTACAGAAAACGCATGAGATAGGATATTCCACCGTAATAATAAAGAATGGAATAACATAAGGATTTCACCAAGTATAGGGAATTCCATGATCAAAGTTATTCCAATGTATAATAAACGGAACTGTGTCCAAATAGAAACGATGACGTGATATTCCAATGTAATAATAAAGAATGGAATAACATAAGGATTTCACCAAGTATAGGTATATGCCACAGATACAAAGTTATTCCAATGTAATAATAAAGAATGGAATAATGAAGTTCTCTTCATGAATAAGAAAGAATAACACCCTTACCGTAAAAAGACACTTTGGATATCAAGTAGTGAAGTAGCAGAATACTCTTCTTCTTTCTCTCTATAGTTTCTCTCTCTAGAGTTTCAGTGAATTCGTAAGAAATAATGAAGGAATGAGCTTCTATTTATAGAAGAATGGATTGAATAGTAACGAATTCCTGAACGGTCCATATTGATTTACTTTTAAACGGTCCAGATTAAAACTTAAAGCAACGGTCCATACTGATTCACTATTAAAACTTTAAACCAGCGGTCCATACTGATTCACTATTAAAACTTTAAACCAACGATCCATATTGATTTACTAATATAAATTCAACCAACGGTCTGAAAAATTAGCACAACTCCTTATGGAATAATATTGTACCCAAACATAATTTGGACCGAAAAGAAATATATTGTTCGGGTGAATAGTAACTCATGAATAGTAACTCGTGAATAGTAACTCGTGAATAGTAACTCATGAATAGTAACTCGTGAATAGTACTCCGACACAAAAATTATCCCGAATACCTAATTGAACAATATAACCTCCAGACATCAATTATCATCGGAATAGATGTCGATTTCTACTAACACAAATAATCTCAACACAATGAAACTATCAAATTCATCTTTAATCAACACGAACTTATTCATCATTAATATTATAACAAACAATATTTAGCAACCAGGTTGTTCCCAGGAAAGAGGGGGCTTTCCAATAAGGATTTCTCCTTATTGGTGCGCAATTAGGTGACCAAACCTCTCCTTGACAGAACTTCTAGACATTGTAAATATTGTAATTTAATAATATGAATAACTTTGTCGTCTCAATTATTGATTTAACAATATAACATATAATGCAGATGATACTGACAATAATCGAATCAATAATATGAGAGATATGATGCAACAATTCTGTGCAATAATTGAGTATAACCGAGTGATTTCTCACGTAAGCATCAATAATCAATACCGTGTCTTATTATGCAACCACACGTATTCATCGTACTTTTACTACCGAGTAGTTCAACAAGATAATTCAGGTAAAACTTCCGCCGTTATTTTTATAAAAATATTTTTGTCGTTTTCTCATTCCGACAATGATTCCAAGTTTTGGTCCACTAATGATTGTCTTAGTCATCGCATTTAATATTCCCCGACCAATCGAATATAATACAACAACTTGCATACTTTGTAAAATTTATAAATACTACCCACAACTATAATATTATCTCAAATTCACACCATAATTTTTTAAAAAATATTTCGAGAAAATTAAATCTTTATTCGTAAAATTTGGGATTTTACACCTTTTATGAGCAGGTATGTTGTGTGCCATTCTGAAATAAGAAGGAAGAAACGTCGGATAAGAATTTCAGTTTGGACTTGAGATTAAAAGTGGGCAATTACATCAACAAAAAAACCAAAGCTGTAAAAAAGGAAAGAAATATCGAGAGGAAACTAAGATATGATATCTGTGAGAGAAAAGGTTGGAGAGATGATTCAAGAACAGAAGAAGTGATCATGGTATTTAAAAAAAATGTCACTGCCGCTACAGCTTGTAGCGGCACTCCATCAATTTCCGTAAAATCAGTAAAGCTATTGAATGGTCATAAAAGTTATTGAATTGTCAGTAAAGCCGGTTACCTTTTTGTCATAAAGTTAAAAAGGTGGTCAAAAAGTCGGTCACCTTTGTCATAAAGTTGAAAAGGTATTCAATTTGCCATAAAGGCCTACCGCAAGAGCTTGTAGCAGCAGGGAGGGTTAAATTATTAGAGGCGATTGATTTAACCAAAGATTTTACACTAGCGTAGGTGTCTTGCCATGTCGTAGCGGCAGGGGAGAATTTGTTTTAATCTAAGCCTTTCATTCCAAAGATCAACGGATATAAAGTTGTTTCATTTGAATGTCTTTTAGCAAAGAAACGTGTGCCATGAATTAATTCCCGTATATATATATATATATATATATATATATATATATATATATATATATATATGGTATGAAATATTAACAAACATCCTTTTTGTTCTATCTCGATATATATATATATATAGGGGTTGCATTTACAAAGAATTCTTCGTGGAACAACTCTTTTTGGCTCATTGATTTTTTTTTTTTTTCCAAATAAAATTTTAACGGCCAAAAAGAATTGCTCCACAAACAACCCATTGTTGTGAATGGAACCCTATATATATATATATATATATATATATATATATATATAGAGAGAGAGAGAGAGAGAGAGGCAAATCCTGGACCACACAAATTGTCATGTATATGTTTTATTATATGTATCCAAATCACACTAAAAATCTTGTATTATATAAAAATTCAACTTCCATAATTTAATTTTTTTAGTGATTTTAAAAAAAAAAAGCAAAAAAAAAAATATGGGGTCCGTATTTTAGTCCTGTCCAGGAATCCGGACAGGATCAACTCTCTCTCTCTCTCTCTCTATATATATATATATATATATATATATATATATATATATATATATATTAAGAGTGAAATAATCAGACGAGTAAATATCTTACCCACCACTAGTTGTCCAATTTATGTTTTCTACATGATGAAGATCATGAGGGAATTAAAAAACATGATAATTATTGACTATTGTCCTCTCCTACTCATCATTTTATTTTGTGTTATCAAGATTTTTTGCCCTCTTCATTACTTCTTGTTATTTTTAATTATTTTTATTTTTAAAATGACTATTTTTAAAAAACATGATAATTTTTGAACTATTTTTATTTTAAAATGACTATTATTATTATGGAATGAAGGGAGTAATAATTATCCACAAGTTCCAAACTAGCGTTTTTATTTTTTATTTTAAAGGTTTCAAATTATTTTTTACTCTTTGCATCCTCAGAGAAGCCGCCAGGGTACCACTTTTAATTTTTAGCTTTTACTTAATCTCATTCTCATTGTTCCCCTATTTCAATACAAAAGGGGTCAGTTAAATTCCTAGCATTATTAATTAATTAATTACCCCACAATTAATTAATTAAATTTATTGTTTTCATTTGGTATAAATTATTAAGTCAACCAATCTTTATTTTTATGCCATTTGTTTAAGTCATGTACTACTAATTAAAAAGATAAAAATCTAACCACTTGTACTCAACAATAGTTCTAAAACCAATAATTTGTCTTGAAATAAAAATATTGGAAAGTTTGTCGTTTTTCTTTTATTTTATAATTTTTGACTTAAGCTATAAATTAAATATATGGTCGTTGAATTTTAAAATTAGCCTATTTTAAAATATTACAATTATATCGGCAAAATTGACGTGTATTAGCTAGTGATTGTTGTGTAAGATTATATATATATATATATATATATATATATATATAAGGGGTGTTAATATTATTAAAACAATCCAGTCAGATCCACGTAGTGGAGACGACTCAGACTATTATGTTTCATACAGGGGCGGATATAGAAAAATTGGGCAAAGTAAGTATCGATGAAAATTAAAAATTACTAATATATACAAATAATTTGAGGGACATTTCTTTAAATTATTTTATAATTAATAACCTCAATTTTAATGATATTAATTAAATAGCTGTTTTTCAATGTATGTTACTGCATTCGTTTTTATTTTTACTGTCCTTTTGTGTCTTTCTATTTAAATTTTAATATTTAATTTTTTATTTAATTTAAGATTTAATTAGTGTTAAATAAAAAATTAAATATTAAAATTTAAATGAAAGAACAGAAAAATGAGGACAAAAAATTTACTATCGAGAATTAGAGGTCAGAGAAATGGAGTATATGAACATGTGTAATATACGACTTTGCTACGTGGAGCACGTGTTAGAGAAAATAATAAAAATGTAACATGTATATGACGCAGTCATGCATGTGGATAAGAATCAGTAAGATTAATTGTCTGTTACGTTGGAGTGACATGGATAAAAATTATATAATTCCCCACATGCATCTCTCTTCATCTATATATATATATATATATGGCAGCTGCATGATATGTGAAGTAGCTTAGACCTATATATATATTGTAGCTAACTTTTAGAACCAACATTTATATCAACCATATCAAGAAGAGAGAGAGAAATAGATATATATTTGTACAGAGAGAAAGAGATATATATATATATATATAGATAGAGAGAGAGAGAAAGTAAGAGAGATGGGAAAAGAGGTTTTAAAGGGTGAGGTGGAGAAGATGATTAGATGGTCGTCCTCATCATCATCATCATCATCATCATCGCCTGGGGAGGAATTGCCATTGCTGGCTCTAAATCATGTTTCCTACGTTTGCAAATCTTTAGCTACATCCATTAAATTCTATGAGGATGTCTTGAGATTCGTGCTCATCAAACGTCCTTCTTCATTCGACTTCGAAGGCGCATGGTACCTAGCTAGCTACTTAATCTGTCTGTTCTAAAATCATGAGACTCAAATTTAACTGCCATTAATTATATATATGTATATATAATCGTTTTTTTTTATTAAAAATAAAATAAAATTATTTGTTCATTTTATTAATTACTCGTAAATTAATCACTTTTAATTTGTACCAATCTAAATATTTAATTAATCAACTTCAATATATATATATATATAATTATTATTATTATATTAATTTTTTAATCTTGAAGGTTGTTCAACCATGGAATTGGAATTCATTTGCTAGAAGTGAAAGATGCTACAACAAAGAAAGGCCAAAAAATAAACCCAAAAGACAACCACATTTCCTTCCAGTGCTCCAACATGGAGCTCATAATCCGGCAACTGGAGGCGATGGAGATCGAGTACGTGACGGCGGTGTTGACGGAAGGCGGGGTGGTAGTCGATCAGCTCTTCTTCCATGACCCTGATGGCTACATGATTGAAATTTGCAACTGCCAAAATCTCCCAATTCTTCCTCTTTCTACTATTTCCTCTTGCCCCATTCCAAAATTACCACCAACTCCAACTACCAACAAGAAACTCACAACCTCCATTGGTATGTTAATTAATTCTTTTATCCTGCATGCCTAATTTAGATTAAAATTATTGCCAAATTGCATAAATAAATGGTTGCATTTTTCGGAACTTTAAAAGGTTAAAACACCAAATAAATAAACCTAAAATTTAAGAACGTATCATCATGGATTCTGATTCCAAGCAGTTCAAAGTGAACGGTACAATATTGTCTATAAAAATATGTTACATTTCGAATGATCTTTATTATACAAGTAATATATAACTACAAGTCTCAAGTACTATATTATAAATACAACTTATTTTTTATAAATTTGTTCAAATAAACTATTTGGAATGGATCCGAATTCGTGCATTATTACTTATATATCCTTTAATTAATCCTATGACTTTTTTCATGTACTAATTTATTGGACAAATAGTCGTACGTATCTACCATTTGTTTTCTTACAATATATAAAAGTGGATGGAAAACAACATGCTTAATGCACTATGATTCGATTTAATTTATTTTTTAGTTGCTCCATTTCGTTGACATTGTGCAAAAATAAAAATGCAGGGAGGGTCAGGTCAAACGGGCAGATTTGCAGGGAGGTTGAGGCTTTAATGATGGAGAACCTGGTTGTTGGAATGATGGATATTTACTTTTAAGAAGAAGATGTTTGATCGAGAGGTTGCCGTACAGCCCAAGCACTTCAGTTTAATTTCTTTGTACCCTTCTGTCCAAAAATGTGCCATGCATTTTTTTTGTTCTTGATGTATTTTATTTAAATAATATTAAAATTTTCATAGGACTCATTTAAATATTCCTAAAAAAAATAGTACTTTTTTGGAGGGAAGAAGGATGTGAAGTAGTCTTGATTACGTTGTGTATGTAGTCTGTAGAGTGTAGTGAGAGTGAGGAAGAATTTCCATAGTGATAATGCTGGAAACAAATCAGAAGACATTTGTAATATTCTTCATATTAAATATAATAAGGAAGTTTATTTATTTATAATAATTCGAGATATTCATTGAATTTGTTTGCTTGATTCACATATATATTAATTTACCATGCATGACATGTTTCTTGTTTCTTTTATATATATATATATATATATATATATATATATATATATATATATATATATATAAATCTCTTCTCTAAATGAATTGGAGAATCTAACTAAAACTAAAAACGAACCGATTATAATGATAAAGAAAAATTATTAACAAACAATAATTATACACGTAATAACAAAGAAAAATTATTAACAAACAATAATTATACACGTAATAACAAAGAAGAAGAAGAAAAATTTAATATATAAAATTGTAAAATATATTAAATTGTTAATTTCAAAATTATCCAAACTGCCTCAATTTTAAAACTTTACAAATCAACTTTAAAAAGTCATCAAAATGAAATTATTATTTCACCCCACTTCGAGTAAAATTGGCGACCCCAACTCCACCACAAAACCAAACCCTAGTTTTGTAGTAGTAATCAATTACTACTACTTTTTCTCCGACCGACAAATAACATGCATGTTCCCTACCATATGCAACTTCAACTTTATTTGAGTGCCATAATTCTAAACCTACTCTCATTACCAAACTATTCCCACCAATTATTGGAGTCTTTAATACTCACTCTCTTTCTTAATATAAAACGTTTAGAGTTTTTCAGTTCTTCCTAATTATTTGATATCGGTTAAAATTTAAGAGAATTGGTCATAATTTTTCTAAAATTATTCCTCATTACTTTATCTAATTTTTTGATAAACTAAAAAATTTGATAAGTTATTTTATGAGGATAGAGAGAGACCAATGAGTAAATGAGAGACTAATACTCCCTCCCTCCGTTAATATAAAACGTTTTAGAGTTTTTTTAATTCTCCTTAATTATTTGACGCCTGTTAAAATGTAAGAGAATTGGTCACAATTTTTTTAAAATTAGCCCTCATTATTTTATCTAATTTTTTTATAAACTAAAAAATTTGATAAATTGTTTTATGGGGATAGAGAGAGACCAATCAGTAAATGAGACTAATAAATTTTTTAGAAGAAATATCATATTAAAGAACGGAGGGAATAACATCCAATGAGATTGATGAGGCATTTATGTTATGTGAAAAATTATATTCCTTACGTTCCAAAAGGATATCAAAACTATCACATATTGAGTTTTGGGTTTGGAATGAGAGAGAGAATTAATTTGAATCATTCATTCTATGATAAATTAGTTTATAAATAAATTTATGTAGTTGACTTATTTATTTTCATCATATTTTTGAAATCAATTTCTTTTTTATATTACTTTAGTCATCGTTTAGAGACAAGGGAGTACTTGCACATATAATACACACACACCGACACACACACACTTACGTTTATATATATATATATATATATGAGTTCTTTTGGGGCGACCGGCCTTTGGCTATCGGGCAATTTTTATTTTTATTTTTTTTATAACTTCCAAATAATTTATAAGATTTATTGGAACTGAAATTTTTACAGAATCTAATGATTTGGATGTCATTTGAATACATGTAAAAAACAGAGTTGTACAGACTGTGCAGCTCTGTTTTTTACATATATTCAAATAACATTCAAATCACTGAATTTTATAAAAATTTCAATTCCAATAAATCTTATAAAGTATTTGAGAGTTATAAAAAAATTAAAAAATTTGCCCGGTCGCCAACCCGGTCACTAAAAACCGATCCCGCTAGCATTTGTCATATATATATATATAAACACACACACACACACTTAAGTTTATATATATATATTTTCATCATATATATATATATATATATATATATATATATATATATACTTCTTAGATCTATTTCACAAACGAGTTCTATTTATAAAAGAGTTATAAATATTAATTTGTTTATTGATTAATATGTACGATTATGAGAAAACACATACTTAAGTTTACGTACTCTCATAAATTTTTATCATGTGACTGATACAGAAGTACGTATCAGATTCTTGTTTATTGGTATAAATATATAGCAAAATACATTTTTAACATTTCTAAATTTTGTAAATAAGATTAACTGACGAAGTATATATATATATATATATATATATATATATATATGACAACCAAAGGTTGAGGTCTTTATGTAGAGGTCTTTATTTCCTCTCTCACTCTATATCAATCTATCTACACACATAAATATACAATATATATATATATATATATATATATATATAAGTGTTGAGTGTTGAATTGGACAAAAACCTAATCATTATTTTCATATTAAGATATTTATTTGGCCAACTTGAGCTTTCAAAAATTAATTATTTATAACGATCGAGGAGCTGTATTATTAATTAATTATTGCCGGTTGAGTGTAAGATTGTTTGTTTATATCCAGTTGTCCTTAATTGTACGGTTAATTAAAAATTAGCCTAGCATAAAATTCATCGACTCAGGAATCCTTAATCCTACCATTTATTACAAAGTCTAAACAAATTACTAACTGTTAACTTATGAAGTTGATAATTTTAATTTTCACAAGTTTGATAACCCGTGAAAGTCACGTGCCAAGTGTTTTTTATTATTAAAAATTTTGAACGATAGTTTTAAAAATCCAATTGATTTAATAAGTAGGCTAAGCTATGCATGAAGATTTTACAAACAGATTGATAATCTCTTAAAACTTTTAACTCTAACAACAAAATTCTGGGCAACATGTTGAAAAACAAAATTGGAACATGTTCTAAGCCTGATTTCATCAAACACAGAGTGCATTAATTATGCCACCAATTAAGTGAAAAATATTTAAAAATTAAATTCCTGAAAAATGATTAATTTCACAAATTATGAATCATCAAAGCTGTAATACATAAAAAAGAAAATAGAACTAAAAGGCAGCTTAATCCTCAAAATAAATTTCACAAATTGTGAATCCTCAAACTACTTGTAAAAAAATATGAAAAAAATATTTGCTTTTTGTACTTAAGACTGTAAAATGAAAAAACAGTTCGGGTTTGATTCGTAATCGCTCAACTAAAAGTTTGATTCGAGGTCGACTCAAAATATAAATTATTCAAATATGAAGAAATTTTAAAGTTTTTATCACCTACAATTTAGTTTTTTATTTATCTATGCAAGGGTGTTTTTGGTAATACGTAGTAATTTTAACTTCCTTAATCTCTGTACAAAAACCTTAAACGTCACATATTTAAGAATAGAAGAAGTAGCAATTTCAATAAAAAATATTAAATAAATTTCTTAATATTTATGCACAACTCTAAAAAAATACTACTATATAATAAAGGAATAAAAGGAGTATCTAAATAATGGTATGGAGAGATCCAGCCACACAATAGAAATCACAAAAGGACAAGTTGTGAGTATGATCTTTTGATATTTTTAAGACCCTTGATTTTTTTTATATACTCCCTCCATTTTTAAATAAATGTCATTTAAAATTTTGTACATAAATTAAAGAAGCTATTAATATAAGTAAAAAATTATTGTACAAGATTAAAATACCCTTATTTAATATGTATTGGGAAGGAAATGAATGTGAAAGGCAGATAGCCTACACCTAATCTAATGCAGTGAAAAATAAAAAAAAACTAATTATTATGTGTATTAATTAAACACTTATTGGAAAACAGAGATAAGGGTAAAATTGAAAGAAAAAAATATTAATTATGCTTTAGTTTCATTAAGCGTCAAATATTTTGGAATAAATCAGATTACACATACTCCTCAGTCCCATAATATATAATCTTTTAGAGTTGTGCATAAAAATTAAGGAAATGACTGTATAACATTAAATATAATATTAATTATCTATAATAACCTTTACCATAATCTCATACTCCCTCTCTCTCATCTGTAACATTTTCCCATGAATAGTAGTATTTTTGAAAATATTGTGATTAATTTCTAGAAGCAAATCTTCGTCTCCTTAATTTCTTGTCCTCGCTATGTCTCTCCACTTAAATTTTGACACATGCTTATTATTTAACACTAATTAATTAATTCTAAATTAAATAAAAGGACATGTGTTAAAACGTAAGTGTGAGGGAATAAATTTTACAGAAATTTAGAGACGAAATCTGCTTTCATTAATTCTCATAGATTATATAAAAAGTCAAATAATTTGAAAAAAATAAAATCATCTAAAACGTCATAATTACGGAGGGAATAACATTGTTATCTAGTTAGATATTAAAAATAAAATAAAATATATAAAAATAAAAAATAAAAAAACTGGCTAGTTAAACTTATCCTGCTTGAACTTTATGTATGAATCCTTATTAGCTGAATGTGGAAAAATTAAAGTGTCCCAACTGGGAAGGGAAAGGCGAATGAGAGAAGCCTTTTTCTCCATTTGATCCATCATTATCATTTTCAACAGGTTAATTGGCTAGCTAGTATTGCTTGAAGGGGTGGCATAAATTATGGAGAGTTGTTTGTTATCCTGCATATATATATATATATATATATATATATATATAACACGTAGTATTAGGCTCTATTTGAAGGAAAGATTAACTGAGGAAAAACTGAATAATATACGTACGTACCTTCCCCGACGCTTGTCCATGAAACGTCGGAGAGAATTCCTTCTTGCTAGTGGAAGATCTGCAAGAAATGTAATTAACATGAGTAAGAATTTAATTAAAGTTTCTAACATTTATTTTAATAATAATATAGAAATTAATTACATGCATATCATATAAAAAAATTATAGCTAAGGCGGTTTGGAATGAATATATCTGAGTTTGAGAAAATGCCTGCAGCTTGCAACTTGCAAAGGGACGATAAGTTGGGCTGCTGATCATGATTTGATTTTGCTACATCCACTTTTGGTGCAATGGGAGGTGATTTAGAGGTTCCACTTGCTAAAAGCATAATGGCTTTTGCCTAAATTTGAAAAATGATAGGAAAAAAAACAAATGTCACAAGACAAAGAATTAATAAACAGAAAATATTATAATTGGCAGGCCATAAAAGTTTAAATGAGTGTGACAAAGTAGGAATAATATGATGCTTATTTTAAGTTAATTTAAAAGGGAGAAAATATTAATTCTTTTTACCTGATCAATAGAGACATTATCATACACGTTAACAACCCCTGAATAGAAAATTGTGAGTTGTGCTGTTGATGAGTACTTTTCAGCTGATGAACTTGGTGGTAGCATTACATGATCTGACCTATATAATATAATTTTCAAATTTCTTTAATTAATATAATTTATTTTGCTGATAATTTTCAAGTTTCTTTAATTAATATAATGTATTTTGCTGATCAAAAAACATACATATTGATCAAGAAATGTGACAAATTAATACACTTACTTCATTCCTGAAAAGATGCGTTTTTCCAGAAGAGAAAGAGGGCGAGAAGTATGGCCAAGCTTTGTGCTGCCTATTTTATGTTGAGCTTTTGGAAATAGATATTTTCTAAATAACCCAACGGCTCGAGACACTTCCTTTTGATGGTCATAATTATTATTATTATTCATTGTATCTTGTTCGGAACTGGAGATTATATCCTCATCTGAGTGATGATCAGACTTTTCTATCTTGATAAAATCTTTTGGAGCTGGGCTGCTGCAAGACATTTCCTGCATGCCAATTAAGAACATGAAATTTAACAACATTTAATTAGACCATTTACGTATTTATTAATTAAAAATAAATTACCAAACGGAATTAAAGAGATCAACATATTGTGTGTGTGTGTGTGTGTATATATATATATATATATATATATATATATATATAAAAAGAAAGAAATAACAATTATATTTAATTGTTTTTTTTTTATGGAAAAATATTATAGCTAGAATCTTATATAATTTGTAGAACGGATTCAAATCTTGAAAACATTCTTTAAGTAAGTAAATAGAGATAAGACTACGTATGTCTGACATTCTACAAATACCGAAAGCCTTGTGCAGTACTAGTTGTGATCTTTTACTAAAGTTGTCAATAAAATTCGTTTCATAGGTCAATGCACATTTAAGTTTAGTTTTCAAAATGATTAGTCATTTTTGGGAAAACGATAGGGGTCATGCATTTTTCCCAAATAGGCATTTCGAAAATGTTTCAAACTATATATATATATATATATATATATATATATATAACAGTACTGAAAATGAAGAATTTAAAATATCCAATATGTAAATGTGTATATATGCGTGAATATATTGAACATATATATATAAGAAAAGAAAGAACCTGAGGAAAGGAATAACAATAAGAATTAAGATTAACCATATGCATGCATTTTCAAAAGGAACTAAATGCATTTTCTCACCTTATCATACATGTTATAATGGATATCAAGTTTGTTCTTCTAGCTAGGTGATGATCACAAGAAACTATATATATATATATATATATATATATAGAGAGAGAGAGAGAGAGAGAGATTGCACCTTAATTAAACTTAGATGAAAAGAAGAAATAAAGCCCATAATAAGAAGGCAATTCGATGGATTCTAGAGAGGAAATGAAGAAAACGTTTTCTAAAGCACATCAATTTAATTAATTTTTAATGCACTTGTTCTGTCTGTTATCACTATATTTGAGTCTGATACAAAAAGAAATATTCCAGCAAATGATTGCTCTATCTCTATGTATTTAATTGAAACAAATGTCCAGCTCAAGACGGCTGGATTTATCATCTAACTAGTTATAGTTTTCATGCATGTACGTACTTAAATTGCATTCCTAACTTGATCAATATCAATAAATCAATATTAAAATATAACAAAATAAATACTTAATTATTTTCGTTGGTCCCAAGTCAACTCAGTAGTTTAATCACGAATCTTTATAGATTTTTTCAATTTTGTGTGTCCAATTACTTCTTAAATTTATAAACTTATAATAACTTTTCAAATTCATAAACCAAATGAATTGTATCCATTTTTCTTTATTCTTATTCCAACTAAAATGACATATTGTAATGACTTCATTCGCATTTAAACAAGTATTATTATTATAAATATTGTTCCTCAATTATATACGTCATATTTAAAATTAAATTTATCCGATAGATCGTTTCTAAACTTGTACTTTGCACGAAATTATTAAGCTTGTAGAAAGAATACTACTCCTCCTTTCCTTTTTATCTGTCATTTAAGTTTGTCAATAAATAAAATAAAAATCTGTCATTTGAGAAAGTAAAATTTATTCCTTTTTTAATATGTTGTTTTAATATTTTATAAAAAGTACTACTTATTAGTTTCCCATACTAACTTAGAATTAAGTACTTTTTTCTCTTTCGGCTTTTTCAATGAATTTTAGAAGGATAATATTATTTTCTTTTATCGAATGTAATTAATCAGGAAAAAATATAATTAATTATATTTCTTAACCTGTTTATTTTCTCTTAAAATATCAATGAAATAGGACGGAGGGAGTACTAATTAATTACCATATATATAAGTGTTACTTTTAAAATTTAAATGAATTATAAGATTTTGTAGATTATTTAAAAGTTAAAATGTATTTTTAATTTTTAGACAAATGAACTATACATTTTTTAAAACCCCATATTTGTTTAGAGAATATAATATAATTTCATAATTAAAGAGCATCATCACAATTACAATATCAAGAATCAATTAAATATCATTAAAAGAATAATAAACAAACTCACAAATAAACCTCACATTAAAAAGAAATAAATTTCCCATAATAATAAAATAAATAAAGTATACCTGATTTGTCTTTCTTGTCCAAGTACCTTTAATTTCTAAGTAAATATATATTTATAAAATAAGTTAAATAACTCGTGGAAAGCACAAATAAGTTTCTAAGTATTTTTTTTAATGTCCCATAAGAAGAAGTCCAACCTTAAGATACGAGTATCTGATGCCATCTTAACAATAAGACAAATACTATATTTTCTTCATGTCGGACAAGGCAAAGCATAGCTTAGAGGTTGTGTAGTACATACAGTTGTGAACTATATATATATACATTCGGTTATAATAAAATTAACTTTATAATAATTTAGTCAATTTATTAATATAGTATTAATGACACGTAAAGAAAAATTATTTTCTGTCTGTGTGTCGACACTATATTAATCAATTCACCAAAATTAATTTCATACTGACCACTCCAAAATATATAAAATATATCGATCATTTTTATTTTATTAATTATGCCAAACTTAATTACCACTAGTGCTAGTGAGATTTGTAAAACTACATTAATGTCCTTTCTATGTCTGTCATTCTAGCTAAAATTAAAATCACAAGTTTGAGTAAATTTATGGATGTGCAATGGGCCCAATTAATTGGTTGTCAAAAACCTAGCATAAAAAAAAATTCAATAAAAAATATTTTCTCTATTCCAAAATTAGATATACAATTTGACCTTTAAGGTCAAACAACAGTGTATAATAAAATAAATTTTGTAATTAATAATTTTTGTTATATACTATACAATTATAATAATTGTATCAACTAAAATTAAATAAAATCATATTAATTTGAAGTTTAATTTATCGTCGTTTGACCTCAAAAAGTCAAATTATATCTCTAATTAATTTTGAAACGAGTGGAGTATAATTATCATGTCACAATTAAAATAAAAATATAGCAACACAAGTATAATCAAGATTTACACAGAAAATCATACTCGAATAATACAACAGAAAAATTATAAGATAATATTCGAATAATTTTATTGTTTCTTTAAAATTGAGGAATACAATATCTCCTTAGGTTTTATGCTAAAACTAGATAAATATCCAAAAAAAAAATAACCTTGAGTTTACTCTTGTAAAATGTTAACGCCAAGATCTACTCCGACGTCCCAATCACGTAAAACGCCCTGATCCTGTACAGTAAACACGATAAACACCACAAGTTTGACCAATTTGGACCACGGGGGGATAGCTTTCAGCGTGAGAGTCGATATCGTGTTTCACAAGGTTAACAATGGAGGATGTAATGTCTAGTGTCTTGAGAGAGATAATAATTCTCAGTTGTGTGTATATGTGAATATGAATGTGAACGTGAACGTACTGTTTGTGAAGACTTGGTTGATAGATTATACTCTTTTTTTTGGTTTCTGGTACCACCCACTACCTCTGACACCGCCCCCGTGATCTGATGGTTCCTGCCGGGTGTGTACAGTTCACCCACTACTTCTGACCTCTGTTTCCTACCGCCGGCCGTCACCGGATCCCATCCACATTAATGCATGGCAGTAATAGCAGTCAACCATCATGCTTTTTCATCATTACAAGTCAAAGTAATAGATATTAAAATATATGATGGGCCAATCCACTGACCCGATCCGATCTTGTAAGGACTTAACAGAAATAAGGTAGTGACTAAGCCCAATAATATCAACACCCTATAGTGAAGATTCAGTGGACTAACTGAATAAGTAGGCCCAATCCATTCGGCCCAATGGGAGAAATATCACGATCCAACATTGTCCCCTAGTTTTTTATTAAACAGGAGGTTTAATAGGAAACTATAAATGGCATCGGTTCAGGACAAAATGAATAATAATAAGACCAATAAAGACCCAAAATACAGCTTATCGAAGCCCATCTGGTGAACATTAAATAGCAACATAAAGGGTTCATCTTCGCTGACCTCTACAGAAGTACCAACTGAATCGCCTTTAACTATCGAAGCTCAAGACATAGAATGAAATACCGGTTCGGTAATAGCATGCGTCCGTGATACCGATGATCATTGGTTCGGACATAGTTCCATCATGGGCATCGCTGCCCATCAATTCGAACTGATTGATTAATAATGGTCATTTGCAAGCAAACACTACCTTCGGGTGCCTCTGTCCCAAATACAAAGAAGCCGAAGAGGATACCGAAGAGAATGCCGAAGAGAATACCGAAGAGAATACCGAAGAGGAGGCCGAAGGGAGAAAGCCATTCTGAAGTCTGTGTTGGCAAAAGAAAGAAGCAACCTTAACATTGTTCTTCTCAATAATGAATGACTTCAGAAGGATCTCGACAAGGTCAAAAAAGAGTTGGAGACGATCAATGCCACACATCGGGTCATCACAGATATAAATGTCGACCTGCTTCCGAAGAATGAAATTTTGACGAAGAAGAATAAAGATCTGGCCGAGTCTAATCGAAGCTCAAGGAAGCAAAATAACAATATCCACGCTAAAGAGGCAAGATATATAGCACTTCGTCAAAAGCTTGAAGAGGAATTCCGATAACTTCGGGCCCTTAGGAACTAGGATCTGCCACTGACCGAAGATATTTGTAAGGAGATCCAACCAGAATAAAAAAACCCGCCGAGCTGAACGATGAGATCGTCCATATATATGCCAAATGATATGAAATCACGAAGGGCCTGACGAAGTCTAAATAACGACAGTTGTCTACCACGAAGGACCTGACAAGGTCTGAAGGACAACGCTTACCTACCACGAAGGGCCTGACAAGGTCTAAATGTCGACAATTGCCTACCACGCAGGGCCTGACAACGTCTTAAGGATGACACTTGCCTACCACGAAGGGCCTAACAAGGTCTGAAGGACAACGCTTGCCTACCACGAAGGGCCTGACAAGGTCTAAATGTCGACAATTGCCTACCACGCAGGGCCTGACAACGTCTTAAGGATGACACTTGCCTACCACGAAGGGCCTGACAAGGTCTGAAGGACAACGCTTGCCTACCACGAAGGGCCTAACAAGGTCTAAATGTCGACAATTGCCTACCACGCAGGGCCTGACAACGTCTTAAGGATGACACTTGCCTACCACGAAGGGCCTGACAAGGTCTAATTGTCGACAATTGCCTACCACGCAGGGCCTGACAACGTCTTAAGGATGAGCCACCGAAGTCTTTCTGTGCTGAATCCCTGGTTCTTTTAAGAATATCCCAGCCGAAGTGCTTTATGGGCCAACAACTTCGGGTCAAATGATCGCCACAGATGTCTTTTTGAACTTCCCAAAGAACATACTCTGCTTCGGATGGAACCAAATGTTTGAGCAATGATGACGAAAAAGGTCCTTCGATAAAGATTCTCATCAATGAGAACAAAATTAACACTCTTGTACTTGGTCTTCTTTAGCCGGCATCTGATCTGAAGGAAGGACACCATCTGCCATCAAAGTTATAAGCATATGTAGTAGCCAACTTCGATAATGCATCAGCAATGGAATTGTTATTGTGATCGACTCCTTGATAGCCTGTTGTACTGATGTCCGAAATAGAATATCCATCTTCATGCAATGTCCATGAGCTCTTCTTCTGCTGAAGTACTGCAACGGCTTTGCCGGACTCTTCAACTTCTCCTTGACTATCATCAGCTTCAGAAGAGACATGTTTGACCACAACATCAATCAACCGTGGAAACATGGCCGAAATGTTTGGATTTCCAGGAGTGCGGTTTATAGATATGCTTTGGTGATGAGCCCTTCGCTGTGGCGAGAACACTCAAGGCAGAGTGCCTTTTTTGGCATTCTCGGGTGAATATCCTCCTGTGCTGCTCCTTTGTCTGCTGCGACCATAATCCCGAGAACAGATAGGGTGAGGTACCCTCTTCGGATAATCAGGAAAATGGTTGTTGGGTCTTCATCTACTCTGCTTCGACCATAATCCCGAAGACCAATAGGGCGGAACACCCTCTTGGCCAATCAGAAAATGGGTCATTGGGTCTTCATCTACTCGCTCCGACCATAATCTCAAGACCAATAGGGCGGAACACCTCTTCTTGGCCAATCGGGAAAATGGTCATTGGGTCTTCATCTACTCGCTTTGACCATAATCCCAAGACCAATAGGGTATAACACCCTCTTCTATTCAATCAGAAAATGGTTGTTGGGTCTTCATCTACTCGCAGACCATAATCCCAAGATCATTAGGGGCTAAACAACCTCTTCTATCCAATCGTGAAAATGGTTGTTGGGTCTTCATCTACTCTGCTTCGACCATAATCCCGAAGACCAATAGGGCGGAACACCTTCTTCGGTCAATCAGGAAAATGGTTGTTAGGTCTTCATCTACTCTGCTCCGACCATAATCCCGAAGACTAATAGGGCGGAACACCCTCTTCCGTCAATCAGGAAAATGGCTGTTGGGTCTTCATCTATCCCGAGGACGACCTCGAGACATGTCTGGATCATTGGTATAGACTGCTTTTCAACTCATGGCTGTCCATCTTTAGGTGTACTATGTCTTTCAGATTGAACATACTTGGACGCTTCGTCCCTCAGCTCGGTTGATGAGAATTCATGCTTTTTGATGTAGAATAATTGGAAGGATTGTGATTGATAACTCAAGAACACTAGAACTCGCCCTCCTTTTAGCGCCAATGTTAACGCCAAGATCTACTCCGACATCCCAATCATGTAAAACGCCTTGATCCTGCACAGTAAACACGATAAACACCACAAAGCTTGGCGATTTTGGACCGGATCACGGGGATAGCTTCGAGCGTGAGAGTCGATATCGTGTTCACAAGGTTAACAATGGAGGATGTAATGTCTAGTGTCTTGAGAGAGATAATAATTCTCAGTTGTGTGTATATGTAAATATGAATGTGAACATGAACGTACCTGTTTGTGAAGACTTGGCTGATAGATTATACTCTCTTTGCCCGGTTTACCGTGCCACCCACTACCTCTGACACCGCCCCCGTGATCTGATGGTTCCTGCCGGGTGTGTACAGTTCACCCACTACTTCTGACCTCTGTTTCCTACCGCCGGCCGTCACCGGATCCCATCCACATTAATGCATGGCAGTAATAGCAGTCAACCATCATGCTTTTTCATCATTACAAGTCAAAGTAATAGATATTAAAATATATGATGGGCCAATCCACTGACCCGATCCGATCTTGTAAGGACTTAACAGAAAGAAGGTAGTGACTAAGCCCAATAATATCAACACCCTATAGTGAAGATCCAATGGTGAATCAATAAAATAAGCCTAAATCCATTCAACTTCGGCCGATATAAATATTACGACCCAACATAAAACAAGCCAAATATATGTTTAAATAGTAATATTAGTTATTGTCTTTAATCTTTTGGGATTAGTGACTCAAGAAATGCTGTCAGTAATTGTAACAATAAACTCACACTAACTTAATTAATACACAAATTATATATATATATATATATATATATATATAGCATGCACATGCCGACATGCGCATGGAGATTGAAGTTTTTTAATGTCCCATAAGAATCTATCTGTTGCCATTCTAATTAAAAGAGGACAACACAAATATTTTCATGTCGGACAAGGCAAAGCATGATTTAGTGGTTAATTGTGATCTAATTAAATAATTAATTAAGGTCTATCATTTTCCCATTTAATAATTTTAATTATACCAAATTTATTAAGTTAAGCAATCTAACTAAAAATTAAAAATAAGTATTAAACATTAAAAAAAATTAAGATAAACATCAAACAAATATATATTCTTAAAATTTTATTATCTCACCACATTTATCCATCTCGTGTCTTCCACAAAAATTGAAATTCAAATGAGAAACCCTTATTATTCTTGACATGTATGTTTCTTTTAACAAGCTTATTGTCAAATTCATTAAGTTGGCTTTGAACCCTCTTAATTCCAAAGTACAATTTTTAGGAACAATTTTTGACCAAAATTTTAACAGCTGGTATCAAATACTAGGGAAGATTGACCCCGACTAGTAAACCTTTTCAAAAATATCACGATATGGTGGTTTGAAAATTAATTTCAGACACCACCTCTTCAAAAGACACGTGATGGTGGCGAATTCTTGAAAAATGGTTGGTGCTTCTCCAAATGACTCTCAATGTTGAATTCTTAGCCAAGAATAGGCTATTTATGAGAGTGATTATCCAAAAATTGGTAATCCGCGGTAAATAAAGAAAAAAGATGTTTAATATTTAATGAAAGTTGTGGTTATCCAAAAATTGGCAATCCGCATGCAGTGATTGAAGAGAAGAGAGATTCAATTTTTAATGGAAGTTGAGTCTCGATAGAGAAAAATGACTCGTAATTGTTAGCCAAGAATTAGTGTGCGGTGATTGATGAAAAGAAGATGTTCACTTGTGAGGGCCAAGGAGATTGTTAGGATATCACAAGTGAGTCGACATTTCACATTGAAAAAATAATGAAGAGTGAATGATCAATATATGTAAAGGGCTACATGTATTTTTATTATATGCATGTTAGTGTCTTGTGTACGTGTACGTGCATGCGATGCACAGACTCTCCGGTTCTTCCCCAACAACTCTGTTAGGAAAAGTGAACCTTAAATAATCTCAATCTCAGGAATTACTTAATTTATTTTTTTTTTGTGCAATTAAATAGGAAATTAATAAACCTAATAATGAGAACAAAAATAACAAATAAGCATCCACAAACAAGACACAATATTTAACGTGAAACCCCTTTAAGGAAAAAAATCACAGGTCAAACTCCGAATCTTCACTATATCAACAATAATGGCCTTACAATAATCCTCCCGAATTTCACGCAATAAAACATATTGTTACACAATGAATTGAGATAGTACAATCAGTCTTTTAAAAGCAACAAACTAGAATGAGGATTAATTAATTAGGTTGAGAAATTTAATTACTTTCACTGCCAAAAAACACCCCCAAATTAAACAATAAAGTCTTCTAATTTTCAAGTGAACAGAAGCCTATGAACAACAAACTTTAATTCTCTTAATTTATTTTTTTCAGCACCCTTTTACTACCAAATTTCTCTCATAATAACAGGACTCCCTCATAACCTTATTGATAGTATTTTTCCTAATCTTTTCCCATTATGGATCAAAAATAACTTATTCTCCTGATCAGAATAAAGATCACATTTACTTATCATGCATGGTCACCAAACAAGATAATAAGGAAATTATTTTTCAATTTGGATTCTTTTTATGGGTGAGTACCCACACCCAGCAATCTCCCCATGATAGGAGGAGGGATCACTAACCACAACTTCTGACTTGGAGTTATTTCAAAAATTGAGATAGTACAAATTTATTTTTAATTAAGTTGAGAAATTTAATTAACTTCACTACCCAAAAACCCCCCAAACAATAAAATCTTCCAACTTCCAATTGAACAGAGATGACAGTGAAAACGTACGAGCAACAAACTGTATTCCTCTCAATTTATTATTTTTGTACATTCTTGCTGCTGAGCTCCTCTCATAATAATAATAATCGCTCGTAACCTTAGTTATAGTACTTTTCCTAATCTATTCTTATTATAGATTAGAAAAAACTCATTCTCCAAATTAAATCAGATTATGATCAGATTTATTTATTTGGCAAAATGGGCTTCAGCTCGCCAAAGAGTAACATGCAATATTTATAAAAACTAGTAATTGCCCATGCATAAAGACACGGTGTAACAAAATTCTCTCTCCGTTTCAATAATCTAAAAATTAAAATGAATCTAAACCGTCATTGTATTTTCCGCCCAAATCAATTAGAATGAATCTAAACTGTACTTGTACTTTTCCGCCCAAATTTAAATTAGATTCTATCTTATAATAAATTTGAGAAAGACCAATAGAGCATTATAATTAAGTCAATTTCCTAAAAACTCTATTCCTTATAATTTCAGAAATTTTGATGCCTCATTAATTATACGTTAACTTTATGCCCAAAAAGCATAAAATTGAAAAGCACTTTTGTAACACCCTGATTGCTATAAGTTGCAAACCCAAATTAAGGCTCACAAGACAACAATATCAATAGTGTACAGCTCAAACAATAACTCAACAGTAATTCTAAATTAAAATCCAACAGTAACCATCTTTGAAAGCCAAATAACAACTAAATACCAAATTCGAAAAAATGGAGACGCAGCTCCCCAAAGCAAAGAGTTTTATCAAAAAAAATGCAACGATAAAAAAAAATAAACATCTTAAACTAAACTCCAGCTATCCAAAACCAATCCAAAGTTTTATAATTTTTTGTTGCATTAATTATATAGCAAATGTTATTATAATATTTGCTATAACAAATGCAACAAAAACTATTAATAGATTCAGTATGTACTGCTTTCATAATAGAATTCAAAACATTGGGAGTTTTATTTCACAACTCCTTAAAAACTACCAATTCAAGCAAAAAGGTGCCTAAAATTCAACTTCAGCGAAATGGTACCAAAATTCAATGTCAAGAACCTTAAGAATGTGACTTGAACATTGAACAATTTCATCATTATTCAACTGTAAGAGTGTGACTAAAACACAACAATCTTATCATTACTAATTAACATTAACCGAAGGACTAGTTTTTAAATCGGAAGGATCAATATATCTCCAGATGAAAGCCAAACTGCTACCCATGATATTCATTATCACAGCAGACATTGCAGGCGGCAATGCAACCATCGATGAAGTGAAATGCGAGGTTGCCAAAACAACACCCAACGAAGAATTTTGCATGCCAACCTGCAACAAAGAGGGATAATTAAGAAACGCAGCTAGCAAGTGTTACCCTGATATTCACCAGCTACCAGAGCAAAGTTCCGATTTCCATAAAAGTTGAAATTTTCTTGTGCATCCAATATGGTTAAAGTTCACCAAATCAAAATTCCCAAAAATAGTAAAATTACAATTAATATACTGACTTTTCTATTGTCCCCCCCCCCCTCCCTCCCTCCCGGTCCCTGGTCCCTGCTACACACGCACTCACAAAACCCCAAAAAGAAAACCCCCACCCCCTCAAAAAAAAATAAAAGATTAAAAATACGTACTGATTTCCGTGTACGAGATAAAACTATTTTACACTTCAATCAAGTCTTGAAGTGATTTAGAAACATCGTCTTCTGACCGTGTTGTAAGATTAAATTAACATTTAACTATTATCACCTCAATTGATATAGCGCGTCGTTGTGGTTCTCTAAATCCAGCAATAGCTGCTGATATATACCTGCAGGAACACATTATTGCATTATACATTTGTGGTTTGTTAAGTCATTCTTACAAGTAAATAAAGGGAAAGAATTCCACTAGGTCTCATTTCGAGGCCTGGCAGTGAGCATAAACTATAAGGAGATGCACAGATTTGAGAAATAGTTAAATTTTGTGTGAAGGTGGTGATCTGTTATGGTCTTCGATGGCTAGAATGTGGTTTTTATGGAGGAAACATCAGATCTTTGCTAGGCTAAAATGCAACAGCAGGTTAAACAACGAATTTTGTAGTGACACAAATTACGGCACAGTATAAGAAACACAGGCCAGGTTAAAAATTTTAACGAATATATGACAGGAGAAAAATATGTAACGCTGAATCCCTAAAGGATTTACCATGAGAGGCATCTTAGATGAGTGGATTGTCAGACTCATAATTAAGCTCTTTGCCCTTGTGATCAGTAAGGTAATACATGTAATAGTGAGCTACTCTTAACTAATAAGAACTTCATGGGGGATAAATAATGTTTTGATCACTGTACTAGGGTCCGGTTTTCATTGTGGTTACCGAAACTTTTTTTGTTACAATCGAATAACTGTACTCTCAAAAAATTACAAAATGGTCATTCCGTTCGATTTTCGTCCAAAAATTTATCGGAAATGCTGACTGTGCATATTAACCCGTTATTTTTGCTGACGTGGAGGGCATAAGGCTTGCCTTAAAATTTTTATTAAAGAAAATGTTGTTAACAAGTGTTGAACTCCAAACCTCCCCAAACTATAAACCTTATATTCCAACAAAAACCACTGGACCAACTATCTATTATGCTAGAATTTATGTACTAGGAATTGTAATAATAATAATTGTAATAATTTTTATTTTAAAATTATACAAAATTTAAATTTTATAATTTAATTTAATCAAATTTAAGAAATAATCATTTTTATTAAAAAGAGAAGGAAAAAAACATCCAATAACCTCCCCTTTTCCCTCCCTGTTTTAATATATATAAAATTAATTTTTTTAGAAAATTAATAAATTTTCTGTATTAAACAAATTAGCAACCAGTTTTCTGCCATAGCTAATATTGAAGATGAACAGTAAATCAATTTTCCTCTTGCACGCATTCAACAAATTAGCTATGGAAGAAAGATTGGTAATCTGATTCATGTGCAAACTCCCAAATCCCAATTACCAAATCTACAGTAGGAACCATTAAAAACCATGTAAGAATTTTATAATTTTCAGATCTAGATCTACTTGCATCAACGAAGAAGAAGAATAATAATAAGAGAGAAAGAGGAGAGAGATTTGACCATGTAGAGATAAAAGGAATAACCACTCCACCCGAGTTTTATCTGCGAACATAAAACGTTGCCGTCGTTTTCTCTCTCTTAACAAAGAAGAAGATGTTATTAAAACATGATTAAAACATGGAGGGAAAAGGAGATGTTATTGGATGTTTTTTTTACTTCTCTTTTTAATAAAAATGATTATTTTTTAAATTTGATTAAATTAAATTATAAAATTTAAATTTTGTATAATTTTAAAATTAAAATTATTTGATAAAATTAAAATTACAATAAAATTTATTTGATAAAAATTATTTGCATGTAAAAGTACAAATAAATTGTAAATAAGTAAACAAAAATTTATTTGATATTAATTACAAAAAATAATAAATATATTTTTCATTTATTTTATTATTTTTTGACAAAATTTAAATCTTTATAATTTAAAATTTTAATTATTATTATTATTATTTTAATAATTTAAAAGTTATTATTATTACTACAATAATAATTATTACAATTATTATTATTACAATTCCTAGTACATAAATTCTAGCATAATAGGTAGTTGGTCCAGTGGTTTTTGTTGGAATATAAGGTTTATAGTTTGGGGAGGTCTGGAGTTCAACACTTGTTAGCAACATTTTCTTTAATAAAAATTTTAAGGCAGGCCTTATGCCCTCCACGTCAGCAAATAACGGGTCACGTCAGCAAAAATAACGGGTTAATATGCACAGTCAGCATTTCCGTTAAATTTTTGGACGGAAATCGAACGAAATGACCATTTTGTAATTTTTTGAGAGTACAGTTATTCGATTGTAACAAAAAAAGTTTCGGTAACCACAATGAAAACCGGACCCTAGTACAGTAACCAAAACGTTATTTATCCCAACTTCATGGTGTAGACTTGTTGCCTCATTATGCATATTAAACTCTACTTTTGGATCGCAGGCCGAAATAAGAAACTTAAAGGTCCCAACCACTATATCATATGAGGTCATAGCCTTCAAATGAAAAAGGAACCTTTTAATGTGGAACCATACATCAGTCTTCTACTGGGGAGAATTCTAAGGATTCTGACTTATGAGTTTCAGACTCTACTTTTGGATTGCAGACCAAGAAAAGAAACTTAAAGACTCTTGGTCCCAACCACTATATCATATGAGGTCATAGCTTTCAAATGAAAAAGGAACCTTTTAATGTGGAACATACATCAGTCTTCTACTGGGGAGGGGAGAATTCTGACTTATGAGTTTCTGACCTTTTTTTTTTTTTGCAACTTTTTTAAGTACTTTTCTTTGCGTGGAGGCATGGGTATTCGTAATATCCCGAATATTTACAAGGCTAGAATAAGAAAATAAAAATTTTCCGAAAAAGACGCTAAATTACTACTCATAAACGTAAAGTCAACTTTGGAAAAGTCAACATTTTTTACTAACCGGATTAGTTAGGAAACCTAACTAGAAGACTAACTAGAAAGTAAACTAAGTTGGATTAACCAAACTAGGTGGAATTTGGTTAGGTTGCAGAGAAAGTGAGGGCATTATGGCCATTTAGGAAAGCTTTTATGCATAGCTTATGTATGTATAGGTTTTTCCTTGATTAATTAGTTGGCAAATGAGACTTTGCTTCTTAAAATTTGTTGTCCAAAATTGTGTGGTGTGTTGTGGCACATGGGTGACTAGGTTTGGTGGTGACTAGCAATGGCGGAGTGGCTTAAGTTCCTAAATACCCTAAGTCTTGGTTTCCTATAAATAGAACCCCCATTCTTAATAAATCCTCACATATTCACAAGTAATTCAATAGCAAAAGAGGCTAGAATAATCATAAGAGAGAGTTATATTGGTAATTGAGAGAAGGAAGGAAAGTTAAAATCTTGTGTTCTTAAGTATCGAAAAGCTAGTACTTCAAGAGGTATGTTGTTATAAATTTAGTTTATGTTCTTATGTTCTTGAGTAGAATTCATGAAATAATACATGTTTAGATTTATGATTATGTAATACAATGTTATGAAGTCATAAAAGATGAAAACTAGCTAATTAACCCAAGTGGTAACTAGTTAGAGAGATTGAAAGTATGAAATGAGAAACCCCTAATCTGAACTGTTATTGTAAAAGTTATATAAAATCAATGTTTGGAATTTGGTTATGAAATACAAAGCAAAGTTGTAGAGACGGAAATTACGAACGCGTGGGATTTTGAACGACTCAAAAATGTTTTAGAACGAATGGCCGTTTTACTGAGCCAAGGTCGGGCTGCGAAACAAGTTGTCCATTTCTTAAAAAGTCCCTTAAAAATGAGTTTTTGAGTTTGACAATTTTTTAAGCATAACCACTAATGAAGATAGTTTAGTTAAGTTATAAAAACACTTATTAAGAAGTAAAATTTGATAAACTAACCTTCGGGTACATATAACTTATTATATAGGTTGTTTAAAGTGTACCGATAAGACGAGATTACGCATCAAGGCAAGTTCTAATCCTTTGTGTTATTGTGCAAGTTTTCTATCCTAAAACTATGTCCAACTATTGCTAAAGTTTGTTCATATGTGATAGTTGATATGTGATAGTATATGTATGAAAGCCCTATATAATATTAAGTAGGATATGATGATTAAATGTTAAGTATTTAATGATATGTTATGTCATATATGATTTTGTTCTATCATTAAGCATAAGTTAACATGATCGTTAACTGAAAGTTTTGTCAAGTCAAGCATGTTAAAGTTTATATGAAAGCATAAACTGTGTATGTGTTATTTGTTAGAGTTGCTGAGCCGTTGTGCTCATTCTTGCGAATAAAACTTTATTTGCAATTAAAAAAGAATGATAAAAAGATCATAAAGAAGAAGCGTAGATTAGGTTTCATGTTTTATGTACTTGTATTTGTATCAAGTCATAATGACTTCTGTAATACTACGAACAAGCAAACCATGTAATCGAAGATTATATTAATAATATCATGTTATTATCATCAAAATGGTGTTATGTCTTTTATCTGATATAATTTAGAATTGTTAAAGATTTATTAATCTGAGTGAGGGTATTGGTAATATGGATTGATCATGTTATGCCGATACTCTGAACTTAAAATAGATAGTAAAACATTAATACAATGTTGATAAAGAATTATATATCTAAATGAGTATATTGAATAACATTGTGAGTGTTGTAAGAATAGAGATCTAGCACCGATGAAGAAACCAAATTCATCGCAAGGTTCGTATGTTCCAAGTACAAGTGTGTTATTAATATTGTGAAATTCAGATAAATAGGAAATATTGATATGAAGAGATATATCTATAAAGATATATGTCTAAGTGAGGGTATTGAATGATATTGGGAGTTACTGAGGTTACACTTATGAGAGCCGGTAAAATTTCAAAATTACCGAAATGCACCCCTCTCATCATTAATACTGTGAAACTTGATATATTGAAGTATAGAATGTTTAAATCATAAGGTTAAAAATTTACTACAAGTTGATACTTGTAAAAAGAATGAGATCGAGATCAAGTTAAGATCTAGATGAAGTTAAGGAAATTTATACTTTTATAGTCTGTAATAGACTAATTCAACCAATATGAATATGGGATCATTGGTTAAGTTATGAAAGATGTTGAGTTAACGTGGACCCTTCTTCGGGCGGCCAGTGCTCGAATTGGGGGCGTTACAGTATTAAAGACAACCAGGAACAGCAGCCATATAGACTCAAGCAGGATCCTTTAAGATCCTACCAACGGGGATAAGATGGCTCTGCTGGACCCTATCAATGACGATTAGACATAGCCTCAGTGAATTTGCCCAAGCCAAGGACTGAAACAGGCTGCCCGTAAGATCCCACGTTATTGGTAGCTCATGCCTCTTATAATCTTATATTCTTTTGGTATCTCCACGAGCATCTATTTTGGGTGGAATGAGTAGTTCTTAAAGCTAGAGTTGATGATTCCAATTCATGTACTAATAGCTACTTGCTTTTCATAAAGGAGTGTGCATTTGAAGTACATGACAACAAAATCAATTTCCACTAAAACAATGAGAAGTGGCATATGACCTCATGGTCAATTCAGACTAACTAAAGGTCTTGAAAAAAGAGCAAGCAAATCAGATTGAGAGAGCTTAACGAAAGATGGAAGGCGAGTCTTACCCAACAAAAAAACCTGCAAAATGCAACAACAGTACCGAAAGAGCTATCACCCCCAATTCACTAGAGAATATTGCTTTTGCATGAAGAAGAAGAGACATGTCAGATGACAATGATGCAGCAACCATTGAAGATTGCAGACGAACTACATTTTCCGAGAATACACTGAAATAATCAGACAATAACCCATTCAGAGATAGAGAATATATGAAAGCAACAGTTTCACATCAACAAATAAGACATTAAATCAAACCTGCAAGCAAGCAGTGATGAAGCCAAAACAGCGAATAGAGGTGCAAAAGGTATCAGAGTCTTCACAGCATCAGGAAATTTGCTCTGCATATAAGAACCTAAAAGAATAGGAGCAACAACCACCTGGGGAAACATCAAGATGATTCATCAAAACAATCATAATTACAATATAAAATATTGAAATATCTGGCACAGATTTAAATTTACCTGCAAGGTGCTGATGGAAAGTTTAACAGCATCTACAGGAACATAAGTTCCAGCCAGAACCTTTGTTAAAGTAGGAGTAAGAAGCACTGCTCCAAGAGTGGTGCACACCGTCATGACTATAGATAATGCAACATCCCCTTGAGCAATTAAGGTCACCTGAAACACTTCTAAGCAGAAACAGATATGAATTTGAAATATTGAACCTCAACGCATAGCAATCAGAAAACTTAAATTTCCATATGAGCTAAAACATAAGATTCCCAACCATTTAGGAGGTGAGGATGCCCAAAATTTCAGAGAAGCTCGGTTAACTTGCATGTATATAAATGTATTGGGTAGTTGACAGATAATGAACTTCATACCAAGGAGCCTACTATTTACAAAGTATTGCATTGTAAGAGCAAAGAATAATGTGAACAGATAGATATATGTTCAAAATAATACCTCATAACTAAAAAGACATTGATAAAGCAATGGAAAGCAAGATGAAATAAAGGTCAACTGATGGATTGGGTTTGTGGCTTTGTGCAAAGATATCAATGACTATGGCAGCAACAGAGTATTATGGTTCCCTTTGGAGGTGCTACAGGAACAGGAAGTTGTACTAAAAAAGGAGGATAAAACCGAGAAAGAGACACAGTAGTTAGAGACGTGCGCACTAAATTATATCAAAATCACCAACATAGGCAAATGGAGAAAACAAATTTCTGTGGCCAACCATAAAAATTGATGACAAGACTTGCTATTTTGAGTTATAAACTAACCCCAAGCAAAACATACCTATTGTCTTACTTGATATCTACATGTGCAAAGTGTTTTCCCATAAATAAGGAGAATTTAAGATTGCTCTATAAACTTTTAAGTCTTTTCTCTATTCTAGGCATGTTTTTATACTACAGTTGGTCCTCAATACCAACAAAGAAGGCTTAATATCAAATATCTTCTTAGATTGCAGATGTTTTAGGGACATGAATTGCTCTCATCAAAACATATTCTTATTTTGATGTAATAAGAACATAACAAGAGTTTTATCAACATAATTAGAATAAACTTAAACAAAATACCTTCTTTTTTTAAGAGTTTGCTCATATTTTCACATAGAAGAAGGGAAGCTGAACCAAATGATACGACTAACAGTGTATTTCACATAATTAAGGCTTTACGGTCTAGCCCTTTTTAACCATGGCTCTGATCATTCCAATAAATATTGGATTTTCTAGCTACACATACAAGGCTCAAACTCAAAGGGCAATACAAGGTTCTATCAACTGCAGTCCGGTGGTGAAATTACATTGTTTACAGTGCTCAATAACCCTTACACCGTGTTCCCTTGCACCCTAAGAGGATATAATCATGTATAAAAAAAATAAACATTTAAGCATATTAATGTTGACTGTTTAGCAAAGACTGTTTGATGCAACAAAAAGTCAATGAACAATCCTTTATTCAGATCAAAAGCTCTCAAGCAAATTGCATCCTAAGCAGATGGAAGACAGTATTGGATAGTCAAGGTGCTAGTCTGGTTGACTAATGACATAAAAGAACCGGACCTGTTCCTAACGTTCCAAATGATACCTAGTACACACTGGACACTGCTGAGTTTGTCGTAGCTTTGGGTGAACAATAAAGAAATAGGAGAGCATATAAAAGATCATTGTTACCCATTTATTCAAACATCATGAATTCAATCTACAAATTATGAAATCGAAAGAGTGAGAACGAGACTGGAAAAAATAACTACAATTAGATCTGGAAAAATTAGGCATATTTTAACTTAATATGGTTTCAGAGTAAAAAGGATAAAATATGAAAGAATTTACTCTTACCACATTGGAGGCAGTGCCACCAGGACAACAGCCAAGCAATATCAAACCAACTGAAAGGGAAGGTGAGAGCCCCAAAAATTTGCTAATTATCAGTCCAAAACCTGGCATTATTGTATACTGAGCAATGCACCCAAAAAGTATCTGGCAAAATGGAGGTTGGGAATCTAGTGAAATTGAGTAATCTGATTCAATACCATGGGGAAAAAAAGATTGAAACTTATCCCAAAACAAAATTTGAAACTCCTTTCTCACAATACCATAATCACCGCTAGATCACATAGTTTGATACCAAAGAAAATAATCTCCCATAAAAAAGGATGTTTCAACAGTAAATTTTGTTACCATTTTGAATTACTAAGTGGACAAAAAGGAAAAAATAACTCTAATGATTAACCCATAAATAACAAGAATAACATTCAAAATCAGAAACTCACAGCAAAAGGCTTTTGCATGAACAAATTGATCAAATCTTTGAGCTCTAAAGTCAGACCCATTGCAAGCATTATGAATCCAAGTGACAAGCTGTAAGAAGCTGGACCTTTTTCCACAAACCATGAAAACGAGGAAGGTCTCAAGCAAGCAACAATCCCTCCAACTGTAACATAAACAGGGTACAAACTTGCTGCAGTGGAGAGTATGTTCTCCCATCTGGGTTTTGCTTGAATTGTGGAAGATGGTTTAGAATTTTCATGAACAGATCTGATGATGGGTTTTTTCAGGTTCGATAACTTTCTTGTTGCAAAATTTGTGGGTTTGATTGGATTAAAGATGAGAGCTTTTCTAATTCGAGTAGATGGGTAGGAAATTGATGGAGTTAAGCAGAGTGATAGGGACATTGTGGACTGTTGTTACAAAAATCAAAGGTTTTTGCAGTCAATAATCTGTCACCGGTCTCTTGAAGGCTGAAGCTTGCAGAAGAGAGAAATTTTATTTTATTTTTTTGGTAGAAATGCAGTGCCACGGAAAAATGCAAACAGGGAACCCAAAAAAAATAAAAAGGAGCCATGGAAATGTATATGTGGGTACACCTGCGCTAAACAATCATTTTGGTCCTTCTGATTGATTTCAATTTCATTCATGTACAATTTTTTTTATAATAAATAAAAGAATAATTTAGTCATTTTTTAAAAATATATATATAAATAAGTGTCAAAAGCTTTTTTTAGTAAGGATAAATAAATTTTTTAACGATCAATTTATTGAATTGTTTCTTTTTTTTTCAAATCGTCACAAATTTTGTCTAAACAAATTAACTTTTAATGAAAGAATTAAAAAAAAAATTATCCAATTGTCCATATGGACACAGCCAAATAATAGCCAAGTAACATCTAGATCCCACAAATTAATCCACGTGCCATCAAAATAGAAAATTTATATTTAACTAAAAATTTGTAAAACTTTAAAAATCTATCCAAATATATATAAATAAATTACAAAGTTAGAAAAAATAAAAAAATTAAAACGTGGATTATTAAATGAAATATAATAATAGAACAAATTAACTTATTTAAACAACTTAAATAATTTAAATTCAAACACATCATGTTTAATGGGTTTTATTAAATTTTTAAAATGTTTAATCGATTTTTATATAATTACAAATTAGTTGTTATATTATTTTTATTTTAAATTATTGAGATATATTTTATTTTGTAAATAAAATTTCTTCCATATTTTATCAAGTTAATAGAACTATTAAGATATATATATATATATATATATATATATATATATATATATGGGGCTGATTCATAGCTAACATGGTAAAAAAGTGTCTATCGTTATAACAAATCTCGATCGTCCATCCGGATATCTAACAACTTATATTGTTCTCGTCCTCAATTTAATTTCTACCATTCGGGACAAATGTCCTAAATGCCCATCTTAGTAACGTTAAGTATGGTCAATTGAGAAACGACGTTATTTCTAAATAAGGGTGGTCCGCAGTATTAAAGTGTGGATGTCAAATCAAATATAAATCAAAAATATTTGAGCAGCAAGAAGTGAAGACATTTCTAAAGCTTTTCAAGTGTTTAAGGAAGAATTTGGATTTTGCCGCTTTCGTATCCGTCCCTTTCCACATTTGTGGTATCTAACTGTTCTTCTTCAACTCTCTATTTCAAATTAATATTAGGAATTCTATTCTTCCTTTGCTTCGAAAGAGAAAGAACCTAAATTACTTGTCGTCTACAGTTTAATACATGTTGTCTTAAGTAAATTCTTTGTAATTCGTAATACTAGCTTCTTTAAAACACTTTAATGTCAGAAAAAAGCATGCTTTTGGTCAAGGTTATTTTCATGCCTGATAGTTGTTTCAATTATTCTTCTGATCTTTTCCTCATCGTTGGTGTTTCGATTCAGTGACAATTCCTTTATACTGGTAGTGTTTAAGATAATTGATGTTAAATAGCACTTTATACCCCCGTGGATTAAATTTACAACACAATTTGGAGTACGGGTTAAATACACTTTTCGACACTCTACCAAGGGTCGATTTACAATTGAATCACTAAACTGAAATTTTTTACAATTGCTTTATTGAACTACAAATTATTTTTAAATCGTTAGAAAATCTGTGAATGAGTTGACTTTTAACGAAATATTCACGTCAGCTTTTAAATGAATATCCACGTCATCTGCTTTATGTGCAATCATCCTAGTTGTTGCCACATAGAAAACTAAATGGGTTTAAACTAAATTTAAAAGAGCAAAATCCTTTAAAAGAACACATAACAAAAAAGAAAAGAAAAAGAAGCCCTTGTCTCCTCTCTGTTTTCCCCCTTTCTCTTCTCCCCTCCCCTCCCCTCCCCTCCCCTCCCCTCCCCATCTCTTGTCGGTCCCCGACCACATAATCCGTTCACTTTTTTTCTTCAATAAAGACTACTACTGTGACGTTCCCAAAATAGGTCCAATCCACCCAACACATTCTGAGTCGCCAAATACATGGTACAAAAAATAACTACAATTTCATTATTACAACTGTCGTTCAAAATACGACAACACATATATTGTGAGTTTAAATACAAATATATGTGACTCTCATCCCAACCTTGGATAACACCTTACATAAAGGAATAGCCAATAACTGTTTTAGAAATTAAAATCTTTGAAAAATGCTCAAGGAAACCTTCGTACATGGGAGGTCATGCATCTAAGTTATGTCGATATCATACGACTCGAGAATTATCCTTGGTCAATTCTAATAGACCCCCAAAAAAATGAGAAGATTGCTATCATGTTATTTCCAATGGTGAGTCTTCTTACTCTTTACATATAATTATCTCCATTGTCTCCAATTGAGAATTATATTTCAACCAAACTCCAAGATTATATAGGTAGTGCTTTCGTAGATATAATCAAAGAAGTGGATGTGCACAACCACGCCTTATGATAACAACACGGGTCGTAGGTCATTAGACATCTTGTATGATAGTGGCAAAACACCCTTCCAAAGTTGAGTTCACCTCACCCTATTCGGTTCACCAAAATAAACGGTTAAATGACATATAAAATACAACACACTTATTTAACATTCTCGATAAAATTATTTTCATACTGTTTTAGGGAAACCTCAACAGCTATAGACCACTGTTTTATTCCCCTGTTACCCCCGCTTGATCTAGCTACACTCTTATTGTGACGCCCCCAAAATAGGTCCATTCCATCCAACCCATTCTGAGTCGCCAAATACATGGTACAGAAATAACTACAACTTTATTATTACAACATATAAACCGTGAGTTTAAATATAGATATTGCCATCTGATAATATCCACACGCAAATAAATCCCCATCATAATTATTGATACATTATTTTACAAAATGGTGAGGACTACTAAACAACTCTCTCTAAAACCTTCATTCCATACCCACTAAGACTCGCTACATTCTCGCCTCCCGAGAAGAAAAATGGAACAACAAGGAAAAGGGTGAGCTCAACTAGCCCAAAGAAAAATATTATGACTAAGATAATATACAACAAATTATCATTAGTCTTCAACAGAAAAAAAATCTAATAAAATACATAGACAACAAATTTTAAATCAATATTCGCAAGTGAAAATAATAATTCATTAGAAGAGTTAAGTAGAGAATGCAAACTACTATCTTCTATGTATGAATTTAAAAGTTCATCGCTCTATCTTTTATCCTGTAACATCAATCAATATACATCTCGAATCAAATATTCATCTTTGCACTACAGCCAAAGATATTCATCACCGTCATGTTCATCTAAACACTGCTCATCTTTGCACTACGAGCCAAAGATATTCTTCGAAAATCATTCATCTTTGCACTACAGCCAAAGATATTCCATAATATCATCATTTAAGATCAAGATGATGAAAATATTTTTAAAGAAACGAATCCAAAGAAACAAAATGACAAAGGATTAAGGATTAAGGATTAGTACTTTGTTTTATCCACGTCCAAAAATACCTCAAAAATAATCACACTGGTGTAAAATTCAAGAATGATCAAAATATGGATACAATCAAAGCTAGTATCCGTAATAGATATTTTGGACAAAAAGAAGAAATTTTATTTTTCTAATGAATAGTCTTAGTATTCGTGAATAAAGTCGATACGTGAATAAGACTAGATACGTGAATAGTAACTCCGACACCAAAAGATAGAAATTCCATAAAAAAACATCTTCACGCTTCATAAATAGTACTCGTGAATAAAATCGTGAATAGTAACTCATAAATAGTAACTCGTGAATAAGAACTCATGAATAGTAACCCCGATACATGAAAAAGTTCCAAATTTGATAAAATTTTCCAACCAATATTTCAAGATAATGATATTGAAGAAATAATATCATTTGAGAAGAAAATAACATCCCTTACCTCGAAAAGACAATGATTTTTAGTTGAAACAACGGATATAAAGCTATGACTTGAACTTGCACCGTATAGCAAATACTCAAAGTATACTCAAAATACTCACAAGAATACGCTCGATAATATAGAGAGAAAACTTGAGCTTACTAAATGTGATTTTCAATTCTAACCCAAGACCCTATTTATAGAAATTCTTAGAACACCAAAAGCGAAAAATTGAATATAATAATATTATATATAAACAAAATTCATACGCCCACATCTTGAATCTGAATTCAGCCACCATGCACATGTTAAATATGCCTACAACATATAAAAAACGTTTTTCTTAAAAACATAATTAAAACTTCCAAAATCAATTATTTGAGCTTCCTTGAACTTCAATAATTCATAATAAATAGCCCTTTCATCAGAAAATTCGAATCTTGCAAGTTCTTATAGGAAATTCAATTCTCTACAACTTTACAGAAGAAAGGTTTTCCAAATTCCAAATAGAAATTGACCGAAATCCACAAACGGACGATTTTACAGGCTATAATCAAATTTCAGTCAATAAATGGGGTCCACCGACACACAAAACATGTGTTAATCATTTAATGCCACAAAATACTCTTCCTCCTCATATACTCATATATCCCACATTCATTATAAAATATCACCAATTAATATATTATTAAAATAATATATTTAAATGAATTATTTTATCCGAAAAGATAAAATATTAATTTTCAACAATTGTCACATTAAAAATTTTCTCTATCTATATCCACATAAAATCAATATTTTCCTCATCATATAAATCAATCATTAATTATTCATAAATAATATTACGAGAATCACAATATCGATGACCGAGGCGGTTCCTGGGAAAGAGGGGCTTTCCAATAAGGATCTCTCTCTACTGGCGCAATTAGGTGACCAAACCTCTCCTTGATGTAACTTTCTAGACATTGCCAATAATGTTATCTAATAATATTATTCGGATAATATGAATTATTGCTTCGATAATGGAAAATACTTGTAAATGACAATTTATCAAAACAACGATAATATAAAATATCAATGCAAAGAATTATTGAATCAATAAAATAAAATACCGAATAAGAATTCATCAGAACCATTATTGAGTAGTGCCTTCAATAATTGGTGCAATACCGCAGCCAACTCTTGTCAACAACGCGGCGTATTAGTGTGTTTATAAACAACTTATATTTGTGCTTTTCTTCATCCAATCGCTTTCAGTTATGGGGCCCACAAAGATCGTCTTGTCAGTCATTTAAATATTCCCCAAAAGATTTAATATTCCACGACCAAACGAATATTCCCCAACAATAATGAATATTTTATAACCACTTGCTTATTCAAATATTTTATGTATTTTACCCATAACTATCCACATTAATCAAATCGACCCTTACTAAAAATAATAAATAGAGGAAAATAAATTTCATTTATTAATAATTTGAGGTTTTACACTTATTACCTGAAAGAAATTGTGAAACAAAAAGGGTGAGCACAACTAGCCCAGTAAAGAATATCATTACTAAATATAATTAAATTATCAATAGCCTTCATCAGTAATGAATCAGAGATTTAAAACCTATGGTAGATGATAAAACTTTTCAACCATAGTTGCAGCGGAACGAGCAATCCATTAGAAGAGTCAAATAGGCCATAAAGTCTATTATCTTCTCCATGTTAAAAGTCCACTAACAATATTGTATACCTGTAACATCAATCAACAGTTCCTGTCCACAATCATGTGAATAACTCATAATTCTAATTGTGGTTCTAAATTCCTATTCGCACCTGTGATTTAAGATAATTTTCATCACCTGTTTTTACCTGAAACATCAAAGATCATGGTTATACCAAATCACAGTTCCTGTTCATAATCATACTAATAAATTCATATTTGTACTGTGGGCCAAAGATATTCATCAACAGTTCATCTTTGCACTACTGGCCAAAGATATTCAACAACAGGTCATCTTTGCACTACGGGTCAAAGATATTCATCAACAATTCATCTTTACACTACATGCATGCCAAAGTTATTAATATCTCAAAGAAATATATAATCATTTCAGAATTTATATAAACAATAATTATAACCATGTTGATCAATTCACCTTTGCACTTAAGTTAAAGATATTCAAATATAAATTCAATAGTCATGATTATACCAGTCAACAATTCATCTTTGCACTACTGGCCAAAGAGAACCCATAGTCATGATCATACCAATAATCTATCCATCTTTACACTTAAGTGAAAGAGAAAGTTCATCACCAGGATTATAAAAATGTTATATATGATAATAGAAACAATATAATCACAACATGGATTTAATTTCAAGAGTAAAATTCATAAATCAACGATAATTTGGTCAGAAAAATAAACCAATTTTGTCGTGAATAGTAACTCGTGATTAATACCCCGTATTCGTATATAGTACCGTATACGTAAATAGTGTCATATACATGAATAGTGTCGTATACGTGAATAGTAACCACGACACGAAAATATAAAAATTTCACAATAAAATTCATACCAATATTTCGGTATAATGATATTGAAAGAAATAACATCATTTACGAAAAAAAATAGCATCCATTATCATCCCTTACTATCCCTTATCATTCCCTATTATCCCTTATCATAATAATGACAGTATCCCTTACCATAATAATGACAATATCTCTAACTATTCCTTACAATCCCTTACCTCAAGAGAACAACACTTCTGACTGGAATATCGGATATAATGCTTAAGGAAACTTGCACCGTATAGCAACACTCAAAGTATCGAAATACTCACAAAAATACGCTCGATAATATAGAGAGAGAAAACTTCAAATTCTCGTGTGATTTTTAATTCTAACCTAAGCACACTATTTATAGGAAAATGCTTAGAACACCAAATCAGAAAATTTAATAAAATAACAATATTTATAAAAAATTATACGCACACTTGGAAAATCTGGTTTCAAAATTTTACACAAGCAAGTGGGGCCCATCAACATAAAAATTGTGACGCCCCCAAAATAGGTATACATCACCTATTCTGAGTTGTCAATACATGGTACAGAAACAACTACAACTTTATTATTACAACAAGAAAACTGTGAGTTTGAATACAAATATTATCTTCTGCATAATATCTATACTCAAATAAATCCTCATCACATTTATTGATACATTATTTTACAAAATGGTGAGGACTACTAAACAATCCTTTTCTAAAAACTTCATTCCATACCCCGACTGTACTCGCTATATTCTCGCCTCCCGAGAAAAAATGGAACAAAAAGGAAAAAGGGTGAGCTCAACTAGCTCGATAAAGAATATTATGACTAAGATAATATACAACAAATTATCGTTAGTCTTCAACAGGAAAAATCTAATAGAATACAATAGACAACAAACTTTAAATCAATATTCGCAGCTGAAATAATAATTCATTAAAAGAGTTAAGTAGAGAATGCAAACTACTATCTTCTATGTATGAATTTAAAAGTTCATCGTCTATCTTTTATCCTGTAACATCAATCAATATACATCCGAATCAAATATTCATCTTTGCACTACAGGCCAAGATATTCATCACCGGGTCATGTTCATTTAAACACTGCTCATCTTTGCACTACAGCCAAAGATATTCTTCAAAATCATTCATCTTTGTACTACACAGCCAAAGATATTCTTAAGAAATCATTCATCTTTGCACTACGGCCAAAGATATTCCATAATATCATCATTTAAGACCGAGGATGATGAAAATATTTTTTTAAAAAACGAATCCAAAGAAACAAAATGACAAGGATTAAGGATTAAAGATTCGTGCACTTGGTTTTATCCACGCCCAAAATACCTCAAAAATAATCATAGTGGTGTAAAATTCAAGAATGATCAAAACATTTATACAATCGAGCTAGTATCCGAATAGATATTTTGAACAAAAGAAAAAATTTTATTTTTCTATGAATAATGGTCGATCGTGAATAGTCAGAGTATCGTGAATAAAGTCTTAATATCGTGAATAGTAACTCCGACACCAAAAGATAGAAATTCCACAAAAAACATCTTCACGCTTCATGAATAGTACTTTCGTGAATAAGAACTCGTGAATAAGAATTCATGAATAAGAACTCGTGAATAAGAACTCATGAATAGTAACCCATGAATAAATAACCCCGATATGAAAAAAGTTCCAAATTTGATAAAAACTTCAGATCAACATTTCAATTATAATGATATTGAAGAAATAATATCATTACGAAAAAAAATAATATCCCTTACCTCGAAAGATTAAGACTTAAAATTTAATATACCGGAATAGTCTTTGAAGGAACTTGCACCGCCTAGCAATACTCAAAGTATACTCAAAATACTCACAAGAATACGCTCAAAATATCGAGAGAGAAATAGAGAAAACTTCAGTTTAAATTGTGATTTTCAATTCTAACCTAAGACCCTATTTATAGAAAAATGCTTAGAACACCAAAAGCGAGAAAATTTAATATAATATTAATATAATTATACAAATTTTCCTTAGCCCACCTTTTTGGTCAAAACACCAGCCACACATGTTAATGATGTCCAAAAAAATACAAAAACGTTTTTCTTAACAAAAATAATTTAAACTCCCAAAATCAATTATTTGAAGCTTGAACTTCAATAATTCATAATAAATAGCCCTTTCATCAGAAAATTCGAATCTCATGCATTTTTATAGGAAATTCAATTCTCTACAACTTTTCAGAAGAAAGTTTTTCCAAATTCCAAATAGAAATTGACCGAAATCCACAAACGGGTGATTTTACAAAGCTTATAATCAAATTTCGGTCAAAAATTGTGTCCACCAACACACAAAACATGTGTTAAACATTTAATGCCACAAAATACTCTTCCTCCTCATATACTCATATATCCCACATTCATTGTAAAAATATCACGTTAATATATTATTAAAATAATATATTTAAATGAATTATTTTATCGTAAAAGATAAAATATTAATTTTCAACAATTGTCATTTTAAAATTTTCTCCATCTATATCCACATAAAATCAATATTTTCCTCATCATATAAATCAATAATTAATTATTCACAAATAATATTACGTAATCACAATATTATCGACAACCGTGCGGTTCAGAAAGAGGGGCTTTCCAATAAGAATTTCTTCTTCATGGCAGCGCAATTAGATGACCAAACCTCTCCTTAGGATAACTTTCTAGACATTGCCAATAATGTTATCTAATAATATTATTCGATAATATGAATTATTGCTTCGATAATGAAAAATACCGTGTAATGACAATTATCAAAACAATGCAATATAAAATATCAACGCAGAGAATTATTAACTCAATAAAATAATTTGAGCAAGAATTATCGTAACCATTATTGAGTAGTGCCTTCTTCTACGTAAGAATCAATAATTGGTGCAATACTGGTGTCTTCGTGTTCAACAACGCGTATTAGTGTGTTTTAACCACCGGGTATTCCAACAAAGATAATTCAGAATAACTACGCTGCTATTATTTAAAAACAACTTATATTTGTCGCTTTTCTTCATCCAATCGCTTTCCGTTATGGGGCCCACACATGGTCGCTTGTACCGCATTTAATATTCCCGACAAGCGATTTAATATTCCACGACCAAACGAATATTCCCCGACAACAATGAATATTTTATAACCACTTGCTTATTTTAAAATATTTGCGTATTTAACCCTTAACTATCCACATTAATCAAATCAACCCTTACTATTTCAAAATAATAAATAAAGGAAATTCCTTTTTATTTAAAAAAAAAATTTCGGGGTCTTACAAAAATCATGTTTTAAATATTTTTTGTAACAAAATCAATTAAGACCCAATATTCTGAAACTTCAATAATTCATAATAAATATCCCTTTTATAAAAAAAATCGAATCTTATGTCCATTCCATAGAAAATTTAATTCTCTACAACTTTGTAGATTTAAGTTTTTTCCAAATTCTAAATAAAAATTGATCGAAATTCACATACGGACGATTTTGCAGGCTATAATCAAATTTCAGTCAAAAATGGGGCTCATCAACATGTTTAACATGTGTTTAGCATTTATTGTAACAAAAATACTCTTCCTCCTCGATTACTCATATATCGCACAGTTATTGTAAAAATATCACCATTATTATATTATTATATTATCACATTATATATTTATAATGTAATATAATAATATAGATAAAATATCAATTTTCAACAATTGTCACTTTTTTAAAAATTTCTCCATTTATATCTACATAAAATAAATATTTTTCTTATCATTTTTATCAATAATTAATTATTCACAAATAATATAATCACAATAATGACAACTAGGTCGTTCCTAGGAAATAGGGGGCTTTCCGATAAGGATTTCTCCTTACTGGCGCGTAATTAAATAACCTAACCCATTTCCTCGACAGAACTTTCTAAGCATTGTCAATAATGCTATCTAATAATATTATTCAAATAATATGAATTATTGATCTGATAATGGGGAATACTATGTAGTGACAATTATGGAAATAACAATAATATAAAATATCAATGTAGCAATTATTGAATCAATAAAATAAAATATTGAACAGTAATTACTGTAACAATTATTGAGTAGTGCCTTCTTACGTAAGAATCGATAATTGGTGCAACACCGCGTATTACTGTGTTTTAACCACCGGGTATTCCAACAGTGTTAACGGTAACAACTATGCCGTTATTTATAAAAAACTCATACTTGTCGTTTTCTTCATCCGACAGTTATTCTGTTATGAGGCTCACAAATGGTTGCGCCGTCGTACAAATATTTTCCGACAACAAGAATATTCCACGACAAAATGAATATTTTATAATCACTTGCTTATTTTGTAAACTTTACATATATCACCCTTAACTTTAACTTTTTATCAATCTAGTCATTTACTGAATAATAATTATAAGCAAAAAATTGAATACTTTTTTTTCATAAAATTTGGGGTCTTACAACTACAATCCAGATTTGACCAAAGAAAGATGAAATTAAACTAAAAAATATTTTTAAAATCTGTACATTTTGTGAGTTTTTAGGGTTTTATTATCTATTTGGGGAATAAAATTGAAACTAATCCGTTTGGGTTTTAATATCTATTTTGTGAGTTAATCTAGGCTGATCGATTTCCCGTGTATCCCGCCAGCGGAGAAGGCGTCGGCGCTAGAGGACGAAGAGGAGCTCGACCAAAAGGGTTAATCTGTTTGGGTTTTATTATCTATTTTTATTTTGCTAAATATTTTTTTTGTTGATTATGTAAATGTTGAATCATTAACTGAACCTTTAGTTACTAAATGCTTTAGAGGTTCACCCAAAAACAATGCAAGTGCTTTTCCTAAAGTTTACAAAGTCGTATCCACAAAGACAATACGGCTCTACTTTTTTCATCAGTCAAAAATAAAAAAAAAATTGTGGTGTAGATATTTGAGTTGTTGATGGTGGTGGTTATGGATGATATTGGGTGGTGGCCGGTGGAGATCTCTATGAGGAAGATGAAGTTTTTATTTTATTTATTTATTTTTCTTTCTTTTATCTGAAAAAAGGAATATGGTAATAATAATAATAATCCCTCTATTTCAAAATATTAGATAATTTTATATTTTTAAATTGAAATTAGAATATTTAAAAATTAAAAAAATATGAATTTATTAATTTATATAAATACATTTGTAAGAATTCTTTAGTAATGTATTTATTTGTTATGTATATTAATTTGATTTATATTTTGTTTAACTATTTGTTATAGAATTGAGTATAATTTAATTTAATTAGTTATCCAACTTAACTTCTCTCTCTTGTCGGTATTGTCGCATCCTTATTCTGTTAAATGGTTAACATACATAAACGGCAAAATCACTTTTTGTAAATAATGAATAGTTCAATGAGTTGACTATAAAAAAATCAGTTCGATGATGCATGCTGTGACGCCCCCAAAATAGGTATACATCACATATTCTGAGTCGTCAAATACATGGTACAGAATACAACTACAATCTTTAATATACAACAAGAGAGCTGCGAGTTTTAATACAATTATTGTCTTCAAGACAATATCCACTCTCAGAATAAGTCCTCATTACATTTATTGTCACACTATTTAACAGAATAGCGAGGACTACTAATACTATCATCTGGTCCATCACTCCGCTCCTCGACTCGTCCCGCTTATATTCTCATTTCACGAGAGAATAAAGGTGAAAGAAAAGGTGAGCTCAACTAGCCCAAGAAAAAATTATTATGACTAAGATAATGCGAATAAATTATCATTAGTTCTACAACAATGTTAAACCGATCAAATCAATAGATATCAAGTTTAACTGCAGCGGGACAAGCAATCCATTAAAAGAGTCAAGTAGAAAATAAAATCTCTTTTATGATTTAAAAGGTTTTTCATCACTTTTATCACTGAGACTCAGCTTAATAAATAATTCACATCATCGAATCACCCCTGCACTATGGCCAAGGATATTCTTTAGTATCACGACCACAAATTTCATGCACTACGGGCCAAGGATATTCGTGTATTCATCAATGGTCATGATCATGCCAACAACTGTCCATCAATGCACTACAGGCCAATGAGGACTTTTACCACATCATTTGTAACATTACGGTCATGATTACACCGAATAATCCCTGATCATAATCATACCAAGTCCATCTATGCACTACAGGCCACAGATGACTTTCAAAAAATATATATAAACATGTGGATGATGACAATTATATAAGAACTCAATAAAACAAGTTCACGAATTAATTTATCCAGGAACTAATAATGTCCAAATTGTCAACATGATACTTCTTTGTAGAGTAAAATTCAAGAATGCTCAGAAGAATATTTCCATGAAAAGATATTGGATGAAGCGCAAATATCAAGGATATTCCACTAATTTCATGGAGTATAGAAGTCAAAAGAAATCACCAAGCATGCGGTATACCGCACATGCAGGTTATTCCAACAGAAAACTTTTATAAAGTTATTTGTTTTATTAGACTATAAATAGAATATATAATATTCTATTATGCATAGTATTTGCATAGTAAAATCTTTTTATATAAAACAGAATACTTTTATAAAGTTATTTATTTTATTAGACTATAAATAGAATATATAATATTCTCATTATGCATAAATACTCGCATAGTGTTTGCATAGTAAATTTTTTATATAAAAAATGTAATACTTTTATAAAGTTATTCGTTTTATTAGATTATAAATAGAATATATTATATTTTATTTAAAAGATTTTGTTTTATTAGAATATTTTATTAATAATTTGCATAGTAATTTAATATGGACCGTCTGCTTAAAAAGTAAATCAATCTGACCGTTCATTCATTGAATTAGTTACTATTCACCCATTCTCCTATAAATAAAGCTCATTCCTTCATTATTTCTTACGAATTCACCAAACTATGTATGCAGAAAAACTATAGAGAAAAAGAAAAAAAGTATTCTGCTACTCCATGAAATTAGTGGAATATCTTTGATATTTGCACTTCATCCAGTATCTTTTCATGAAAATATTCTTCTGAGCATTCTTGAATTTTACTCCACAAAGAAGTATCATATTGACAATTTGGACGTTATTGATTCTTGGATAAATTAATTCTTGAACTTGTTTTATTGAATTCTTATATCATTGTCATCATCCTCATGTTTATATTATTTGAAAGTCATCTGGCTTCATAGTGCATAGATGGACTTGGTATGATTATACCGAGGATTAATCGGTATAATCATAATCGTAATGTTACAAATGATGTGGTAAAAGTCCTCATTGGCTCGTAGTGCATTGATGGACAGTTGTTGGCATGATTATGACCATTGATGAATACACGAATATCCTTGGCCCGTAGTGCATGGATAATTTATGGTTGTGATACTAATAAATATTCTTGATAGTAGTGCGGGGGATGATGTGGATTATTTATTAAAAATGAGTCTCGTGATAAAAGTGATGAAAACCTTTTAAATCATAAAAGATAGTAAATTTTATTCTCTACTTGACTCTTTTAATGGATCGCTTGTTAATTTGCAGCTAAACTTGATGTTTGTTATATTTTATCGGTTTAACATCGTTTGAAGGCTAACGATAATTTATTCAAAGATTATCTTAGTCATAATATTTCTTAGTGGGCTAGTTGAGCTCACCTTTTCTTTCACTGTTCTCTTCGTGAAATGAGAACGTGGCGGACGACTAATTGGGAACTGGAGTGATGGTCCAGATGATAGTATTAGTAGTCCCCACTATTCTATGAAATAGTGTGTTAATAAATGTATTGATGACTTATTTTGAGTTTGAATACTCGCCTCAGAAGATAATATTTGTATTAAAACTCACACCATGTCAGATATTTAAGATTGTATTTGTATTTTGTACCATGTATTTGGTGACTCAGAATAGGTGATGTATACCTATTTTGGGGGCGTCACAAGTAAATTAAGAAATTTCTTCAATAAAGAGAGAAATATAAATATAAGCCTAAATTAAAAAAATTTGATTTAACAATAATTAATACTCAATAAGAATTACTATCATATCCTGTGTGCATTATAAATTTGGCTTGTCACGAGTCTTGATGATTTTGTTGGAGCGGGATATGTAGAAACATGCCTCAAGTTTGCTTCAAATCTAATTTCATGTAACATGGTAATTACTGGCTTTCTTCTTGCTTCATTTATCCAGCCATTAAGTAAATTAAAATTAACATATATTTCCTTCGTTCTTTAATATAAATTATTTTAGAAAATTATTTTTGTTACTTAATATAAGTCGTTTGAGAATTTCGAGTAAGCATTAATTGCTTAGTTTTCAATATTACGCTAAGTAATAAATATAACTTTTGTTCTCTCACTATTTTTTGCTCAATAAATAACATTATCTTTTTCTAATTCAAGAACAATATAAAACAATTGATATCATGGCTTAAACTAGGTTTAGGGGTGTCATATATGACCCCCAACCTGGAATTTGAAGCATGTTAATATTAGTTAAATTTAATCTTTGTTATGAGATGGTATTAATTTATTTATTTTTTCATGTTTTTTCACCTATAATAAATTAACAATATTACTATAAGATAAAATAATGTTAAATAAATTTGATAATTAATTAATTAATATTACACTATATGCCTAGCACAACATCTATATTCTCTTTTACAACATGAATTATGTGACACCCCCAAAATATGTATACATCACCTATTCTGAGTCGTCAAATACATGGTACAGAATACAAATACAATCTTTAATATACAACAAGAGAGCTGCGAGTTTTAATACAAATACTGTCTTCAAGATAATATCCACTCTCAGAATAAGTCTTCATTATATTTATTGTCACACTATTTAACAGAATAGTGAGGACTACTAATACTATCATCTGGTCCATCACTCCGTTCCCCGACTCGTCCCAGCTATATTCTTATTTCTTGAAGAGAACAGTGAAAGAAAAGGGTGAGCTCAACTAGCCCAGTAAGAAATATTATGACTAAGATAATGCAGAATAAATTATCATTAGTTTACAATAATGTTAAAATGATCAAATACAATAGAAATCAAGTTTAACTGCAGCGGGACAAGCAATTCATTAAAAGAGTCAAGTAGAGAATAAAATCTACTATCTTTTATGATTTAAAAGGTTTTTCATCACTTTTATCGCTGAGACTCGGCTTAATAAATAATCTACATCATCGAATCACCCCTGTACTACGGCCAATGATATTCTTTAGTATCATGACCACAAATTTCATGCACTACGGGCCAAGGATATTCGTGTATTCATCAATGGTCATGTTCATGCCAACAACTGTCCATCAATACACTACAGGCCAATGAGGACTTTTACCACATCATTTGTAATATTACGGTTATGATTACACCGAATAATCCCTGATCATAATCATACCAAATCCATCTATGCACTACAGGCCACAGATGACTTTCAAAAAAATGTAAACATGAGGATGATGACAATTATATAAGAATTCAATAAAACAAGTTCACGAATTAATTTATCCAGGAACTAATAACGTCCAAATTGCCAACATGATACTTCTTTGTAGAGTAAAATTCAAGAATGCTCGTAAGAATATTTCCATAAAAGATACCGGATGAAGCCTTGAATATAAAGGATATTCCACTAATTTCATGGAGTATAGAAGTCAAAACTTTAACCAACCGAGTATAATAAGGAATGGAATAACAAAAGAAATCACCAAGCATGCGGTGAGCCCGCATACGCAAAGTTATTCCAACATAATAATAAAGATTTTAACCAGTCCGACGTAAACGCATGCATACGATATATTCCAATGAATAATAAACACGGAACCGTGTCCCAAGTAAAAGCATGCAGACGTGATGTTCCAATAGAATAATAAAGATGGAACCAAGTCCGGCGTAAAGCACAGATAAAATGTTCCAATAGAATAATAAATAATGGAATAACAGAAGAATTTTACCAAGTATATGGTAGCCCGCGTATACAAGTTATTCCAACAGAATAATAAATAATGGAATAACAAAAGAATTTCACCAAGTATGCGGTACTTCGCATAAACAGGTTATTCCAATATAATAATAAATAATGAAATAACAGAAGTTCTCTTCATGAAGACGAAAGAAAGAAATAATACCCATTACCTTTGAAAGAAACTGGATATAGGAGTAGTGAGGTAGCAAGCTTCTCTTCTTCTATAGATTTTCTTTCTACAATTTCTCTCTATAATAATTGCTCTATAGCTTTAGTGAATTGGTGAGAAATGAAGGAAGAATGAGCTTCTATTTATAGAAAAATATAGTTTCAATAATTGCACGTTTTGGGGCTCGAAAAATTACAGTACAATACCTCCAACTTTTCCTTTATTTTTAATTTAGTCATGCAAGTATTATCAAACTTGCACCACCTCCCCTAATAGTAAATAATTTGATTCAATAGAAAATCATGTGAATTAATAATTCTAGACATGTGAAAATACGAATTACAGTATAGTACCTCCATCTATACTTCCATTTTTAACTTAGTCATGCAAGTATTATCAATCTTGCACCAACTCCCCTAATAGTAACAAGAATGTGAAACAATAGTATACACATGTGAACAAATAGTTATAATCATGTGAAATAATAGCGATTAATTGCTCATTTATCCTATTAAATACCCATCAATCAATATAACCTCCAGACATCAATTATTATCGAAATAAATGTCGATTTTCACTAACACAAATAATTCCAACACAATGAAACTATTTTATCAAAATATAAATTTTGAAATTTTGAAGTTTGATTTTTCCCGAAAAAAGTCAATCTGTTGACTTTTTCACCAAATAGTAAAACCCAAAAAAATTTTGTGTTTATAATCTATTTTACTAATTTCATCGTTCCTGACTCAAATATCACGTCCGCTCTCCAAATTCAACTCCGAGCACAACTTCAATTTTAATAACATTCATCATTAATATTATAACTCACAATATTTGTCAACCAGGTCGTTCCCAGGAAAGAGGGGGTTTCCAATAAAGATTTCTCCCTATTGGCGCGCAATTAGGTGACCAAACCTCTCATTGATGTAACTTCTGCATATCAGTAAATATTATAATTTAATAATATGAATAACTTTGTCGTATCAATTATTGATTTAATAATATAACATATTATGCAGATGATAATTGTGACAATAATTGAATTAATAATATGAGAGATATGATGCAAAGAATTATCAGAAAGTAATAATTGAGTATAATTGAGTGACTTCTTACGTAAAGCATCAATAATCAATACCGCAATGCTACTATACAACCACGATGATATCGCATTTTTTTACTACCGAAAGTAGTTCAACAAAGATTAATGGTAAAACTTCCATTTGTTATTTTTATATAAAATATTTTTGTCGATTTCTCAATCCGGCTAATAATTCCATTATGGGTCCACTTAATGATTGTCTTGGTCGCATCGAATATTTCCCGACAAAGAATATTCTCCACCAATTGAATATAATATAACAACTTGCATACTTTGCAAAATTTATAAATATTACCCACAACTATAACATTATATTAAATCCACACCATAATATTCAAAAAAAAAACTAAAAATTTCGAGAAATTTAAATCTTTATTCGTAAAATTTGGGATTTTACAATCTCCCCTCCTTATGAAATTTTGCCCTCAAAATTTACGTGCGTACCAAGTATGCCAAACAGATGAGGTCACTTCGTCCGATTCTAACTCTTGAGGTATAACCTTTAAGCGTAGAATATATTCTAGGATTTTTAACAGGCACATCTTCATACGTTAAATATACGTTATCTCGTCCGGTTCTAAATCAATAATATGGTTTGAGTCGTCCATATATTTATGTAACATAGATACGTGAAAAACGTTATGAACACGCGACATACTTGGCGGTAAAACGAGTCTATAAGCCACAGTTCCTACTCGATCGAGGATTTCAAATGGGCCAATTAAATCGAGGGTTGAGATTTCCTCTCTTCATCGATTCTTGCTTCTAGAATAACGCCCTCTTGAACCTTCTTCTTCACATTCATCGACTTCGTATGTAGTTTGGTTTGGCCGGCTTTAACTTTATCAATTAAAGTCGATTCTACTCGTATATTTGTTATCTTCACGTGGGTCCCTAGAGTTTTTAACTCTATCTTCATCATTTGTAAGTTATACGAAATGAGTCTTTGTGTTAACAACATCGCACTCGTAAACGCATACGAACTTCTACTCATCGCATCAGCTACCACGTTCGCTCTTCCACGATGATATTGAATGGTATGATCGTAATCTTCAACAGCTCGAGCCAACATCTTAGGCACATTATACGTTCGTTTTGGGTGGAGAAATATTTAAGGGTTGAAGAAATGGGTTTGTACTGGGGTCAATACAAAATTCGATTTCACGTTTTGGGGTAGGCTAAGAAGTCTTCAAGAATACGCCAGGAAATTTATTAATAATAGAATATCATTCAAAACTGTGACTCTCATCCATGACTTGGATAGTACGTCACATTGATACCTATCATCTTGCCATCGTCATTCACGACATCGCCTACAGAAAGTCTGTCTTCGGTGCATTCCATACAAGGAAGTCAACAACGAAAGGATCGGGGCTCTTTACTTATGGCTTGATATGACAATGATTAACTTTAGTGGTTTGGTTGCTTAAATTCGCATAACAGGTTGGTTAGGAATATGAAAGCTAACAACCTTACGAAAAGCATGATGAGTAGTTAACCAATCAATTTCTAAAATCACATCAAATGCAAGTATTTTCAAAGAGATAAGATCGACATGCAACATGAAAGTGTCAATTTGAATAAAACAAGATTTATAAACAGTGGAGGTAACGAAGGTTTCTGCTAACGAAGTTTCAACCGATAAGTCAAAGTCTAATTTCTTCGAAGTCAAATTTAAACGTTGAGCACAAGTAAGAGAGATAAAAGAATGGGTAGAACCGGTATCTAATAAGGTATAGACTTCGCAATAATTTATAATTAACTAACACGTGCAAACATCGTTCGGGTCACTCGCTTTTTCAGAAGTCACGAAAAACGCCTCCTCAGACTATCGGTTTGACTTTTCCGGGACGACCTTTGGTGCCTCCTTCCCACCGGACTTGTCTTTCTTGAACGACAAAATCGGGCTAGGTGACCTTCTCTTCCACAATTATAACACGCTTTGGATGGCATCGCACGCTTTGACCGATATATCCTCCTCCGCATTTAAAACATATGATAGGTGGTCATTCTCCTTCCTTAACAACGGTCTTTGGTCGACGCCTTCCATCATTGTTGAATTTCCTCTTCTTAAAATGTCCATTTTTATTATTTTGGCCATGATTACCATCGAAGTGGTTACCATTTCTGACATATTGATTCCCTTCACGCTTATTGTCACCATTTCAATGACTGCTGTGACGCCCCCAAAATGAGTCCATTCCATCCAACCCATTCTGAGTCGCCAAATACATGGTACAAAAATAACTACAACTTTATTAATACATTTGTCGTGCAAAATACGACAACATATATACTGTGAGTTTAAATACAATTATTGTCTTCTAGACAATATACATACCCAAATAAATCCTCATCACAATTATTTATACATTATTTTACAAAAATGGTGAGGACTACTAAACAACTCTCTCTGTAACCTTCATTCCATACCCCGACTAAGTACTCGCTACATTCTCGCCTCACGAGAAGAAAAAATGGAACAACAAGGAAAGGGTGAGCTCAACTAGCCCAAGAAGAATATTATGACTAAGATAATATACAACAAATTATCGTTAGTCTTCAATCGGAAAAATCTAATAAAATACAATAGACAACAAATTTTAAATCAATATTCACAAATGAAATAATAATTTATTAGAAGAGTTAAGTAGAGAATGCAAACTACTATCTTCTATATATGAATTTAAAAGTTCATCGTCGATATTTTATCCCCTAACATCAATCAATATATATCCGAATCAAATATTCATCTTTTGCACTACAGTGCCAAAGATATTCATCACCGTCATGTTCATCTAAACACTGCTCATCTTTGCACTACTACTAAAGATATTAATCGACCATCATGTTCATCTCAACACTGCTCATCTTTTGCACTACGGGCCAAAGATATTCATCAAGAAATCATTCATCTTTGCACTACAAAGCCAAAGATATTCAATAATATCATCATTTAGGACCGAGGATGATGAAAAATATTTTAAAGGAAACGAATCCAAAGGAAACAAAAGAACGAATATTAAGGATTCAATTTTAAACAATCCAAGTTCAAAAATACTTCATAAGTAATCGTAGTGGAGTAAAATTCAAGAATGATCAAAACATGGATACAATCAAAGCTAGTATCCATAATAGATATTTTGGACAAAAAGAAGAAATTTCATTTTTATGAATGAATAGTCGTATTCGTGAATAAGGTCGATATCGTGAATAGTGCAGATATCGTGAATAGTAACTCACACCAAAAGATAGAAATTTAACAAAAAACATCATCACGCTTAAGTGAATAGTACTAAAATGAATAGAACTCGTGAATAAGAACTCATGAATAAGAACTCGTGAATAGTAACTCATGAATAAGAACTCATGAATAAGTAACCCCACATGAAAAAGTTCCAAATTTGATAAAAAATTTCAACCAATATTTCTAAGATAATGATATTGAAGAAATAATATCATTTTCGAATAAAATAACATCCTTACCTCGAAAGACAAGAGATTAAATGAAACATAGGATATAGGCTATGACTTGAACTTGCACCGTATAGCAACACTCAAAGTATACTCACAAGAATACGCTCAATATATAGAGAGAAAACTTGATTTAAAATGATTTTCAATTCTAACCTAAAGCACCCTATTTATAGGAAAATGCTTAGAACACCAAAAAGAAAAATTGAATATAATATTAATATAATTATACAAATTTTCCTTAGCCCACCTTTTGGTCAAAAACACCAGCCACACATGTTAAATGATGTCCAAAAAATACAAAAAACGTTTTTCTCAAAATAATTAATTAAAACTCCCAAAAATCAATTATTTCGGAACTCCGGAACTTCAATAATTCATAATAAATAGCTCTTTTATCAGAAAAATTCAAAACCCGCGACTTTCCATAGGAAATTCCATTATCTACAACTTTGCAGAAGGAAGTTTTTCCAAATTCCAAACAAAAATTGACCGAAATCCACAAACGGGTAATTTTACAGGCTATAATCAAGTTTCGGTCAATAATTGTGTCCACCAACACACAAAATATGTGTTAAACATTTAATGCCACAAAAATACTCTTCCTCCTCATATACTCATATATCCCACATTCATTATAAAAATATCACCGTTAATATATTATTAAAATAATATATTTATATGAATGATTTTATCATAAAAAGATAAAATATTAATTTTCAACAACATCTGAATACAAACAAAGTTTATGAGAAATGAGGTATTGACGTATCTCGGGTTTCAAACCTCTTAGAAACATCCGCGTCATTCTCTCCTCATTATCAACCAAATGGGACGAAACCGGACATTTTCGGCAAACTTGGCTTCGTCATCAACACGGTGCCATTATTGTTTTGCTCCGCTTTAATGAACTCTACCTCCTTCATGTGATGAATACTTTCGGTAAAATACTTGTCGTTGAACAGTTCTTGAAACTTCTCCCAAGACATCTTCAGTGCTGCAGGTTGAATACGCTTTACAGATTCCCACCAATAATCTGCCTCTGCCCGCAACATGAAGGTGGTAAAGGGAATCTTTTGCTCCTCGGAACAACCCAAGACATCAAATATCTTGTTGATCTGTTTTATCCACGTCTCTGCCTTAAGTGGTTTTGGCTCTCCAAAAAACTTCGGTGGTCCCAGATCCTTGAACTGCTTAGCGGTGACCGTCCGAGAGTTGCCAGTGTTTCCACCTGCATTTTGGACAGGATCCGCTCTTGTCTGATGTTGCATGAATTGCATGAAGCCTCAGAACATTCCATCGTTCATCATTTGGTCAGTATTATTGTTTGCATGAGGATTGTCGCCTTCCTGATGCACATTGTGACGCCCCAAAAATAGGTATACATCACCTATTCTGAGTCGCCAAATACATGGTACAAAATTCAGATACAAACTTAAATATACAACATGAGCTGTGAGTTTTAATACAATCATTGTCTTCTAGATAGTACACAAACTCAAAATAAGTCCTCAATACATTTATTATCACACTATTTCACAGAATAGTAACGACTACTAATACTATCATCTGTGTGACGCCCCCAAAATTAGGTATACATCACCCATCTTGAGTCGCCACTTACATGGTATGTAATTTAAATACAACTTATTAACATAACTGCTGTGGTACAATACGACATAAATCGTGAGTTTAAATACAAATATCGCTCTACTAGATATTATACAAACTCAAACAAAAGTCCTCATTACAGCTTATTATCACACTATTTTACGTAATAGTGAGGACTACTAATGCTATCTTCAGACCATCACTGCTTCCCCGACTCGTCCCAATTATATTATCATTTCACAAGAGAATAAAGGAAGAAAGGGTGAGCTCAACTAGCCCAAAGAAGAAATATTACGACTAAGATAATGCGAATAAATTATCAATAGTCTTCAATAATGTTAAACCGATAAAATACAATAGACAACCAGCTTTAATCTGCGGCTGAATATCGCAATCCATTAAAAGAGTCAAGTAGAAAATAAAGTCTACTATCTTTTAGGTTTTAAAAGGTTTTTCATCATCATTATAGCCGAGACTCAAATTTTATAAATATTCCACATCATCGAATCACCCCTCGCACTACTACTACCAAGGATATTCTTTAAGATCACGACCACAATTATTCATGCACTCTACGCCAAGAATATTTGTGTATTCATTAATGGTCATGATCATGCCAACAATCGTCCCATCAATGCACTACTACCAATTTGAGGATTTTTACCACATCATTTGTAACATTACGGCCATGATTACACCTAGAATAGTCTCTCGGTCATAATCATACCAAGTCCATCTATGCACTACAAAATGCACGATGACTTTAAAAAAAATATAAACATGAGGATGATGACAATGATATAAGAATTCAATAAAACAAGTTCAAGAATTATTTTATCCAGAATTATTAACGTCCAAATTATCAATATGATCTTGCTTTTGTAGAGTAAAATTCAAGAATGATCGTAAGAATATTTCCATGAAAGATATCGGATGAAACGCAAATATCAAGGATATTCTACTAATTTCATGGAGTATAGAAGTCAAAGTTTTAACCAACCGGGTATAATAAAGAATGGAATAACAAAAGAAATCACCATGCATGCGATAGATCGCATGCATGTGTTATTCCAATGTAATAATAAATAACGGAACCAGTCGTGTGAAATTCACACCATCGGTGATGTTCCAATGTAATAAAGATGGAACCGCATCCTGTAAAAAACACGACGATAGGATATTCCAACGTAATAATAAAGATTTTAACCAGTCCGTGTAAAACACACGCATGTGATGTTCCAATGAATAATAAAGATTTTAACCAGTCCTGTAAAACACATGCATGTGATGTTCCAACAGAATGATAAAGATTTTAACCAGTGTCCTGTAAAACACACATGAATGTGATGTTCCAATGTAATAATAGAAGAATGTCACCAAGTATAGGGTAAACCACTTATACAAGTTATTCCAATGTAATAATAAGCAATGGAATAACAACAGCTTCTTCTTGAATAAGAAAGAATAACACCCTTACATTTGGTAGGAGATTGAATATCGCAGCAGCCAAGTAAGAAAAATACTCTTCTTCTTTCTCTCTTATTCTCTATACTTTCTCTCTATAAATTGAATGAATTAAGTGAAAATAATGAAGCCCTAGCCCTCTATTTATAGAAGATTTCTAGCTTAAGACCGCCAGTGTGTGAAAAGGCAAAGTGGCTTTATTTGGTTTGGCCTTGTAATGTGAAACGACAAGTGGTTCGGGACGACAGAATGTGAAACGACAAGTGGTTCGGACGTCTGGTAAAGGTAATTACTATTATTACGAAGGTAAATACTATCGACGAAGGTAAATACTATTCACAAGGGTAATTACTATCGATTTAAGGTAAATACTATTCACAAGGGTAATTACTATTGACGAAGGTAAATACTATTCACAAGGGTAATTACTATCGACGAAGGTAAATACTATTCACAAGGGTAATTACTATCGATTTAAGGTAAATACTATCAATGAAGAGACTCTTAGATGATGACATATGAGCCCCCCATAAAATAATCAAACTTACCACAAATCATAACACATATTTAATCTTTCAATAATTATTAATCATTTATAACTTGTCGTCTCAATTATTGATTTAATACTATAACATATTATATGATGATACTGTGACAATAATTGAATCAATAATATAAGAGATATGATCAAAGAATTTCTCGTAGCAATAATTGAGCATAAATTTGGTGACTTCTCACGTAAGATCAATAATCAATACCGCAGCTACTACGCAACCACGCCAGACATCGCATTTCTTTTACCACCGGGTAGTTCAACAGCTTTTAATTCAGTAACACCTCCGTAGTTATTTTTATAAAAATATTTTTGTCGCTTTTCTCGATCCGACAATAATGTTGTAGGGTCCACCAATGATTGAGCCATTGTATTTAATATTCCCTAACAAAAGAATATTCCCCACCAAACGAATATTTTATAACAACTTGCATACTTTGCAAAATTTATAAATATTACCCACAACTATAACATTATATCAAATTTATTCCATAATATTCAAAAATAATATTTATAGAAAAATTCATCTTTATTTATAAAAGTCGGGGTCTTACAACCTCCCTTCTTATGAAATTTCACCTCTCGAAATTAGTGGTACGACTGGTATGTCAAGAGGTAAGGATACCTTGATTTCATTTCAGATTCTAACTCCCAAGTCATTTCCTCAACATCGTGGTTCCTCCATAAAACTTTGACTTGAGGTATAACCTTGAGCGCGTAGAATATGTTCTTTCTTATCCAAAATTTGAACAGAACCTCTTCATACGCCAAATCTTCCGCTATTTCGTCCTGGCTTCTAACTCAATAATATGGTTCGGGTCTTTAACATATTTACGTAATATAGATATGTGAAAAACGTTATGAACACGAGACATATTTGGCGGTAAAGTCGAAGTCTATAGGCCACAGCCCTACTCGATCGAGGATTAAAATGGACCGATGAATCGAGGATTAAGTTTTCCTCTCCTTCCAAATCTTGTAACTCCTTTCCATGGAGCAACTCTTAACAACACACGATCTCCTATATCAAATTCCACGTCCTTTCGATGAAGATCAAGATAACTCTTTTGTCGATTTTGTGAGGTTTTTATACGCGTTTGGATCATTTGAATCTTTTCCGTAGTCATACGTACTAACTCCGGTCCCAACAACGTTGCTTTCACCCACCTCATCCCAAAGATACCGAGAACGACACTTTCTTCCATACAATGCTTCGAATGGAGCCATGCCAATACTTGCTGATAACTGTTGTTGTAGGAAAACTCCACCAATGGTAAGAACTTGTCCCAACTCCCCTGAAATCAAGGACACGTAGTCTTAATAGATCTTCAAGAGTTTGAATAGTCCTCTCCGATCGTCCGTCCGTCTGAGGATGATATGCCGAGCTAAATCGTAAGTCTGTGCCCATAGCTTTTTGCAAACTAACCCAAAATCGTGAAGTGAATCTTGGGTCTCGATCGAAAACTATGGACACGGCATACCATGCGCTTACAATCTCATTTATGTACATACGAGCAAGACGTTCAAGTGTATAAGTTTCTCGATCGGTAAAGAAATGAGCGACTTGGTCAATCTATCAACAATGACCCAAATCGCATCAATGCCTTGAGAAACCTTAGGAAGACCGTGAATTGAAATCCATGGTAATGTGCTCCCACTTCCATTCGGAATTTCAAGTGGTTGCAATGGACCTTTTGTACTTGATGCTCCGCTTTAACTCGCTGACAAGTTAGACACCTTGAGATAAAAAATATTATCTCTCTCTTCATATTGCTTCCACCAAAATGTATAACGAATATCACGATACATTTTGGTACTCCCGTGATGGATTGCAGATGGTGTGTTTATGCGCCTCCATCATGATATTATACTTTAAATCGTAATCGTTAGAACACAAAGTCCGGAGTTGACTCAAGTTTTCCTTCTTCATCGATTCTTGCTTCCTTGATAAGAGCACCTTCAGACTTTTCTTCCTCATACGATCACCCGTACTCCGTGTCCAGTAGCTTGAGCGCCTTTAACTTTATCAATTAAAGTCGGTTCTACTCAGTATACTCGTTGTCATCACATGCGTCCCTAGAGTCTTTAATTCTATCTCCATCCTTTGCAAGTCACACAAAATGGGCCTTTATTGACATTATCGCACTTGTACTTGCATATGATTTCCTACTCAATGCGTCACCTACCACGTTTGCTTTTCCAGATGGTATTGGATGGTATGATCATAATCTTTCAACAGCCTTCAAGCCAACGTCGTTGTCGTGACATGTTGAGTTCCTTTTAAGTGAAGAAATATTTGAGGCTTTTATGATCCGTAAAGATCTCCAATTTCTCCCCATACAAGTAATGCCTCCACATTTTAAGTGAAGATAATAACGCTAACTCTAGATCATGAGTAGGATAATTCCTCTCATATTCTTTGAGTTGTCGCGAGGCATAAACTATAACTTTTCCATGTTGCATAAGAACACATCCCAACCCTTTGCTCAAGCATCATCAGTAGATGACAAATCCTCTCCGAGCGGATGGTATTGTCGAATCGGTGCCAAATAAGTCTCCTCTCGAGTTCTTGAAAACTCTTCTCAAATTCTTCGCCCAACCGAACTTTGTATCTTTCCGAGTCACCGAGTCAATGGAATAGCGATTCGAGAAAATCCTTCCATGAATCTCCGATAATAACCAAATAAACCGAGAAAGCTACGTTACTTGATGGCCATCGATTTAGGTTGTTCCCACTTTGAATAGCTTCAATCTTTCTTTGGGTCAATGATATTCCATGACTTGATACCACGTGCCCAAGGAATGCTACTTCTTCAAGCCGAACTCGCATTTCTTCAACTTGGCATAAAGCTTATATTCACGAAGCTTTTGGAGTGTCGACCTCAAGTGTTGCTCATGATCTTCACGGCTTTTGGAATAAATAAGGATGTCATCAATAAAGACGACCACAAAGTGATCTAAATATTCCTCGAATACTTGGTTCATCATATCCATGAAGGCAAAGAGGAGCATTAGTCAATCCAAAGGACATGACTAGGAATTCATAATGCCCGTCTCGAGTTCCGAAAGCCGCCTTTTGGAATGTCACGGTTCTAATCTTCAATTGGTGATATCCTAACGAAGATCAATCTTTGAAAAGAATTTGGCTCCTTGCAATCGGGTCAAACAGTCATCAATACGTGGCAATGGATACCTATTTTTGATGGTGACGTGATTCAACTCCCGATAATCAATACAAAGTCGCATACTCCCATCTTTCTTCTTCACGAATAGTAACAGAGCACCCCAAGGAGAAGTACTAGGGACGAATAAAGCCAATGTCTAACAATTCCTCGCATTGGGTCTTTAACTCCACGAAGTTCAATAGAGCCATTCGATATGGGGCTTTGGAAATAGGTTTTGTCACCGGGTTCAAGGTCGATACAAAATTCAATTTCACGCCTGGGGTAGGCGGGGAAGTTCTTCTGAGAATACGTCGGAAATTTATTAACAATAGGAATATCGCTTAAAAAGGCGATTTATTTTTATTTAAATCGTGACATGAGCTAAGAAAGCTTGACATCCGTTTTTCAATAAACGAATAGCTTTATGGCTTGAGATGACCGTGATTGATTTTAATGGTTTGGTCGTTTGAATTCGCATAATAGGTTGATTAGGAATATGAAAGCTAACAACCTTACGAAAAACAATCAATTTTTGCATGATAAGTAGTTAACCAATCAATCCCTAGAATCACGCTCAAATGCAAGTATTTTAATGAAATAAGATCGACAGTAATGTGAGAGTACCGATTTGAACCAAACAAGACTTATAAACAAAGGGATGTAATGAAGGTTTCTCCCAACGGAGTTTCCACAGATAAGTCAAAGTCTAATTTCTCCAGAGTCAAATTTAATCGATGAGCGCAAAGTAGGAGAAATAAAAGAATGGGTAGAACCCAGATCAAATAAAGTATAGACTTCATTAGAGTTTATGATAAGCTTACCCGTGATGACCTCATTCGGATTCCTTGCTCTTTGGGAGGTCACAACAAATGCTCTCCTCAGACTAACGGGTTTTGAATTTTCCGGGATGGCCTTTGGTGCCTCCATCCTAAATTTAATTTTGTCTTGAGAACGACAAAAAATCGAGCTAAGTGACCTTCTTCCACAATTATAACATGCTTTGACGGCATGACGCAGCTGATTGATGATGTGTCCTCTCTCCGCATTTGAAGCATATGATAGTGGTCTTTCTCCTTCCTTAACAATGGGTGCTTGTGTTATGCGTCTTTCCATCATTGTTGAATCTCCTTTTCTTGAAATGTCCATTCTTATTGTTTTGACCTCGATTACCACCGGCGTGGTTACTATATCCGCCTGCTGATTCCTCCACGCTTGTTGTCACCGCCTCGATGACTATTCTCACCGGTATTATAATTTTGCTTACCGTTTCTTTTTAGTTGCGTTAACTCATTATCGCTACTCCACTAATCGAGCCCTATTTACAACATCTCAATACAAACACGCTTTATGAGAAATAAGATGTTGACGTATCTCCGGCTTCAAACCTCTTAAAACATTCGCGCCATTCTCTCTTCATTATCCACCAGTGGGGACGAAACCGTGATAACTCCGCAAATTTTGCCTCGTATCATGACACCTGGCCATATTGTTTTGTTCCAACTTGATAAACTCCACCTCCTTCATGTGGCGAATACTTTCGTGAAAGTATTTGTCGTTGAATGCCTCTGAACTTCTCCCAAGATATCTTCAAGACAATTTGGTTGAGTACGCTTTCTACCGATTCCCACCAAAGAATCCTCCTCCACAAACAACATAAAGGCGTAAAGGGAACCTTTGCTCCTCGGAGCATCCCAAGACATCAAATATCTTGTAATCTGCTTTATCCATGCTTCCGCCAAGTGGTTTTGCTCTCCCTTAAACTCCGGTGGTCCCAGCTCCTTAAATTGTTTAATGCGGACCGCCGAGAGTTTTCCGTGTTTCCACCTACGTTTTGGGACAGAGTCGCTCTCGCTTTCTTGTTGCATAAATTGCATAAAGCCTCTCGAACATTTGATCATTCATCATTTGGTCGGTGTTGTTGTTGTTTGTGAGGATTGTCGCCTTCGATGCACATTATCCTCGATTATTGATATGTGGAATCAACAATCGCTCAAGCTCCATTGCTATTCTCAACATTCTCGGATGTCATTTTCGACATCTCGCCACAAAACAAAAGGTTAATTGACACGTAACAAATTATCCTTATCTTCCCACCAACCAATAAAATAAACACATAAACTTAGGTAGGTCATACTAAAGCGAAGTATTCCCCCTCTCCCTCCTAGTACTATTCTCACATCTTAGCCGGATCACATCCCTAAGCTCGATACCAACCGTGATGCCCCAAAATTAGGTATACATCACCCATCTTGAGTCGCCACTTACATGGTATGTAATTTAAATACAACTTATTAACATAATCATCGTATGCAATACGACATAAATCGTGAGTTTAAATACAAATATCGCCTACTAGATATTATACAAACTCAAACAAAAGTCCTCATTACGATTATTATCACACTATTTTTACGTAATAGTGAGAACTACTAATGCTATCTTCGTGACCATCACTGCTTCCCAGACTCGTCCCCAAATTTATATTATCATTTCCTCAGAGAGAATAAAGGAAAGAAAGGGTGAGCTCAACTAGCCCAAGAAGAAATATTATGACTAAGATAATGCGAATAAATTATCAATAGTCTTCAATAATGTTAAACCGATAAAATACAATAGACAACCGGTTTAATCTGCAGCTTGAATATGCAATCCATTAAAAGAGTCAAGTAGAAAATAAAAGTCTACTATCTTTTAGGTTTTAAAAGGTTTTTCATCGCTGTTATAGCGAGACTCAACTTTAATAAATATTCCACATCATCGAATCACCCTCGCACTACTACCAAGTATATTCTTTAAGATCACGACCACAATTATTCATGCACTACGCCAAGAGAATATTTGTGTATTCATTAATGGTCATGATCATGCCAACAATCGTCCATCAATGCACTACTACCAATCGAGGATTTTACCACATCATTTGTAACATTACTATTCATGATTACACCGAATAGTCTCTCTCGTCATAATCATACCAAGTCCATCTATGCACTTTCATGTGCCACGTATTTACTTTAAAAAAATATAAACATGAGGATGATGACAATGATATAAGAATTCAATAAAACAAGTTCAAGAATTATTTTATCCAGGAATTATTAACGCCCAAATTATCAATACGATATCTGCTTGTTTTGTAGAGTAAAATTCAAGAATGATCGTAAGAATATTTCCATGAAAAGATATCGGATGAAACGCAAATATCAAGGATATTCTACTAATTTCATGGAGTATAGAAGTCAAAGTTTTAACCAACGGGTATAATAAAGAATGGAATAACAAAAGAAATCACCATGCACGCGATAGAATCGCATGCATAAGTTTATTCCAATGTAATAATAAATAACGGAACCAGTCGTGTGAAATTCACACCATCACAGGATGTTCCAATGAGAATAATAAAGATGGAACCCGGATCCGTGTAAAACACATGAGATAGGATATTCCAATGTAATAATAAAAAATTTTACCCAGTCCTGTAAAACACATGCACGTGATGTTCCAACAGAATAATAAAAAAAGATTTTAACCAGTCCTGTAAAACACACGCATGTGATGTTCCAACAGAATGATAAAGATTTTAACCAGTCCTGTAAAACACACGCATGGATGTTCCAATGTAATAATAGAAGAATGTCACCAAGTATAGGGTAAACCACTTATACAAAGTTATTCCAATGTAATAATAAGCAATGGAATAACAACAGCTTCTCTTCATGAATAAGAAAGAATAACACCCTTTACATTTGGTAGGAGATTGAATACCGCAAAGAAGGTGTAAGTAACAAAATACTCTTCTTCTTTCTCTCTTATTCTCTCTATACTTTCTCTCTCTATAGCTCAATGAATTCGTGAAAAATAATGAAGCCCTAGGCCTCTATTTATAGAAGATTTCTAGCTTAGCACTGCCGCAGTGAAAAGCGCAAGTGGCTTGACGAATCGGTTCGACGCCAGTAATGTGAAACGACAAGTGGTTCGACGCTTGTAATGTGAAACGACAAGTGGTTCGACGTCTGGTAAAGGTAATTACTATTAACGAAGGTAAATACTATCGACGAAGGTAAATACTATTCACAAGGGTAATTACTATCGACAAAGGTAAATACTATTCACAAGGGTAATTACTATCGATTGCCGAAGGTAATTACTATCGATTTGAAGGTAAATACTATTCACAAGGGTAATTACTATCGACGAAGGTAAATACTATTGATGAAGAGACTCTTAGATGATGACATATAGAGCCCCCATAAAATAATCAAACTTACCACAAATCATAACACATATTTAATCTTTCAATAATTATTAATCATTTATAACTTGTCGCCTCAATTATTGATTTAATACTATAACATATTATACGTATTGATAATCGTGACAATAATTGAATCAATAATATAAGAGATATGATGCGTGAATTCATCAGAGTAATAATTGAGCATAGTGAGTGACTTCTCACGTAAGCATCAATAATCAATACCGCGTGCTACTACGCAACCACGCCAGACATCGTATTTTTTTACCAATTAGTAGTTCAACAGCTTTTAATTCGGTAACACCTCCGCCAGTTATTTTTATAAAAATATTTTTGTCGCTTTTCTCAATCCGATAATAATGTTGTGGGGTCCACCAATGATTGAGCCATCAGTATTTAATATTCCCTAACAAAAAGAATATTCCCCACCAAACGAATATTTTATAACAACTTGCATACTTTGCAAAATTTATAAATATTACCCACAACTATAACATTATATCAAATTTATTCCATAATATTCAAAAATAATATTTATAGAAAATTCATCTTTATTTATAAAAGTTTGAGTCTTATAATCTGGTCCATCACTCCGCTCCCCGACTCGTCCCATCTCATTTCACAAGAGAATAAAGAAAAGGTGGAGCTCAACTAGCTTAAGAAGAGATATTATGACTAAGATAATGCAAAATAAATTATCATTAGTCTACAACAATGTTAAACCGATAAAATACAATAGACATCAAGTTTAATCAAGAATGGACAAGCAATCCATTAAAAGAGTCAAGTAGAGAATAAAATCTACTATCTTTTATGATTTAAAAGGTTTTTCGTCACTTTTATCGCCGAGACTCACTCGACAATAAATAATCCATATCATCGAATCACCCCCTCACTACTACTGAAGAGGATATTCTTTAGTATCACGATCACAAATTATCCATGCACTACGGGCCAAGGACATTCGTGTATTCATCAATAGTCATGATCATGCCAACAACTGTCCATCAATGCACTACAGGCCAATGAAGACTTTTACCACATTATTTGTAACATTACGGTTATGATTACATCGAATAATCCCTGGTCATAATCATACCAAGTTCATCTATGCACTACAGGCCACAGATGACTTTCAAAAAAAATATAAACATGAGGATGATGACAATGATATAAGAATTCAATAAAACAAGTTCAAGAATTAATTTGTCCAAGAACCAATAACGTCCAAATTGTCAACATGATACTTCTTTGTAGAGTAAAATTCAAGAATGCTCATAAGAATATTTCCATGAAAAGATACTGGATGAAGCGTAAATATCGAGGATATTCCACTAATTTCATGGAGTATAGAAGTCAAATCTTTAATCAACTGAGTATAATAAAGAATGGAATAATAAAAGAAATCACCATGCATGCGGTATTTGACAGATGAAAGTTATTTCAATGAAATAATAAATAATCGGAACCGAGTCGGTGAAATTACGCATGACCGGCGATGTTCCAATGTAATAATAAAGAATGAAATAACAACAGAAATCACCATATATGCGGTACTTCACATAGACAGGTTATTCCAACAGAATAATAAGTAACGGACCAGGTCCGACGTAAAATGTAAGACCCCAGCTTTTATAAATAAAGATGAATATTATTTTTGAATATTATGGAATAAATTTGATATAATGTTATAGTTGTGGGTAATATTTATAAATTTTGCAAAGTATGCAAGTTGTTATAAAATATTAGTTTGGTGGGGAATATTCTTTTGTTAGGGAATATTAAATGCAACGACTCAATCATTGGTGGACCTACAAATGTAATTATTGTGTCGGATTGAAAAAACGACAAAATATTTTATAAAAATAACGGCGCGGAGGTGTTACCGTTAAAAGCTGTTGAACTACCCGGTGGTAAAAGTGCGATGTCGTGTGGTTGCAAGTAGCCACCGGTATTGATTATTGATCTTTACGTGAGAAGTCACTCACCTATGCTCGATTATTGCTCACGATAATTCTTTGCATCATATCTATTATATTATTGATTCAATTATTGTCACAAATTATCATACATATAATATATGTTATAGTATTAAATCAATAATTGAGACGACAAGTTATAAATGATTAATAATTGTTAAAAGATTAATTATGTGTTGATGAAAAATAAAATGATTGGTGGTAAGTTTGATTATTTTATGGGGGCTCGTATATGTCATCATCTAAGAGTCTCTTCGTCATAGTAATTACCCTTGTGAATAGTATTTACCTTCGTCGATAGTAATTACCTTCGTCAATAGTAATTACCCTTGTGAATAGTATTTACCTTAAATCGATAGTAATTACCTTCGTCGATAGTAATTACCCTTGTGAATAGTATTTACCTTCGTCGATAGTATTTACCTTCGTTAATAGTAATTACCTTTACCGGACGTCGAACCACTTGTCGTTTCACATTCTGAGCGTCGAACCACTTGTCGTTTCACATTACAAAGCGTCAAACCATTCGTCAAGCCACTTGCCTTTTCACACTAAGCGGTGCTTAAAGCTAGAAATCTTCTATAAATAGAGGCTAGGGCTTCATTATTTTCACGAATTCATTCAAGCTATAGAGAGAGAAGTATAGAGAATAAGAGAGAAAGAAGAAGAGTATTTTATTACTACACCTTCAGCGATATTCAATCTCTACCAAAAGGTAAGGGGTGTTATTCTTTCTTATTCATGAAGAGAAGCTGTTGTTATTCCATTGCTTATTATTCATTGAATAACTCTTTTGTATCTGCCATTTACCTATACTTGGTGACATTCTTCTTATTACATTGGAACATCCATGCATGCGCTTTCTGCGGGACTGGTTCCGCTTTTTATTATTATTCTGTTGGAACATCCATGCATGTGTTTTACAATTTGACACGGTTCCGCCTTTTATTATTCTGGAATATCCATTCATGTATGTTTTACACGGATGCTGTTCCATCTTTATTATTCTGGTTGAACATCCCGCTTGTGAATTTCACCCCTGTTCCGTTATTTATTATTCATTGGAATAACTCCGCATCTGGTTTATCGCATGCGCATGGTGATTTCTTTTGTTATTCCATTCTTTATTATACCCAAATAAGTTAAAACTTTGACTTCTATACTCCATGAAATTAGTGGAATATCCTTGATATTTGCATTTCATCCAAAGATCTTTCATGAAAATATTCTTCGATCATTCTTGAATTTTACTCTACAAAACAAGATCATATTGATAATTTGGACGTTAATAATTTCCTAATAAAATAATTCTTGAACTTGTTTTATTGAATTCTTATATCATTGTCATCATCCTCATGTTTATATTTTTTTAAAGTCATCTCGTGCCTCAGTAGCATATGATGGACTTGGTATGATTATGACACTGTGAGACTATTCTTGTAATCACGACCGTAATGTTACAAATGATGTGGTAAAAAATCTCAATGTCGTGTAGTATCGATGGATAAATTGTTGCGTATGATCATGACCATTAATGAATACACAAATATTCTTGGGGTCAGTGCATGAATAATTGTGGTCGTGATACTAAAGAATATCCTCGTCAGAAAAGGCAAGGGTGATTCGATGATGTGGAATATTTATTAAAGCTTAGTCTCAAATATAACAAAGGATGAAAACCTTTTAAAACCTAAAAGATAGTAGACTTTATTTTCTACTTGACTTTTTAATGGATCGCTTATTCACCGCAGCTTAAACTGGTTTGTCTATCAGATTTTATCGCTTTAACATTGTTGAAGACTATTGATAATTTATCCTGCATTATCTTTGTGACGCCCCCAAAATTAGGTATACATCACCCATCTTGGGTGACACTTACACATGGTGCGTAATTTAAATACAACTTATTAACATAAGCGTAAGTATACAATACGACATAAAGCGTGAGTTTAAATACAAATATCGCCTACTAGATATTATACAAACTCAAACAAAAAGTCCTCATTACGATTATTATCACACTATTTTACGAAATAGTGAGGACTACTAATGCTATCTTCGGGACCATCACTCGTTTCCCTCGTCCCGGCTATATTATCATTTCACGAAAGAAAAGGTGAAAGAAAGGGTGAGCTCAACTAGCCCAAAGAAGAAATATTATGACTAAGATAATGCGAATAAATTATCAATAGTCTTCAATAATGTTAAACTTATAAAATACAATAGACAACCGGTTTAATCTGCGGTGAATATCTGATCCATTTAAAAGAGTCAAGTAGAAAATAAAGTCTACTATCTTTTAGGTTTTAAAGGTTTTTCATCATTTGTTTTATAAATGAGACTCGACTTTAATAAATATTTCACATCATCGAATCACCCACACTTTTCTGCCGAGGATATTCTTTAAGATCACGACCACAATTATTCATGCACTACGGGCCAAGAATATTTGTGTATTCATTAATGGTCATGATCATGCCAACAACTGTCCATCAATGCACTACTACCCTTTGAGGATTTTTATCACATCATTTGTAACATTACGGTCATGATTACACCGAATAGTCTCTCCAATCATAATCATACCAAGTCCATCTACACACTTCTACAAGCCGCAGATGACTTTCAAAAAATATAAACATGAGGATGATGACAATGATATAAGAATTCAATAAAACAAGTTCAAGAATTATTAACGTCCAAATTATCAACATGATCTTTGTTTTGTAGAGTAAAATTCAAGAATGATCGGAAGAATATTTCCATGAAAAGATCTTTGGATGAAACGCAAATATCAAGGATATTCTACTAATTTCATGGAGTATAAAGTCAAAGTTTTAACCAACTCGGGTATAATAAAGAATGGAATAACAAAAAAATCACCATGCATGCGATAGAATCGCATGCAGACGTGTTATTCCAACGAATAATAAATAACGGAACCGTGTCGTGAAATTACACCCGAGATGTTCCAACGAGTAATAATAAAGATGGAACCAGATCCGTGTAAAACACACGATAGATATTCCAACGAATAATAAAGATTTTAACCAGTGTCCTGTAAAAACACACGATGAGATGTTCCAACAGAATAATAATAAAGATTTTAACCAGTCCGGTGTAAAACACACACGATGTGGATGTTCCAATGAATAATAATAAAGAGCGGAACCGGTCCGTGTAAAACACACCACGATGTGATGTTCCAACAGAATAATAATAAAGAGCGGAACCGTGTCCCATGTAAAACACACGATGTGGATGTTCAAATGAATAATAGAAGAATGTCACCAAGTATAGGGTAAACCACTTATACAGTTATTCCAATGTAATAATAAGCAATGGAATAACAATAGTTCTCTTCATGAATAAGAAAGAATAACACCCTTACATTTGGTAGGAGATTGAATCTTTAAGGCGGTGTAGTAACAAAATACTCTTCTTCTTTCTCTCTTATTCTCTCTATACTTTCTCTCTCTATAGCTTGAATGAATTAAGTGAAAATAATGAAGCCCTAGGCCTCTATTTATAGAAGATTTCTAGCTTAGCACTCGCCATGTGAAAAGCGCAGTGTGCTTCATGTAATTGGTTTGGCGCTTTGTAATGTGAAACGACAAGTGGTTCGGCGCTTTGTAATGTGAAACGACAAGTGGTTCGACGTCTGGTAAAGGTAATTACTATTAACGAAGGTAAATACTATCGACGAAGGTAAATACTATTCACAAGGGTAATTACTATCGACGAAGGTAATTACTATTGACGAAGGTAAATACTATTTACAAGGGTAATTACTATTGACGAAGGTAATTACTATTGTGAAGGTAAATACTATCGATGAAGAGACTCTTAGATGATGACATATGAGCCCCCATAAAATAATCAAACTTACCACAAATCATTTTTTTTTCATCAACACATATTTAATCTTTCAACAATTATTAATCATTTATAACTTGTCGTCTCAATTATTGATTTAATACTATAACATATTATACGAGATGATCTTGTGACAATAATTGAATCAATAATATAAGAGATATGATCGCAAAGAATTATCAGTAGTAATAATTGAGCACAAATGAGTGACTTCTCACGTAAGCATCAATAATCAATACCGCGGTGTGTCTACTTGTCTACGCCAGACATTCGCATTTTTACCACCGGGTAGTTCAACGGTTTTAACGGTAACACCTCCGCCGTTATTTTTATAAAATATTTTTGTCGTTTTCTCAATCCGAAATAATAATTACGCTATGGGGTCCACCAATGATTGAGCCATTATATTTAATATTCCTAACAAAAGAATATTCCCGACCAAACGAATATTTTATAACAACTTGCATACTTTGCAAAATTTATAAATATTACCCACAACTATAACATTATATCAAATTTATTCCATAATATTCAAAAATAATATTTATAGAAAAATTCATCTTTATTTATAAAAGTGGGGTCTTACTGACCTCCCTTCTTATGAAATTTAAGCCCTCGAAATTAGGGTGCGTACGACAGTATGTCGAAGAGGTAAGGATACCTTGATTTCATTTCGATTCTAACTCCCAAGTCATTTCCTCAACATCGTGGTTCCTCCACAAAACTTTGACTTGAGGTATAACCTTGGGCGTAGAATATGTTCCTTCTTATCCAAAATTTGAACAGAACCTCTTCATACGTCAAATCTTCCGCTATTTCGTCCGGGTTCTAACTCAATAATATGGTTCGGTCTTTCACATATTTACGTAACATAGATATGTGAAAAACGTTATGAACACGAGACATATTTGGCGAAGCGAGTCATAGGCCACGCCCTACTCGATCGAGGATTAAAATGGACCGATGAATCGAGGGTTAAGTTTTCCTCTCTTTCCAAATCTTGTAACTCCTTTCCATGGAGCAACTCTTAACAACACATGATCTCCTATATCGAATTCCACGTCCTTTCGATGAAGATCAGCATAACTCTTTTGTCGATTTTGTGAGGTTTTTATACGTTGTCGGATCGTTTGAATCTTTTCCGTAGTCATACGTACATCAACTCCGGTCCCAACAACGTTGCTTCACCCACCTCATCCCAAAGATCTTCGAGAATCGACACTTTCTTCCATACAACGCTCGAATGGAGCCATGCCAATACTTGCTTGATAAGCTGTTGTTGTAGGAAAACTCCACCAATGGTAAGAACTTGTCCCAACTCCCTTGAAATCAAGGACACGAGTCTTAATAGATCTTCAAGAGTTTGAATAGTCCTCTCCGATTGTCCGTCCGTCGAGGATGATATCTTAGAAGCTAAATCGTAAAATCCGTGCCCATAGCTTTTTGCAAACTAACCCAAAATCGTGAAGTGAATCTTGGGTCTCGATCGTAAACTATGGATACTTAGGCATACCATGCGATCTTACAATCTCGTTTATGTACATACTGAGCAAGACGTTCAAGTGTATAAGTTTCTCGTATCAGTAAGAAATGAGCGGACTTGGTCAACCTATCAACAATGACCCAAATCGCATCAATGCCTTGAGAAACCTTAGGAAGGCCGAATTGAAATCCATGGTAATGTGCTCCCACTTCCATTCGGAATTTCAAGTGGTTGCAATGGACCTTTTGGTACTTGATGCTCCACTTTAACTCGTTGACAAGTTAGACACCTTGAGATAAACAAATTTATCTCTCTCTTCATATTGCTCCACCAAAATGTATGAGCGAATATCATGATACATTTTGGTACTCCCGAGATGGATTGCAAATGGTGTGTTGTGTGCCTCCATCATGATATTATACTTTAAATCGTGGTCGTTAGGAACACAAAGTGCGGAGTTGACTCAAGTATTCCTTCTTCATCGATTCTTGCTTCCTAAGATAGCACCTTCTTGCACTTTCTTCCTCATACGCATCGACTCCGTGTCCGTAGCTTGGCGACTTTAACTTTATCAATTAAAGCTCTCGGTTCTACTCAGTATACTCGCTATCATCACACGCGTCCTCAGAGTCTTTAATTCTATCTCCATCCTTTGCAAGTCACACAAAAAATGGGCCTTTCGTTGACAATATCGCTTTCGCACTTGCGTATGATTTTTTCTACTCAATGCGTCGGCTACCACGCTCGCTTTTCCGGGATGGTATTGGATGGTATGATCATAATCTTTCAACAGTTCAAGCCAACGTCGTTGTCGCATGTTGAGCTCCTTTTGAGTGAAGAAATATTTGAGGCTTTTATGATCCGTAAAAGATCTCCACTTTCTCCCCATACAAGTAATGCCTTCAAATTTTAAGTGCAAAGATATAATTGCCAACTCTAGATCATGAGTAGGATAATTCCTCTCATATTCTTTGAGTTATCGCGAGGCATAAACTATTACTTTTCCATGTTGCATGAGAACACATCCCAACCTTTTGCCAAGCATCATCAGTAGATGACAAATCCTCCGAGCCGGATGGTATTGTCGAGCAGTCTTTGAAATAAGTCTCCTCTTGAGTTCTTGAAAACTTTTCTCACATTCTTCGCTCCAACCGAACTTTGTATCTTTCCGAGTCAATGAGTCAATGGAATAGCGATTCGAGAAAATCCTTCCACGAATCTCCGATAATAACCAAATTAAACCGAGAAAGCTACGTGCTTCGTCATCGATTTAGGTTGTTCCCGACTTTGAATAGCTTCAATCTTTCTTTGGGTCAACAGATATTCCATGACTTGTTACCATCGTGCCCAAGGAATGCTACTTCTTCTGCCGAACTCGCATTTCTTCAACTTGGCATAAAGCTTATATTCACGAAGCTTTTGGAGTGTCGACCTCAAGTGTTGCTCATGATCTTCACGGCTTTTGGAATAAATAAGGATGTCATCAATAAAGACGACCACAAAGTGATCTAAATATTCCTTGAATACTCGGTTCATCATATCCATGAAGGCGGCGGGAGCATTAGTCAATCCAAAGGACATGACTAGGAATTCATAATGCCCGTCTCGAGAGTTACGGCCGTCTTTGGAATGTCGTGGTTCTAATCTTCAATTGGTGATATCCTAACGAAGATCAATCTTTGAAAAGAATTTGGCTCCTTGCAACCGGGTCAAACAGTCATCAATACGTGGCAATGGATACCTATTTTTGATGGTGACATGATTCAACTCCCGATAATCAATACAAAAAGTCGCATACTCCCATCTTTCTTCTTCACGAATAGAAACAGAGCACCCCAAGGAGAAGTACTAGGGACGAATAAAGCCAATGTCTAACAATTCCTGCAGTTGGGTCTTTAACTCCACGAAGTTCAATAGAAGCCATTCGATATGGGGCTTTGGAAATAGGTTTTGTCTGGGTTCAAGGTCGATACAAAATTCAATTTCAAGCTCTGGGGTAGGCAGGGAAGTTCTTGGGGAATACGTCGGAAATTTATTAACAATAGGAATATCGTTTAAAACGGCGTATTTTATTTAAATCACGTGACATGAGCTAAGAAAACTTGACATCCGCTTTTCAATAAACGAATAGCTTTATGGCTTGAGATGACCGTGATTGATTTTAATGGTTTGGTCGTTTGAATTCGTGATAATAGGTTGATTAGGAATATGAAAGCTAACAACCTTACGAAAACAATCAATTTTGCATGATAAGTAGTTAACCAATCAATCCCAGAATCACGTCAAATGCAAGTATTTTTAATGAAATAAGATCGATGAGTAATGTGAGGGTACCGATTTGAACCAAACAAGACTTATAAACGAGTGGATGTAATGAAGGTTTCTCCCAACGAGTTTCCACAGATAAGTCAAAGTCTAATTTCTCCTGAGTCAAATTTAATCGATGAGCGCAAGTAGGAGAAATAAAAGAATGGGTAGAACCGGTATCAAATAAAGTATAGACTTCATTAGAGTTTATGATAAGCTTACCCGTGATGACCCCATTCGGATCCTTGCTCTTTGGGAGGTCACAACAAATGCTCTCCTTGCACTACCTGGTTTTGAATTTTACGGGATGGCCTTTGGTGCCTCCATCCTAGCTTGAATTTGTCTTCTGTGAAACGACAAAATCGAGCTAAGTGACCTTCTCTTCCACAATTATAACATGCTTTGGACGGCATGACGCAGCTTGGATGATGTGTCCTCTCCTCCGCATTTGAAGCATATGATAGGTGGTCTTTCTCCTTCCTTAACAATGGGTCTTTGGTCTTGACGTCTTTCCATCATTGTTGAATCTCCTTTTCTTGAAATGTCCATTCTTATTGTTTTGGCCTACGATTACCACCGTGGTTACCACCATATCGGCTTTGTTGATTCCTCCACGCTTGTTGTCACCGCCGATGACTATTCTCCATTGGTATTATAATTTTGCTTACCGCTTCTTTTTAGTTAAGGTTGACTCATTATCGCGCTCCACTAATCGAGCCCTATTTTACAACATCCGAATACAAACACAGTTTATGAGAAATAAGATGTTGACGTATCTCCGGCTTCAAACCTCTTAAAAACATTCGCGCCCATTCTCTCTTCATTATCCACCAAGTGGGGACGAACCGTGATAACTCATAAATTTTGCCTCGTATTGCGACACGGTCATATTGTTTTGTTCCAACTTGATAAACTCCACCTCCTTCATGTGGCGAATACTTTCAGGAAAGTATTTGTCGTTGAACAGCTCCTGGAACTTCTCCCAAGATATCTTCAGTACAGTAGGTTGAGTACGTTTTACCGATTCCCACCAGTAATCCGCCTCTCCGCGCAACATAAAGGCGGCAAAGGGAACCTTTTGCTCCTCGGAGCATCCCAAGACATCAAATATCTTGGTAATCTGCTTTATCCATGCTTCCGCCAGAAGTGGTTTTGGCTCTCCCTTAAACTCCGGTGGTCCCAGCTCCTTGAATTGTTTAGCGGTGGACCGCCGAGAGTTTTCCGTGTTTCCACCTACGTTTTGGGCGAAATTCGCCTCTACTTTCTTTGTTGCATAAATTGCATAAAGCCTCTGAACATTTGATCATTCGTCGTTTGGTCGGTGTTGTTGTTTCACGTGAGGATTGTCGCCTTCACGATGCACATTATCCTCGATTATTGATATGTGGTGAATCAACAATCGCTGCGCTCCATTGCTATTCTCAACATTCTCGAGATGTCATTTTCGAGATCATCGCCACAAAACAAAAGGTTAATTGACATGTAACAAATTATCCCTATCTTCCGACCAACCAATAAAATATCACATAAACTTAGGTAGGTCATACTAATGAAGGTATTCCCGTCTCTCCCTCCTAGTACTATTCTCACATCTTAGCCGGGGATCATATCCTAAGCTCGATACTAAATCAGCTGTGGCGCCCCAAAATTAGGTATACATCACCCATCTTGGGTTCCGACACTTACATGGTACAGAATTTAAATACAACTTATTAACATAACTGTCCGTGTACAATACGACATAAATTGTGAGTTTAAATACAAATATCGTTTACTAGATATTATACAAACTCAAACAAAAAGTCCTCATTACAGTTATTATCACATATTTTACAGAATAGTGAGGACTACTAATGCTATCTTCGTGACCATCACTCGCTTCCCCAGGCTCGTCCCAAATTTATATTATCATTTCCTGAAGAGAACAGTGAAAGAAAGGGTGAGCTCAACTAGCCCAGTAAGAAATATTATGACTAAGATAATGCAGAATAAATTATCAATAGTCTTCAATAATGTTAAACTGATAAAATACAATAGACAACCAGTTTAACTGCAGCGGAATATGCAATCCATTTAAAAGAGTCAAGTAGAAAATAAAGTCTACTATCTTTTAGGTTTTAAAAGGTTTTTCATCATCGCTTATAAATTTGAGACTCGACTTTAATAAATATTTCACATCATCGAATCACCCCCCGCACTTTCTACGCCAAGGATATTCTTTAGTATCACGACCACAATTATTCATGCACTACGGGCCAAGAATATTTGTGTATTCATTAATGGTCATGATCATGCCAACAATCGTCCCATCAATGCACTACTGACCAATCGAGGATTTTTATCACATCATTTGTAACATTACTATTATGATTACAACACAATAGTCTCTCGGTCATAATCATACCAAGTCCATCTACGCACTACAAAAGCCAGATGACTTTCAAAAAATATAAACATGAGGATGATGACAATGATATAAGAATTCAATAAAACAAGTTCAAGAATTATTAACGTCCCAAATTATCAACATGATCTTCGTTTTGTAGAGTAAAAAATTCAAGAATGATCGGAAGAATATTTCCATGAAAGATCTTTGGATGAAACGCAAATATCAAGGATATTCTACTAATTTCATGGAGTATAGAAGTCAAAGTTTTAACCAACCGGGTATAATAAAGAATGGAATAACAAAAGAAATCACCACGCATGCGATAGGCCGCATGCATAAGTTATTCCAATGTAATAATAAATAACGGAACCAAATCGGTGAAATTCACAATTGGCGGGATGTTCCAATGTATAATAAAGATGGAACCCGGATCCGGTGTAAAACACACGATAGGATATTCCAACAGAATAATAAAGATTTTAACCAGTCCTGTAAAACACACGCATGTGATGTTCCAACAGAATAATAAAGAAAACCGGAACCAGTCCGTGTAAAACACACGCATGACGAGGATGTTCCAATGTAATAATAATAAAGATGCGGAACCAGTCCGTGTAAAACACATGCATGTGATGTTCCAATGTAATAATAGAAGAATGTCACCAAGTATAGGGTAAACCACTTATACAAAAGTTATTCCAACGTAATAATAAGCAATGGAATAACAACAGCTCTCTTCATGAATAAGAAAGAATAACACCCTTACATTTGGTAGAGATTGAATACTGCAGCAGTGTAGTAACAAAATACTCTTCTTCTTTCTCTCTTATTCTCTCTATACTTTCTCTCTCTATAGCTTGAATGAATTCGTGAAAAATAATGAAGCTCTAGGCCTCTATTTATAGAAGATTTCTAGCTTAGCACCGCCAGGTGAAAAGCAAGTGTGACGAATTGGTTTGACGCCTGTAATGTGAAACGACAAGTGGTTCGACGCCTGTAATGTGAAACGACAAGTGGTTCGACGTCTGGTAAAGGTAATTACTATTAACGAAGGTAAATACTATTGACGAAGGTAAATACTATTCACAAGGGTAATTACTATCGACGAAGGTAATTACTATCGATGAAGGTAAATACTATTTACAAGGGTAATTACTATCGACGAAGGTAATTACTATCGACGAAGGTAAATACTATCGACGAAGAGACTCTTAGATGATGACATATGAGCCCCCCATAAAAATAATCAAACTTACCACAAAAATCATTTTTTTTTTTCATCAACACATATTTAATCTTTCAACAATTATTAATCATTTATAACTTGTCGTCTCAATTATTGATTTAATACTATAACATATTATACGAGATGATCTTTGTGACAATAATTGAATCAATAATATAAGAGATATGATCAAAGAATTCTCGATAGCAATAATTGAGCATGGTGAGTGACTTCTCACGTAAGCATCAATAATCAATACCGCAGTGCTACTCTTATGCAACTACGCCAGACATCGTTTCTTTTACCACCGGGTAGTTCAACAGCTTTAATTGGTAACACCTCCGCCGTTATTTTTATAAAATATTTTTGTCGCTTTCTCAATCCGACAATAATTCTGCTAGGGGTCCACTAATGATTGAGCCATTGTATTTAATATTCCCTAACAAAAGAATATTCCCAGACCAAACGAATATTTTATAACAACTTGCATACTTTGCAAAATTTATAAATATTACCCACAACTATAACATTATATAAAATTTATTCCATAATATTCAAAAATAATATTTATAGAAAAATTCATCTTTATTTATAAAAGCTTGGGGTCTTACAATCTTAGTCATAATATTTTATCTTTATAGCCATTGAGCTCCCTTTCTTTCATCGTTTTTCAGAAATGAGAATATAAATTTGGGACGAGCTCGAAAACGAGTGATGGTCCCGAAGATAAGATTAGTAGTTCTCACTATTTTGTGAAATAGTGTGATAATAATTGTAATGAGGATTTTTTGAATTTGTATAATATCTAGTAGACCAGTATTTGTATTTAAACTCACGCTTTATGTTGTATTGTACCTACGCTATGTTAATAAGTTGTATTTAAATTACATGCATCATGTAAGTGGCGACCCAAGACGGGTGATGTATACCTAATTTTGGGGGCGTCACATAAAAACGCATGCAGTGATGTTCCAATGTATAATAAAAAGATTTAAACCAGTCCGACGTAAAGCGCACGACGCATGTGATGTTCCAATGTAATAATAAAGATTTAATCCAGTCCCACCAGAAACGCATGCATGCGAGATATATTCCAATGTAATAATAAAGACTTTAACCAGTCCCACAGAAAAGCGTCTGAGCGAGATATTCCAATGAATAATAATAAAATGGAATAACAAAAGAATTTCAATACGACGCCCCCAAAATAGGTATACATCACCCATTCTGAGTATCAATACAAGGTACGTAAACAACTACAACTTTATTATTACAACAAGAAAAGCTGTGAGTTTAAATACAAATATTATCTTCTGATAATATCTATGCTCAAATAAATCCTCATCACATTTATTGATACATTATTTTACAAAATGGTGAGGACTACTAAACAACTCTCTCTAGAACCTTCATTCCATACCCCAGACTGCATTTCGCTATATTCTCGCGCCTCCCGAGAAGAAAAAAATGGAACAAAAGGAAAAGGGTGAGCTCAACTAGCTCAAGAAAGAATATTATGACTAAGATAATATACAACAAATTACCGTTAGTCTTCAACAGGAAAAATATAATAGAATACAATAGATAACAAATTTTAAATCAATATTCAATGACAAAAAATAATAATTCATTAGAAGAGTTAAGTAGAGAATGCAAACTACTATCTTCATGTATGAATTTAAAAGTTCATCGCCTCATCTTTTATTCCCGTAACATCAATCAATATACATCCGAATCAAATATTCATCTTTGCACTACGTGCCAAAGATATTCATCGATTAATCATGTTCATCTAAACACTGCTCATCTTTTGCACTACTACCAAAGATATTCTTCAGAAATCATTCATCTTTGCACTACAGGCCAAAGATATTCAATAATATCATCATTTAAGACCGAGGATCTATGAAAAATATTTTTTAAAGAAACGAATCCAAAGAAACAAAATGACAAGGATTAAGGATTAAGGATTCGATACTTTGTTTTTCCATGTTCAAAAATACCTCAAAAATAATCATAGTGGTGTAAAATTCAAGAATGATCAAAACATGGATACAATCAAAGCTAGTATCCGAATAGATATTTTGACGAAAAAGAAGAAATTTTATTTTTCTATTGAATAATTATCGTCGATATCGTGAATAAAGGCCGAGTACGTGAATAAGAATTCAAACACCAAAAGATAGAAATTCCACAAAAAACATCTTCACGCTTCGTGAATAGTACTCGTGAATAGTAGAATCGTGAATAAGAACTCATGAATAATAAGAATCGTGAATAAGAACTCATGAATAAGTAACCCCATACGAAAAAGTTCCAAATTTGATAAAAATTCCAACCAATATTTCAAAGATAATGATATTGAAGAAATAATATCATTTGAGAAGAAAATAACATCCCTTACCTCGAAAGATCAAGATTTCTAAATTTGAACACCTGGATATAAAGCTATGACTTGACTTGCACCAGTATAGCAATACTTAAAGTATACTCAAAATACTCACAAGAATACGCTTCGATAATATAGAGAGAAAACTTCAGTTTACGTGTGATTTTCAATTCTAACCTAAGCACCCTATTTATAGGAAATTGCTTAGAACACCAAAAAGAGTAAAATTTAATAAATTAATAATATAATTATATAAATTTCTTACATGCCTAGAATCTGATTTCAGCCATCAAACACATGCCACCTTCTAGAAAAAGTAAGAAAAAATGTTTTTCTAATTTTAAATATTTTAAACTTTCAAAAATCAATTATTTCGGAGCTTCGGAACTTCAATAATTCATAATAAATAGCCCTTTCATCAGAAAATTCGAATCTCGCGATTTTTTATAGGAATTTCAATTCTCTACAACTTTGCAGAAGAAAGTTTTTCCAAATTCCAAATAGAAATTGACCGAAATCCACAAACGGACGATTTTACAGGCTATAATCAAATTTCAGTCAATAAATGGGATCCACCGACATGTTTAACATGTTTTAAACATTTATTGCAACAAAAATACTCTTCCTCCTCGTATACTCATATATCCCACATCCATTATAAAAATATCACCATTATTATATTATTAAAATATAATAATATATTTAAATGAATTATTTTATCAGAAAAAGATAAAATTTCAATTTTCAACAATTGTCACATTAAAAATTTTCTCCATCTATATCCACATAAAATTAATATTTTCCTCATCATATGAATCAATAATTAATTATTCACAAATAATATTACGAGAATCACAATATTGACAACCGTGCGGGCCTTGGAAGAGGGGCTTTCAATAAGAATTTCTCCTTCTTGCCAAGCAATTAGGTGACCAAACCTCTCATGACGTAACTTTCTAGACATTGCCAATAATGTTATCTAATAATATTATTCAGATAATATGAATTATTGCTTCGATAATGAAAAATATTGTGTAATGACAATTATCAAAACAACAAAGAATATAAAATATCAACGCAAAGAATTATTAACTCAATAAAATATCGAATAAGAATTATCAGAACTATTATCGAGTAAAGCCTTCACGTAAGAATCAATAATTGGTGCAATACCGTAAAGCACTCGTTTTTAACCAATTTAGTATTTTAACAAAGATAATCTGTGAATAACTACGCCAAGTTATTTTTAACCAACTTATATTTGTGCGTTTTCTTCATCCAATCGCTTTCACATTATGGGGCCCACACATGGTCAAGGCCGTTGTTATTTAATATTCCCGACAAGATTTAATATTCCACGACCAAACGAATATTCCCCGACAACAATGAATATTTTATAACCACTTGCTTATTTTGGAGTATTTATGATTTTACTCTTAACTATCCACATTAATCAAATCAACCCTTACTATTTCAAAATAATAAATAGAGAAAATTAAATTTCATTAATAATAAGTTGGGGTCTTACATTCACCAAGTATGCGGTACTTCGCATAGACAGGTTATTCCAACATAATAATAAATAATGGAATAATGTAAGTTCTCTTTATGAAGACGAAAAGAAAGAAATAATACCCTTTACCTTTGAAAGAAACGGATATAGATATAAGGATAGTGAAGTGTTTCTCTCTTCTACTGATTTTTTTCTCTACAATTTCTCTCTATAATAATTGCTCTATAGCTTTTAGTGAATTGGTGAGAAATGAAGGAAGAATGATCTTCTATTTATAAAAATATAGTTTCAGTAATTGCATCGCTTGGGGCTCGAAAAATTACAAAGACAATACCTTCAACTTTTCCTTTATTTTTAATTCACCATCCAAGTATTATCAAACTTGCACCAACTCCCCTAATAGTAAATAATGTGATTCAATAGAAAATCATGTGAATCAATAGTTTTAGACATGTAAAATACGTAATTACGATGATAAGACTCCATCTATACTTCTATTTTTAACTTAATGCAAGTATTATCAATCTCGCACTAACTCCCCTAATAGTAACAAGAATGTGAAACAATAGTATACACATGTGAACAAATAGTTATAATCATGTGAAATAATAGCGAAATTGCTCATTTATCCTATTAAATACCCGATCGGGTCAATATAACCTCCAGACATCAATTATTATCGAAATAAATGTCGATTTTTACTAACACAAATAATTCCAACACAATGAAACTATTTTTATCAAAAATATAAATTTTGAAATTTCAAGTTTGATTTTTCCCAAAAAGTCAACTGTTGACTTTTTCACCAAATAGTAAAACCCTAAAATTTTGTGTTTATAGTCTATTTTACTAATTTCATCGTTCCGACTCAAATATCACGCCCACGCTCCAAATTCAACTCCGAGCACAACTTCAATTTTAATAACATTCATCATTAATATTATAACTCACAATATTTATCAACCGTGTCGCTTCTGTGAAAGAGGAGTTTCAATAAGGATTTTTCCTATCGCAAAGCAATTAGGTGACCAAACCTCTCATTGACATAATTTATGTACATTGTAAATATTGCAATTTAATAATATGAATAACTTTGTCGCCTCAATTATTAATTTAATAATATAACATATTATGCAGATTGATATCGTGACAATAATTGAATCAATAATATGAGAGAGATGATGATGAACAATTCATCAGAAGAATAATCGAGTATAATTGAGTGACTTCTTATGTAAGCATCAATAATCAATACCGCGTACTTCTTATATAAACCACGCCAGACATCGTACTTTTATTACCGAGTAGTTCAACAAAGTTAATTCTGTAAAACTTCCGCCGTTATTTTCATAAAAATATTTTTGTCGATTTTTCAATCTGATAATAATTTTGTTGTGGGTCACTAAATGATTGTGCTGTCGTCATTTAATATTCCCGACACAAAGAATATTTTCCGACCAATCGAATATAATATAACAACTTGCATATTTTGCAAAATTTATAAATATTACCCACAACTATAACATTATATTAAATCCACACCATAATATTAAAAAAAAATTGAAAAATTTAAATCTTTATTCGTAAAATTTGGGATTTTACAAATTAAACCTTGCATTGCAAAAAATATACTCCCTCCGACACAGGATAAAAGTTCTGATTGATTTTTTGCGCATATTAAGAAAGAGGATAAAATGACAAAATTATCTATATTTAAAATCTCATTTAATTGCATAGTTTTTTGCACATTACTATTGATGCTCCATAAATATGCATAGAAAATAGAAATATAACAATTAATAATAAAAGTATTATAAACAAATTATTATAAGGTAAGTAAACATTTAATTTGAAACTACTTAAAATAGTAATAAAGACTTATCCTCGTACGGAGAGTATATAATTCAACCCATGCAAATTTGTTTATTAAGTGGACTTATAAGTCATTAAGAAAAATAATAAAGGATAAATTTGTCATTATATTTGGTCAAGTTTATTTATTAAAAATGACTTATAAGTCAAATATTATTACTTTTTATAAATAACTTATAAGTAAAAAAATAATAAAAAAAATCCTTGCCGAATACTAAAATAGTAAAAAATTAGTTTGACTGATGTTTCCGAACAGAGCCTCTCTTGGCCACCCAATCCAAATCGGAGTCAAATTGAGGGTTAGGGTTAAGAGTCGGGAGGGAAAGGGTGAGCTGCAGAAGGAAAGCTTGGAGAGGAAGAGCAAAGGAAACTTTGATCGATCAAAAAGCTTGGAGAGGGAGAGCAAATAAAGGTTTGATCGAACAAACGATAAATACATATATACATATATTCAAAATCCAGCTATGGTGATTGCCATAGCTGGCTGTATGGTAGATACGCCACTGTTAAATTACATGTACTCATTATTTTCTCTTCACAGATCTATATGTTTTGTTTCACTTAGCAAAAAGAAGAATAATAAGAAAGTAATGGTTTTCCTTGACTTTGAGTTGGGTACTGCTGTTTGTATTTTTTTTTATATAGAAAATTTCATTGATTTGCATTGTAATTTTTCGATTTTCCGAGTTTTGTTGCTTTAAGGATTGAGATTAGTTGAGGTTTGCGTTGTTTCTAGGCACCCTTCATCATTCTTTTAACTCTTGAACGAAACCTATATAGTTATATGGGTCAGTTTGTAAAATATAAAATTCATTGGCAATTGGCCTTCCTCCATTATCATCTTTGTCAGAATAATTTATCAATGTTTGTTCATTTTCATATTTAGTTTTAAAAAAAATTATGCTTGCATAAGTTCAAGAAGGTATTGAATTATAATTTATAAGGATGGAAGTCCTTTATTTGTTAATGGGAACTCATCAGCTACTACCTCCTTGACGAAAGATTTTGTCTTTGATTATGTCTTGTAAGATTTGCATTTCTTTTCCTCACTCAATAAGCCACTTTCTTACAAGTGATTTTATTTTAAAAGTGAGGCGTAACCTATGTAGCCACAAACCGACACACAGAAGTGTATACACACATATGAGAAGTTAATGTCAACCTCAACAGTAAAAAACTAATGGTTTATGTGAATGTACTACTCTCAGTGTGCAGAAAAGTGGAGTAAGAAACAATCTGCAAAGCAGAACAATTTTGAAGTTACTACTGTAGGATTAGAGTTTCCCTCTTACTTTGGTATTTAAAAAAGAAGTTAATACGATCATTGAAGAAGACAAAGCACAATCAAAATACATTATACATAAAAATGGTAAATCTAAGGTGTATTTTCTTTTTTTATGTATATATATTTTTTCTTTTATCCCCCTCTTTTCTTTTGTAGGGGATATGACCTTGTGAGGCTTTCTATGATGGTGTATGGAGTTATAAAATCTAAAATAGGTGGCTTGAAATAATTAAGTTTGAGGCGAATCGCAACCTTTTTGGATCTTATAGTGGATTTAATTTACTTACCCCAAAAAGAAGATTTGAAGTAAATCGGTGCTATATGTGTTAGCGGATTGAAAATTGTTTGATCATTTGGTTCTACATTGGATTTTGTCTGTAAGCTATGGCTGATGATGCCTGGATTGGTGGTTGAGTTTTAGAGTGTCTAGAGGGGGTTTTGAGTTGTTTATGGTGGATATTATGGAGAGACCGGAATAATAGATATTTTGAGAAGGAGCACTGGAGCAGCCAGTTACACATACAATCTTTATTTTTTTCAGTCATTTTTTCTTGAAGAATGAATGAGATTATGCTGGTTCTGTTATTGCTTTTGTTGATTTTCTTTGAAGAATTTAGCCTTTTAACATGATATCGATGGGGTGACTTGGTTTTGTGGGTTATCCTGCTTTTTTGATTGTACATGGGTGGCACCCTTTGTGCCTCTATGGATAAATTCATTACTTTTTTTAAAAAAAAAAAAATTAATTATTTTACCCAATTTCTATCTTTGCAGGGTATAATATGGCACATAGATTATTAAGAGATGTGGAAGCTGATGGGTGGGAGCGGTCTGACTTTCCAATCATATGTGAATCGTGCCTTGGGGACAACCCATACCTTCGAATGGTAATTTTACAGAATTAGTTTCATCATATCAAGCGTCTTCTTGAATTTTTCTGCCAAGACTAGAATTGATGCTTGTTGGTTGGTAAATTTTAGCATTTTAATTTGGGGAGTTTGAGGTTGTCAAATGTCAATGAAATTATGTCTACATCTATGAAGCGTGTTTGTCTTGGATTGTATGTACCTGATTTGAATAATAAGGTAGAGGTAGTCATTCATAGAAGATCTTTGAATAATTTCTACCTGGTTCTAAAACTATTTAATGTCTATAATGTACAAGGAATCTGCTTTTACAATAAGTATTTGGTTAATATCTGTTAGTAACTGCAAACATGTACATGCAGTTACTCTGGCTGTATATATTCCAAGTAAATAGACTTCTGAATCCCCTGTAGACGAAGTTTATACACAAGTCAACCCACTATAAGGACAAGTCAGGACCCAGTTAATAACATGCAGTCTAGATATACAAAAAAAATGCAGCAGTTTTTATTCTAGATGTAGTTAATTCCTGATCTACAAAATGATCCATCAGACCTGCCTCCTGCGAACCTATTTTCCATCTATTCCTATAAAAAAGGAAAAAAAAATTATTAGATGAGGTTTGGTGTGAAGTTCTGCTCCTTAATTTGGCGACAACTTGGCCTTCTTTAAACAGCGATAAAAAGTGGACCATTATAAAAAGAGCCTTGATCCCTAATCCCTATTAGACTGAAAACTAGCTTATCAGTCAATCTGTGAAGTCTGAACTCTGAACAGTAGGTCAACATCAGAACAGTTTCAATATGACAATTTAAAGGAAACTGCAAAAGAACATTAGTCCACCCATGCTTTCATCTTTCTGTAACATTGCTTAAATGGATAATTGCAGCACAGATGTAGAGTAACAATAGTTGAAATATCAAGCACTCCTACTTTTTCTTAGTGTAGTTATTAAAACTAAATAGTTTAAGGACCTTCTCCAACTTCTATGGATCATGTATTGTTATGTTTATGGATGCTGTGTATAGTCTTTTCCTCTTGTGGATTCATCTTATTAGGTAATTCTATATTCTTTATATAATACTAAGAATGGAAAAAAAAAATTGATATGTTATGTCAATCAAGTGTCATAAGTTAGCTTACTTGTAGAGTCTGGAAAGAACAATGTTGAGTCTTTGTGAACATGTCAGTCAAGTGAAATTCTTGTTTTTAAAACACAATTACATTGCAATTCATGCAGACAAAAGCAGATTATGATAAGGAATGCAAAATATGCACCCGGCCCTTTACAGTTTTCAGGTGGAGGCCAGGCCGTGACGCAAGATATAAAAAAACTGAGATTTGCCAAACTTGTAGTAAGCTGAAAAATGTATGTCAAGTTTGTCTTTTGGATCTCGAATATGGGCTGCCTGTTCAGGTTCGTGATACTGCACTCAGTATCAATTCCAATGATTCCATTCCAAAGAGTGACGTGAATAGGGAATACTTTGCAGAGGAGCATGATCGCAGGGTATGTAAATTCTAAAAGCAAATGTAACTTTACATGTCGTCTAAATTGTCATTAGTTAATTATGATATTTTAAAATGCTGTTCATTTCATTTTGTTCACTAATCATGATTTTATGAAGCCATATTGTTCAAGTAGAACCACTTGGACTTTGTTGAATTATTGTATTTAGTGGCTTATTATCATTCTATAAATTACTGTCATGCTTATCCTATATATAAAGGTATATTTATTTATGTGTTATATTGTATAGTTTATATGTATTATATTGTATAGCATTTATGGGGGACGGAGTACTAGCCTTCCACCAAGTTAAAGATGGCTGTAGACTGTTAGTTGCGTATAGTATAATTTTGTATCATGTTGTTTCATTTGGCTTGGCACGTTAGAGAATGTGACCTTGAAGAAATCTTAAATTTAATTAAGACAAGCAGATTTAGCATATTTGAAAGTGAGTGCATCATTTAGAAGCTTTAAGCTACTTTCCTCGGATCATATGACTGGTCAGATGGTTGCTAAGGGCTACTGAGGTCCGGTGTTGGGATTTAATTTTTTTTGGGGGGGGGGGTGTTTTTTTTGGGGTGGGTGGGTGGTTGGTTTCCTTAAGGTTTTTTGACTCTATTACTTGCAAGTTCTTTGCTCACAAGTATTCTTTGCATTTAAAAGGTTCCACCAATCATGCCAGACTTCTATGCCTATAATGTTGTCCAACTTTTTTTTTCTTTCTTTCTGGAGTAATGTGACCTGACATGTTTATTATGTGTATTTTTTTATCACAGACAAGTCTTTTACGTAATTTACGCAAAATTTGACTTTATTTTGTTCCTGGAATTTAACCACTCTTTATAATAGTTAATAAAATTCTAAATAGAAGTTCATTTTTCTTGCGGATGTATATTTAGTTGTGACCTCTAAAGGTTTTCTTTCTGTGTAGCATAATTCACCTTTTTCCTCTTTTTTTCTCTTTACTTCTACGGCAAGCCTAATTTAGTAATTCTGTATCAGGCAAGAGCAGGTCTGGATTATGAATCTTCGTATGGAAAGGTGCGCCCAAATGATACTATTTTGAAGCTTCAAAGAACAACGCCATATTACAAGAGAAATCGAGCACATGTTTGTAGTTTCTTCATCAGGGGTGAATGCACAAGAGGTGCTGAGTGCCCTTACAGGCATGAGATGCCCATTACTGGGGAGTTGTCACAGCAAAATATTAAAGATCGTTATTACGGGTATGTTAAACGGTGTCTCTCTCTGAGTTACACTGACACGCACTACCACAAACTTACACACACACATACACTGACACGCACATGGTTGGTCTGTCACACACACACACACACTGTCGCACACATTGATGTGCATGTAGAATGTTGTTGTCATGCAGACACACCAAATTGATGTGTGTGCATGGTATCTTTATACCTCGTGTAGTGTTCTTATCATCAACCGAAAATGAAGTTCTAATTCTTTTTCTACATGGATTCTGTTTTTGACCTTTTATATTCAGAGTCAATGATCCTGTTGCAATGAAGCTACTCAACAAGGCAGGTGAAATGCCCTCTCTGGAACCTCCCGAGGATGAGAGCATTAGAACCCTCTATGTGGGTGGGCTCGATGCAAGAATCAATGAGCAGGACCTAAGGGATAATTTCTACGCGCATGGTGAAATTGAAACCATAAAAATGGTGCTCCAACGAGCTTGTGCTTTTGTAACCTACACAACCAGAGAAGGTGCAGAGAAAGCAGCTGAAGAACTCTCAAACAAGCTGGTTATAAAGGGTCTGAGACTGAAGCTGATGTGGGGTAGGCCTCAAGCACCAAAACCTGAGTCTGAAGTCTCAGATGAAGCAAGGCAGCAGGCAGTGGCTCATAGTGGATTGCTTCCAAGGGCAGTTATTTCGCAGCAGCAGAACCAAATTCTTCAACCACCCGGCACTCAAGACCAACCCCCAGCAGCAATGCATTATTTCAATATTCCACCACCACCGCCTCAGCAGGAGAGGGCATATTATCCTTCAATGGATCCTCAAAGAATGGGCGCAGTTATTCCATCTCAAGAAGGAGCTTCCAGTGGGTCAAGTGAGAACAGTAGTGGGTCAGATAAGCAGCAAGGGCAGCATTATCCTTCTTACCCAGGTGTGCCGCCCCCTCAAGGTCAGTTTTACCAGCCATTTTATCCGCCTTATGGGTATATGCCGCCTCCACCTCCTCCTTATCAACAATACCCTCCACCTCCTTATCACTCCCAAGCGCCCCCACAAGCTCCCAGCAGTCACCAAGCAGCACCTGGGTCGGCACAGCAATGACAGCCTTGCTTGTGTGGCCTAGTTGTGTTGGTACTGAAAAGAACTGTTAAACAAATGATTGGGTGTACTGAAAAGATTATATACCTGTGATACTTGAGCCTTGTTTCAGCTATCTTAATTGAGAAATCCTTTTGCAATTCTTTGATTATCATGAATTATCGTAGTATTTATGAAATTATTGAAATCATTAGAATTTATTTCGGTGGACTTTATGCTTGTTTTCTATTCATTCTTATATGCTGTTTTGCCCCTTTTTTTTATTTTTTTTATTTTCACTGCCTCGCTGTACTGTCCCTACTGCGTCAAGATCATACATATATCAACAGCATGGAATTTTTTCCCAAATAATTTTTTTCTCATAATTACTCTGGCAAAACATGTGTTGCGCGAATATTAATTTGTCTGCATGTCTTCATTTTGTCCTCACACATTAGTTTTCAATCGTGTCACCAATAGATTAATCCGGAAGAAGAGAGCAGTTTCTATCATTGAAACCAATAAGTTGGGGAATAGAGCTTTTATACAGACTAAAGTTGGCTAGTTTATACAGACTAAAGTTACTACTTACTAGCATCTCGGTCCGCAGAATTTCACAGTTTTGGGGGTGTCTTTTTTTTTTGGTAACATGGGTTCTATAGTTCCAGCCATAGCTAGTGCTCAAACAACCCCCCCTCCCCCCAACCCCTCCCCCAACCCCGCCCCACGAAGAACTTCATGGCTTATTTGGTACTGAATGACATGGTTGGGGATGTCTTAAAGTTTATGCTAATCATATTCCAGAGGAAGTTTTATTATTAGATGAGCTTTTCGTCTTGACAAAGTTATAGCTTATAAATGTGACTACATTATATAATAATATTACCCATTCGAAAGTGGAAAAAAAAAAGCGATTTCTTTAAACAGACTTGAGCTCAATTATACAATTAATGTATTGTAAAATGTTACAAATTTTAATGAAAAAGACCAAGAACTTTATTCGTGCTTACATCTACAAGGGCTAGTCAACTCCTCCACACAGAAATATGGACAACTTATTTGCTTGTAGTGACAGGGTAACCAATACCATGCCTTCTAGTAGGAAAAACCACAAACAAGAAGCTGCAAACAAGCCCAATTCCAATAGGAACAATATCCAAAACTTCCTGAGTTTCATGTTCAGGCATTGGGTAAAAGCAACTCAATACATTCTTATCCTTCAAAGCCACTGCTACAAACACAAGCACAGACAGAACTGCATGAACCACATCCCTTTGAACGTGGCAAAGCCGTAGAAAAGGTTGCCATCGGAGGACTTGAAGCTGTCGGTGAAGCAGGCAAGGATGCAGGAGGTGGCCAGGAAGGCGAGGAGGAGGAAGGTGGCGGGGCGGGTGGCGGAGTCGCATGAGCCGTTGTTGGTGAAGATTGGTGTCAGGAGTTGGAAGGCTAAGAGGGTGCATGTGGGGAGAAGGTTGGCGAGGTTTGCTGTGCTTGTTAGGGTTTGAGATATTGCTCGTTGTGAGAGTGAGGGCAGCGGTGGTAGTGGGGGTGGGGTTTCCGGGGTGGTGCCATCGATGATGGCGGTGGGGGTTTGTGTTTGTCTTGGTCTGAGAGACATTTTTAGGATTTTGTAGAATATTGTGGTGGTGGTGGAAATTAAGGTGAGGAATGTCTTGGCGTATGGGGCTGGCTGGCTGGTTGGCTAGTTTTGGTGGTGGAAGGGGGGAGATAAGCAATAGAGATGTTTATGAAAATTAAGTTTGTTACTTAACTTGAAAGGAAGAAATGTTAATACTATAATGTAAGTTGGTCGGAAGTCTTCCACGTTCAGTTATTGACTACTACTCCAAAAAGACATAATTTAAATAGTAAAATGGTAAAGTGATAACATATTATTAATAAAATTAATTACAATTACTGGTTATAACACTAGGTCAATTATATGGCTTAAATGTTCATAGCCATCCTGAATTATAAAATATATATATATATATTGTGTGTGGGGTGGGGGGCGGCCTGCATGTGACATTTTTATCAATTATTGTTATGAAGCAGCACAGACCATTCCAAGCAAGGAAAAAAAAACATTCGATACAATGATAACAAGATATCTTTAATTATTTTGGGGCGGTTTGATTACGTAATAGGCCTGATAGAAAGATAGGCTTTGTTGGCTTATACTTGGTATATTAATTAATAATGAGCCAATTATTGTTTTTTTTAAAAAACAATATATGATTATTTTTTTGTGAGGCGGGAGAAATATTTAAAATATAAAATTAATTAGTTTTTTATAATATATCAAAGAAAGAAGAATTTTTTAATTCAATCTTTAGTTGAAGTAACTAGCAAGTCACGTCTAATATAATATTAATCTTGTTTTTAGAAAATAAAGTATTCGTTTAACAAGTAAATAATTTTTACAATTAATTAATTTCGGAAAAGTGAAAGATAATGTTTAAACATATATCATTTTAACACAAATTAATCATCTTAAACTTGAGCCAAAAAATATTTGCTTTTACCAGCTACTTCGTGACCCACTTACTAGCTAGTACTTGCATAAAATTGGAAGATAAAATTTAAGAATATATAGCAAAAGCTTAACAGTATTCTTGTTAGCTCAATAATTAATTTATGTAAAAATAAATAAAATTATATATATTTTAAAACATATATATATATATATATATTATATATATATATATAAAATAAGGATCTTAGCCTCGCCCAAAAAAACTCACCCCAGCTCTCTTATAAAACCTCTCTCTCCTAAGACATTACGCGTTATTAAACTTCTCATATAACTAGAGCTCCTCACGCGAAAGACAGCTTCTCCCCTTCTGCAAGCGCCAAGCTCTCCTCTCTCACTCTCCCGATCTCTCTTTCCCTCTCTTCTCACGATCGATCTTAGGCGCTCACTGGCTTCGCTCGCTCACTCGCCCCAGATCTCAAAGCCCTAATTTTGGCCCCAAAGCCGTCGCGCCCCAAATCAGAAAGTCCTAATTTTTACCTCTCAATTCCGTCGCGACAGGTTTGTCTTCTATCTCTCTTTCAATTATCGATCCTAACTGTATTACATAGATCGATTTATTCATGTTATATGCTATATGTCTGTTGTTTTCTTAATTTTGTGTTTAATTGACATTGCTTCGAAAATGGGAGTCTCTAATTCACCATCATTCTTTGTAATTTTTAACAACTATTAAGTTGAATAGGAAGTGTTTTAGTAAAATCAAAAGCCTAAACTTGCAATAGCAAACAATATTTATGGGCATTAACAAACAATACTTGATACAAAAAAGAGTTGTTTGATATAGAATATAGAGCTAGTTCTGATTGAAAAAATTGTGCAAGCTGGAAGGCTTTTTGGTTCTGTAAAATATTTTTTCTTTTCCTTGCATATTATATATATGTTTGTACTGCCACATATTCTATTTTATAAACTTAGGTACATCATATTCTATTTTATAAAAGAAACTTTAGAGAAAGAGAAGCTCATTCCCCCTCCATGATAAATCTTACTCGATATTAAAAAAATTGATTATTATTTACCTTTTAATTATCGAAGATGATAATATACACTTTTACTCCATTTCTGCACTCTCATGATTGTTTTATTTCAATTGTTGCTGGTAGGCTGCAAGTTCCTAATATTTTCACATCATCATTCAGTCATTGATTCCCTAAATCAATTTCTTCTGGTAAAGGTCACTTCATATACAATGCAATTTATTAAGTTGCTGAAGACTTTTCGGCACTGACAAAATCAAAATTACCATAAGAGAAAAGTTTGTTGCATTTTGATCATTGAATTTTGGTGCATTTCTCGTTTTTATTGGAATAATTTCTTTCCAAAACTAATTGTTTCTTTATAAAAGGCCACCACTTTTTGCCCCAATATTGAAACTTTTATGGAAATTGTTGATAAATTGGTGGCCAATATCATGTTTTTCTGATCATTGCTGATAGACAGTTCAGTAACGTGAGTCATATTTTTCATTTCCTTGGAAGTGTTTTCATCTTCATTTTCATCCCTTTCTTGTTTATCTGTTTCTTTGCTAAGCCTGACTACATTACTATTGGCATGATATGGAAGGTGACGTGAAGCTTCAACACAGATTTTGGCCAGTTTACTGAAGAGAGAAAAATACAGCCAGTTTGACGACAACATTCCAGCCAGGACTTTGACAATTTCCAGGTCAGCAATTGTTAGTGGGAACCCTAAACCTCAATAACTGTTTATGCGTCATTCTTTAGTTTGTGAATTTCATGGGGATTATGTTGAGAAACACCCATGTCTCAGAAGGATGTGGAGTTTGTGCTGGCTGCAGTAATGGAAATACCTTCACAATACTAGGCAACACTAGACGTCCAACTCTTGTGGTATCTTCATTAGAATTTGCTTTTCGCTCTGAGAAGTTGAATAACGCGTAATGTCTTAGGAGAGAGAAAAAAAATTGGTTTTTATAGGTGAGCTGGGGTGAGCTTTTTTGGGGTGAGCCTAAGATCCTTATTGTATATATATATATATATATGTATATATATATATATATATATATATATATATATATATATATATATATGATATGATATGATGACAAATTTATATTGATAAAAAATATTAACATATATGGATACGTTGGATAGCTAAAAATTAGGGAGGGACACATTATTATCTTATATTATTATATTTTGGAGTTTTTTTATATTAGCAATTCAATACTTAAAAAACTACTATTTCAAATATTAATACTTAGAAGTTAAAAGTGAAATTTTGTGAAACTTTGACTTTGAGGGTTGCAGTTAACCCATTTTATTTTTCAATTTTTTTGGCCTTCAAAGTTAAAGCCCTAGCTTAGCTTAGCTTAACTTCAATATTCTTTTTCCAAAGGTACACACTTTCACCAACAATCTTCTTCAATTTGCAGTAGCTATACCTATGAAGGTTTTCGAGATTAATGGAACCACTCTCTCCCTTTGCCTCTTCATGGACGTCGCCAACTCCAAGTACTCTCTCCTTCTCTCTCTCAGAATATTACATACACAGTTTATAGTACTATATTCAATTACGTATATCAAGGGATTTACTTAATTCTGGCTGCTAATTTGTGCGTTCTTTGTTGTTTTTAAGTGATTGTTGAAAGAATCAAGCAGGTCTGTTTATATCATATGAATAAAAATATATAATTTCTGAATACTGAACCAATATTGAAATAATTCCTCAGAAGTATTTCTTTTGCTGAAATATATTTGGAAAATAACGGTATTATCATTAGTTAGGGTACTCTGGGCAATATTATAATTTAACGGGGAACAATCGACGCTATATGAACTCTAAATATGCAACTTTGAGATGATCAAAAAAATTTATGGAATAGCTGTGCTTGATGTGAGCGTTAATTCCATATAAAAAGGTTTTTGTTGCAACTAGTTTTCGAAGTAAAGGACAGGAGAGCATGGTTATGAGCACAATAATTTTTGATGAAAACTTTAAAGAATGGGAAGATAACAAACCTATAAGAAGATTCTACTTAGTTTCCAAGGAAGCAAGTGTTCTTGGTGAGAATGTGTTTGGAAAGGGTGAAGGAGTTTGTATTGCACTAAAGATTAACCCTATGTTAATCAACGTTCTGAATGAGCTTCCTGATGTCAAATTTTGGTATGTTGCTGGGACTAAGATGCAAAATATATTTTCCCTTGTTGTTGAGCTTGACTTGACAAAGAACTCAACAAAGTGAAAAAAGAAGTTATATTTGGTACCACAATTTGATAGGCTGCAAAGTAGTGGAACAAGGGCTAATATTCATCTATCTTTGAAGATCGAAACAATGAAGCCACAAGATAACCAAGTAGTAGTAGGAAGTCATGTTGTAACAACATTAGCCAATAACCAAAATGGTCATCATGTGATGCATTATTGCTTGACCCATTTGTATAATAAAGACGACATGCTTCTTCTTGACAACATAGCATATAATTGTTCTGTTGGGCATATTTTCATCAGTGGTGAACCAGGAGAATTTATGGTGAAGTTGTTGGTTGAGGATGGGATACATGGTAAGATGCTAAAAATTGTTGGCACTATCCATGGTCTTGATGGCCTTGCTGTTGATGCTAAATACTTTGAAACAAGTACTAGGTTTTCCAAATGGCGTGTTGTGCTGAAGATTGGATCTAATGAATCTTCTCAGCTAGCTATTAATGAGAATGCATTGTCCTTATATGTCATCATCTGCCAAGAGAATGGTCTGGTCCCTATTGTTGAGCTTGAGATTCTTGTGGATGGATCCCATGACATCAGTAAGTGTGCTTCTGTGACAAAGTGTGTTCTTGCTATTCTTGTGGTCAACAAGCTCAGAGGAGTACTAAAAATTTATACACTAAAGATTCGGGTTCCACATACATTGGGGTCTGCAACTTTCAATCCAGACGAACATGATGGCTTTAAAAAAATTTGTGGCTTGGTTGGAATCATTAAAGTTATACATTGGGGGCTTATCAGGTCAACACTTCTTCCATTATATGTTTTGTGTGCTTGGTATCTCTACTGTTCAGGTCATAAAGGGATAATCAATGTGAATTTCACTACTAACTGTCATACTGGAAGTTCATTATTCAAAAGATTCTTATCAGAGAGCATTATTCATGAAAGCAGAAGACCCCCATACTATTGGTTGCGTCTTGTTATTTATATACATAATGCTTGAATTAGGACCGGGCATTGTCTCTTTCAAGGGCAGTTCTCGTTATGGAACAATTTGAGCTAAAGGGTTAATGCTCATGTCCGTATTTTTGTTGCTGAAAATAGTGGCAACTGATGGTTTTCCTTCATTTGTGAAGAACATGAAGGTCTTTACATGTGAAAGACGAAATGAGAAATATGGATCTGGTGTTTTTGTTATGAGCAACACACTTTTTGTAGGATGTGTTATACACTGGGCTACTGTGGTGGGGGCTACACTTCTCCTTCATATTACTAACAAAGGAGTCAGGATGTTCGTTAAGGTTAAGACTAATATCCCATGTATGGCTAGAATTGAAAAGGTGATAGTGAAGCATCAAAGTTTCACGCCCAAGATGTATCTTCAGATTGCAGAAGTGTCACACAGTCCTCTATTCTCATTCTTAGCAGGTTCAAAGGTAGGTTAGATAATGAAACAAGAGTGCATTATCTCTGTGGCAAATGTTGGAGGTTGCCAATGTCCTAATTGTTGTTTTGCATATTTTCCACCTTGAGGGCAAGGTGGATTTTGAAGAGCAGGGTATTGTTACGGATTACATAATTTAGAGGAGTATTAAATAAAATGGAAGGCTAAGATTAATTCTCTTTGGTGTTTTCAATCAACGGGTAAGATTAGTCTCAACTTTTTCAATGTTATTATATAAAAGTTGGTATCAAATGAAAATGAATTAAATCTTCTTCCCCAATCTCTCTCTCCCTACAATTCCTTTCAAAGTCTACCCGACTCTCTCTCTCTCTCTCTCTCTCTCTCTCTCTCTTCCCCTACAATTCCTTTCAAAGTCTACGCGAGACTATAAATCGGTAACAACCATTTTCACTAATTTTACTCAAATAAGCTGAAACAGAAACTGGTCATTTGTTTTTTTGTGTCCGAAATTTGTAGATGCTCCTGTAATTTGTTTCAGTTACTTGTTATTTTCTTTTCAATATAGCAATCTTCCCTTCCTTTTGTTCGAGTCTCCATAATTGATATGTTGCCCAAGTGTGCCATTATCTCAGGATTCCTCCTTGTGCTAAACATTATTACAAGGGGTCTCTATGACAAACATTAAGTTTTATTTAGTAACCACTTAAATCTGACTACTGAGTGTCAGTTGAGTCCATCTTATGTATGTAAAATTGTAAACAATTTAATTATCTCAATGAGATTTTGGGAAAAGCTAATTTTACATTCCTTGGATGTTTCATAAAGAGATTGTTGTGCATTACAAAGGTTACATCTTTTGTTCGTAGTAGAAGATAATATTCTGACTTCCACATGCCACTGTGCTAACTGTAAATATTGTTGGTCATATTTATATTGTGCTGGCTTTAGGTTAAGGACAAAAATGTCTTCTTGCTTTAATAATTTTCTGCTGTGTTGCAATGATCTTTTGCAGAATATATCTAATATGACTTTTATTAACAAATGAGACAGATCCCAGATGTATTCCCTGTTCTATCTGCTGCTCATAAGACGCTTGTAGCTAAATCGCGGGAGTCACTGGCAACACGCACTTTACATTCTGAGCTTGTTTTTAATTACTCAGGTTCTAAACATGTAAGAATTGTATTGCTTATTAAATTTACTTTAGTATTTCTCCCTTTCAGTTAATTTTACTTCTAGGCTTCTATTCTAACCAGATCTCAGAATCCTTCAAAAGATGTGGCATCTCTGAAAACTCAACGTATGTCCTCGTAGCTCGTTTCAGTGCATCTGACGGTGAGGTGAGTCAGTTAAGTCATAAATAATGCAGAGTTCTAGAGTCATGTCATCGTTTGTTGCTCTGTTTCATTGCTGAAAGTAAAAGATTACAAGAGAGTTTATTTACTATTTGAGTAGACCTCAGCCATAGAGAAACTTGTCAAAGGAAAGAAGATTGATTTAACAGAGTTGGAAGGAAGAGCAAACCTAGCCCAAATACAAAAGGTTTGTTAGTTTTGCATTTGTTCCTGCCATTTATTTACATCCCCCACCTGTTGCTTTATGCTGATCTTTTTTTATATGTTTACAATCTCTTTCAGCACTACAAAATATCCAGTGCAGAACTAGGAATATCATCATCTCTTGCAGATGTTATAGCATGCTGAATTGCTGCCCGCGATGCTTTGTGAAGAGAGGCATCTTTGCTCAAAGAATTGCTCCGCCCTTTTGAATTTTCCCCTAAATTGAATCTACACTACAGGAAATTAGGTTTGGGGTTCATGTATTTTATGATAGGGAAACATCTGATTAGACAGTCTTATTTATAGCATGAGATTATAAGGGTTTAAATGACCAGATCAACCGTATCTAGTAGTTCACAGCTAATAATTATATATACTAGGTGAACATCAGCAAACAATATGCATGTTGAAGAGTATTCACAAATAAATCAGACTCGAGTGCATGAATAACTCAACTCGTCATTTATAATCCAGAATATGAATATTATAGGATAGCTAATGATCATCAACAGACAACAAAGTCATCTCTTTCAATTTCTTTATATACTCGCAATGGACCTGTTAACCAGGTTTGCTATCCCAACTATTTTTGGGTTTTTTTTTATTCAAACAAACAAAATGTTGTATATTCTTTAGAAAAATGAAATATTGTCCAATCATTTCGGTCATACTGACGGTAAACCTTGACCTGACCATGAGCCAAACCTTTTTGTAATATGTTACAAAATTCAAAATTCTATATTTGTGTTTTCTAACTATATCCCTCTTCTATTTTTTCCGCAACCATTATGTATGCAAAATCACTTGAGATTTAAAAGAGTAAAGCTCTACAAAGAGAAAGTGTTTTAATTACATTGCCAAGCGTAGGATGGATTCAAATCAAGTTTTTAAAGGATTTTATATAATCCCAATGAGGGTCCACATTTATTTTTTTCACAACTTAATTCTCATTGTCAGGGTGTGTGTGTGTATATATATATATATATATATATATATATATATATATATATATATATATATATATGGATTCCATCCATACTCACCTATACTGTTGTTAGAAAGAAATACATTTTTTTAGTACCGCCATTCTCTGTATTATCTTGGCCCTCATACAATTTTTTAAATTTTTTTTATAAGCTCGCCATAACCTCAGTATGGTAATACTAAAATCGGGTTCTTTCTTAACAACCTATTCTTTGTGGATGGAATTCCTATATATATATATATATATATATATATAGTGAAACCTTCTCCAGCGAGTTAGAATTAAAAACGAACCAGCTATAGTGACGATTTTGGCGACGTTTCAATCGTCGTCATATTTATGTCGTCGACTTTGTATGCTATGACGACGAAAAAAATTGTAACTATAACTGATTCGTTTTTGGTTCACTATTTAAGATTCGTTAAAAGAGATGACCGTATATATATATTGAAGTCATAGTTTGCATACAAAATTGAACTTTATATGATAGACCCATGATACTATTCTTGAAAAAGATTCATGTGTACAACTTTTGGTTGCAAAATATGGTGTAAAGGGTAAAGACTTGGTCAAAGTGACAATCATCTCTATATTGTTGCACAACCCTCTTCTTAGATCAATGTCCAGCGCTTCTTTCTCGTTTCTGTCTCCTCTCTCTCTCCAACAGAACATCCCAATTCATCCTATCTGGTACCCCTTCCCTACAATGTGTATCTCCTTCTTCCTCCTATGGCTTGTTAGCATTCCACTCTCCATCCATGCTAACCCTCAACCAAGAGGTAACACAATTCTCCCACCCTCCCTTTCTCTCGATAGATGTTTTATACATGCATGCAAACCTCTAATCCGTCCGTCCTAAATTTAGTTTCATGGTTGACAAGAATGTATTAATTTGAAGGCATTTAGGATATATCATACATCAAAACATAAGAGTTTTTTCTTTTGCATATCATTTTGCTCTTATATTTTGGAATGGAGGGATTATTTTATACAGTTTTTGAATGTGAAAAAATACAGTTTTCAAGATGACACTCAATTTGGGACGGGAAATGTGTGTGGATACTCCATATCTTTCTTTCTCATGGGAGCACTAATGCTGCAGGTTTCCTGATAAACTGCGGCTCACCCGACGTTATAGAAGAAAATGGCCTGAAATACATGCCAGATGAAGGCTACGTCTCTGTTGGAAACATTACATCCGTTAAAAAACCATATGTATTGCCAATATTAAAAACATTAAGGTTTTTTCCGGACACTACAGCTCGAAAGTACTGCTACAATTTTCGGGTAATCAAAGTAGGAAAATTTCTCATAAAAACCGTATATTACTTTGGAGGTTTCGATGGAGGGGAGGAACCGCCGGTGTTTGATCAGATCATTGATGGAACTATATGGAGCACTGTTAATACCACTGAGGATTATGCCAATGGCCTTACCTCCTACTACGAGATCGATGTCATTGCTCATGCAAAGTCATTGAGCGTGTGTTTGGCAAGGAATGGACACACAGTTTCTGACCCATTTATCTCAGCTCTTGAGGTGCATTATGTTGACAAGTCACTATATAATTCAACTGATTTTGATAAACATGCACTATCTATGGTTGCTCGAACTAGCTTTGGCTCCAGTGGAGATATCATTAGGTATGAAAACTTGCTAATGGTTGTTTCACTTTCCTTTTGGTTTTATCAGTATCATTACTTAATTCACAAGTCATGACTCTAATGTAAGAAGTTACTTTGAGTTATACATACAAATAATTTACCAAATTTACATGCCATTGAATTCAATTAATTGTGCTCTTGATAAGGCTAACCAACCTACGAAAGAAGTTGAGGAAAGAGTTAATGCTATATATGAAGACTTTGCAGTAGATTTATGATATAGAACACTTGCTCTGACTAGTTAAAACCAATTATAGATTATGCCAAATTGGCAAGGCATAGCATAATTTATGCAGAACCTTAATCTGATTAGGAATTCGATGCAGTTTTTTCTATGACACTTCAAGCATCTTTTCTTTCCTTTTTTTTATGTTAAAGATATACTAGTTCATAGATATAAAAACATAAATGAATAAGAACAATTGACTTGTTATCGAAACATAAACTCTGATGGTAAATATGGAACAATTGACTAGTTATCCAGATGATGCATTCAATCGGATCTGGCTACCTTTCATGGATAAGAACGCTGCAGAGAAAAGCAACTCCAACATAACTACTTCTGGATTTTGGAACAGTCCACCAGCAAAGACATTTGCTACAGCCATTACAACGAGCCGAGGTCATACTCTCACAGTCAGATGGCCTGCATTCACATTGCCTAGCAGTCATTACTATGTCGCGCTTTACTTCCAAGACAGCCGAAGCCCTGGTCCATATAACTGGAGAGTTTTCAATGTTAGTGTAAATGGTGAAAACTTTTACACCAACCTCAATGTTACCACTAGAGGTGTAACCGTTTATGGCACAGAATGGCCTCTCCATGGGGAAATTGAGATTGTCATGAATCCCTGGAGCAATATGCCAGTTGGCCCTCTGATCAATGCAGGGGAGATCTTTCAGATTCTGCCTCTTGGAGGAAGGACTCTAACTAGAGATGGTACTCCCATTTGATGGTGAATTTACCCCGTTTATGCATATACTTATAATCAATTTTTGTTTGGCAATTTATTAATTTTTGGTTGCCAACAGTGATGGTGATGGAAGAGTTGGCCAGAAGCCTTGACAACCCGCCTCCTGATTGGAGTGGAGATCCATGCCTACCTAAACATCATTCGTGGACCGGAGTTAATTGTTCTGAAGGAAAAAACATTCGAATCGTCTCCCTGTAAGTTCTGTTTGACGGCTAGAGTTACATTTCTAAATCAATAAATAGTGTGGCATGATAGTATTCAATCCACCTAGTAAATTAAGTAATTACACGTTATGAAATTCATGCTACTTCTTAGTATAAAATTAGAAATGTATGTTTAATTTTGGAACGGAGAGAGTACTATAGAAGTATTGTGTTTTATGTTAGTGTTGTACTTGAAAGTATAACTTTAAAACATTACTCATATATGATTCAATTTAATATCTTCTAACATCCTTCCCCTTCCCCCATAAATGAAGGAATTTAACAAGCTACGAGCTCTCTGGGACACTACCCAAAGACCTAGCCAATTTGACTGCTATTTCTAGTATGTAAGTTGTTGAGCCCTAATGATCGTGCTGCGAGACTCAATGCAGTATTCCCCCACAATATCAAATTAATTGGATTGATTTTACTTTTATTTTTAATATTTATACAGTTGGCTGGAAGGTAATAAGCTTTCAGGTACAATTCCAGATATGAGCTCATCGAAAGTCCTGGAGTCCTTGTAAGTTGCCGCCAAAAAAAAATAACTTTCATTTTACAGTTTTCCGTCCGTCTTTCTTCTTTCAGCTTCCTTAATTAGTATTTCTTGATCTGAAAAAAGGCATTTGGAGAACAACCATTTAGAAGGACCAATCCCTCAATCGCTGGGTCAACTCACCAAGCTTCAAGAAGTGTAAGTTTCTGAAAAGATATATAACTATGGAAAACTCAGTTGCTTATAATAATAATAAGCTTTGAATTGTTAATGACTTGTTCCTACTGATTTTTGCAGATTTCTCCAAAACAACAAACTAACAGGCAGCATTCCAAACAACCTAGCAAGTAGAAAGGATATAAACCTTCAGTAAGATTAATGCTATGAACTCATTTGAAATTTTCTTCTAAAGCTCTGCCATATAGAATTTTTTTTATCACTTTAATGCTTTGTAAACCATTGTTTTTTAAAGTTTCAAGTAATGATGGAGTTTCTGCAATAGGGTCTCTGGAAATAACCTCTTTGAGAAAGTATAATGCTAAAGAAAAGTTGTGAAGGAACTGGAATGTTTTGGCCAAACAAGTTGGATGATGATCAGCACAATTAAGGAGGGTTTGAAGAGAGAGGGAGAGAGATAGATTGTTTCGCCTGTTTGGAAGACGATATATATATATATATATATATATATATAGTCTCTACATATTTATCCTTCTTTCCCTCGCACTGAAATTATTACATTCTTAGCATACATCAACAATCAAAGAAGAAACATTGTACTAAACCTTTACATGCACAAATTTAACAATGTTTTCAGATGAAGAACTTTTTGCTGTTCGTAATGAAAGACATGTTTATGCAATTATGCATTTCATTTTTCACTATATTTGATATACAAGCTAGTAATGATTATAATATCAGAAAGAAACCCAAAATATAGCTTGCTTTGATGAGGACTAAACATTTTATTTTTTATTTTTTAAATCTTGCCCTGTATTCATATGGGAATGTTAGAAGATCAACAAGTTTCTGTATTCATATGGAATTTAAATTTTATTTTTGCAATAATAAAAAGCCAAAATAAGTATATAGTTCCTTCTGATTATATAAGCATGCAAGTTATTTATGCTCCATTTTGTTCATGAATTTTCAGAGGGAAAAAGTAAATGATAGGTGCCATAAATTTCAGGTTTTCTCTTCTGCTACCTTACAAAACAAGACACAGGAAATTGAGAGGCTAAGCTGAAAGTTCAACGGAGTTTTTAACAAGGAAAAAACATCTCAAAATTGTAGGGGCCAAATTAAGTAGAATTTTACTTATACTTTATAACAATCTATTTCCTTTTCTGTAATTATTCTCAAGAACAATGGCATAAAAACAAAAGGTTGACAGAATACAATTTCACAAATATAATACGGGGTATTTGTTTTAGTGATTTCTTTTGTTGGTATTTTAAGATTTTAAAATACTATATATATATATATATATATATATATATATATATATAACAAAGAACAAATTATTTACGGATAGCCCGTAAAACTAGAGTTTTATATCTTCCAATAATAACATACACGTAGGAAATTTTGAAAAAAATTAAAGAATTTGAATTGTGTTAATGACACACTTTATATTATTATTAATTATCACGGTACGTAAAACTGTTTAAGTAACTATATTAGTTTCCAAATCTTTTGAATTTTTATGAATTTTCTACATAGCATATTTGTGATGCCCTCAAAATAGGTATATATCACCCATCTTGAGTCGCCAAATACATGATACAAAATTCAAATACAATCTTTAATATACAACAAGAGATCTGTGAGTTTTAATACAAATATTGTCTTCTAGACAATATCCACTCTCAAAATAAGTCCTCATTACATTTATTGTCACACTATTTAACAGAATAGTGAGGACTACTAATACTATCATCCTGACCAGTCACTCCATTCCCCAACTAGTCCCACTACGTTCTCATTTCCTGAAGAAACGGTGAAATAAAGGTGAAATTCAACTAGCCCGGTAAGAAGTTATGACTAAGATAATGCGAGAATAAATTATCATTAGTCTCCAACAATGTTAAACCCGATAAAATACAATAGACATCAAGTTTAAGCTGCATGAAATAATGAATCTATTAAAAGAGTCAGTAGAGAATAAAATCTACTATCTTTTATGATTTAAAATGTTTTTCATCACTTTTATCATTGAGACTCATTTCGATAAATAATCCACATCATTAAATCATCCTCAAGCTTACTGAATCAAGGATATTCTTTAAGTATCACGACTCACTTAATTATCCATGCACTACGACTAAAGATAATCGTGTTTTTATCAATGGTCCTGATCATGCCATAAAATAATTCATCTTTGCTCCCTTGGCCGAAGAGAATCCATACCAAAAACTGTCCATCAATGCATTACGGGCCAATGATGACTTTTTTTTCTCTTTTCCTGCTGATGAAAACACGATTATCTTTGGAAACACGATAGAAATCACATGTAAACACGATACATATACCGTTACCTCAAAACGACACAGTTTTGATTATACTGCTTCTCAAAACGACATAGTTTTGATAATATAATAAATACAGCTTTCAAAACGACACAATTTTGATAATAGAATTAAATAAATAAAATTTAAATAAATTTTAATTAAAAATTTAAATAAATGTTGTCTAAAAAATTATGTACAGGACCCAGACCCACGACCCTCGTGCCTTAGGAAGTCGGTAGGACGGCGGCGTCTTGAGTTCAAACCTAGCCTTGGTTAGGTCCTCTCCTTCCACAAAAAGGGTTGCATTTTCGTACCAAAAACCCAAAAAGACTTTCTCTCAGATATAAATATATAAAATATTTAATTCTAACCCATGTGGAACTTGGTTTTTCGCGTGTATTTATTATTTTTATCACGTGATCTTTGGGAGTTAATATCTCATTCATTACTTCATGGATTTGAGCTTCCAAATACTTAATTTAATCTACTCATGGAGTAGAACACATTAATATATGGAATCATTAAAAATAATTAATGACTCTTATATTAATTTAGGCTCAAATTCCAACATATATAATATTAGATTCAAATTTACAATTATCTAGGGCTTTCTCATTCTGCGATGTCCCTTTTGCGTCTGCCATTACCTTTGTTCTGTTGGGAGTTTGATTTCTGAATATTGTAATTGGATTTGGAGACGATTTAGGATTGTATTTCAACTACCAGGCTTCCATTATAATTCAGTGTAATGATTTCACTGCAATTAAACATAGCATTGTGTCTGGCTCACTTGAGATAGTGTGTTTGTTGATGGGATTTAGAAAAACCATTATATACTTTTTCAGTGCTTTTTGTCTAAATATTTGATGGTAGACTTGTTTATGCCTTTTTTAAACGGGAAAGTGTGTATTTAGGGAATTTGTAGTCGTTTTATACTCCTATGTTTGTGTTTCTTTTTTGTTTCACTTTATAATGTACTAGTTCTTTATCTCTTTATGTGTGCACAAGACGAGAGATTAGAGTTCTCATGAATTACAGTGTTTGGAAGTTGGCTATGTTAGAATTTAGAAATTTCTCATTATGTAGGCATGTACATATGATACATACGTAAATCTTTTCCTGAACAAGTATCTGAATCAACTAATGCAAATTTTAAAATTATGATTCTAGAGGGAATCTTGTGGTGAAAAGGCAGTCGCTACTTCCCCGAGTTCTTTTAGTGACAGACAGAGCAACTTCTGTTAGGAAGCCCTTTCAACCTCCTTGTTCTAATGGCTACTATGATCACAATGAAAAGCTGGCTCAACGTCTCTCGGCTCGTAAACGTTTTGTCCCTTGGGGGTCTACGAGGCCAGTTTTGGCTCCTGTTACAAACCGGTTGAATGTTCCTGTTGCTACTGAGAAGGAAGTTTTAGAAGAGGATAAGAGTCTGCCACCAGGGGTCGAACCTCTGGTGTTGTGGCAGCCTGAGGAATCTGAAGGGGGAGACAGTGATTTGGCATCAATAGTGGTGGATCCCTTGCTTGTTAAATTCCTTCGACCACATCAAATGTGAGACCCCGAATTTTATGAAATAAAAGTATTCAATTTTTTTATTTTGGTAAATAGTTAAATTGATAAAAGTTTAAAGTTAAGGGTAATATGTGAATTTTTTTTGCAAAGTAAGCAAGTTGATATAAAATATTCTTTTTGTTTTAAATATCCGTGCACGCGATGCAATCATTGGTGGACCCATGGCGGAATTATTGTCGGATTAAAAAACGACAAAAATATTTTTATGAAAATAACGGCGGAAGTTTTACTGTTAAAACTGTTGAACTACTTTCAGTAGTAAAGAAATACGATGTCTGGCATGGTTGCGTAGTAGCACTACAGATTATTAATTATTAATCTTATGTGATAAGTCAACTCGGTTTACGTTTTATTAGTATTATTAATGTAATAAAACAGAAAATCTTTTATATAAAAAAATCTTTTTATAAAGTTATTCGTTTTATTAGATTATAAATAGAATATATTATATTTTATTTAAAAGATTTTGCTTTAAATATGGATCCGTCCGATTAAAAAGTAAATCAATCTGAATTGTTAAATGAATTAGTTCTTATGCGATCCATTCTTCATAAATAGAAGCTCATTCCTTCATTATTTCTTACGAATTCATTTGAAACTACAGAGAGAGAACTATAGAAAAATTCTTCTTCATAATCTTGAAATATTTCTTTAGAGTTTAAGAAAGCTTTTGGCGTAAGATGAGTTTTTCTTCGAGTATATCCTCGCCTACTACCAAATTCGAATACTCTTCTTTCAAAGGTAAGGGATATTATTTGTTGTATCTGTAAGGGTATATTATTTCTTTTGTGTTCATGAAGAGAACTTCATTATTCCATTATTTACTATTATGTTGGAATAACTTTGTTTATCTGCCAATCTGGTATCATGGTGAAATTCTTCTATTATTCCATTCTTTATTATTATGTTGGAATAACTTTTCTGTCATCGCAATCTTTATACATGGTGAAATTCTTTTATTATTCCATTCTTTATTATTATGTTGGAATAACTTTAATCTGTCTGAAGTCTTTCGCATACATGGTGAAATTCTTTTATTATTCCATTCTTTATTATTACATTGGAATAACTTGTAGATCTGTGGATTCTGATATACAGTGAATTCATTGTTATTCCATTCTTTATTATTCTGGTTTAAATATCTTGTCTGTAGCGTTTACACCGGACCGGTTCCATTATTTATTATTACATTTGAGAATAACTTTATGCATGCGATCTATCGCACTTATGGTGAATCATTCTGTTATTCCATTCTTTATTATTACATTTGGAATAACTTGTGCATGTGGATTACTACATGCATGGTGAATGATCCTTTGTATTTCATTCCTTATTAAATTGTGGAAATGATCTGTTTACGTGGATTATGATGAAAGTCATAATAAAAGCATTAGACTGATGAAAATCATGGGTATATGTGGTATTAGTAAGTGTTATGATGAGATATGTTGGTTATTATGTGAAAACATGAAAGTTTCTTAGAAATCACAAAGGGTTGAAAAATCAGATTTTGGTGAAAATGGAACATGAAATTCAATTGACCATATCTCCTATTATATTTCGAATTTTTGAGTGTGGTCAAGTTCTAGAGTTAGATCTATGAGTTTCCTAACTTATCCAAGTGGAATCACTGGAAAAGGTGTTGTAGATTTTCGTGTAGACTGATTTTAGCAAAGGAGTCAAAAACTGAAATTTCCAAAAAGGCTACTGTCCAAAATTTTAAAAGGACATTTTCGACCACTTAATTTGTGAGAAAAATTCCGGCCTTTTGGGACATGAAAATATATGGTATAAAGTACCTCCTGTCCAAAAATGAGCTTATTCCGACTTAAAATGAGCAAGTTATGACCATTTCAATATTTAGGTTTTTCCGACGAAAAACGCTATAACCGGAGTTCTATAACTCCGATGACCATGAAGTTTAAACTGGAAGCTCAAGTTAACATATGTAAGATCCTGCCAAGATTTGGGAATTTCTGGAGTTAAACTTGAGGTAGCTAATTTCTTAAGGAATTAATTAGAAATTGATTTTTGAAAAATAGTAAATGAATTTTAAAAAATTCCGAGAAAAATATATGTTCAGTATGAGACTATATTCTGCTAAATCCCAAGAAAAAATAATTTTTGGGATGATTTGGTATTTTTCATGAAAATAGTTTAGTTACGAACATATGAATTAAATATGTTATGTGAAGTTAAAAAATTGGTAAATAAGATTTTATGGCTTGGAAGTCCTATATAAGGTATATGCAGATTTTTGATGAGGGATTTGATCATTGGTGATGAAATCTTATGAGTATGGCATTTTTGAATGATTACATGCATTATTTGGTAATGTGTAAACAATTAAATTAAATTGTTTATAAGTTTAAGAAGTGATTAAAATATTGTTATATTATTAACGATATTAGATTATGATTTTATTAAGTGATTGATAATGTTTGGATAAATTTAAAGTCTTTAATATTTATCCTTGACTTAGTTTGATTAATGCTTATAATATTGTCATCATCCTCATATTTATATTGTGATGAAAGTCATCTGTGGCTTACGTGCATAAATGGACTTGGTATGATTATGACCAGGGATTATTCGGTATAGTCATGACTGTAATGTGACGAATGATGTGGTAAAAGTCCTCATTGGCCTGTAGTTCATTGATGGACAGTTGTTGGGTGATTATGACCAGGGATTATTCAGTATAGTCATGACCATTGATTATTAACGAATATCCTTGGCCGTAGTGCAGGGATGATTCGATGATGTGAATTATTTATTAAGCTGAGTCTCAGCATTATTGGTTTTACAGTTGTATATCTTTAGCCTGTAGTGCAAAGATGAACCGTTGATTATTGGTTTTACAGTTGTATATCTTTAGCCTGTAGTGCAAAGATGAATTGTTGGTTATTAGTTTTACATTTGTATATCTTTGGCCAGTAGTCACGAAGATGAATTTATTAAATATGATTATGAAGCGGGGAATTGTGATTTGGTATAACCATGATTTTTTTGATGTTTCGGATGAAGATAGGTGATGAAAATTATCTTCATCACTGGTGCGAAAAAAATTGAGAATCACAATTATGATTATAAGTTATTCATATGATTGTGGACATGAATTGTTGATTGATGTTACAGGGATAAAACATTATTGGTGGACTTTTAACATGGAGAAGATAATAGACCTGATGGTCTATTTGACTCTTTTAATGGATTGCTCGTTTCACTGCAACTATGGTTGGAAAGTTTTATCATCTACCATATGTTCTAAATCTCTGAGTTATTATTGATGAAAGCTATTATTAATGTAATTATCTTTAGTCATGATATTCTATACTGGGCTAGTTGTGCTCACCATTTTGCTTCACAATTCCTTTCAGGTAATAAGAGTGTAAAATGGGTCGAAAGGGGATAACGAGGGAATAGAGCATGGTCTTTAGTCATTTGAGGTTCTCCCTAAATAGTATGAAAATAATTTCATTGAGAACTTTAGATAAGTGTGTTGTATTTTATACGACATTTAATAGTTATATTTGGTGAATCAAATAGGGTAAGGTGAACCCAACTTTGGAAGGGTGTTTTGCCACTATCATACAATATGTCTAATGACATACAACCTCTTGTTATTATAAGACAGGGTTGTGTACATCCACTTGTTGAGTATATTTACGAGCACTACCTATATGATCTTGTTGAGAAGACTCACCATTGGAAAGAAGATGATAGTAATCTTCTCGTTTTTCTTTGGGGTCTATTGGGTCAACCAAAGATAATTCTGTGGCCATATGATATCTATCATAACCTAGACGCATGGCCTCCCATGTACGAAGGTTTCATTGAGCACTTCCCAAAGATTTTAATTCCTAAAAGCAGCTTTTAACTATACTTTTTTATGTAAAAGTATCATTGTAAGGTTGTGGTCGAAGTACCATGAGAGTTACATACAGTTGTATTAAAACTCACAGTTAACTGTGGTTGTATTCTATACGACAGTTCAACAGTTGTATAAATGAAGTTTGTATTTGATTTTTATAATGTGATATCTGGTGACTCAAAATGGGTCGTGTATACCTATTTTGGGGGCGTCACATCAAAGGTATTCAAAAAATATAAATAGTTGAAACTTATAAAAGAATATAATAAAAATAAAATTAGTGTAAATAGTTGGATTTATACGTCGATTCATTTGGTTTATGAATCCGGTACAAAGAAATGTTGAAAGGTGTGTACACTTAATGTTAAAAGATAATCATGTCACGGATTGTAAATATACAGTCATGCTACAGATTATAAATTCTGTCTTTTACAATGTTTATATTTTAGAAGATACATATTGAAGAGAGGTCTCAGTGTCCAGTGGTTTGATAAGCATTTTTAGACTTATGATTTCAAAAAACATGAAAGAACTCGTAGTTGTATTATTAGCCCAAATAGTGACGCTTAGTTACTGCATCTTTTTTATATTCTTCTTCATTTTTCAAGTGAAGGATTTATTACAGTTTGAACTATGAATAACGGTTAAGTCAGTCATGTTTAAAAGATTTATTGTAGTTTGAACAATGAATGACTGTTAAGTCAGTCCTGTTATCTGATGTAGTGTTTTGGGTACCTTTATGCTTGATAGTGTTTTATTCACATACTGAGAAACTGCAATTTAACTTTTTTTCGGAGAGAGGGGTCCAGTTTATGTTTGAATGCATTTCGTGTTTTATGTAGTCTTTGCTGAATATATATGGATGCATTCTGGCTGATGATATGGGGTAAATATTACTGTGTATCTTTTTGACTATGTGTCTGCAATTACATCCAGTGTTACTTATTTGATTTGTGTTCTAGGTTATTAGTATTCTTGGTTTAATTTGTACAATTTGGGAAAGACGTTGCAATCAATCACGCTGCTATATACTCTTCTTCGACAAGGATTTGATGGGAAGCCAATGGTTAAAAAGGCAATAATTGTAACTCCTACAAGTCTCGTAAGTGATTGGGAGGCTGAAATTATGAAGTGGGTTGGGGAAAGAGTCAAGCTTGTTGCTCTGTGTGAAAGCACCCGAGACAATGTACTCTCCAGCATTAGTAGTTTCACAAGTCTTCGTAGTCCTCTACAGGTAAATTTTGTAGAACCATGCTGATGTCAAGAACTAGTGTTTGTTATTGACTCATCTTATGCCCTGCCAGGTTCTAATTATTTTGTATGAGACATTTCGGATGCATTCATCAAAATTCAGCCAAAGTGGATCCTGTGATCTTCTCATATGCGATGAGGCTCACAGGCTGAAAAATGACCAGACATTGACAAATCGAGTAAGAGTTATTTGATAATGTCATATTTTTAATTTAGTTTTCTTTGACGAATTCTGAACCAGTATAACTTTTTCGGCATTGCTTAAAAATATTATATCAGGCATTAGCTGCTCTATCATGCAAGCGCCGCATTCTATTGTCAGGGACTCCGATGCAAGTGAGAATTGTTTTATGCCTGGCTGTTGATATATCTTGTCATCAAGTTCTTAATCTTGTTTTGTAACACAATCTATAGTTCACCTTCTATTTATGACCTCCAGAATGATCTAGAAGAGTTTTTCGCTATGGTTAACTTTACTAATCCTGGAATATTGGGCGATGCTGCATACTTCAGACGTTATTATCAGGTGAGTTAACTTCTTGCATCCTTAACATTTCATAAACGAAACTGATCGGTTGTGCCATTGTATTGATATTTGTAGATTCAAGAGTTACTAATATTGTTAAGTGTGATACTTTCTTAAAAACTACTGCTTATGTTAGCAGTTGGGATATAATATTTCTGTCTTCCTTAACATTTATAGTATGGCATTTGGCTAACTTGGAACTGGGGATCCTTTTCCAGTTATGCAGAATATGCATAGTAATGCTTGTAGTTTTTTTCTTAATAACATATATATAACCTGAGTTTTGTTTTAAATTTTCATTGTTAACATACTTTGATGAAGGCACCAATCATCTGTGGAAGAGAGCCCTCTGCCACCGAAGATGAGAAGAATCTAGGTATTGAGCGCTCTGCAGAATTGAGTGCAAAAGTTAATCAGGTACATGTTCCTGATGATGATAAAAGCTTATGAGCTAGTGAGTGTTCTCTTTTCTTGCTGTAAAAATTATTGGTCACATTTGCTTGTCGTAGATATGATAGTGGTTAGTTAAGATGGGTTTAGTTTAAATATATCCTTGAAAATCTTAGGATTAATTTAAATATATGTGTTTCAGTTTATATTGAGGAGGACTAATGTGTTGCTATCAAATCACCTACCACCAAAGGTAAGAAAAGTATCTCCAATTCATATGCACGATTAAAATCTGCATAGTTGCAAAATATATTGATCTTCTTTTCATTATTTATCTTTTAACTTTGTATTTGACAAAAGTTCTTTATCGGCATAAAATTTTCAGATGATTGGTTATGGTAGTGCTGTGCTCTTATTAAAGGATGTAGCGGTAGTATATTGTACAAGATGCCTGAATGACTTTTTAATTGTTGGGGGGAGAGTACCGTGGTTTTGATGAGTAGTTTGTCCAATGTTTTAAAAATTACTAGGCAGACCTAAGCGGCGGAGGGGTGCCTAGGCGTTTTCCTAGGCAGACTAGTTGTTTTCATAGGCGGTCTCATTTATTTATTTTTCTGTTATACATACTTGTTAATTGTTATACTATACAAAATATAATAGATGTAATTTTAAAAAAATTAAATGAAAAATCACCCAATTTTTTTTGAAGGCTTAAGAAATTCATTTCAAAGTATTGTTGAGTTGTTGAGTTTCAAAGTAGAAGTCTGATTCTATCTAGGTAGGGGCCTAGGCGCCCAGCCAAATTGAGGCGGTAAAGGACCGTCTAGCGCCTAGGCAGGATTTAATCGTACTTAGGCGGGGATTTTTAGAACACTAAGTTTGTCAATAATACAATTTATATTTTTGTTATTTTCTTTTCAATGGTAGATGTTTTAAGCACTGTGCTTAAGGTTATTTGGTTGAACTCATCTTATAATTTGTCTCCATCATCAGCTGTAATGTCAAATTTATGAAACTTTCTAAAACCAGTTTCTTGCTTCACTCTCTCTGAAAATCTATTAGGAAGGCAAAACTTGTTTCCTGGGAAGAACAGGCTAACCAATAGTTGATTGCACTATTGTTTTTGGTCTATTAGTTGACTGCACTATTTGACGCAATTATACACCTAGTTTATTTCCTTTTCATTTCTTTGGTATTTGGGCATAATCAAAACTGCTATTTAACTTCCTATATAGATTTTGCTTACTTTACGACTGCAGAATTTCATTAAAGTTCTACTAGTCATATTGTTATAGTTCATGAACATGTTGTTTATACTATCTATGGTACATTTCTTAATTTTTTGTATTGATATTAGTTGTTTAAATTTTGGTGGTGCTTTTTTCCTTCTATGGGAATTAAATTAGGCAAGTCGGTTGTCTGTCCCTAATTTCTTACCCTGATGGCATAATTTTCTCTGGACACATACATTGTGATATTTACAACAGGATATACGCATTGCTTTCATTAATAAAAAGTTCATTTCTGGTTATGTTTATTCTTGGTAATAAATATCAGTCTATCCTTATTTAGTTATTTTTCAAATTGAGAGTCAAACAAATAAAAGAATTATTATTACTTTGACTGAATAAACAGTACCAATTGGTAGGACATCACTGTTAGTGATCCTAAAGATATAAAATACCCTTTTATATTACTGGCTGTTAAAAGCTTTTGATGATTGCAAATTATGACTTTTGAATGCTTTTATTCCTGCAGATAGTTGAAGTTGTTTGCTGCAAGCTGACTCCTCTCCAATCAGAACTCTACAACCATTTTATTCATTCAAAAAATGTAAGCTATCATAATCATTTGAGGGTAATGTATATTCTGAAATTGTTTATAAATTGCTTCACTGTGAATAGTTATTGCTGGTAAATTACAGGTTAAACAAGTAATTAATGAAGAAATGAAACAATCCAAGATCCTAGCTTGCATAACAGCACTAAAGAAGCTCTGCAATCATCCAAAGGTATACCGTACAACATCACTTAGAGGGCTATATTTTATGTTTGAGAACACCAATTTCTGTCTATCATCTATGTACAAATAGGGAGAATTGAAGAATATAGCATTACTTGTACTTTGATGTTGCAAACATACTTCCTATGATGCTTTCTTATCCTCTCTCTCTCTCTCATCCTCTGAAATATTCTCCATCATGAAGCTGATATATGATACCATGAGAAGTGGGAGTCCAGGAACATCGGGGTTTGAGGACTGTATGCGCTTTTTCCCGCCAGAAATGTTCTCTGGAAGGTAAATACCCATAATTTTGCTACATATATGAACTTGTTGTTCAGTGTTCTCTAATTCTAACTTGATGATTCTGCATGTTCTGTTAGATCTGGATCATGGAGTGGCGGTGATGGAGTTTGGGTTGAACTATCAGGGAAAATGCATGTCTTAGCCCGATTACTGGCACAACTCCGTCAGAGAACAGATGACCGAATTGTCCTAGTATCAAACTACACACAGGTAACATGAAGCTAACTGAACTAACGGTGGTACAAGGTAGCATCACCTGCTACACATGTAATATCCTTGTATTTTTTATCTTGCAAGGACCAATGGATTTACCAGCCTTGATTGTTTCAGACACGTATATTGAGCCATCAGGCATTATAGAATCATGCCCAACACTCCTGATGTACCACCAACTTTGCCATTGCATAATCCTTTTTGGAAACAGTTTGCAATGGAGCAAAATTATAGTTTTGAATGGTTCTGTTGGATTATACCATATGGATGCATTTTCTTTGAACTAACCCAATATGTATTTTGCAACTTGAGAAGACAATATGCCTTACTTTAATGTATATCCTTTGAAATATTGATGTCCTTTGTCACTCCTTAAATAATTCAGATAGCTTAGAGCACTCGAGTTAATTCTTAATTGGTATCTTCTTAAGGTAGGCACTTGTGTTCATGATATGAATTGTTTCATGCATGCGATCCTATAAAGATGTAATTCAACTCTTAGTGCAATTTGAAATCATTTTATGCTATGCCATGTGAAAATGGTTCTGTCTGGTCATTTCTAGTAATTTCAAATATGTTGAAACCTCCGAGTGTTTTTGTTTTCTTTGGCAATGATTTTAGAAGTACCTTGATATATTGGTACATGTAACAGTTCCAATGAGAGACGTTAGTACTATTACTCCCTCTGAGTCATTGTAAACATACATTGTCAATATTTTGTATATTAGGAGATAGAACTTTCTTATTTGATCATCTTGTTACTTTTTTGCAATAATGTTCTGTAACACTGCAAGTTTCCATTCATCATTTCAAATACATAGTATTCCCTGAAACTAATTGCCCTTTCTGTCATTACTATTGATAAATTGAATGAAGATTACTTCTTAGGATTCTTTTCAGAAAATGAGAGTGCTTCTTTCAAAACTGAACTTGTGATTACTTGATACTGCAAACAAGTTTGTTAGGTTTTCATGGTAGTCTCTTATAATGCCATAATTGTGACGCTCCCAAAATAGGTATACAACACCCATTCTGAGTCGTCAAAATACATGGTACAGAAAAAAAACTACAAATTCATTATTACAATTGTCGTGTAAAATACGACAGCTCATACTGTGAGTTTAAATACAAATATTGTCTTCTAGACAATATCCACACCCAAATAAGTCCTCTTTACAATTATTGAAACACTATTTTACAAAATAGTGAGGACTACTAAAATAGCTATCTTGAATCATCACTCCATACCCCGGCTAGTCCCTGCTATATTCTCACCTCCTGAAAAGAAAAATGGAATAACAAGGAAAAGGGTGAGCTCAACTAGCCCAGTAAAGAATATTATGACTAAGATAATATACAACAAATTATCGTTAGTCTTCAACAGGGAAAAATCTGATAGAATATAATAGACAACAAGTTTTAGATCAACAAATGCAGCGGAAACAACAATCCATTAGAAAAGTCACGTAGAGAATGAGTTCTACTATCTTCTAAGATTTAAAAGTCCATCATCAATATTTTATCCCTGTAACAACAATCAATATATCTTGAATCAAATATTCATCTTTTTGCACTACTGAATGATTATATTCATTTGTATCACCGACGATCGGCCATTTCATCTCAACACTGCTCATCTTCGCACTACGGGCCAAAGATATTCATCAATTAATCTTTCATCTTTTGCCTTCAGGGCCAAAGATATTCATTTATATCATCATTTAGGGTGAGGATGATGAAAAATATTTTAAAGAAAAGCGAATCCATGAAACAAAAGAACAAATATTAGGGATTCAGATTATGGTTTATCCAAATTGATAATACTCCATAATAACCAAATACGAAGCGAAATTTCAAAAATGAAGATCAAAACATGGATCTGATCAAAGATAGTAACCATAATATACATTTTGGACAAAAGGAAAAATTTCATTTTTCTATGAATAGTCTTGAGTATCGTGAATAGTAACTCCGACACAAAAAGTTCCAAATTTGATAAAAATTTAGATTAATATTTCGGCATAATGATATTGAAGAAAATAATATCATTTACGAAAGAAATAACATCCTTTACCTCAAAGAAACAAGATTTTAATGAAATATCGAGATATGATCTTTGAATGAAACTTGTCTTGAGCAATGAACTCTCAAAGTATCTAAATACTCACAAAATACGCTTCGATAATATAGAGAGAAAGAGAAAAACTTGTTTACGGTGTGATTTTCAATTCTAACTTAGCCCTCTATTTATAGGAAAATGTTAGCACGCCGAAGCAGACTTGACCTGCTACCTGATGGCTTTACCTGCTACTATTGCCACCCACCACATTTGAAATTCAATTGAGCACATTTCTCACCAACTAATTCTAGAATTTTTCAAGATGTTTTATCATTTAAACAATAATCAGAAACTTTAATAATTCATAGAAAACAACCCGTTTATCAGAAAAATACGAATTTTATGTCCATTCCACACGAAATCGAATTCTCTACAACTTTGCAGAAAAAAGTTTTTTCAAATTTCAAACAGAAAATATCCAAAATCCACAAACGGGTGATTTTTAATACCTCCAATCTGCCAAAATACTGATAAAACATCTCAGCATTAATTCTTTCATTAATAACCATATAAAATAAATAAATCCATCATTTATATCTACATCAAATAAATATTTCCTTATCATATAAATCAATAATTAATTATTCCCAAATAATATTACAGAATCACAATTATGACAACCAGGTAGTTCCTCAGAAAGAGGGCTTTTTCCAATAAGGATTTCTCCTTCTCGGCAAGCAATTAGATTATCTAACCTCTCCTCGATAGAACTTTCTAGACATTGCCAATAATGTTATCTAATAATATTATTCAAATAATATGAATTATTGATCTGATAATGGAAATACTGTGCAGTGACAATTATTGAACAACAATAATATAAAATATCAACGCAACAATTATTGAACCAATAAAATAAAATATTGAACAGTAATTACTGTAACAATTATTGAGTAGTGTCTTTTTACGTAAGAATCAATAATTCAAAATACTGTGCAATACCGTGTGCTACTGTGCAACAACGCGTATTACTGTATTTTAACCACCAGGTAATCTAACAGTGTTAACGGTAACAACTACGTCGTTATTTATAAAAACACATACTTGTCGTTTTCTTTCATCCAACCGTTTTCCGTTATGGGGCCCACAAATGGTCACACACTTGGCCGCGTAAATTTAATATTCCCACGACGCCAAGAATATTCCATGACCAAACGAATATTCCCCGACAACAATGAATATTTTATAACCACTTGCTTATTTTGTAAAATTTGCACATTTCACCCATAACCAAATCATTATATCAAATTACCACCTTATAAATCAAAAAATAATAATTAGAGGATATTCGATTTTATTTATAAAAAGTTGGGGTCTTACAATAATAATATCTACTTAGTAATTGATAGTGGTATCATTTTGCTCATTAGAAAAACTATTTTTTCCCACCATATTTTGTTATGTCTTTTAACTCTGATTCCTGTTAATTATCAGACTCTAGACCTTATTGCTCAATTATGCCGAGAAAGAAGATACCCATTTCTAAGGCTTGATGGAAGTACATCAATCAGTAAAAGACAAAAGTTGGTCAACAGTTTTAATGATCAATCAAAGGTATTTATGTTTTCTACCTTTGAATTAATATTGAACAACAATATGCATAACAAGATTATTCCACATGTTGCAGGATGAGTTTGCATTTCTATTGAGTAGCAAGGCTGGTGGTTGTGGCCTCAATTTGATAGGTGGAAACCGACTGGTTCTGTTTGATCCTGATTGGAATCCTGCCAATGACAAACAAGTAATTATTTGTGCTGGACACTTCAGTCCTTATAGATGATGGCTTTTATGCGAGTAATGAGAGGACTTTGTTTTGCATAATACAATATTAAGTTTTTTCCCTTCTGTTTTTGTTTTTCCTTTTTTACCATATGTAGGCTGCAGAAAAAGAGAGTTTACATCTATCGATTTTTGAGCACTGGTACCATTGAAGAAAAGGTTTTGATGTAACCTTTAAATAACAGTTATATTGCACAGGATAATCATCATAGTTTTCTCCCGTAAGTTTGATGAATTAGTCTAATTTTCTGCAGGTTTACCAGCGTCAGATGTCAAAAGAAGGGCTCCAGAAAGTTATTCAAGAGGAGCAAACAGATTCTAAGAACCAAGTATGTGAATCTTTGCTTTCATCTCATCATGTAATTGACATTGCTCTCAAAGCATAATGCCAAGTATTTTATTTGCAGGGGAATTTTCTTTCAACAGAAGATTTACGCGACCTGTTTACATTCCATGAGAATGTGAGGCAAGTTTATCCTCTTTTCTTAACTACTCATTGAAATTGAAGAAAAAATTATTCTCTATCTCTAAACACGCTATTATGTCACTACTGTATACGACATTACTCAATAGAAATAGCAAGTCATTATGCTTGGTAATTTCTATGTGACCAGGAAACATCTAATGCAACTATTCCGGCAAGATATTTTCTGAAAGAAAAGAAAGAAAGAAAACAATACTGAAATTAAATATGGTGATTGGAGACCAGTTACATTCAGATCTTTCCTATGCTATATGTTAGTAATTCCCTATTTAATAAAAGATAAGTTTTAACATGTTGTGTAGAGAAGTGTTTTTGTAAATGATTGATTGGATGACTTTAAAGTTGGCAGAAGTAAACTATTGGACCTACTCACTGTTAGACCTAGCATTCCTGGTTTTATTTTTCATTACTTACGAGTTTGAATTGGATTCTGCTTTAATGAGATGCCATTATCTTTAATTTCTGGCGTCTGATGTTATTGTACTTATCCTTTATTCTTCATTAAAATTCTGTTCTAATTAACGATATCTGTGTAATTCTGAAATTCATGAAAAGATGAATTGCATCCGATGTGAAAGTGGTGGAGAAATGACAGATGACATGCCGGAAAATTGTAGGGAATTGGATGGAGTTAATTTTGCAAATGAAGACTGTAAATCTGATCAAGAGGATATAGGGGGCTTTGCAGGGATTGCTGGGTGCTTGCATAAGTTAAAAAACTCAGAGAAACAGGTCAGTCAATACATTAGATTTATGGGAACTAAGCTTCTGTTTAGCAATACACATGGTTTTCACTTTTCACCATCTCTGTGAATCATTTATTTCTTTACAGGTAGGAACTCCTCTGGAAGAGGATTTAGGTAGCTGGGGGCATCATTTTAATCCAACATCCGTTCCAGATGCTATTTTACAAGCTTCAGCAGGAAATGAGGTGTGCTATAAATTTTAAACTTTTATGAAGTAGATTGTCTGGGAAACATGAACATTTTTATTTAGTTAGCAAGGTTATATGAATTCTTGATAGATGTTTTCATCTTGGATTCTTCAAATAAAGCCTAACTGCATTTCAATTTTCAAGTATTCTAATAATTTGTGAAAGTTCTGAATAATAATAAAATTGCTATCTTCTTTTCATTATGTCACTTTGTTATCTTTCTTTATTTTGTCTAGTGACAAGATGACAATTGACACAAGGATAAACTTCCAGAGCCCGAGTCAATTTTGGCTGTGAAACTGAAACCAAATTCAGCTATTTAACTTTGTCTATACAAATAAATATTTTGTTTTCTATGTGTATAGTTGTATCATTAATAATAACCTTCCACTCTTATTAATAGACAATGTGTTTTTCTTTGCAACTCTTTAGGTCTTGGCTTTTGGGGTTCTTAGAGTAGTTTTCGAGTTAGATCTTTGCAAGGATAGGAGGGATGTTCTTCATTAGGACTTTGTACCTTTTTCCACTTTTAGCTTTGTTTTTGTGAAAACGGGATTTACATGACCATGTAGCACACATGCTCTAGTGGAAGATATTGTTGGATGGTTATATGATCAAATTAAAAAATTTCAACTATATGGATGAAAAGAGCACGAGAAAAATAGAAGGATTCATAAAGTTTGAACCGATTTGTTGGTATTGAAGCCAAGATCTTAATATTAAAAGATCAACAAGTCCGGCCTTTGAAAATGTATTAATTTTTGAATGATATGATGAAAGGTCTCCATCAAATATTATGAAAAATTTACAAACCTTCCTATTCTTTTCATCATATACTAATTTCTTCTTGAGAATGTAAGCTACGTGATAATTCATGTATATCCCACGGACCGCTTGTTTTTTTTCTCTCCTGAAGTTGACCTCTGCTAGAAGAGGGATGCTCTTCAAAATATGGATACATGCCAAAAATATCAAAAGAAAGTGGCCGCATAAACTTGTGTGGAGGGAGTATTAAGTTTACTGCCACTAGTTTGTTCCTGGAAAGTGCAGATTGTATTTTTGTCTTCTGTAACATTCATTTGTTTGTGCTGCATAAATAGCTGCTATATTATCTAAATTCATTTCAAGTCTTCCCAAATCTCACTTAAAATGTGTCATTTTGAACTTTTTTACAGAGAGTCAACTTGTTTCTAAGATAATTAAACAAGTCATTATGGGCATTCCAATTTTGATTGATCATTAATTTCTTCGTGTCTATTACTATATGAAACTCACAATTTCAAGTTGTCACAGGTCACGTTTGTTTTCACAAACCAAGTTAATGGAAAGCTTGTGCCTGTTGAATCAATGGTAAGTCCAAAGACAGACGGAGTGGATGTCGATAAGAACCAATTCCACCAAAAGGAAAATATAAGCCGGAAATCAGTATTGACATCTCACCATCCACAAGTGCGCTCATGGAATTCTTCCATTGGAGACACTACTAAGAACAAGTTATCTGCTTCTTTCAAGCCTTTGCAAAGGTACAATTCATGTAGCACTAAAGCCTATACTATCTTTCGGAAATCAATTACCTCAAAAAAGACTTTCTCCTGATCACGTTGATGATGATTTTCAATGAATTTTTTTTTAGCATCTGCTTTGTCTACTTCAAGTCATTACCTTTGGAAATCCACTGAACTTTGAGTTAAGCCCATTGTTCTGAACCTGTTTGGTTTCTACAGTCTAATGTCACCAAAGGAAATTTCATGCATTGTGGTAATATTAGTGTTGTAGCATACTGCAGTTGGCTCAAATGAGTATTTTACTTGCAATACTTGTGATAAATCGTCCTTCAAACAAAGTCACTATTAGTATAAGAATAGTTCACTTCAAAAACATAGGAAGAGTTGAAGGATATATATATATATATATAATTTTAAAAAAGAAACCAACGGAACTATAACAAGCCAGCAGCTTATTTGGCGGTCAAAGTATCATAATATAGATTATTTTTTTTCAAAATTAGTGGAGTTAAATACACTTTGAAGACTTGTATCAATGGAAATAGTCATGAATTCTTGAGTTTATGCATTGATGATCTGCCGTGGCCTGAAAATAGGGGTGGAGGGAATCCACTAAAAAGACGCCGCCCCACATTGACTTAGCTGACTCCAGAGGAAGTGCAGCCACCCCTAGTACTGAATATAAATAAAAACACTAAAGGAAACTAGTAACAAATCCAAGCATACATCTTCACTTTTAATTATTTAGTGGCTGATTTACGGACCGACAGAGTATACTCAACTCAACTCAACTCAACTAACAACTACTATGCCATAGTAGTTGTTGGGGTGGGGTTGACTAAAAAATAATATCACAGTTGTATAACCATGTGTCACAGTTTCATTTGGTGATCCCCCATACAAATTCCATTTAGAAGAGGGGATAATAATAAACCATGTGAGGGGAATCCTTCTGCTTAATCCCCATGTTATTAGTCAACAATCACCTAAAATATATTTTTCTATGTTGATAACCACTGTCATTTGTAATAGTTTTTTATTTATTTATTTATCCGCAGCAAATGAAGTCTAGGAGTCTATAAACTTTTACTAATTTGGCCTAAGAGGAATCTAGCAAATGAATTCTAAGAGTCTTTTAAACATTGTTGTCAATTTGGCCAATGAGGAATCTGAATCTTTCTATCCTCAAATTGTATGTATGTTAATTGCTAAATTATCTCAGATTCAATTTGGATTGGTAGAAAATATGTTAATAAACTTCAAAGGTTTACCATTCCTTTTAATATCATACTACTAGGAAAAAAGAGTTCTATTTTTTGTCTCTTTTTTTTTTTTTTTTGTGTGTGAATATTAAGATTTTTGTAACACACAATTAGACACCAATTTTAACCGCCAAGACTTATTATTGAAAAGAATGTCCAAATGTGTCCTTTGGAAATTCTAGTATTCATATAAAAGTGAAGGAAAAGTAGGATTAGACAGAGGTAATGTATATTATTACTCCATGAGTTGCTAGCTAGGACTCGTAATTGGATGCATAAAATTGTAAATCTCCCATAAAATTCACTTGAAGAGATAAAGACAGATAAGTTGAAAAATATTTATTTATTTTAGGAGTTCTTCTAGGCGGACATGAAAATTGAACATGGATATATTTGAATTTCACTTGTTTATATTTTTATCCACCATTGGGGGTCAAAATATAAATAAGTGAAATTCAAATGTACTCATGTCCAATTTTCATGTTCACATAGAGTTTTTGTTATTTTAGACTTCAATGTTGAGTAGCTTAATCATATTCAATCTTCTCATGACAAAAACAAACAAACTTGGACTATATAAAATCATCTGAAATTAACAAATCCGTGAGTGAGCTGGAGATGTTGAATTAGCTTGACCACTTAATTATTGGGTCAAACTTGATAACTTCCCAAGCCACATTACGATTAACTTTACACCAAGGCAATTAGTCTGTCCGTATTTTGTAGATTTTAAGGAAGCATTAATTACTTAATTTCTCATGTTATTTCTATATTAAATAATATTTTATTTATATTTTATCATTTTCAATGAATTTTAAAATGATAATATTGAGATTTTATAACTATTTTATTAATTGCATTTCTTAATCTATGTGTTTTCTCTTAAATCGTTATAAACTGAGGAAGTATAAGGATAAAATAATCCTTTAGACCAAACAAATATCTCAAACATTGAGCCTTTTCATTTCCAAAGTAATACCTTCTCAGCTTCCCTGATATATATATATATATATATATATATAGAGAGAGAGAGAGAGAGAGAGCCACATTATTGGATATAAATTATTGCACAAGTCTTATCTTATTCTCAATAAAGATCATGCACATAAAACAAACAGCCCCTTATACAAGTAGTAGCAAAAACATGTGAGTTCTTTATAGTGGTAAGTAGAGAAGAAACAAGTTTGAAGGCAGTGAGTAGTGTTTGTTTGTGAATGCCAATACATACATGGCATGCTTAAACATGTTCAACAATGAGCAACCAGGCTTCTGCTCTCCAATGGGACCAAGAATCTCCTTTTCCAATGATTTTGCTGATACCAAACAAGCCTATAAACAGGAGATCAACAGCTACGCAGAAGCTCTGGTGTCATCGGATTTTGAGTTCTCTGTCCCTACTTACACCATGAATCCTGCAGATGAGCTCTTCTTTAAGGGAAAGTTGGTTCCTTTGAAGGAGAAGGTGATGACACTAAGAGATGAGCTTCTTGTTGATGATGATGAGTATGAAGATCATAATTTGTTCCCAAGGCTGTCGAAGAATTCAGGCTGGTGGAAATTAGACAAATTGGGGGGAATGAAGAGAAATCAGATTGTGGCCAAGAAACATGATAATGGAGGATTAGAGAGAATTGATGAAGCTAAGAAGTTGGTGTTTCTTAATGAAATGTTTACCAACATAAACAGGTGAGAAAATATTAAAGTTTTTTTGATGATGTGAAGATCTCGACTTGGGTTTGTTTTAACTGCAGTCCATTACTTAGCAACTAGGCATGTTATAAGAAAAAGTCAATGTCACTCTTTCATTCTCTGTAAAAAGGCTTGTCTCAATAAGCTTCCTCCATTCTATGTAAATTTCTAATCTACTTCATCAAAGAATTAAAGCTTTTTTTTATTTAACTATTTCCAATACCTTTTTGGAGTTATTAAGACCATAAAATGCTGCACCAGAACATCTAATTACCCAGCCCTTTTCTTGCTGCACATCATAATAGAGGTATGTCCTTGGCACAATGCAGAAGAGCACAATGCACAGCACGCGCAGCAGCTGAAGCTGGAGCTATAGCGGCTGTTCAGTTGCCAAGGCCAATCCAAAGCCAGCACCACGCTGGTACTAAAGCTGAGGCAGATTTCCCCAAGCCAAAGCCATCACTGATACTCTCACAAGCCTGTAATAATAATATCATTAAAACCTTATTTGTCACAGATGCTGGTTAACATTCTTGTTCGGCAATTAAAGAAGAAAAGCAAGTGTCTATACATGTCATCAACTCAGTCCCATTACTCATTCAAGTTTCTTCCCAGCCCACACTAAAAAAACTTATCCCTATAACGATTTTTGGTTTTCCTACCAATTAATTGACACAATTTGTTAGAATATGTAGCAACTAATATCATTCTTGCATTCCGCCAAATTGTTTTTCAAGTTATGTAAAGATCCCAAGAATTATACAACACTTGAATTCAAGCAAGAAGAAGAGAACAGTTAAAAATAATCAAAAATTAATGGTAGATGCTTACGTGTCTCATTAGTGTTTTAATATATATATATGTGTGTGTGTGTGTGTGTGTGTGTGTGTTTGACAATAAATTTTACATAACAAAAGGGTCAAAGTGAAAATAAGTGTTAAACTTTGAATGACAAGGTGGGCAAAGTTCTAAGGGGAAACCCCCATATTTTAAGTCGTAGTAATTTGCACCAAATATTTCTATATCTTCCAAAAGCCAAGGGTTCATTTGCCCGTCTATGGCTACGGTGGATTTGCCCATCAATTTACATCAGAAAAAAAAATGCAGTGAATAACAATCATGCACCACCAAACATCAGGTTTCTTGCAGAAAGGTGAGCCAAACTCTTCTACTTTTTACCTGTCAAAAGAAATTGATAAGTGGAACCATGTATTAACAACTAAGAAAAATGATGTTGTAACTAAACGTCTATAATCTAACTTAAACATAAAGAAAAATTAACTTAGAATAATTTATTACTTCCAATTAGACTATGAACTAAATAAATAATTTACTACAAATTTGGTTTTTTGTTTTTGTTTTCTTCATCCTGAAAAACTACTTGGTCAAATGTCTCAATATTAGTTTTTTCATGCTAATCATCCTATAGTGCTGCATATGCTAGATGTTTGCTTTGAACATCTTAAATAAAATTTTAGACTAATCTCTTCGTAAAATGCATGAAAATCGATTGGGAAAACTAAAATTGTTAACAGAGGGAGTAATTGTTTTAGACAGCAGCACAGCAATAATATGAACATTATGATTTTTTTTTAAATAGTGATCATTAAACTGAGTAGAGTTGCTTGCTTGCTCTGACTCGTTTAACGTTGACATCAAGTTGTGTAACATCCAGATTCTCAGGTACCTCATCGTTATCTTCATCTCGATTCACCCTTATAGTATAGACCTATAATGTAGAACACTAATCAATGAAAGCTGTATGTAGGTAAGGAAGAAAAACCCTCAACATAAAGTGGTTTAGAAATTATAAGATACAACGTTATAGTTTCAACTTTTTAAGTTGATAAATTTCACTCTACATTAATGGAACTATGATACTAACAATCACATTAAACAAAACAGGCGAAAGATTACCTGAAACTTTGTAGGCTTAATTAGTTGGAAAACCAATGCATCACCGTCAACTAATTCATGATCAACAGAAAACCCTTTCCATCCTCCACTAAGTCCAGTTTTCCGATCTAGATACTTAGTTGGCCATTCATACCCATCCTCGTCAGCTAAAGTCATTATTTCATCACAATTGGGAAGGTGGGTCTTGCAGAAATGGACAGGGAGACCCTATTTAATATGAATTGATACAGAATCACAAATGAAGCTTGTAAGAAAAAAAAAATAGAAGGTTAACATTTCAGTTTCTACAAAGAGGAAACATGCTTAACACATTGAAATAGATAAATAAATTCAAACCGTTGAACTTACTAGCCAAAATCCACGACTAACGTGTGATTGAAGCATTGGCTATTTATAAGCAATGATTTTAGAATAATGATGATGATCATTCTAATGAGATCTAAATTCTTAGAAAGCTTAAAACTAAAATAGTTCCTAATCGTTGGATTACTAAATTGGGAATTAGTAAATCCGGATAGATTGAGTACATACGTTCATTCTTTCGTTGGATGAGGATGATTGATCTCATGATAATTTGTGTGGAGACACTAAAGCAAGTATGTAAGTCTTTATTCGAGAATAAGTTCAACGAACGCTACTTTCATTAAGGAATACACAATGGAGTTTTACTTGCGCTGTCGATAGAAATTCACAGTAGTGATAGTAGTCTAGTGATCCTCGACTTGAGATCATCATAGATATCTTGTGTATGATGAGTTATACTTTGACTTATTCCTTAAGACCCTTAGGGTATATCAAAGGGTATGTTTGAGTATAATAAGTTATACGTGGAGATAATGTATGATCAATAAAGAATCTACCACTTCTAGTAAAGAAGAGAAATGTCCTATGTGATTCGATAAATGACAACCCAAGTAGTCCTTGGCAAAGAGAATGAAATTAGAAAGGAGTTTCTAATTTGCATTATTTAGTGTTGTGCATTTAAGAGTCGAAATACATATAATTAAATAAAATAAGACTTGACAAAGAATTCCATATCTTATATTTAATTGGGACATTGTATGGTGGAAGGATTGAATTATACAAAGAACTATTTACTCAAAAGGTTCTTTTATGATTAATGTTAAAATTTATATTATCTAGAAAGTTGTTGATCGCTAGGGAGGTTTATCCTTATTGTAGAATAAATATTATTTATTTAAATAAATTAATAATTTAATTTATTTATTTAAATAAGATTATAATTATTCTAATTGATTTATTCACAACCTATTTAATATGGAGAACCTAAAGGGTCACACACCATAAAAGGAAAAATAATTATTTAAGAAGTTAATGGCATAATCGTAATAATAAGTTAAGTATATTTAATTTAATCTATGGTGATACAATAAATTAAATAGCTTAATATTTATTATTTAATAATTTAGAAATATTAAATAAAAATTAATAAGAGGAGTCTTATTATTATTATTATTACTATTATTATTATTTAATTCCTAAAGGAGTTCGTGAATTAATTAATAAAAGTACTCTCATTTATTCCTAATAAGATTAGGAGGCTAATTAATTAAAAGTTTAATTAATTATTCCTAATAAGATTAGGAGCCTAATTAATTAAAGGAGTTTAATTAATTAAAATAAAACACAATTCTTTAATTGTTAAGGAGGGTTTCCTACATCTATAAATAAGAAGAGTCTTATTATGGGTGATGGGTAAGAGTTGTTGTTGACTTTTCACAACAGACGTAATTCCAATAGTTGGGAGAGTACGCTCCTTTTCTATGAGAGATAGAAAAACTAGGGTTTTGCCAAACACTCATCTTCTTGAATCTTTATTCTTTCTTGGTGGATCACCTCTTGAGGCCAAACACTTGGGTGGCTAACGTTGATCAAAGGAAGGAACCAAACTCGGTGGATTCAAGTTGAACGCGAAAGGATTTGGAGGTGAACTTGTACCTGATGAAGCTCGAATCTTCAAGGGTATGATTCTTGTTCTTTCTTTTTCGTTTAATTAATAATTGCGCATAAAGGATGATCTGGGTATATGGTTTGTAAAAATTTTAAACTCTGATTTTTCCACGTTTTCGCTTATTTTGTGCAATTTGATTGCGTTCATGAATATTACAAACCTAACACTATGACTTTCCCATGTTGCATGAGAACATACCCTAACCCTTTGCCTGAAGCATCGCTGTAGATAACAAATTCATCCGAACCAGATGGTATTGTCAGAACAGGTGCCGAAATGAGTCTCCTCTTGAGCTTTTGGAAACTCCTTTCGCATTCTTCGCTCTATACGAATTTTGTATCCTTCCGAGTCAGCTGAGTTAACGGAGTAGCGATTCGAGGAAATCCTTTCACGAATCTCCGATAATAACCAGCTAAGCCCAGAAAGCTACGTACTTCGGTCACCGTCTTTGGTTGCTCCCAACTTTGTATTGCTTCAATCTTCGCCGGGTCAACCGATACTCCATGTTTTGATACCATGTTCCCAAGGAATGCTACTTCCTCAAGCCAGAACTCGCATTTCTTTAACTTGGCATATAACTTGTTTTCACGAAGCCTTTGAAGTACCAGCTTCAAATGGTGCTCATGATCTTCACGACTTTTGGAATAAATGAGGATGTCATCAATAAAGACAACAACGAACTAATCCAAATATTCCTTAAATACTCGGTTCATCATATCCATGAAAGCCGCAGGAGCAGTAGTCAATCCAAAAGACATGACTAGGAATTCATAAGGCCTGCATCGAAGTTCTAAAGGCGATCTTCTAATATCCTCGATTCCTAATCTTCAATTGATGATATCCAGAACGAAGATCGATCTTTGAAAAGAATTGTGCTCCTTGCAACTGGTCAAACAGGTCATCAATGCGAGGTAGCGGATACCTATTCATGATTGTGACAAGGTTCAATTCCCGATAGTCAATATAAAGTCGCATACTCCCGTCTTTCTTCTTTACGAATAAAACATGAGCACCCCTAGGAGATGTACTTGGGGCCGAATGAAACCGATGTCCAACAACTCCAGTAGTTGGACCTTTAACTCAAGTTCAATAGAGCCATTCGATATGGGGTTTAGAAATGGGTTTTGTACCAGTTCAAGGTCAATAAAGAATTCAACTTCACGCTACGGGGGTGGGCGGGAAGTTCTTGAGAAATACATCAAGAAATTCACTAACAACAGAAATATTATTGAAATCTGACGTGTCTTTATTCAAATCCATAACATGGGCTAAGAAAGCTTGACATCCGTTTTTTAATAAACGAATGGCTTTATGGCTTGATATGACATTGATTGATTTTAGTGGTTTAGTTGCTTGAATTCGCATAACAGGTTGATTAGGAATATGAAAACTAACAACCTTACGAAAATAATCAATTTTGGCATGATGAGTAGTTAACCAATCAATCCCTAAAATCACGTCAAATGCAAGTATCTTTAAAGAAATAAGGTCAACAGGTAATGTGATGGTGCCAACTTGGATCAAACAAGATTTATAAATAGTGGATGTGATAAAAGTTTTTCCTAACGGAGTTTCAACAGTTAAGTCAAAGTCCAATTTTTCCGGAATCAAGTTCGAACGTTGAGCACAAGTAGGAGAGATAAAAGAATGGGTTGAACCGGTATCTAGTAAGGTATAAACTTCGCAAGAGTTTATGATTAGCTTACCCGTGATCACCTCGTTTGGGTTCCTCCCATTTTGACCAGTCACGACAAATGCTCTTCCAGGAACCGTTGACTTTGACTTTTCTCGAATGACCTTTTGAGTCACCATCCCCACCGGACTTGGTTTCGCTTGCGTCTGATCTCAAGCGATATGTCCTTCCTTTCCACAATTATAGCATACCTTGAACTGTTGTGGACAGTTTGTGTGACGCCCCCAAAATAGGTATACACAACACCCATTCTGAGTCGCCAAATACATGGTACGTAAACAACTACAACTTTATTATTACAACAAGAAATCGTGAGTTTGAATACAAATATTATCTTCTAGACAATATCTATACTCAAATAAATCCTCATCACATTATTGATTCATTATTTTACAAAATGGTGAGGACTACTAAACAACTCTCTCTAGAATCTTCATTCCATACCCCGACTAAGTACTCGCTTACATTCTCACCTCCCGAGAAGAAAAATGGAACAACAAGGAAGAGGGTGAGCTCAACTAGCCCAAGAAAGAATATTATGACTAAGATAATATACAACAAATTATCGTTAGTCTTCAACGAGGAAAAATCGATAGAATACAATAGACAACAAGTTTCGGATCAATATTCGCAGTGAAATAATAATTCATAGAAGAGTTACGTAGAGAATGAAATCTACTATAATCTATGAATTTAACGATCCATCATCAATATTTTATCCTCGTAACATCAATCAATATTCTTCTCAAATCAAATATTCATCTTTGCACTACATGCCAAAGATATTCATCAATCAGTCATGTTCATCTCAACAACACTGCTCATCTTTGCACTCTGAGCCAAAGATATTCTTCAGAAATCATTCATCTTTGCACTACAGCCAAAGATATTCAATAATATCATCATTTAAGACCGAGGATGATGAAAATATTTTTAAAGAAACGAATCCAAAGAAACAAAATGACAAGGATTAAGGATTAAGGATTCAGTACTTGGTTTTATCCACGTCCAAAAATACCTCAAAAAATAATCATAGTGGTGTAAAATTCAAGAATGATCAAAACATGGATACAATCGAGCTAGTATCCGAATAGATATTTTGGACAAAAGAAGAAATTTTGTTTTTCTATTGAATAGTCTTGATATCGTGAATAAAGTCAGATATCGTGAATAAAGGCCGATATCGTGAATAGTAACTCAGACACCAAAAGATAGAAATTCCACAAAAAATATCTTCACGCTTCATGAATAGTACTAAATGAATAAGTAACTCGTGAATAATAGAACTCATGAATAAGAACTCGTGAATAAGAACTCATGAATAAGTAACCCATGAATAGTAACCCGACATGAAAAAGTTTCAAATTTGATAAAACTTCAGATCAACATTTCAAAGATAATGATATTGAAGAAATAATATCATTACGAAAAATAATATCCCTTACCTCGAAAGATCAAGATTTACTAGTAGAATCTAAGGGTATAGTCTTTGAAGGAACTTGCACCGCTCCTAGCAATACTCAAAGTATACTCAAAATACTCACAAGAATACGCTCAAAATATCAAGAGAGAAATAGAGAAAAACTTCATTTTACGGTGTGATTTTCAATTCTAACCTAAGACCCTATTTATAGGAAAATGCTTAGAACACCAAAGCGTAAAATTTAATATAATATTAATATAATTATACAAATTTTCCTTAGCCCACCTTTTTGGTCAAAACACCAGCCACACATGTTAATGATGTCCAAAAAATACAAAAAACGTTTTTCTTAACAAAAATAATTTAAACTCCCAAAAATCAATTATTTGAGACTTCCTAACTTCAATAATTTATAATAAATAGCCTTTTCATCAGAAAATTCGAATCTCGCGAGTTTTTATAGGAAATTCAATTCTCTACAACTTTGCAGAAGAAAGTTTTTCCAAATTCAAACAAAAATCGACCGAAATTCACAACCGAAGCGATTTTACAAAGTGCTATAATCAAATTTCTATTAATAATTGTGTCCACCAACACACAAAACATGTGTTAAACATTTAATGCCACAAAATACTCTTCCTCCTCATATACTCATATATCCCACATTCATTGTAAAATATCACCGCTTAATATATTATTAAAATAATATATTTAAATGAATTATTTTATCGTAAAAGATAAAATATTAATTTTCAACAATTGTCATTTTAAAATTTTCTCCATCTATATCCACATAAAATCAATATTTTCCTCATCATATAAATCAATAATTAATTATTCACAAATAATATTACGTAATCACAATATTGACAACCGTGCGCTTCCTGGAAAGAGGGCTTTCCAATAAGAATTTCTTCTTCATGGGCGCAAGCAATTAGATGACCAAACCTCTCCTTGGATGTAACTTTCTAGACATTGCCAATAATGTTATCTAATAATATTATTCGGATAATATGAATTATTGCTTCGATAATGAAAGATATCTTGTGTAATGACAATTATTGAAACAACAAAGAATATAAAATATCAACGCAAAGAATTATTAACTCAATAAAATATCGAATAATAATTACCAGTAACCATTATTGAGTAGTGCCTTCTTCACGTAAGAATCAATAATTGGTGCAATACAGTGCTACCTTGTTCAACAACGCGTATTAGTGTGTTTTAACCACCGGGTATTCCAACAATATAATTGGCACAACTACGCCAGTTATTTAAAAACAACTTATATTTGTCGCTTTCTTCATCCAATCGCTTTCAAGTTATGGGGCCCACACATGGTCACACTGGTAAATTTAAATATTCTCTGACAAAGACTGAATATTCCACGACCAAACGAATATTCCCAATAACAATAATGAATATTTTATAACCACTTGCTTATTTTGAAATATTTGCGATTTAACCCTTAACTATCCACATTAATCAAATCAACCCTTACTATTTCAAAATAATAAATAAAGGAAATTCCTTTTATTTAAAAATTTCTGGTCTTACAACCTCCCTCCTTATGAAATTTCGTCCTCGAAATTGGCGTCGACGACTGGTGTTTGAAAAGGTGAGGATACCTCGCTTTCATTTTCGCTTTCCAATTCCTGTGTCATTTCTTCTATAGCATGATTCCTCCACAAAACTTTAACTTGTGGTATAACCTTTGCACGTAGGGACATGCTCCTTCCTATCCAAAATCTTGATAGGTACCTCCTCAAACGTTAAGTCTTCTGGCTATCTCATCCTGCTTCTAACTCAATAACGTGGTTCGGGTCTTTCACATATTTACTGAAAGCATGAGATATGTGAAACACATTATGAACACGAGACATACTTGGAGGTAACACAAGTCTATAGGCTACATTTCCTACTCGGTCAAGAATTTGAAATGGACCGATAAATCATGGATTGAGCTTTCCTCTTCCCAAATCTTGTAACTCCTTCCATGGAGCAACTCGCAACAATACATGATCCCCTACACTAAATTCCACGTCCTTTCGATGAAGATTCGCATAACTCTTTTATCGATCTTGTGCCGCTTTGTATACGTTGTCGAATCATTAGTCATATCGCACTAACTCGGGTCCCAACAATGTTGCTTCCCCACCTCATCCCAACATATTGAGAACGACATTTTGTCCATATAATGCTTGAATGGAACCATGCCTATATTTGTTTAATAACTATTGTTGTAGATGAGAATTCCACCAATGGCAAGTACTTATCCCAACTTCCTTTGAAATCTAGGACACGTAGTTTTAATATATCTTCAAGAGTTTGAGTAGTCCTTCCGATTGCCCATCCGTTTGAGGATGGTATGCCAAACCCAATCGTAAATTCGCGCCCATAGCTTTTCTACAAACTAACCCAAAATCATGAAGTGAATCTTGGGTCACGATCTAAAACTATGGATACCGGCATGCCATGCAATCTCATAATCTCATTTACGTACATACGAGAAAGACGTTCAAGGAATAAGTCTCTCGATCGGTAGAAATGAAGCGGACTTGGTTAATCTATCAACAATAACCCAAATAGCATTGATGCCTTGAGAAACCGCAGGAAGATTAGTAATGAAATTCGTGGTAATGTGTTCCCACTTCCATTTCAAAATCTCAAGTGGTTGCAACGGACCCTTAGGTACAAGATGCTCCGCCTTTACACGTTATGTAAGTTAAACACATCGAGATAAACTACGCGATCTCTCTCCTCATATTACTCCACCAAAATGTATGTTGAAGATCACGATACATTTTAGTACTTCCGGATGGATTGCAAACAATGTGTTGTGTGCCTCCATCATGATTCTATGCTTCAAATCAAAATCATTAGGAATGCAAAGTCCGAGTTGACTCAAGTATTCCTTCTTCATCAATTCTCGCCCTAAATAGCTCCTTCTTGTACTTTCTTCTTCATACGCATCAGCTCCGGGTCGGTGGCTTGAGCAGCTTTAACTTTATTGATTAAAGTCGATTATACTCGTATATCATCACGTGGGTACCTAGAGTTTTCATCTCCATCTCTATTATTTGTAAATTATACGAAATAATATCGTACTTTCAGATTTGTATACGATCTTCTACTCAACACGTCACCTACCACTTTCGCTTTTCCAAGATGGTATGGTTAGAATATGTGCCAAATGAGTCGCCTCTTGAGCTCTTGGAAAATCTTCTCGCATTCCTCGCTCCATACTGAATTTTGTATCTTTTCGAGTCATTAAGTTAACGGAATAGCGATTCAAGAATATCCTTCAACGAATCTCCGATAATAACCAACTAAGCCTGAAAGCTACGTATTTCGATTCATCGACTTAGGTTACTCTCAACTGTGACTCATATCCCAATCTTGGATAAAGACGTCACAATGACACCTATCGCTTTACTATCGCATCGAATATGACGTCCCCATAGAGAGTTCGCTTAGGTGAATTCCACAAAGGAAGTCACAAGATAAAGGCTCGGTACCAAATTCTATAGTTGAATTTTAACTCCTCGAAGTTCAATAAGAGCCATTCGATATGAGATTTTAGAAATGAGTTTTGTCACCGTTCAAAGTCGATACAAAATTTAATATCGAGCTTTGGGAGTAAGCCAAGAAATTCTTCGAAAATACGTCGGGAAAAATCAATAACAACAGAATATTATTCAAATCGACGTGTCTTTATTCAAATCCATAACATGGACTAAGAAAATTTGACATCCGTAATAAACGAATGACTTCATGGCTTGATATGAAAATGTTTGACTACAATGGTTTGATTGGTTGAATTGAATAACAAAGTTGCTTAGAATATGAAAACTAACAACCTTACGAAAATAATCAATTTCTGCATGATGAGTAGTTAACCTTAAAATCACATCAAAAACAAATATCTCTATAGAAATAAGGTTAACAGTAATGTGATAGTGCCAACTGAATCAAGCAAGATTTATAAACGATGGATGTGATGAAAGTTTCTCTAACGGAGTTTCCACAGATAGTCAAAGTCTAATTTCTCCTGAGTCAAGTTTAAACGTTGAGCGCAAGTAAGTAGAGAGATAAAAGAATGGGTAGAACCGATATCTAGTAAGGTATATACTTGTTAATTTATAATTGACTAACCCGTGCTAACTTCGTTCGGGTTCCTCGCATTTTGATTTAATCACGACAAACGCTTCTTCCAAGAACCGCTGACTTTGACTTTTTCGACATCCTTTTGAGTCACCGTCCCATTGAACTAGGTTTCGCTACCGCATAATCTCGAGCGATATGTCCTTCCTTTCCACAACTATAGCATACCTTAAATCGGCGATCGTTTCTCTTCCCTAGAATTTGTTGATGGTGCTGATGTTGCGCTTATCGTCTTCCGTCATCGTTAAATCTTCTCTTTTTAGATTGGACATCTCTTTCCATAATATCAACGCGTCGTGCGCCTTTTACCCACGCATCACTCATTCTCACTGCTCGTTCGATTATTTCTTCTTTCAAATTTCAGATTCCAGCTTTATCATCTTATACTCTGCCAAAGAGTGCTTCTGTTCAAGCATCACGTATCGGGTAACACAAGCTTGAATCGTTGCATCCTTTTGCTCCACGACTGCCTGCAATTCTTTAGCTTGCTCTTCTAACTCATGAATACGATTTTGCAATTCTATATTTCGATCATAAAATACCTCTAATAAACTCTCTTCAGGTACCTCTTCTTCCTCTTCTTCCTCACTCTCAGCTGTTACCTCTGCGATTATCTCTGGTGCAACTATCAATTCTTCACTCACCATACATGGATATCTCTAATTCCTTCTTCACCGACATCACATTATCACGGTTGGCGATTAGAGGTGTCTCCACGATCTCATTCACTCCATTGTTAACGCTTCTCAGCAGACCATTCTAAAAAAACTATCATAAAACAAGGGTTAATTAAATAAATTAACAAATCACATAATACCCTATAATATGACCAACCAACAAATAAGCTTAGGTAGGACACACTAAATAAGGATTTACTCGTCTCTCCTCCTAGTTTTATTCCCCGATCTCCGCCGGAGATCATATCCCTAAGCTCGATACTAACCGTGACGCCCCCAAAATAGGTATACACAACACCCATTCTCGAGTCGCCAAATACATGGTACGTAAAACAACTACAACTTTATTATTACAACAAGAAAAGCGTGAGTTTGAATACAAATATTATCTTCTAGACAATATCTATACTCAAATAAATCCTCATCACATTATTGATTCATTATTTTACAAAATGGTGAGGACTACTAAACAACTCTCTCTAGAATCTTCATTCCATACCCCGACTAAGACTTCGCTTACATTCTCACCTCCCGAGAAGAAAAATGGAACAACAAGGAAGAGGGTGAGCTCAACTAGCCCAAAGAAAGAATATTATGACTAAGATAATATACAACAAATTATCGTTAGTCTTCAACAGGAAAAATCGATAGAATACAATGAGATAACAAGTTTCGGATCAATATTCGCATGAAATAATAATTCATAGAAGAGTTACGTAGAGAATGAAATCTACTATAATCTATGAATTTAATAAATTCATCATCAATATTTTATCCTCGTAACATCAATCAATATTCTTCTCAAATCAAATATTCATCTTTGCACTACATGCCAAAGATATTCATCAATCCACATGCTCATCTCAACACTGCTCATCTTTTGCACTACGCCCAAAGATATTCTTCAGAAATCATTCATCTTTGCACTACAGCCAAAGATATTCAATAATATCATCATTTAAGACCGAGGATGATGAAAATATTTTTAAAGAAACGAATCCAAAGAAACAAAATGACAAGGATTAAGGATTAAGGATTCGTACTTGGTTTTATCTACGTCCAAAAATACCTCAAAAATAATCATAGTGGTGTAAAATTCAAGAATGATCAAAACATGGATACAATCGTAGCTAGTATCCGTAATAGATATTTTGGACAAAAGAAGAAATTTTGTTTTTCTATGAATAGTGCCAGATAGTGAATAGTGGTCAGATATCGTGAATAGTCTTGATATCGTGAATAAGAACTCAGACACCAAAAGATAGAAATTCCACAAAAACATCTTCACGCTTTCATGAATAGTACTCGTGAATAAGAACTCGTGAATAAGAACTCATGAATAAGAACTTTCGTGAATAGTAACTCATGAATAGTAACCCATGAATAGTAACTCCGACATGAAAAGTTCCAAATTTGATAAAAACTTCAGATCAACATTTCAAAGATAATGATATTGAAGAAATAATATCATTACTGAAAAAATAATATCCCTTACCTCGAAAGATCGATTTACTTAGCTAGAATCTAGGGTATAAGTCTTTGAAGGAACTTGCACCGCCTAGCAATACTCAAAGTATACTCAAAATACTCACAAGAATACGCTCAAAATATCGAGAGAGAAATAGAGAAAAACTTCGCTTTTTGGTGTGATTTTCAATTCTAACCCAAGACCCTATTTATAGAAAATGCTTAGAACACCAAAGCGTAAAATTTAATATAATATTAATATAATTATACAAATTTTCCTTAGCCCACCTTTTGGTCAAAACACCAGCCACACATGTTAATGATGTCCAAAAAAAATACAAAAACGTTTTTCTTAACAAAAATAATTTAAACTCCCAAAATCAATTATTTTGAGCTTCTAACTTCAATAATTCATAATAAATAGCCCTTTCATCAGAAAATTCGAATCTCGAGTTTTTATAGGAAATTCAATTCTCTACAACTTTGCAGAAGAAAGTTTTTCCAAATTCCAAACAAAAATCGACCGAAATTCACAAATCAAGGCGATTTATACAGTATAATCAAATTTCTATCAATAATTGTGTCCACCAACACACAAAACATGTGTTAAACATTTAATGCCACAAAATACTCTTCCTCCTCATATACTCATATATCCCACATTCATTGTAAAATATCACCGCTAATATATTATTAAAATAATATATTTAAATGAATTATTTTATCGTAAAAAGATAAAATATTAATTTTCAACAATTGTCATTTTAAAATTTTCTCCATCTATATCCACATAAAATCAATATTTTCCTCATCATATAAATCAATAATTAATTATTCACAAATAATATTACGTAATCACAATATTGACAACCAGTGCGGCCTCAAGAAAGAGGGGGCTTTCAATAAGAATTTCTTCTTCTTGGCCGCAATTAGATGACCAAACCTCTCCTTAGATGTAACTTTCTAGACATTGCCAATAATGTTATCTAATAATATTATTCGGATAATATGAATTATTGCTTCGATAATGAAAGATACTTTGTGTAATGACAATTATTGAAATAACAAATATAAAATATCAACGCAAAGAATTATTAACTCAATAAAATATCGAATAAGAATTATCAGAACCATTATCGAGTAGTTCCTTCTTACGTAAGAATCAATAATTGGTGCAATACCGTAAAGCTTCTTGCTCAACAACGCAGATTAGTGTGTTTTAACCACCGGGTATTCCAATGAAAGATAATCTGCAACAACTACGCCAGTTATTTAAAAACAACTTATATTTGTCGCTTTCTTCATCCAATCGCTTTAGTTATGGGCCCACACATGGTCACTACTTGGCCATTGCATTTAATATTCCCCGACAATCTTAATATCCCACGACCAAACGAATATTCCCCGACAATAATGAATATTTTATAACCACTTGCTTATTTTGAAATATTTGCGTATTTAACCCTTAACTATCCACATTAATCAAATCAACCCTTACTATTTCAAAATAATAAATAAAGGAAATTCCTTTTATTTAAAAATTTTCGGTCTTACAATTTTGGGTGATATGTCCCTCTTTTCCAAGATTTATAAGATACGACCGATGGTCGCTTCTCCTCCTTAGAATTTTTATCGGTCTTTGGTGTCTTCATCTTTGATGTCCTCCCGTCATTGTTGAATCTCCTCTTTTGAAATTTCCACTGACTCACCTCTCCTATTATCATGGCCACGATTACCACCAGAGTGGTTACCGCTTTTGTCCATATTTTTCCTCTCTCATCGTGGTTACCATCGCTCACGATGATCACACACCGGTATGACACTCCGTTGTGGTCCTCAAATGAACATACTCATTATCTCGCTCTAATAATTGAGCCTCATTGACAACGTCTGAATATAGAGAAAATTTATGAGAAATGAGATATCGACGTATGTCGGGTTTCAAACCTCTCGTAAACATCAAAGCCATATCGCTCCTCATTCTCCACCAAATGAGGTGCAAACTGGATAACTCGCGAACTTCGCCTCATACCGACACCGCCATTTGTTCTTCCGCGACAGTCTAATAAACTCCACCTCCTTCATATGACGAATACTTTCAGGAAAGTACTTGTCATTGAACAGTTTCTGAAATATCTCCCAAGACATGCTGAGTGCGGCTGGATGGGTATGCTTCAACGATTTCCACCAGTAATCTGCCTCATTACGGAACATAAAGGTCGCGAATGGAACTTTCTGTTCCTCCGTGCATCCCAAGACATCGAATATCTTGGTAATTTGCTTGACCCACGTTTCTGCATTAATCGGGTCCGGCTTTCCCCAGAATTTTGGTGGTCCCAACTCTTTGAACTGCTTGGTTGTGGATAAACCAAGCAAGCGTTCTATCATTTCCACCTGTATTTTGTACACGAGTCTCCCTCGTCTGATTTTGCATGAACTGCAAAAAGCTTCTAAACATTCTGTCGTTCATCATCTGATCAGTGGTATTGTTTACAGGAGGAAAATTGTCATCCTGTTGCACGTTCTCTTGGTTGTTGATTAAAGGTGTTTTCACAGTTTGATTCACTCCATCGTTAATATTTTCAGCTGCCATTTCTAAATGCTGCCACAAAATAAAGGTTAATTAAAGAAATTGACATGCAACATAATAACCCTATACTCTGACTAACCAATAAATAAGCTTAGGTAAGACACACTAGCGAAAGATTTACTCGTCTCTCCCCTCCTAGTTCTATTCCCTGATCTCCGCTAGAGACCATATCCCTAAGCTCTGATACCAACTGTGACGCTCCCAAAATAGGTATACATCACCCATTCTGAGTCGCCAAATTATATGGTACAGAAACAACTACAACATTATAAATACAATTGTCGTGCAAAATACGACAACACATAAACTGTGAGTTTAAATATAAATATTGTCTTCTAGACAATATCCACACTCAAATAAGTCCTCATTACAATTATTGAAACTTTATTTTATAAAAATAGTGAGGACCGCTAAATAACTTTCTAAACCTTCACTCCATACCCCGACTAGTACCCGTAACATTCTCGCCTCCTGAGTAGAAAAATGGAACAACAAGGAAAAGGGTGAGCTCAACTAGCCCAGTAAAGAATATTATGACTAAGATAATATAGAACAAATTATCGTTAGTCCTCAACAGGGAAAATCTGATAGAATATAATAGACAACAAGTTTTAGATCAATATTCGCAGCAGAAATAACAAATCATTAAAAGAGTTAAGTAGAGAATGAAATCTACTATCTTTTATGATTTTAAAGTCCATCATTCATATTTTATCCCTGTAACATCAATCAATATATATCTTGAATCAAATACTCATATCTGCAATACGACCAAAATAATAAATCATATTCGCATTTGGTCATGTTCATCTCAATACCTGTTCATCTTTGCACTACAGGCCAAAGATATTCATCATGTAATCGTTCATCTTTGCACTACAGGCTAAAGATATTCAGTAACATCATCATTTAGGACTGAGGATGATGAAAAATATTTTTTTTAAAGAAACGAATCCAGTGAAACAAAAGGACAAGGATTAAGGATTAAGGATTCGTACTTTAGTTTGTCCAAATTCAAAAATACTCCATAATAAACAATAATGGGGCAAAATTCAAGAATGAAGATTAAAACATAGATACAATCAAAGCTAGTATCATAATAAACAACTTGGACAAGGAAAGAAAAATTTAATTTTTCTGTGAATAGTGTCGTATACGTAGATAGTAATCCCGACACAAAAAGTTCCAAATTTGATAAGAAGTTCAGACCAATATTTCGACATAATGATATTGAAAGAAATAATATCATTTACAAAAAAAATAACATCCCTTACCTCAAAAGACAAGATTTCTAAATTGGAATACCTTGGATATAGTCTTTGGAACTTCAGCACCAGATAAAGAACACTCAAAGTATCAAAATACTCACAAGAATACGTTCGATAATATAGAGAGAGAAGATTTTAGTTTCTGGTGTGATTTTTAATTCTAACATAAGCACCCTATTTATAGGAAAATGCTTAGAACACCAAAGCAGAAAATTTAATAAAATATTAATATATTATAAAAAATTTCAAGTCCACCTTAGAAAATCTAAAATCAGCTCATTTAACACACATGTGGGGCCCACCATAATGAAAAAAACGTTTTTATCAAAAAATAATTAAAACTTCAAAAATCAATTATTCCGGAACTTCGGAACTTCAATAATTCATAATAAATAGCCCTTTTATCAGAAAAATTCAAATCTTATGTCCATTCCATAGGAAATTTAATTCTCTACAACTTTGTAGAAGAAATTTTTTCCAAATTCCAAACAGAAATTGACCGAAATCCACATACGGACGATTTTGCATGCTATAATTAACCACATTAATTAAATCAACCATTATTATTGCAAAATAATAAATAGAGGAAATTTTATTTTATTAATAAAAAGTTGGGGTCTTACACTGACGACTATCAACATTAGTGCCACCCAACAACTTTAAATTTGAGTCAATTTTTTTGAACTTTAACATTCTGTTTCTGAGTTTTGAATAAAAAAGAAAAGAATAGAAAACTTAAATTAGAATAGAAAAGAAAAGAATAGAAAAATTGAAGTTTTTCTTTGTATTATTTCTGAGTTTTTAATAGAAAAAAATAAAAAATTTAAAATTGAGGACATAAGTTGTAATTTAAAATTTATTATATTAAAAGTTGAGGATAATATGGAAATTATAAAAATATTACTTATTCCAATTTCTATTCCGTTTAAATTAGGCCAATTTTGAACGGAAAACTTTGGTAGAAAAAGTCCATTTCCATTTCTTTTTTTTTGCCTATTTTAAAACTCAGAAACAGAGAATAAGGAGTAATTTGTAGTACTTGTGTTGATTTGTTGTGGTTTGTGGACACATCATCTTTAATAGAAATCACATGAACTATACTGATTGAATACGGAAAAGACACATTTTAAACATACGTAAACATAATTAGAAAGCATAAATAAGTTTCTTAATTCCTGTACATTACGGGGGGTGTATTCAATTAAAATTTTTAAAGATTTTTTTTAAGTGACAAACTTTTATAGAATTTGTAGATTTTAATGACTTTTAAAGACTTTAAATAATTTTTTAAAATAACTTTTATAGACTCCATGAAATAAGTAATTGACTTTTATAAATTTTTATCAAGACTGTGATAGACTTTTGTATACTTCTAATATATAAAATTGAAAGATTATTAGATTTAAGATTAAAATTGTGCTATACAATTAAATTATTTATTATATTTTTAGTGCATATATTATAAATAATAATCCACTACTTATGATAACAACTTTCAGAAAACATATTATACAAAAATTTTAAGTTCTGACAATATTATTTTATCTAAGCATTAGAATACATATATATTATAATATATTTATTACATGGCTTCTGATCATTCAATTATTGGCTCTATGATTTTATTTTTTTTCCTTTGCAGAAAACGAAATTCACACTCTTGTGTGAGCGTGATTCAATACCATATTGATTGCTTTACTATATATATATATAATCCCTCCTTTTACCAAATCATGCAGTATAATTAATAATAAGACAAAAGCTTTAAATATATATACATACATAATCTTCACAATTGATCTGAGAGTTTCATGATTTTATCTCACATTTATTAAACAAAATTCTTTCATCTTTGTATTGGAAGATTTCGAACTGCCGCTTTCTTCATTACCAATTTACTGTGCATTTTTCCTCTTTCCTCGATTACACGTACCGCGAGACAGAATAGGTCTTTATTTATTTGTTTACTTATTAATATATCTTGTTAATTCTTTTAATTATAATATGATTTAATATTTTCCACATATAAATTAAATTCAATTAGTTTTAAGGCCCAAATTTTACTAAATTAATTTAGGAACAATTACATTTTCTATTACATTTTAAAAAATAATTACAACAATAGTGCACTCATAAAATATTTTCACAATTAATGCTTTTAAATTTTTATTTTCATTATTAGTACATATTTATGCTTCTTTTTTAATTTTGGGATGTGATTTATATTTCATCTTTTTTTTACCTTTTTTTTGCCACTATCTATAGACTACAATCAATTTTCAAAATAATATTACACCAAACGGAGGACACCCACTTTCCTTTCCTCACTCATCTTCATCTTCTTCACTTTATCCCCACCTCTTTCTCACACACATTGATGGCCCACGCTTATGTAAAAATTGATCAAGTATTAAATTGATCTTGTTTTTCATATTACATTATATATATATATATATATATATATATATATATATATATATATATATATATATATATATATATATGTATAACGGATTTTGGGATCTCCGGCGGTTTTTTAACGATTTTTGGGATCTCCGATCACCACGAATTGAATGGATTTTAAAGATTGGCATGGTAGAGTGAATTGCATGTGTATTATTTATATGTAATAAATACATAATTTTTTGTTGTGATTAAACATATACATAAATACATATAGTTTTTTGTATTATTTATTTTCTTTTCTTTCTGGTTGATTTTTTTTTTGTTCTATCCTTCTCTTTTGTTTGAAGGTTTCTCTCACCGCCTTCCTCACCCAATTGATAATGATTCGTTTTGGTGAGAGGCTCATTGAGTAAAATAATTTTGTAAGCGAGGCGCGGTTTATTTTTTATGAATATTGATTCATTTACAAAAAAGTAGAATTGTTACCTTTGTACAAAAGTTTGGCTACCAACTGCACTATATTCATAATAATTTTATTTTTAAGATGTTTTTTTTAAAAGCGAGATTAATTATGGAAACACAACTTCTTCTGAGTTCTGAGGCTTATTTGCAAAAAGCAAGTAGGCTTTGAAAAGAATTTGATATTTTTCAGTTGGCTAAAAGGCACGCTTTGTTTGATATTTTTTTCAGAGTGCAGTTAGTAGCCAAATATTCATTCCAAGGTAACCAATTCAGTTTTTTTAGGTTACCAATTTATTTTTGAATGTGATACAGTTGGTAGCCAAACCTTTGTGCAGTTGGTTGCCAAACTTTCAGACCAAGGTAACCAATTCATACTGCAGATGTGGAGGTAGATTGGTTACCTTGGTATAAATGTTTTGTTACCTTGGTATAAAAGTTTGGTTATCAACATTACATTACACATCACTCTCTTATAACACTGAATTGGGTTATCAATTTTTCACTTTCCACTTTGTAATGTTTAGGGTCATTTTTCTTGTGGTTGATGTCGCAAAACTGACGAGCATGAAAGCTTATACGCCTGAAGCATGGTTTCTTTTTCTATTTTTTTTTTCGTGCTTTCTCCAGAAGAGATGAATGAGTGAATGAAATCGACAATATGGTGCAGTTGGTAGCCAAACTTTCATACAAAGGTAACTATTTTAAGTTTTGTGGGTAACCAAATATTCATAAAAAAAGATTGTTCGTGATTTCCTCTATGTTCGGCTACTCCGAATTCGTTTTGGATCTGTTCTTGCTGGTTTGGTAACTCCGACTTCTTCTTCTTCTTCTTCTATTTGTTTTGTTTTGGTTGTTCGTGTTTTTCATCCGCTATTTAGCATATGGTGATTATGAATAGTTGCTAATTCATTACATTGGTTGCGAGAATGTGAAAAAGTCTTTTATATATCAGTACGCAAATCAAGTATTTGAGAGAAATCTGAAGTTATTTTAGAGAATGGAAGATGCAGATTCAGATCTGCTACACATACACCATGAACGAGCTAGATGGAATTTCTTAGTTACAAAGGAGAGAAAAAAATATGGATAGGGAGATGAAGATTTGAATTTGAATTTATTTTTGTTGTTAGATCCTAAATATTTGAATTTGAATTATTAATTATGACAGTTATTTCTCCTTGATTTTAGATTTCCTTATTAATGTGAATTTTACTATTTTTGTAATATGGGTCCTAATTACACTTTTTTTGTAATTATTTAGTTGATGCACTTTTCTTGTAATTATTTTCTATTTGTTGTATACTTATGTAAAGCACCCATTAATTTATCTATCACATATTAATACTTATTAGCACATATAAAATAAATAACTAGTTTGACCCAATAAAAGACAAAGTCCAATTAATAACTAGTTTTATCCACCTTTGTGTTTAATATTTAGAAGTCTTTTAAAGTCTTTAGAGATGAGGTCAGACTTTGGATATGGGTTGATAGTTATAATTCTTCTTCTAAAGTCTCTCAAACTCTACCATTTGATAGAAATCTGAAAAATTTATGACTTTTTGAATACCAAAATATTTTTATAGACTTTGTAAAAATTTTAATTCAATATCACCTAACTTTTAAAGACATTAAAAAAGTTGTAATTGAATACTAGTAAATTTTTATAAACTCTTTAAATGTGTTGATTGAATACAACCAAACTTTTAAAATCTTTTAAAATCTTTAAAAATGAATACAACCCCTACAAAACGACAGATAATTAGGAACATTAGCCATTACAGTCATTTTTAATATTCCAAAATCCAAACCAACTGATTGAACAAACCCGTCTAATTAATTAAATTAATACAGCGCGATCATTTGAACTTTCACTTCACTTCATGATTTTGTCTCTCAGAATGATGGGTGGGAACACTCCCAAAGCCAAATGGGTCGTTTCAGAAAAACTCACTTATTATTACAAATTCATCAAGAGCTTCAAAATCGATTTGGGAGGAGATGATGAATTGTACGGCGGAAATGATGGGTTTTGAAAGTGGGTTCCAAGATTCGAGCTAGGCTTTCTACTGCTTTGCAATTGAAGATGTTTGGCGATCAGCGTCGTGTGGATTTTGTATAAAATGGGGTTTGGGCTTTGAAGTTTTTTGGTGATGAGGAGTGAGTTTTGTCACTAAGTTTCAAGATTCTCTGTTTGAAAATGTGTATGGATTGAAAGCTAGTGATGAGAATAAACTGAAGGTTTATGGGAAGGAGTTTATTGGGTGGGTTAAGCCGGAGGCTGTGGATGATTCAACGTGGGAAGATGTTGACGATGAAGTGTGGAAAAGTCCAGCAAATAAGACTCCGGTACGGGAGAATCATGATTTATTGGAGGAGTTTGAGGAGGCGGCGGCAAGGGGTGGATCATAGATTCTTAGTTAGTGATTCGGGTGTTCAGGTTGTGAAGAATTTTAGTTATGGTATATGTTAACGCCAAGATCTTTCGTCACGTCCCAATCACCTAAAACGTCCCGATCCCGCAAACGTAAACACGATAAACACTTCAAAGCTCGACGACGGCGGTTCCGTCGTGATAATATTTCGCGCGAGAGTCGATATGTGAATTCACAAGGTTTATCGAAAACTATGCTATATCGCCAGTGCATATAGAGAAAATGATAATTCTCTCATGAATCTATGTTTCTAATCAAAGAAGTGTATGAGAACGCACTTCTTGGTGGAGACTTCCTCGCCAAGTTATACCTCCTCGCTCAATTATCGTACACCCACTACTACTCCCGACATTTCCCTTTACCCGATGGGTTCTGCTTCGATCGCATTTAGTTTATTCTCTTCTTTTGATCATCATTATTACCACCGTAAATTATAATCCCATCCACATTAATGCATAAGCAGTTTCTTTAACAACCGACATGCTTTTTTCATCATTATGTCAAAGATCAGAGATATTTAAAATGTCTAAAGGATCGATCCATCGACCAATCTTGTTTTATAAGTTTGAAATGAAAATAATATGATGATTGACGCTTTAATGATTTTCATAATTCAATAATAAAGGCCCAATAGAATAAAAAAAGAATAAGCCCAATATACTTTCTACTTAAAGAGATAAAAAATATCACGACCCAACATCGCTTCTCTAGTTTTTGTTAAATGTAAATGTTTAATAGAAAACTATAAACAATCCATGATATTTTACCGAGAATCAATAAATGACAAGGTGTAATTAAAAACGCACCCATTTATTGTCCATGAAATGAAATGAAAGGAAGTTAAGGGCCCAATTCGTAAAGACTCTATCCATTAAGTACCCTAATTCAAACCCGACGCTTCCCATTCAAATTCCAAATTATTACTAGCATTTAATGCACCCTTTTGAATACCGTAAATCACAAGATAAAAGGATAACTTTACCAAATTTGATGCTTTTATTCTGCTCATTTGAAATTCGAGCGCCTTTCTAAACTTTCTCGATCTCTCTCTCTCGCAAATCGTCACAAATGGCTTCCCAAAACCCCAATGAGTTCTCCCATACTTGTAACACCCATCACCGTGGTTCCACCAAACCCCTCGATCTTCATGAAGGGACTTCAGTACGAATCCCAAACAGAAAACCCGTAAAACCCCTCCGAATATTACAGAGTAGACGGAGCGATTTTCGATGCCAACACTCCTTCTATCATAACCGAGGTCAAATCAAGAGGGTTCAACTCTGCCCCCACATTCCGATACCCATGCCGTTAGGTACCCTGCTCGGTGAGAAGATGTATCAACTACCAAGGATGGACTACCGCCGTCCCAAAGATTTTACCGGAGAGAAGGGGTTCGCTTCCCCTTCACGCCTTTATAGTGACCCTATCGGGGTTCTTGGGTGTAGGATTTTCACAACCGGTGCCAAACTCCTACATCCATATTCGCCTTCGTGGCCTTCGCCATGAATCAAGCGCCGAGCCCTCACCGGACTTTTTTTCACCGCTCATACAAGATAGTACAATCCAGGAGAAGGGGTTCAAGGCCATCAAAGAAACATTCTCCAAGTCCGAGAAAAATTTGACAGACGTTTCACGGTGAACACCCTTCAAGCAATAGGGGATGGCACGAGAAATGGTTTTTCGTCAAAGGCCCCGAGATCTCTTCTCTCCCGAATCGGCAACCGATTTAAAAATATCTCACGACTTTGAGAGATGTTTCAAGAACGGGAAGTGGAAATGATGGAGCTATTTGACAACTTCCCAAGGAAGAGTGAAAATACGGACTCTCTCAAGCAAGTATGGTTATATGACCATAAATGTAAGTACCAAATTTTATTTCATATGTATATATTTTTTGAAAATATTCCATAATATATAATTATAACATGGAATTGCTTGATTTGTGCAAAGTCTTTGATCGACCGAGCTCAGTAGAAATAAAGGAGCTCAAGATTTTTTGTCCGGATGTCTTCTAAGCAATCGAGGCTACACCAACCGGCTACCCCAAGCAAATCTAATGCCGTAAATTCATACGGATGAATTTCAAATGTAAGAAACAGAGGTCAAGAGGTTCTCATATCGTAAGAGATCCTTCAACCTCGATAAAAGAGAAGAGTCACGTCAAAACCTGTGTCACCTCTTCAGAAAATCCTCCCAACCCACACCGTAAATGTAACCAACCTCCAAAACCATTCCTCGATCAAAGTGGCTTACTTGATCGTCTCCGATCAAGGAGCATACTTAGGACCAAAAATTAAAAACAAAAATAACCCTTTAATCGCCAAGAACTCGTGGTTCCTCGCCTTTGGTTATTCCTCCTTCGTGCCCCCCTCGAGAAATACAGATCGAAGAGGATGGTGACCAGGACGAAGGGATTCCGACGTTATCCAGAAAGAGGAAACGTACCCCTGACAGCCATCCAAGTTCCGCATCCGCTTCAACACCCAAAGAACCTACTTCAAACAAATCTCCCGTAATCGAAACTGTTCATGCAGACCCTACACTCCCCGAATGTAATTTCCACTCTTTCCCCTCGAAGGTCGAGACCTTCTCCCGAATCTACCTTCCTTCTTCAGGTCAAGGTTATCATGCTGAAGCCGTGGGATCTCCGACCCTGTGGCCTAGGTTTAACGCCAACTTTCCTTTCGACCTCTTCGGAGCTTTCGTTCGACACACTGATGACCACCGATTCAGTGATCATACGGACGGAAATCTTCTCGACGAGGGAATGAGTTATTTGGCCAAGGTAAAGAATAATCACTTCTTTCTCTACATCTCTATTTCCTTCGAGTATTTTATACATTTGACTTAAATATCTTGAAAATATGCAGGCTAATGCTGTCTTCGGACGACTGCGTCCGAGACACATAAATGGAGAGGCCGAGGAAGATTTCATGCGCCAAGAGATAAACATGCTGAAATCGACCTTAGACCGAGAAAGAGCCGGTCGTGAAGATGCTTTTCATACCATCAACGGTCTTCAGATAGAATTGATCGGGCCAAGATGGATTTGAAGACATCCGATGATTTAACCGAGGGCCACATTAGATGAGTTACAAGTCATCAAGCCACCCAACAAACTCGACCAACCCGAATGCCGGTTTGGTTGAAGAGAACTTACTCTCAAGGCTTAAAAATGAAGAGTTCTCTTCACCAACCGAAGCTTAGTCCTACAACTCGGTGAAGCCGAGACGAAGATTCGTGATGAAGTCCGGCGCATAAGGCCAAGCGCCACAAGCTCCGCCATAAGATAAAGGACCTTGAGGATTTAGGCCCCTGCTTCCGATCAAGAGCTCCTAAGCGTATTCAGCAGAGTATAGACTCTTGATGAACTCAATGTAGAGATCATGAAGGTTTATTCGTAGGGATATGAGGACCGCCGAACGAGGGAAAGAGAAGCTATCACCGCGCTTTCAACTGGACTTCAGACCGCTTTCAATTCCGATGATGAAGGCGGTGTCTGAACATTTATCACGTTTTTGGTTCTATGTAAATATTTAAACTTTTCATGTTCATGTAATTAATTTACAATCGACTTAAATGAAATGAACATTTTATGCTTATTGATAAATCTTTAACTGTTTTGATTATGACTTCAGTTCCGATCAGTATCTTGTCAATAACTTAGTGTCAATAAGTTGAAATAATGAACTAGATATGGCATATAACAGTTAACTTATGCAATGAAGTGAATTGAATTTTACGGACAGGATTCAAGTTAACTGAACTAATGAACTGAACTCAACACTTAAACAAAATAAATAACTTATACTCATCTGCATCAAGAAAGTGAGATCATCATACGTGAAGTAAATTTGACGACGACAAAATGATAAGAACCAAGACATAAGGATTAATAATGACCATCGACTTATCACCCCGATAAGATCAATATAGAGCGAAAAGGACTCTGGGCTACCATCGAATGGCCAATGAGTCCTACCATACCTCCTTACACCATAGTGACCATCGGACTAATAAATGACCATCGACTTACCACCGATAAGATCAATATAGGACCAAAAGGACCCGGCTACCATCGAATGGCCAATGAGTCCTACCATACCTCCTTACACCATAGTGACCATCGGACCATTAGTGACCATCGACTTACCACCGATATAAGATCAATATAGGACCAAAAGGACTGGGGCTACCATCGAATGGCCAAATGAGTCCTACCATACCTCCTTACACCATAGTGACCATCGGACCAATAGTGACCATCGACTTACCACCGAGATAAGATCAATATAGGACCAAAAGGACCTGGGCTACCATCGAATGGCCAAATGAGTCCTACCATACCTCCTTACACCATAGTGACCATCGGACCAATAGTGACCATCGACTTACCACCACGATAAAGATCAATATAGACCAAAAGGACCTGGGCTACCATCGAATGGCCAGCCGAGTCCTACCATACCTCCTTACACCATAGTGACCATCGGACCAATAAAATAGTGACCATCGACTTACCACCGATAAGATCAATATAGACCAAAAGGACTGGGCTACCATCGAATGGCCAAATGAGTCCTACCATACCTCCTTACACCATAAATGACCATCTCCTGACCAATAAGTGACCATTGATAATTTGTGGAAAAGTGATCTTTATTGATATCAAACAATCAAGGTACGCATTCCTATAACCGACTTAAACTTTATTGAAAATACTTCCTAAGCTCCACCAAAGATGCCACGTATTCTCGATCTCTAACCATCAAGTGCCTTTAATCGATAAGTACCGGCTTTGGTACTTCGATCACTTCATATGGCCCTTCCCAATTCTAAGATTAGCTTTCCCGTGTTTTGAGGTGTGTAGGTTCGCTTCTCGAGAACGGTTCTCCCACTTCAATCTACGGTTTGACGCCTTTTGTTATAATGTTTGGCCACCCTTCGCTGATAAGCGTACCAATTTGATTAAAGCTTCTCTCTCGACTTCGCCTAGCGAGTCCAAGTTAGTCTTCATCCTTTCATCGTTGTAGATTTCTTTGAATCGACTTACCCAAGACTTGAGATCCGATTTCGACCGACTAAGGCATCGCATTATATAGCCAATCGGAAGGCGAATCCCGTAGTAGTCCTCGACGTAGTTCGGTATGCCCACAAAGACGCCAAAGAATTTCTTCCGCCATCTCCCTTAGCTTCATCCAATCTACGCTTTATTCCGCTCAAAGCGTCATTCCGTTGGTCACCTCAACTTGCCCATTCGACCGTGGATGAGCCACGTAAGTCTTCTTGTCTTCGAATCCCAAATCGCTCAAAAATTCTTCAAATTTCAACCCACGAATCAAGCGCCCATCGTCCGATATCAATACCTTAGGGATCCCGGCGAAACACCACGCACTCCTTCATAAACTTTAAGCACTCCGCTCATATCGATCAAGTGGTTTCGCCTCTACCCACTTAGTCATATAATCAATAAGAATTCATGATTTAAGCTAACCTCGACCTTTAGCTTTAGGTAATCGGTCCCAATATATCCACCCCCTGACAAAATAAGGGTATAGGAGATAGAATCGAATATAACTCTTCCTATGGTCGATGTGGGACCGGACTATCGAAATGGCATTTTCACATTTCTTGACGATCAGTAGCTTCTTTTGAAAATTGTCTTACCAATAGTAACCTTTGTCAAGTACTTTATATGCCAAAGACTTGGCAAACATATGATCACCGCAAAATCCTTCATTAACTTCCCCAAGAGCATACCCTGCCTTTTGGACGAACCAAACATTTCAACAATGGTGAGGAAAATGCCAATCGATAAAGATCCCCATCAATAAGACCAAATTAGTACTTCAGATTGATCTTCTTTGCACAAGATTTGATCCGGGGAAGGACGCCATCCGCCAAATACTCAATGTAGGGGTCATCCAACATTGTTTCGTTTGATGCACATCACCGTTTTGTCTTCGAACACTCTACCGCCGTAAAATTTCCAAATACACCGATCCATGAAAGACATCTCGCATCCGTAGTGGCCAATTTCGACAAAGCATCGCAGAGAATTGTCGTTATATCTATACCAAAAAACTCATACGGCTAAAAAATTGAAGTTGGTTTCTTAACTCACCAGATATTTGATCATTCGTCCCACGAGCTTCATAATCTCCCGACAAACCGCTTAACGACCAACCGAGAATCACTATAGATAATCAATCGTTGGACTTCGAGACTTTTCGCTAATCGGACACTGCTAACACCGCTTGCATTTTCACCTCATTGTTTGTTGCTTTAAACCCGAATCGATGGCTCATTGACCTTAAATCCTCCCGACTTATTAAAATAATTCTCGCCCACTAATCGTCATCGTAGAAGATCCATCCGCATACAACGCCCACGCCTTTTGACCGCTTGAATAACGGCCATCGCTCGATCGTAAGATTCACTTTCGATAACTCAAGACGGCTTTGGTGAACGAGCATTCTACCATAAAGTCGCCAAGGGCTTGGCCTTTAATGGCGCTTCGGGATGATACTCAATAAAAAATCGAGATAACTCCATAGTCCACGCCGCTAGTCTACCCGAGACCTCCGGCTTACCCATCACCTTCTTCAATGGTCGATCCGTAGACGCACCAGAGTCGACTTTGAAAATATCGCCAAGCTTTCACCGGCAATTATTAAAGCAAAGGCAAATTTCTCAATGTTAGATACCGGTTTCAAAGATCTCGTAGGACGTGGTCGACGTAATAGACCGGATGTCGCTTCCCACCGATCTCCCGAATCAAAATCGCTTCCAATCGCTAAGGAACTCGCCGCAAGGTACAAATATAAAGTCTCATTGACAAAGCTTGACCAATAAAGGAGCCAAGATGATACGCTTTTATACTTTGGAAAGCGCCTTCACATTCGGAAGTCCACTGAACGCCTTCGCATTCTTCTTCTGGCCCTTTTAATGTGTCAAAGAAAGGAAGACATCTCTCTCAGACGGGCAACGAACCTCCTTAAAGCCGCATCCTACCAATCAGACGCCAACGCCCTTGAATGACCGAGGAGTCTTCATGTCGAGGATGGCTCGGATCTTTTCCGGATTGGCCTCGATGCCCTTCGATCGACCAGATAACCTTAAAACTTTCCAAAGCACCAAGACCGAAAGTACATTTGGTCGGGTTGAGTCGCAATTTGTCGATGACGAAATAGTTTGAAAGCATTCCTCTAGATCGTCCAAATGTTTCGAATTTGCATACTCTTCACGATCATGTCATCTACATAAACCTCCATGTTCCTCCCCACCGCCATCGAATATAAAGTTCATCATCCTCTGATAGGTAGCTCCAGCATTAATGAGGCCAAAAGTCATTTTTTTTGTATGCATACACCGAACGGTGTGTAATAAATGCTGTTTTTGGAATGTCTTCTTTGCACATGGATATTTGATGATAACCTCAAAAAGCATCCATAAAACTTAATAATGCATACCCCAAGTGGCATCGATGAGTCGATCGACATGGGCAGAGGGATAAAGTCCTTCTGACAAAGCTTTGTTAAGGTCTGCAGTAGTCGATGCAAACTCGCCACTTTCCATTATGCTTCGCACCAATACTACATTTGCTATCCACCCGTAATCAATCTCAGATGAAGTCAAGACCGCAATTTTTTGCAACTTCTTCATCGATGATCCTTTGACGCTCGAGCAAATATCCGCTTCTTCTCATTTAACCGCTTCTTCAAGGATCTATTTCCGCTTATACGCAAGAACCTTCCTATTAACTCTGTGCATGTCTTGTGGTTCCCATGCAAAAATATCGACATAAGATCGTAAGAGTTCCATAAGATTCGTCTCAAGAGGTTCTGCAACCAACCAATCTCACACGTCTTTATCCGGCTTCCGACGACCAATTCAATTTCCTCCGCCTCCCAAATGGGATTACCAAGGGTTCTCGAGCTACTTTCGCATGAAGGGTTCAATTTCAATTTCCATCGCCTTTCTTTGTTTATCGACGCCCATTCCTGGATGAAATGACAGAATTCGATAACATCTCCTGCCGATCCAAGTCACCCATCACCTCTCCTACTCCACGTGCCGCGGGGAATTTGATTTTGAAATGTGAGATGGAAGTTACACCTCAAGAGCAATCAACGTAGGTCTTCCCAAAATGGCGCCAGAGGTCAATCCACATGCACAACGAAAAATTTATGTTATCTCCACTTGCCGAGGGGCCGTACAAGATGACAGGGAGTTTAATAGTGCTCGCCACTTTGACCGGATCGTCACAAACCATATAGAGGAGCCTCCCGTCCGACCTCCATTTTGTGCTCATCGAGATGCATTCTTTGATAAGCACGGGCATAAAGAATGTCCACCAAGATCCGTTATCTATCAAAGATACGCTTACATCCACCGAACCCACTTCATACCGCGATCACCAAAGTGCCTTCACGCGGTTCAATGGGCTCCAAGGATAATCCGCATCCGTAAATGAAATAATAGTTCCTCGAACTACCTGTCAACCTTCAGAGTAGAAGATCATTATCGACATAACCAATCAAGATAAGACCTCCTCTTCTTCCCTACTAATTTCCCAATGACCCACCAGCTATTACATCAACGACTTGCCTTTTACGGTGGTGGAGCATTTTGAATAAAGCAGATTTCGAACCGCTTTGATCTGTTTATTAATAATCATTGATCTTGACGGTCTTTCTCACCACATATCAATCGCCAAGCCACTTTTAATCTTGCTTTCTATAAAATCCTTTAAATTACAACACTCATTAGTGTCACGACCAAAGCAATTGATGATAACCACAATATTCATGAGGGTCGCCATGTCCCGCTTTTGTAATTATCACGAGGTGGTTCAAAGAAAGGTCGGTTTGGATCCGATCCAAAATTATCGACCTCTCTCAGATTCAACTGGGTATAAACCTTATTTACCTTCGGTAGAAACAGTGTACGATCACGCCTTTGTCGCCACGAGTTACTATTCTTCTTCGAACTATCTTCTGCCCTTTGGTTGTATCCTCCAACTCTTCTCTGATCAACATCAGCCTTGGGAACCTCTACCTCCTTTAATTGGCTCAAAGAAGGATTTTTCAAACTGCTCATAGCCTCTTCTACAACAATATAGCCTTCATTTTGTCAAGGCTTCGCTAGGCTTTTCTTGATGGTGAAACATCAATTTCTTTACCAATTTCTCCGATTTAACCAGATCCACCCCATTCTCGAATAATCCAACAAATTGAGATCATTAAGATCGGACACCGTCCGACCGCTTCCCTAAACCTCTTTACATATCGGCCTAAGGATTCATCAGTGAATCACGGACTTGTGCTAAAGAGCCTCGTAGGCTTCCCCTTCTTCTAAGCTTTCCAAACGGGCATGGAACTTATCACAAAGTTCACCCACGAGGAGATAGAATCCGATGGTAAAGTCCCCATCCATTATCTCGCGCCTTTTCTCAAAGTAGTGACAAAAGTATGACATTTAGCAAGATCAAGAAAGTCATAGTAATCCATTAGCTGGCCAAACGCTCGACTATGGTCATAAGGATCTCCCGACCCATCATAACTCTCCACGCGAGGTAACTTTTTGGTAAAGATCCGCTTTCTCCTTGAGAATATCGAGGTAAAGGGGACGCCTTCTTACCGTAAGTATCCTTCACCGCTGACCTCGGGCCAATTGTTTTCGAGTTCTTTCAACTCTCTTACTGTAAAATCAACACCTTCGTCAGGATGAGATCTCCTTCTCCGGGCGACATTAGGCTTTGGAATGGATCGATCCTTCCCTCGCCGATCTCACCGCTTCATGGACTTCTTGATTTACTAAGTCGAAAATCTCATCTTCATAAGGAGAACGATGTGGATTTAGATTCTCCCTTCTGATTTCGCATAATTTCTCTCGACCGCTTCTTCGCTGCTCATCGTCAGCGATGAATCGATCCCACGATCGTCAATGCCTTCTTTCGAGGTCAAGGCGCTCGCTTCCTCGATCTCCTCCCATCGTGAGAATGATCCTCGACACATGCATGTAATGTTCCGCCTTACCCTTCCGACGGGTACCTCCTTATGCCTACTTCGTTCCTTCTAATGAAAATGGCTAGATGCTTCGCCTCTCAACTCATTCACCAAGCATCTGTTTCGGCTTATATCTTCCTTTGTCTTTAACAGAACCTCCAAAGCCTTATCCGCTTCGTCTCCGCCATCCTCGCCAACTTGGTAGCTCTGGCCTTCCCCGACCACTTCTGGTGATGAGTCCCGTCATGTGAACCGCCTACCCTTTCTCGGATCGGGATCACGCCTTATCGCCGTTGAAAACTAACTTCCGTCTGCACCACCACGGATCTTCTGGACGAAGTTCTTCCGAATCAGATTAGAAGCCGTGCTCTCACGAGCACTTTTAGAAAGACCCAAGCGATCCTTTATCAAATACGAGGCAGTTGATGAACTAATGCCCATCGCCGCCTTTCCGTGTTCCATCTCTACTCCTCATCATCTTTCAAACAAATTTAAACAATCAGGATTGAAAGCCCTCCTTCTAGCAATACCAATGTTAACGCCAAGATCTTTCACACGCCCCAATCACCTAAAACGCCCCGATCCTCGCAACGTAAACACGATAAACACCTCAAGCTTCGATTTTACGGTTCCGCTTGGGATAGCTTCAAAGCGTGAGAGTCAAGATGTGAATTCACAAGGTTTATCGAAAACGAGGCTATATCGCTTAAGGTATATAGAGAAAATGATAATTCTCTCGTGAATCTATGTTTCTAATCAAAGAAGTGTATGAGAACGTCACTTTGCAGGAGACTTCCTCGCCAAGTTATACCCTCCTCGCTCAATTACCGTACACCCACTCTACTACCGACATTCCCTTTACCCGATGGGTTCTGCCGATCGCGCATGTAGTTTATTCTCTTCTTTTGATCATCATATTACCGCCGAATCGATTATAATCCCATCCACATTAATGCATGGCGGCGTTCTTTAGTCAACCGACATACTTTTTTCATCATTACAAGTCAAAGATTGTAGATATTTAAAATGTCTAAAGGATTGATCCATCGACCAATCTTGGCCTTATAAGTTTGAAATGAAAATATTGATGATTGACGCTTTTAATGATTTTCATAATTCAATAATAAAGGCCCAATAGAATAAAAAAGAATAAGCCCAATATACTCGGCCCAAAGAGATAAAATATCACGACCCAACAGTATACATGGGAAAGGTGTTTATGTGAAGTTTGATAATGGGGGTAAAAGGGGGACTAGTAGTTGTAGTTGGAGCCGGAATTCGACCCCTAAGAAGGCATTTTTGACGAGGGGTGAGACTAATGAGTCCATTGAAAGACGGGAAGCCACATTCAACTAGGTTAAATCAATTGGATATCTGAGACTGGGAAGATTGCCACGGAATGGAAGTTTGAAAAAGATGGAGCTGACATTACAATGAGGGATATTACAAATGATAATAATAGGTTATGCCAGTGGGATATGCGCGATAAGAAAGGGGTGGTTCAGAATATTGCAAATTCACCGGTGTTTCATTGGACTCAGGGGCATCAGTTCTCTAGAGGGACAAATTTTTAGTGTTTTGCATCAACTGGTGATGGTTCAATTGTTGTTGGATTACTTGATGGGAAGATTAAGTTGTACACAAAGACCTTTAAGAGGCAGGCCAAGACTGCTTTTCCGGGGCTTTGTTTGGTTTATATTTTTGTGATTTTAATAATGACAATATATTTTTGAATCTATTTTGCTGAGATTTCAATTCAAATTCGAATCTGTTTATATTTAAAAAGGAGTCTTATAAGGAATTGTTTTGAAATGCTCAAACTCTATCAGATTTAGTTTTCTTTCCTTTATTCTAGCTATTTTGGTTTGACTAGGATACTATATATTTGTTATCTAAATATTATATCTGTTGAGTTATTCTCTTGGACTTTTTCTGATAGTTGATTTGGTTTATATATATCCGTTCTTCTAGTCAAAATTGGTTGCTAAAATAATGTGATATATTAATTGTGGTCTAAGGCTTTCCTGCTAACAAATTCCTTATAAGTTTGTTTGCCTTTAAACGTTACCATTCAGTAAAAAGGTAACTAGTCTAATTTTAATAGGAGACTAGTAAGGTGGTTTGAAAAAGGACTCTAAATATTTTATTTCTTTGACTCCTTTTCTAATTTGACTTGATCTTTGTCTTTGGAAAATATCTATCAAGTATATCAGGTCCTTGAAGTTTCAAAATCAATATGAGGATTTCATGCTAACAATATTCAACTAGCCGTTGCTTGCTTCTACATAAATATTCATTCAGCTGGGCTAAAGAACTACACCTCACATGAAGCTGAAAATCATCATTGAGTACATCCATAGAGCTTTATAAATCTGATTCCAGTTATCGTATTTCTCATATATATTCTTTTTGAGCTGGAAGAAAAACTGTAATATTTCATAATCTTTGTAATCCAAGTGGAAGCCTATTTTGGCTTGGGTGTCATTGTAATAGGTATTCTGTTCAAAGGTAGTCTCAAGGTCTCAGAGGTGAGAAAAGTTGCAGAGGTGCAAAAGTTGCAGAGGTGCAAGGGGGCAGTGGTGTCCATCAGTGTGAAGGCAGTGGTGTCCATCAGTGTGAAGCTACTTTGAACAGGGAGTTCTTTTTATTTGTACTTAATTGAGTATTAAAGTAATAAAAAGAGTCTCCAATCCTAGTTGGGATTGGACGTGATTAGCCACTTAGACTAGAGGATAGAAGTGATAAACGAAAAATCTCTATGCGATTTTCTACCCTTTTTGCTTCTGTTTTTAGCTTCAATATTCTGCAGTTTTTGTTTGTGTCGTAAAAGTTTTACACTAATCCGGACAGGTATTAGCTGTCCGTTTTTAACCGTTAAGAATATAACTAATACGGACAGGGTTAGACCGTCCGATTATAATCCGCTATAAGAATTTTAAAAATGGCCATTTAGATCACGCCCAAGATTTTCACCTATTCACCCCCTGGCCGCTTTTAATTATAGAATTACAGGCTTGGTTCCCTATTACTCATGTTGATGTTACATATGATGGGAAATGGGTGTTGGGCACCACTGACACCTATTTGATCCTTATCTGCACCCTCTTGTTGATTCGCATATGGCAGGAGTAAACAACAAGTTTCATGGAGGTCAATTTTCTTGGGTAAGCTACTTGTTCTATTCAATTTGAATCTTCATATTAAAGAATTTAGTGATTTTTTTATGGTTGCCTACAATCTTGCAATGTCTTAAAATATAACATTAAACTGATGTTTTGTGAAACATCCACGTTATAACTGTAACAAATGTGCCATTTCTTTCCATTTACCAACCAGTTATTTCTAGACCACAGAAGTCCTTCTCCAATGATGTAGAAGTAAGATTTGTTTTGTTTTCATCACTAATATCCAAGTTTATATGTTTGCCTTCTGAAGCTTCTCTAGTTCCAATAAATATTCTGGATTATAAATGACGAGTGGAGTTATTCATGCACTCGAGTCTGATTAATTTGTGAATACTCTTCAACATGCATATTGTTTGCTGATGTTCACCTAGTATATATAATTATTAGCTGTGAACTACTAGATACGGTTGATCTGGTCTCATTCTTTCCTTCTTGTTTTTCTTTTTTCATCATACAGTTCTCTTAATGGTATTGTCTAACAAACGTAATTGTTCAGGTCACAGAAAATGGAAAACAAGAGCGTCACCTGGTGGCAACACTAGGCAAATTCAACGTATCAGCCGGAATAAGATACAATTTCCATTGCCATTCCACGAGTATCACACATTAACCAATGAAACAAGTCATTTAAACCCTTATAATCTCATGCTATAAATAAGACTGTCTAATCAGATGTTTCCCTATCATAAAATACATGAACCCCAAACCTAATTTCCTGTAGTGTAGATTCAATTTAGGGGAAAATTCAAAAGGGCGGAGCAATTCTTTGAGCAAAGATGCCTCTCTTCACAAAGCATCGCGGGCAGCAATTCGGCATGCTATAACATCTGCAAGAGATGATGATATTCCTATTTCTGCACTGGATATTTTGTAGTGCTGAAAGAGATTGTAAACATATAAAAAAAGATCAGCATAAAGCAACAGGTGGGGGAAGTAAATAAATGGCAGGAACAAATGCAAAACTAACAAACCTTTTGTATTTGGGCTAGGTTTGCTCTTCCTTCCAACTCTGTTAAATCAATCTTCTTTCCTTTGACAAGTTTCTCTATGGCTGAGGTCTACTCAAATAGTAAATAAACTCTCTTGTAATCTTTTACTTTCAGCAATGAAACAGAGCAACAAACGATGACATGACTCTAGAACTCTGCATTATTTATGACTTAACTGACTCACCTCATCGTCAGATGCACTGAAACGAGCTACGAGGACATACGTTGAGTTTTCAGAGTTGCCACATCTTTTGAAGGATTCTGAGATCTGGTTAGAATAGAAGCCTAGAAGTAAAATTAACTGAAAGGGAGAAATACTAAAGTAAATTTAATAAGCAATACAATTCTTACATGTTTAGAACCTGAGTAATTAAAAACAAGCTCAGAATGTAAAGTGCGTGTTGCCAATGACTCCCGCGATTTAGCTACAAGCGTCTTATGAGCAGCAGATAGAACAGGGAATACATCTGGGATCTGTCTCATTTGTTAATAAAAGTCATATTAGATATATTCTGCAAAAGATCATTGCAACACAGCAGAAAATTATTAAAGCAAGAAGACATTTTTGTCCTTAACCTAAAGCCAGCACAATATAAATATGACCAACAATATTTACAGTTAGCACAGTGGCATGTGGAAGTCAGAATATTATCTTCTACTACGAACAAAAGATGTAACCTTTGTAATGCACAACAAGCTCTTTATGAAACATCCAAGGAATGTAAAATTAGCTTTTCCCAAAATCTCATTGAGATAATTAAATTGTTTACAATTTTACATACATAAGATGGACTCAACTGACACTCAGTAGTCAGATTTAAGTGGTTACTAAATAAAACTTAATGTTTGTCATAGAGACCCCTTGTAATAATGTTTAGCACAAGGAGGAATCCTGAGATAATGGCACACTTGGGCAACATATCAATTATGGAGACTCGAACAAAAGGAAGGGAAGATTGCTATATTGAAAAGAAAATAACAAGTAACTGAAACAAATTACAGGAGCATCTACAAATTTCGGACACAAAAAAACAAATGACCAGTTTCTGTTTCAGCTTATTTGAGTAAAATTAGTGAAAATGGTTGTTACCGATTTATAGTCTCGCGTAGACTTTGAAAGGAATTGTAGGGGAAGAGAGAGAGAGAGAGAGAGTCGGGTAGACTTTGAAAGGAATTGTAGGGAGAGAGAGATTGGGGAAGAAGATTTAATTCATTTTCATTTGATACCAACTTTTATATAATAACATTGAAAAAGTTGAGACTAATCTTACCCGTTGATTGAAAACACCTAAGAGAATTAATCTTAGCCTTCCATTTTATTTAATACTCCTCTAAATTATGTAATCTGTAACAATACCCTGCTCTTCAAAATCCACCTTGCCCTCAAGGTGGAAAATATGCAAAACAACAATTAGGACATTGGCAACCTCCAACATTTGCCACAGAGATAATGAACTCTTGTTTCATTATCTGACCTACCTTTGAACCTGCTAAGAATGAGAATAGAGGAATGTGTGACACTTCTGCAATCTGAAGATACATCTTGGGCGTGAAACTTTGATGCTTCACTGTCACCTTTTCAATTCTAGCCATACATGGGATATTAGTCTTAAACCTTAACGAACATCCTGACTCCTTTGTTAGTAATATGAAGGAGAAGTGTAGCCCCCACCACAGTAGCCCGGTGTATAACACATCCTACAAAAAGTGTGTTGCTCATAACAAAAACACCAGATCCATATTTCTCATTTCGTCTTTCACATGTAAAGACCTTCATGTGCTTCACAAATGAAGGAAAACCATCAGTTGCCACTATTTTCAGAAACAAAACTACGGACATGAGCATTAACCCTTTAGCTCAAATTGTTCCATAACGAGAACTGCCCTTGAAAGAGACAATGCCCGGTCCTAATTCAAGCATTATGTATATAAATAACAAGACGCAACCAATAGTATGGGGGTCTTCTGCTTTCATGAATAATGCTCTCTAATAAGAAAATTTTGAATAATGAACTTCCAGTATGACAGTTAGTAGTGAAATTCACATTGATTATCCCTTTATGACCTGAACAGTAGAGATACCAAGCACACAAAACATATAATGGAAGAAGTGTTGACATGATAAGCCCCCAATGTATAACTTTAATGAATCCAACCAAGCCACAATTTTTTTTAAAGCCATCATGTTCGTCTGGATTGAAAGTTGCAGGCCCCAATGTATGTGGAACCCGAATCTTTAGTGTACAAATTTTTAGTACTCCTCTAAGCTTGTTGACCACAAGAATAACAAGAACACACTTTGTCACAGAAGCACACTTACTGATGTCATGGGATCCATCCACAAGAATCTCAAGCTCAACAATAGGGACCAGACCATTCTCTTGGCAGATGATGGCATATAAGGACAATGCATTCTCATTAATAGCTAGCTAAGAAGATTCATTAGATCCAATCTTCAGCACAACACACCATTTGGAAAACCTAGTACTTGTTTCAAAGTATTTAGCATCAACAGCAAGGCCATCAAGACCATGGATAGTGCCAACAATTTTTAGCATCTTACCAAGTATCCCATCCTCAACCAACAACTTCACCATAAATTCTCCTGGTTCACCACTGATGAAAATATGCTCAACAGAACAATTATATGCTATGTTGTCAAGAAGAAGCATGTCGTCTTTATTATACAAATGGGTCAAGCAATAATGCATCACATGATGACCATTTTGGTTATTGGCTAATGTTGTTACAACAGGACTTCCTACTACTACTTGGTTATCTTGTGGCTTCATTGTTTCGATCTTCAAAGATAGATGAATATTAGCCCTTGTTCCACTACTTTGCAGCCTATCAAATTGTGGTACCAAATATAACTTCTTCTTTTTCACTTTGTTGAGTTCTTTGTCAAGTCAAGCTCAACAATAAGGGAAAGTATATTTTGCATCTTAGTCCCAACAACATACCAAAATTTGACATCAGGAAGCTCATTCAGAACGTTGGTTAACATAGGGTTAATCTTTAGTGCAATACAAACACCTTCACCCTTTCCAAACACATTCTCACCAAGAAAACTTGCTTCCTTGGAAACTGAGTAGAACCTTCTTATAGGTTTTTTATCTTCCCATTCTTTAAAGTTTTCAACAAAAATTATTGTGCTCATAACCATGCTCTCCTGTCCTTTACTTCGAAAACTAGTTGCAACAAAAACCTTTAATATGGAATTAACGCTCACATCAAGCACATCTATTCCATAATTTTTTTGATCATCTCAAAGTTGCATATTTAGAGTTCATATAGCGTCGATTGTTCCCTGTTAAATTATAATATTGCCCAGAGTACCCTAACTAATGATAATACCGTTATTTTCCAAATATATTTCAGCAAAAGAAATACTTCTGAGGAATTATTTCAATATTGGTTCAGTATTCAGAAATTATATATTTTTATTCATATGATATAAACAGACCTGCTTGATTCTTTCAACAATCACTTAAAAACAACAAAGAACGCACAAATTAGCAGCCAGAATTAAGTAAATCCCTTGATATACGTAATTGAATATAGTACTATAAACTGTGTATGTAATATTCTGAGAGAGAGAAGAAGGAGAGAGTACTTGGAGTTGGCGACGTCCATGAAGAGGCCAAGGGAGAGAGTGGTTCCATTAATCTTGAAAACCTTCATAGGTATAGCTACTGCAAATTGAAGAAGATTGTCGGTGAAAGTGTGTACCTTTGGAAAAAGAATATTGAAGTTAAGCTAAGCTAAGCTAAGCTAGGGCTTTAACTTTGAAGGCCAAAAAAAATTGAAAAATAAAATGGGTTAACTGCAACCCTCAAAGTCAAAGTTTCACAAAATTTCACTTTTAACTTCAAAGTATTAATATTTGAAATAGTAGTTTTTTAAGTATTGAATTGCTAATATAAATAAACTCCAAAATATAATAATATAAGATAATAATGTGTCACTCCCTAATTTTTAGCTATCCAACGTATCCATTTATGTTAATATTTTTTATCAATATAAATTTGTCATCATATATATATACATATATATATATATATATATATATATATATATATATATATATATATATCTTAGGCTCACCCCAAAAAAGCTCACCCCAGCTCACCTATAAAAACCAATTTTTTTCTCTCTCCTAAGACATTACGCGTTATTCAACTTCTCAGATAACGAGAGCTCCTCACGTGAAAAGCAAATGCTAATGAAGATACCACAATAGTTGGATGTCTAGTGTTGCCTAGTATTGTGAAGGTATTTCCATTACTGCAGCCAGCACAAACTCCACATCCTTCTGAGACATGGGTGTTTCTCAACATAATCCCCATGAAATTCACAAACTAAAGAATGATGCATAAACAGTTATTGAAGTTTAGGGTTCCCACTAACAATTTCTGACCTGGAATTTGTCAAAGTCCTGGCTGGAATGTTGTCGTCAAACTGGCTGTATTTTTCTCTCTTTAGTAAACTGGCCAAAATCTGTGTTGAAGCTTCACGTCACCTTCCATATCATGCCAATAGTAATGTAGTCAGGCTTAGCAAAGAAACAGATAAACAAGAAAGGGATGAAAATGAAGATGAAAACACTTCAAGGAAATGAAAAATATGACTCACGTTACTGAACTGTCTATCATCAATGATTAGAAAAACATGATATTGGCCACCAATTTATCAACAATTTCCATAAAAGTTTCAATATTGGGGCAAAAAGTGGTGGCCTTTTATAAAGAAACAATCAGTTTTGGAAAGAAATTATTCCAACAAAAACAAGAAATGTACCAAAATTCAATGATCAAAATGCAACAAACTTTTCTCTTATGGTAATTTGGATTTTGTCAGTGCCGAAAAGTCTTCAGCAACTTAATAAATTGCATTGTATATGAAGTGACCTTTACTAGAAGAAATTGATTTAGGGAATCAATGACTGAATGATGATGTGAAAATATTAGGAACTTGCAGCCTACCAGCAACAATTGAAATAAAACAATCATGAGAGTACAGAAATGGAGTAAAAGTGTATATTATCATCTTCGATAATTAAAAGGTAAATAATAATCAATTTTTTTAATATTGAGTAAGATTTATCAAGGAGGGGGAATGAGCTTCTCTTTCTCTAAAGTTTCTTTTATTAAATAGAATATGATGTACCTAAGTTTATAAAATAGAATATGTGGCAGTACAAACATATATATAATATGCAAGGAAAAGAAAAAATATTTTACAGAACCAAAAAGCCTTCCAGCTTGCACAATTTTTTCAATCAGAACTAGCTCTATATTCTATGTCAAACAACTCTTTTTTGTATCAAGTATTGTTTGTTAATGCCCATAAATATTGTTTGCTATTGCAAGTTTAGGCTTTTGATTTTACTAAAACCTTATATAGAACTTCCTATTCAACTTAATAGTTGTTAAAAATTACAAAGAATGATAGTGAATTAGAGACTCCCATTTTCGAAGCAATGTCAATTAAACACAAAATTAAGAAAACAACAGACATATAGCATATAACATGAATAAATCGATCTATGTAATACAGTTAGGATCGATAATTGAAAGAGAGATAGAAGACAAACCTGTCGCGACGGAATTGAGAGGTAAAAATTAGGGCTTTCTGATTTGGGGCGCGATGGCTTTGGGGCCAAAATTAGGGCTTTGAGATTTGGGGCGAGTGAGCGAGCGAAGCCAGTGAGCGCCTAAGATCGATCGTGAGAAGAGAGGGAAAGAGAGATCGGGAGAGTGAGAGAGGAGAGCTTGACGTTGCAGAAGGGGAGAAGCTGTCTTTCGCGTGAGGAGTTCTCGTTATCTGAGAAGGTGAATAACGCGTAATGACTTAGGAGAGAGAAAAAAAATTGGTTTTTATAGGTAAGTTGGGGTGAACTTTTTAGGATTGAGCCTAAGATTCTGATTATATATATATATATATATATATATATATATATGTTTTAAAATATATATAATTTTATTTATTTTTACATAAATTAATTATTGAGCTAACAAAAATACTGTTAAGCTTTTGCTATATATTCTTAAATTTTATCTTCCAATTTTATGCAAGTGCTGGCTAGTAAGTGGGTCACGAAGTAGCTGGTAAAAGTAAATATTTTTTTGGCTCAAGTTTAAGATGATTAATTTGTGTTAAAATGATATATGTTTAAACATTACCTTTCACTTTTCCGAAATTAATTAATTGTAAAAATTATTTACTTGTTAAACGAATACTTTATTTTCTAAAAACAAGAATAATATTATATTGGACGCGACTTGCTAGTTACTTCAACTAAAGATTGAATTAAAAATTTTCTTCTTTCTTTGATATATTATAAAAAGCTAATTGATTTTATATTTTAAATATTTCTCCAGTCTCACAAAAAAATAATCATATATTGTTTTTTTTTTTTAAATAATAATTGGCTCATTTACGTAATATCGATACGTGAAAAACGTTATGAACACGCAACATACTTGGCGGTAAAACGAGTCTATAAGCCACAATTCCTACTTGATCGAGGATTTCAAATAGACCAATAAAATCGAGAGTTGAGATTTCCTCTCTTCGTTGATTTTTACTTCTAGAATAACGCCCTCTTGAACCTTCTTCTTCACATTCATCAACTCTGAATCTGTAGCTTGAGCGACTTTAACTTTATCGATTAAAGTCGATTCTAATCATATATTCGTTATCTTCACGTAGGTTCATATATTCGCACTCGTAAACGCATACGATCTTCTACTCAACGCATCCGCTACCACGTTCGCTTTTCTAGGATGGTATTGAATGGTACGATCGTAATCTTCAACAGCTCGAGCCAACGTCTTTGGCGCATGTTACGTTCATTTTAGTTGAAGAAATATTTAAGGGTTTTTAGAAATGTGTTTTGTACTGGGGTCAATACAAAATTTGATTTCACACTATGGGGTAGGCTAAGAAGTCTTTAGGAAAAACGTCAGAAAATTTATTAACAATAGAAATATCATTCAAAACTGTGACTCTCATCCAAGACTTGGATAGCATGTCACATTGATACCTATCAACTTGCCACCGTTATCCACGGCTTCCACTACAGAAAGTCTGGCTTTGGTGCATTCCACACAAGGAAGTCAACAACAAAAGGCTCGGGGCTTTTTACTTATGGCTTGATATAACAGTAATTGACTTTAGTGGTTTGGTTACTTGAATTCGCATAATAAGTTGGTTAGGAATATGAAAGCTAACAACCTTACGAGAACAATCGATTTTAACATGATGAGTAGTTAACCAATTGATTCCTAAATCACATCAAAGGCAAGTATTTTCAAAGAGATAAGATCGACAGGTAATGTGAAAGTGTCGATTTGAATCAAATAAAATTTATAAATAGTGGATGTAACGAAGGTTTCTCCTAACGGAGTTTCAACAGATAAGTCAAAGTCTAATTTCTCAAGAGTCAAGTTCAAACGTTGAACACAACAAGGTGAAATAAAATAATGGGTAGGACCAGTATCGAATAAGGTATAGACTGTGACGCCCCCAAAATAGGTATACATCACCCATTCTGAGTTGTCAATACTTGGTACAGAAGTAACTACAACTTTATTATTACAACATATAAACTGTGAGTTTAAATACGATATTGCCATCTGTGATAATATCCACACGCAAATAAATTTCCATCATAATTATTGATACATTATTTTACAAAATGGTGAGGACTACTAAACAACTCTCTCTAGTACCTTCATTCCATGCCCCGACTAAGACTTTCGCTACATTCTCGCCTCCCGAGAAGAAAAATGGAACAACAAGGAAAAGGGTGAGCTCAACTAGCCCGAAGAAAGAATATTATGACTAAGATAATATACAACAAATTATCGTTAGTCTTCAACAGAAAAAATCTAATAGAATACAATAGACAAAAAATTTTAAATCAATATTCGCAATGGAAATAATAATTCATTAGAAGAGTTAAGTAGAGAATGCAAACTACTATCTTCTATGTATGAATTTAAAAGTTCATCGCCTATCTTTTATCCTCGCAACATCAATCAACATACATCTAGAATCAAAATTCATCTTTTGCACTACGGTGCCAAAGATATTCATCACCGTCATGCTCATCTAAACACTGCTCATCTTTTTTACTACGGGCCAAAGATATTCATCGAAATCATTCATCTTTGCACTACAGCCAAAGATATTCAATAATATCATCATTTAAGACCGAGGATGATGAAAATATTTTTAAAGAAACGAATCCAAAGAAAACAAAATGACAAGGATTAAGGATTAAGGATTCGTACTTTGTTTTATCCATATCCAAAAATACCTCAAAAATAATCATAGTGGTGTAAAATTCAAGAATGATCAAAACATGGATACAATCAAAGCTAGTATCCACAATAGATATTTTGTATTTAAAAGGAAAAATTTTATTTTTCAATGAATAATCTTAAATTATTCGTGAATAAATAAGTCGATATCGTGAATAGTCTCAGATATCGTGAATAAGAACTCCGACACCAAAAGTTCCAAATTTGATAAAAACTTCAGATCAATATTTCAAAGATAATGATATTGAAGAAATAATATCATTACTGAAAAAAATAATATCCCTTACCTCGAAAGATCAAGATTTCTAAATTTGAAACACCTGGATATAAAGCTATGACTTGAACTTGCACCGAGATATAGCAATACTCAAATTATACTCAAAATACTCACAAGAATACGCTTCGATAATATAGAGAGAAAACATCGGTTCTCAGTGATTTTCAATTCTAACCTAAGACCCTATTTATAGGAAAATGCTTAGAACACCAAAGCAGAAAAATTAATATAATAATAATAATATATATAATCAAATTTCTTACGCACACAAATCTGGTCCAAACTTCAGCCACACATGTGCCAAAAATAATAAAAACGTTTTTCTTAATAAAAATAATTAAAACTTCCAAAAATCAATTATTTCGGAGCTTCGGAATTTTAATAATTCGTAATAAATAGCCCTTTTATCAAAAAATTCAAATCTCGCGACTTTTTATAGGAAATTCAATTCTCTACAACTTTACAGAAGAAATTGTTTCCAAATTCCAAACAGAAATTGACCGAAATCCATAAACGGACGATTTTACAAGCTATAATCAAATTTCAGTCAATAAATGGGGTTCACCGACATGTTTAACATGTTTTAAACATTTATTGCAACAAAAATACTCTTCCTCCTCGTATACTCATATATCCCACATTCGTTGTAAAAATATCACCATTATTATATTATTAAAATAATATATTTAAATGAATTATTTTATCGTAAAAAGATAAAATATTAATTTTCAACAATTGTCATTTTAAAATTTTCTCCATCTATATCCACATAAAATCAATATTTTCCTCATCATATAAATCAATAATTAATTATTCACAAATAATATTACAGAATCACAAGATCGCAACCAGTGCCGCTTCTCAGAAAGAGGGCTTTCCAATAAAGATTTCTCCTTCTTGGCGCCTTTATTAGGTGACCAAACCTCTCCTTAGACGTAACTTTCTAGACATTGCCAATAATGTTATCTAATAATATTATTCGGATAATATGAATTATTAGCCGATGATAAAAATATCGTGTAATGACAATTATAACTTGAAAGAATATAAAATATCAACGCAAAGAATTATTAAATCAATAAAATATTTGAAGAATTATCGTAACCATTATTGAGTAGTGCCTTCACGTAAGAATCAATAATTGGTGTAATATCGTGTCTAACTCGTGTTTTAACCACCGAGTATTTTAACAGTATTAACGGTAACAACTACGCCGTTATTTTTAAACAACTTATTTTTTTTTCGTTTTCTTCATCCAATCGCTTTCCGTTATGGGGCCCACACATGGTCAAGGCTTGCGTCGCATTTAATATTCCCCGACGATCATTTAATATTCCACGACCAAACGAATATTTTCCTACAACAATGAATATTTTATAACCACTTGCTTATTTTGAAATATTTGCGTATTTTACCCATAACTATCCACATTAATCAAATCAACCCTTACTATTTCAAAATAATAAATAGAGAAAATTAAATTTCATTAATAATAAGTTGGGGTCTTACATAGACTTCGCAAGAGTTTATAATTAACTTACCCGTGATAACTTCATTCGGGTTCCTCGACAAACGCTCTCACTTAAACTACTGACTTTGACTTGTCTGGGACATCCTTTGGTGTCATCATTGTCGCTGGACTTGACTTTGATACATCCCTTTGTTCCACGACCGCCTGCCGTTCTTCATCCTGCTCTTCTAACTGACGAATACGATCTTACAGTTCTATATTTTGATCATAAAATTCTCCTCAATTCACTACTTAAAACTCTATATGAGTTCATCTCTTGATTTTCAGATTTCATTTTCTAACACTGCCACTAAACAAGGGTTAATTGACATGTCACATATTATCCCTATACTTTGACCAACCAATTAAATACCATATAAACTGAGGTAGGTCATACTAGCGAAGGAATTCTCCGTCTCTCCCCTCCTAGTTCTTGTCTTACATCTCAGCCAGGGATCATATCTCTAAGCTTTGATACCAACTGTGACGCCCCCAAAATAGGTATACATCACCCATTCTGAGTCGCCAGATACATGGTATAGAAATACAAATACAACTTAATAATACAACTGTCGTGTAAAATACGATAAAACATAATCTGAGAGTTTTAATACAAATATTGTCTTCTAGACAATATCCACACTCAAATTCAATCTTATTACAAATAATATCACACTATTTCACACAATAGTGAGGACTACTAATGCAACCATCTGGACCGTCAATCCATTCCCCGACTAGTCCCAGCTATATTTTCAACTCCTAAAGAGAACAGTGAAAGAAAGGGTGAGCTCAACTAGCCCAGTAAGAAATATTATGACTAAGATAATGCAGAATAAATTATCCTTAACCTTCAACAGTATAACAACTGATAGAATATAATAGACAACAAGTTTTAGATCAATAATTGCAGCGGAAAAAGCAATCCATTAGAAGAGTCAAGTAGAGCATAAAATATACTATCTTCTATGATTTAAAAAGTTTATTTTCAATTTTATCGCTGAGACTCAGCTTAATAAATAATCAACATCATTGAATCATCCCTGCACTACAGGCCAAGGATATTCTTTAGTATCACGACCACGAATTATCCATGCACTACGGGCCAATGATAATCGTGTTTTCATCAACGGTCATGATCATGCCATAAAACAATTCATCTTTGCACCCTTGGCCGAAGAGAACCCATGCACATGATCATACCAAAAGCTATCCATCATTGCACTACGGGCCAATGAGAATTTTTACCACATCATTTATAACATTACGGTCATGATTATACCGAATAATCCCTGGTCATAATCATACCAAGTCCATCTATGCACTACAGGCCACAGATGACTTTCAACATAATATAAGCATGAGGATTATGACAATGATATAAGAATTCAATAAAACAATTTCAACAATAAATTTTAAAGATTTATAAATTAATTTATCCAGGAACCAATAACGTCCAAATTGTCAACCTGATACTGCTTTGTGGTGTAAAATTCAAGAATGCTCAGAAGAATATTTCCATAAAAAGATACTGGATGAAGCGCAAATATCAAGGATATTCCACTAATTTCATGGAGTATAAAAGCCAAAACTTTAACCAACTGAGTATAATAAAGAATGGAATAACAAAAGAATTCACCAGGCATGCGATAGGCGATCACATGACGAGTTATCCCAATGTAATAATAAATAATGGAACCAGTCAAATGCGTAAATGCACGAGATAGGATATTCTAATAGAATAATAAATAATCGGAACCAGTCATGCGTAAACGCATACGCACATGATATTCCAATGTAATAATAAATAACGGAACCAATCACGATAAAGCATGCATGTGAGGATATTCCAATGAATAATAAATAATGGAATCTGAATCAAATGCGAACGCACAAAAAGGATATTCCAAATGTAATAATAAAGAATGGAATGATAGAAGAATTTCACCATGTATGCAAAGATTAGATAGACAAAGTTATTCCAACATAATAATAAAGAATGGAATAATGTAAGAATTTCACCATGTATGCGGTGCTTGTGATATACAAAAGTTATTCTAATGTAATAATAAGGAATGGAATAACAATAGCTCTCTTCATGAATACGAAAGAAATAATATCCCTTACCTGAAAAAGAAGAGTATTCTGACGGGTAGGGCGGGGATATACTTAAAGAAAACTTGAAACTGTTTTTTACGCTCAAAGTTTTCTTAAACTCTAAAGAAATACGCTCAAGATTATATAAGAAGAATTCTCTGAATTTCTGGTGTGGTTTTTCAATTCTAACTATGCATCCTATTTATAGGAGAATGGAAAGGATACTATGCAATAAAATATAATATATTCTATTTATAATATATATATATATATATTATTTAAAATCTAATAAAACAAATAACTTTATAAAAGTATTCATTTTTATATAAAAAGATTTTACTATGCAAACATTATGCATAATAAAATATAATATATTTTATTTAAAATCTAATAAAATAAATAACTTTATAAAAGTATTCTGCTTTTATATAAAAGATTTTACTATCTGCAAACACTATGCAAATACTACGATAATAAAATATAATAAAACAAATAACTTTATAAAAGTATTCTTACTTTTATATAAAAAATTTACTATGCAAACACTATGCATAATAAAATATAATATATTTTATTTAAAATCTAATAAAAAATAACTTTATAAAAGTATTCATTTTTTATAAAAAGATTTTACTACGCAAATACTATGCAAAACACTATGCATAATAAAATATAATATATTCTATTTATAATCAAATAAAACAAAACTTTATAAAAGTTTTTTGTTTTATATAAAAGTTTTCTGCTTTTATTACATTTATAATAATAATAAAACAAAACTTATCACCTTTATTATAATTCGTAATATTAATCGACTGTGTCGCTCCCCGAAAGAGGGGCTTTCCAATAAGGATTTCTCCTGTATATTGGCGCATGATTAGATTATCTAACCTCTCCTTAATGTAACTTCTAGACATCATTAATATTGCAAATAATAATATTAATAACTTTGTCGTCTCAATTATTGATTTAATAATATATAAAATATTGACAATAATTGAATCAAATAACGTGAGATACTATGCAACAATATCAATAATTAAACAAAACTAAGTGACTTCTCACGTAAGCATCAATAATCAAAATCATGTGCTACTATGCAACCACTTGTATTACTGTACTTTTAACACTGGGTGTTTCAACAGTTAACGGTAAAACTTTTGCCGTTATTTTCATAAAATATTTTTATCATTTTTCCAATCCGACAATAATTCCGTTGTGGGGTCCACCAATGATTGCGCCGTTGTACGAATATTCCCTGTTAAAACGAATATTCCCCGACCAATCGAATATTATACAACAACTTGCATACTTTTCAAAATTTATAAATATTACCCACAACTATAATATTATCTCAAATCCACACCATAATTTTGAAAAAAAATATTTCGAGAAAATTAAATCTTTATTCGTAAAATTTAGGATTTTACATTTTAGGTGTGTATAAAATTCTTGATACGACAATTGGGACCAAACCCTAACTGTTTTATTTATAGAATAACTAAGGGTCAAAATCGTCCATCAAGATTATGAAACCCTAGGGCCCATTATGCCAAATTAATATTAGTAATAATATTTATGGGCCACATAATTAATTACCAAACCCATAAATAAAGTTATTAAATTAATACAATATGTAAGCCCAATAATTACATAAATAGTAAAGGCCATATAAGGAATAAAATATTCTAACATTCTCCCACTTGGCCGAAATACTATTTATATACAAAACATAACGCTTACAATCATCAATTTGGCCAAGTATTAATTTAATGTCTACATCTTGTTTAAATAAAAACACCAATGCGAATTAATACAATCTTTGTGTCACTATTACCACAAGATCCCCATTAGTTACATAATTAGTACTTTTATTAAAACAAAGATTAACATTAAGCATAACAGGTATGGATAGAGTTTACATAAGTGATAATTGATTAAACTCATTCATATGGTCCAAAATATTACCGTACCGTTTGCTCATAAGTTCTCAAGTTTGCACAATAAAGAGAATAGCAAACCATAAACATAATGTGAAGTTCAAAACAACGAGCTCAAAATTGTTGTCTTACATCATAATAACTTACTAATTAAGACTACCAGTTAAACCCATGCCGGCAACATGCTCTAAAAGAGCTTGGGTGATAAGCCTTTCGTAAGTGGATCCGCTAATATATCATGCGTACTAATATACTTAATGACAACGTTTTGATCTTCAACTCTTTCCCTGACAAATAAGTACTTAGTGTCGAGGTATAGTTCAAAGACCACTCGAAATGGTGCATTGGAAAACTAACAAAGATAATTATTATCACAAAATACTTTCAATGGCCTTGAAATGGAATCTACAACCTTAAGTCCTGAAATAAGATTCCTTAATAATATGGCGTAACAAGTAGCATGATAACAAGCCACATCATCGTGGAAGTGATAGTTAACTCCTGCTTATGAGTTCTCCACGAAATAGGACCTCCTGAAAGCATAAAGATGTACCTTGATGTAGATTTCTTTTCATCTTTACACTTAGCAAAATCAGAATCAGAATAACCAACAACTTCAAGGTTATCTATTTTTCTAAATGTAAGCATAATATCCTTAGTACCCTGTAAGTAGCGTACATAAGACTCCCAACCACAGAAGTATAGGGAATAAGATTCATTTGATCACGTTCTGGTGTATTCTTAGGACATTGATATGAGCCAAATTTGTCACCCTTAACAACAGGGGCGACATTAGGGGAGCAATTTTGCATGTTGTATTTGTTAAGAACTTTGTCAATATAAGCTCTTTAGGATAATCCTAATATCCCACAAGACCTATCTCGATGAATTTTAATACCTATAACATAAGAGGCTTCACCGAGATCTTTCATATCAAAATTTCCAGAAAGGAAACGTTTGGTCTCATGCAACATGTCTAAGTTATTACTTGCAAATAGTATATCATCAACATACAAAACAAGAAAAATAAATTTTACTCCCACTGACCTTCAAGTATATACATTGATCCACTATTTTTTTTTCTTCTTCAAATCAAAATTACTCATCACCTCGTGAAACTTAATATACCATTGTCGAGAAGCCTGTTTTAACCTATATATGGACTTCTTAAGTCTACATACCATATGTTCCTTGCCTTTAACCAAAAATCCTTCTAGTTGTGCCATATAGACATTCTGAGACATCAAATTTTATGAATAAAGATTTAAATTTCTCGAAATATTTTTTTGAATATTATGGCGTGGATTTGATATAATGTTATAGTTGTGGGTAATATTTATAAATTTTGCAAAGTATGCAAGTTGTTATATAATATTCGATTGGTCTGGGAATATTCATTTTAATAGGAATATTCTGATTTACAAAGACAATCATTGATGGACCCCATAACTGAAGTATTGTCGTAGTAAGAAAATGACAGAATTATCTTTTTTATTAAAATAACGGCGAAAGTTTTACCGTTAAAACTGTTGAACTACTCGGTAGTAAAAGTACAGTAATACGCGTGGTTGCATAGTAGCACACGGTGTTGATTATTGATGCTTACGTAAGAAGTCACTCAGTTATACTTAATTATTACTACAGTAATTGCTATATCATATCTCTCATATTATCGATTCAATTATTATCACAGTATTATCTGTATAATATGTTATATTATTAAATCAATAATTGAGACGACAAAGTTATTCATATTAATAAATTGTAATATTTACAATGTCTAGAAGTTCTGTCAAGGAGATGTTAGATAATCTAATTGCGCGCCAATAGAAAGAAATCCTTATCGAAAAGCCCCCTCTTTCCTGGGAATGACCTGGTTGTTAAATATTGTGAGTTATAATATTAATGTTGAATAAGTTCGTGTTGATTAAAGATGAAATTGATAATTCCATTGTGTTGGAATTATTGGTGTTAGTGGAAATCGACATTTATTTCGATATTAATTGATGTCTGGAAGTTATACTGACCAGTCGGGTAATTAACCGGATAAATGAGCAATTAATTGCTATTAATTCACATGTTTATAACTATTTGTTCACATGTGTGTACTATTGATTCACATTCATTTACTATTAGGGGAGTTGGTGCAAGATTGATAATACTGTACGTGACTAAGTTAAAAATAGAGGTATAGATGGAGGTACTATACTTGTAATTCATATTTTCACATGTCTAGAACTATTGATTCACATGATTTACTATTGATTCACATGATTTACTATTAGGGGAGGTGGTGCAAGTTTGATAATACTTGCAGGACTAAATTAAAAATGAAAAAAAGAGGAAGGTATTATACTGTAATATTTCGAGCCCCCAAAATATGCAATTATTGAAACTATATTTTTCTATAAATAGAAGCTCATTCTTCCTTCATTTCTCACCAAATCACTAAAGCTATAGAGCAATTATTATAGATAGAAATTATAGAGAAAAAGAAGAAGAGAAGTTTGTTACCTCACTATTCCAGTATCCAGTTTTCTTCTAAGGTAAGGGGTATTATTTCTTTCATATTCATGAAGAGAGTTATTTCTTTCAATACTCGTAAGGGCTGTTATTCCATTCTTTATTATTATATTGGAATAACATGTCTATGCGAACTATCGCATATATGGTGAAATTCTTCTGTTATTTCATTCTTTATTATTCTGGAATAACTCCGTTCATGCGGCCGATCGCATGCCCGTAATTCTCGTTGTTATTCCATTCTTTATTATTCTCATTTGGAATATCCCGCCTATGCGCAGATTACGTATGACCCGGTACCATTCTTTCTTTATTATTCTCATTGGAATATCCTGTCTGTAAGGATTACGCACGACACGGTTCTATTCTTTATTATTCATTGGAATAACTCCGTCATGCATGCGGTCTATCGCATGCATGGTGAATTCTTCTATTATTTCATTATTTATTATTCTGTTAGAATAACCTGTCTGTGTAGATTACCACATGCATGGTGAATGACCCTTCGTATTCATTCTTTATTAAATTGTGGAAATGATCTGTCTACGTGGATTACCGCATGGCGGGTGAAAATCCATTTGTAGTTTCGTATATTCTTTTATACTCGTATGAGACATCATTTCTTTTGTACTCGTCATGGAATATCATTTTATTTGGTATTTTTCTTTTACGAGTTACTATTCATGGGTTACTATTCATTCGATTACTATTCACTCTAGTATTATTCACTTGGGTATTTGGAGTACTTTTCATGTCGGGGTACTATCCACGAGGTACTATTCTCGAAGTACTATTTACAAGGTACTAGTCACGGGGTACTATTTACCCGAAAAATATATTTCTGTTCTGTCTAAATTATTTTTAGTACATGAATATTATTCTTGAATTTTACTCCACAAAGCAGTATCATGTTGACAAATTGGACGTTATTGATTCCTGGATAAATTAAATTATAAATCTTTAAAATTTATCCTTGAACTTGTTTTATTGAATTATTATGTCATTGTCATCATCCTCATGCTTATATTGTGATGAAAGTCATCTTTGGCTTACGTGCATAGATGGACTTGGTATGATTAGGACCAGTAATTATTCGGTATAATCATGACCGTAATGTGACGAATGATGTGGTAAAAGTCCTCATTGGCCTCTAGTTCATTGATGGACAGTTGTTGGTATGATTATGACCAAGGATTATTCGGTATAATCATGACCATTGATGATTACATGAATATCCTTGGCCGTGATGCAGGGATGATTCGATTTTATTTATTAAGTCGAGTCTCAAATGATAAAGTTGATGAAAAACTTTTTAAATCATAGAAGATAGTAGATTTTATGCTCTACTTGACTTTTCTAATGGATTGCTTTTTTCGCTGCAGTTTTTGATCTAAAATTTGTTATCTATTATATTCTATCAGTTGTTATACTGTTGAAGGCTAAGGATAATTTATTCTACATTATCTTAGTCATATTATTTTTTACTGGGCTAGTTGAGCTCACCCTTTTCTTTCATGGTTCTCTTCAAGAAATGAGAACGTAGCTGGGACTAGTCGGGGAACAGAGTGACGGTCCAGAAGTTTGCATTAGTAGTCCTCACTATTTTGTGAAATAGTGTGATAATAAATGTAATGAGGACTCCATTGAGTGTGGATATTGTCTAGATGATAATATTCTTATTAAAACTCTTAGATTATGTTTTGTCGTATTTTACACGACTGTTGTATAATTAAGTTGTATTTGAATTTTGTACCATGTATTTGACGACCCAAGATGGGTGATGTATACCTATTTTGGGGGCGTCATAGTTGGTATCAAAGCTTAGGGATATGATCCATGGCTGAGATGTGAGACAAGAACTAGGAGGGGAGAGACGGGGAATTCCTTCGCTAGTATGACCTACCTAAGTTTATTTGGTATTTAATTGGTCGATCAGAGTATAGGGATAATATGTGATATGTTAATTAACCCTCGTTTTATGGCAGTATTTGAAAATGGCATCTGAAAATGTTGAGATAAGCAATGAAGCACATGAGACCGTTGAGTCACCAACGATCAATATCCAGGATAATGTGCAACAGGAAGACAATAATCCTCAGGTAAACAATAACACCGATGAAATAATGAACGATGGGATGTTCAGAGGCTTTATGCAATTCATGCAACATCAGGCGAGAGAGACTCCTGTTCATAATGCAGGTGGAAACAATGGCAACCCACACTCAGTCCACCGCTAAGCGCTTCAAGGAGCTGGACCACTGGAGTTTTTGGGAAAGCCAGAACCACTTAAGGCGGAGACGTGGTTAAAGCAGATCACCAAGATATTTGATGTATTGGGATGTTCTGAGGAGCAAAAGGTTCCCTTTGCCACCTTTATGTTGCGTGAAGAAGCAAATTACTGGTGGGAATCAGAAAAAGCACTCAAATTTCGACACACTCAAGATGTCTCTGGGAGAAGTTCCAAGAGCTGTTCAACGACAAGTACTTTTCTGAAAGTATTCGTCACATGAAGGAGGTAGAGTTTATCAAGTTGGAGCAAAACAATATGACCGTATCGTAATACGAGGATAAATTTACGGAGTTATCCCGGTTTGCATCCCATTTGGTTGATAATGAGGAGCGAATGACGCGAATGTTTCTAAGAGGTTTGAAACCCGATATACGTCAATACCTCATTTCTCACAAACTTTGTTTATATTCGATGTTGTGAATAGGGGCTCGATTATTGGAGCGCGATAATGAGTCAAAGACAACCAAAAGGCAACGAACAACAACACGATAATAATCATACCGGCGGCACCATTATCTAACAATGATAACCATCGTGGGAAAATTATCATGCTAAGAATGGTAACCACTTCGGTGGTAATCATGGCCAGGATAATAGGAGTGGAAATTTCAAGAAGAGAAGGTTCAACAACGATGGAAAGATAGCAGCACCAACACCCGTTTCAAAGGAAGGAGAACGATCGCTGGTTGTATGTTTCAAATGCGGAGGGGATGGACATATCAGTCCAAACTGCATGATGCAGTCCAACGTATGTTACAATTGTAGAAAAGAAGGTCACCTAGCCCGATTTTATCGTGCGCCAAAGTCAAGTCCAACTGGGACGGTGGCACCAAAGGCGGATACGGACAAAAAAAAGTCGGTGGTTTCAGGAAGAGCGTTTATCGTGACTTCTCAAAAAGCGAGCAACCCGAACGAAGTTAGCACGGGTTAGTTAATTATAAATTCTTGCGAAGTCTATACCTTATTAGATACCGGTTCTTCCCATTCTTTTATCTCTCTTGCTTGCACTCAACGTTTAAGTTTGACTCCGGAGAAGTTAGACTTTGACATATCGGTTGAAACTTCGTTAGTAGAAACCTTCGTTACCTCCACTGTTTATAAATCTAATTTGATTCAAATCGAAGCTTTCACGTTACCTGTCGATCTTATCTCTTTAAAAATACTTGCCATTGATGCAATTTTAAGAATCGATTGGTTAACTACTCATCATGCTTTTCGTAAGGTTGTTAGCTTTCATATTCCTAACCAACCTATTATGCGAATTCAAGCAACCAAACCATTAAAGTCAATCATTGTCATATCAAGCCATAAGTAAAGAGCCTCGAGCCTTTCGCTGGTGACTTCCTTGTGTGGAATGCACGGAAGCCAGACTTTCCGTAGGCGACGCCGTGAATGACGATGACAAGTTGATAAGTATCAATGTGACGTGTTATCCAAGTCTTGGGATGAGAGTCACAGTTTTGAATGATATTTCTATTGTTAATAAATTTCCTGACGTATTCTTCAAGACTTCTTAGCCTACCCCTAGAGCGTGAAATCGAATTTTGTATTGACCCTAGTACAAAACTCATTTCTAAAACCCTCAAATATTTTCTTCACCCAAAATGAACGTGTAATGTGCCAAAGATGTTGGCTCGAGCTGTTGAAGACTACGACTATACTATTCAATATCATTGTGGAAGAGCGAACGTGGTAGCTGACGCGTTGAGTAGAAGATCGTATGCGTTTACGAGTGCGATATTGTTAACACAAAGACCCATTTCGTATAACTTACAAATGATGAAGATAGAATTAAAGACTCTAGGGACCCAAGTGAGAATAACGAATATACGAGTATAATTGACTTTAATCGATAAAGTTAAAGCCAGTCTGATGAATTTAAAGAAGAAGGTTCAAGAAGGCGTTATCTCAACCCTCGATTTAATTGGCCCATTTGAAATCCTCGTTGGAGTAGGAACTGTGGCCTATAGACTCGTTTTACCGCCAAGTATATCGCGTGTTCATAACGTTTTTCACGTATCGATGTTACGCAAATATGTGGACGACCCGAACCACATTATTGAATTAAAACTAGACGAGATAACAAAAGATTTAACGTATGAGGAGATACGTGTTAAAATCTTGGATAAGAAGGATCTTATTCAACACTCAAAGGTTATACCTCAAGAGTTAAAATCTGAAATGAAGTCAAGGTATCCTCATCTCTTCGGCATACCAGGTACGTACGTAAATTTCAAGGACGAAATTTCATAAGGAGGGGAGATTGTGAGACCCCAAATTTTATAAATAAAGATTTAAATTTCTCGAAGTATTTTTTTGAATAGTATGGCGTGGATTTGATATAATGTTATAGTTGTGGGTAATATTTATAAATTTTTCAAAGTATACAAGTTGTTATATAATATTCGATTGGTCGGGGAATATTCGTTTTAACAGGGAATATTCGTACGACGATACTATCATTGGTGGACCCCACAGTGGAAGTATTGTCGTAGTAAGAAAACGACAGAATTATCTTTTTATAAAAATAACGGCGAAAGTTTTACCGTTAAAATTGTTGAACTACCCTTAGTAGTAAAAGTACAATGAATACGCTGGGTTGCATAAAGAGCACACCTGTATTGATTATTGATGCTTACGTAAGAAGTCACCAAATATACTCAATTATTACTACAAAGAATTGCTACATCATATCTCTCATATTATTGATTCAATTATTGTTACAATATCATCTGTATAATATGTTATATTATTAAATCAATAATTGAGACGACAAAGTTATTCATATTATTAAATTGAAATATTTACAATGTCTAGAAGTTCTGTCAAGGAGAGATTATGTGACGCCCCTAAAATAGGTATACATCACCCATCTTGGGTCGTCAGATACAAGGTACTGAATACAAATACAAACTAATTATACAACACTCGTGTAAAATACTTCAAAATATAATCTAAGAGTTTTAATAAGAATATTGTCATCTAGACAATATCCACACTCAATGGAGTCCTCATTACATTTATTATCACACTATTTCACAGAATAGTAAGGACTACTAAACCATTATCTAGGACCATCACTGCTCTCGACTAGTCCCAAACCACGCCTCCTTTCCCAAGAGAAACAATGAAAGCAAAAGGGTGAGCTCAACTAGCCCAGTAAGAAATATTATGACTAAGATAATGCAGAATAAATTATCCTTAGCCTTCAACAGTATAACAACTGATAGAATATAATAGACAACAAGTTTTAGACCAAAAATTGCAGCGGAATAAACAATCCATTAGAAGAGTCAAGTAGAGAGTAAAATCTACTATCTTCTATGATTTAAAAAGTTTTTCATCAACTTTATCGCTGAGACTCAGCTTAATAAATAAAATTAAATCATCCCTGCACCACGGCCAAGGATATTCATGTAATCATCAATGGTCATGACTATACCGAATAATCCCTAATCATAATCATACCAACAACTGTCCACCAATAAACTATAGGCGAATGAAGACTTTTACCACATCATTCGTCACATTACGGTCATGATTATATCGAATAATCCCTGGTCATAATCATACCAAGTCCATCTATGTATGTAAGCCAAAGATGACTTTCATCACAATATAAGCATGAGGATGATGACAATGACATAATAATTCAATAAAACAAGTTCAAGGATAAATTTTAAAGATTTATAATTTAATTTATCCAGGAATCAATAACGTCCGAATTATCAACATGATACTGCTTTGTGGGGTAAAATTCAAGAATGCTCAGAAGAATATTTCCATGAAAAGATACTGGATGAAGCGCAAATATCAAGGATATTCCACTAATTTCATGGAGTATAAAAGCCAAAACTTTAACCAACTGAGTATAATAGAATATATGAAACTGCAAATTGATTTTTGCCCGTCATGTGGTAATCCACGTAGACAGATCATTTCCACAATTTAATAGAGAATGAATACGAAGGATCAATCACCATGCATGCGGTAATCCACATAGACAGGTTATTCCAATAGAATAATAAAGAATGGAATAACAGAAGAATTCGCCATGCATGCGATAGACTTCGCATGCATGTGATATTCCAATGTAATAATATATACCGGAACTGAATCACGCGCAATAATACGCACCGATAGGATATTCCAACATAATAATAAAGAATGGAACCAGGTCATGCATAATCCGCACAGATAGGATATTCCAACAGAATAAAAAAGAATGGAATAACAAAAGAATTTACCATGCATGCGATAGATCGATGCATGCATTATTCCAATGTAATAATAAATAATGGAACTGTGTCATGCGTAATACGCACCGACAGGATATTCCAACAGAATAATAAAGAATGGAACCAGGTCATGCGTAATCCGCACAGATAGGATATTTCAACATAATAATAAAGAATGGAAGAACATAAGAATTCACCAGGCATGCGATAGACCGTACAGACAGGTTATTCCAATAGAATAATAAATAATGGAACCAGGTCATGCGTAATACACACCGATATGATGTTCCAACAGAATAATAAAGAATGGAATAACAGAAGAATTCTACCATGTATGCGGTACTTCGCAGACAGGTTATTCCAACATAATAAAAAAAATGAAATAATAGAAGAATTTCACCATGTATGCGGTACTTCACATAAACAGGTTATTCCAACATAATAATAAAGAATGGAATAACAGAAGCTCTCTTCATGAATACGAAAGAAATAATACCCCTTAATATAATAATATCCCTTACTATAATAATATCCCATACCTTAGAAAAAACTGGATACTAGAATAGTGAGGTAGCAGACTTCTCTTCTTCTTTCTGTCTATAATTTCTCTCTATAATAATTGCTCTATAGCTTTAGTGAATTGGTGAGAAATGAAGGAAGAATGAGCTTCTATTTATAGGAAAATATAGTTTCGATAATTGCACGTTTTGGGGATCAAAATATTACAGTGTAATATTTTAAGCCCCAAAATGTGCAATTCTTATGTTATTGCAGTGTAATTGCAGTGCAATATTATAGTGTAATTGCACGTTTTGGGGCTCAAAATATTATAGTGTAATACATGGTGGAATTCTTCTGTTATTCCATTCTTTATTATTCTGTTGGAACATCATGTCGGTGTGTATTACGCATGACCTGGTTCCATTCTTTATTATTCATTGAATAACTCCGTCTGTGTGGTCTATCGCATGCCCGGTGAATTCTGTTGTTATTCCATTCTTTATTATTCTTTTGGAATATCCCGTCTCGCAAAGGATTACGTATTTAATTCGTTTCATTCTTTATTATTCTTTGAAATATCATGTTTGTCAGGATTACGCATTTACCGGTTCCATTCTTTATTATTTTGTTGAATAACTGTTCTGCATGCGGCCTATCGCATGCATGGTGAATTCTTCTGTTATTCCATTCTTTATTATTCTGTTGGAATAACCTGTCTATGTGGATTACCACATGCATGATGAATGACCCTTCGTATTCATTCTTTATTAAATTGTGGAAATGATCTATCTACGTGGATTATCGCATGGCGGGTGAAAATCCATTTGCAGTTTTCTATATTCTATTATACTCGTATGAGACATCATTTCTTTTGTACTCGTCATGGAATATCATTTTATTTGGTATTTTTCTTTTACGAGTTACTATTTATGGGTTACTATTCACCCGATTACTATTCACTCTAGTATTATTCACTCGAGTATTTGGGGTACTTTTCATGTCGGGGTACTATTCATAAGGTACTATTCCCGAAGTACTATTCACGGGGTACTATTTACCCGAAAAATATATTTCTGTTCTGCTCAAATTATTTTTGGTACATGAATATTATTCTTGAATTTTACTCCACAAAGCAAAGATATCATGTCGACAAATTGACGTTATTGATTCCTCGGATAAATTAAATTATAAATCTTTAAAATTTATCCTTGAACTTATTTTATTGAATTATTATGTCATTGTCATCATCCTCATGCTTATATTGTGATGAAAGTCATCTTTGCTTACGCAGCATAGATGGACTTGGTATGATTAGGACCAAGAATTATTCTAAGATAATCATGACCGTAATGTGACGAATGATGTGGTAAAAGTCCTCATCGGCCTCTAGTTCATGATGGGACATTGTTGGTATGATTATGACCAAGGATTATTCGTGATAATCATGACCATTGATGATTATTACATGAATATCCTCGCCGTGATGCGGGATGATTCGATTTTATTTATTGTCGAGTCTCAAATGATAAAGTTGATGAAAAACTTTATAAATCATAGAAGATAGTAGATTTTATGCTCTACTTGACTCTTCTAATGGATTGCTTATTCCGCTGCAGTTTTTGATCTAAAATTTGTTGTCTATTATATTCTATCAGTTGTTATACTGTTGAAGGCTAAGGATAATTTATTCTACATTATCTTAGTCATATTATTAGCTCACCCTTTTCTTTCATGGTTCTCTTCAGGAAATGAGAACGTGAATGGGACTAATGGGAACAAGTAGTAACGGTTCCGTAAGTTTGCATTAGTAGTCCTCACTATTCTGTGAAATAGTGTGATAATAAATGTAATGAGGACTCCATTGAGTGTGGATATTGTCTAGATGACAATATTCTTATTAAAACTCTTAGATTATGTTTTGTCATATTTTACACGACTGTTGTATAATTAAGTTGTATTTGAATTTTGTACCATGTATATGACAACCCAAGATGGGTGATGTATACCTATTTTAGGGGCGTCACAGACATTCTCATGCAAGTTACCATTAAGGAATGCGGTTTTAACATCCATCTAATGTAACTCTAAATCATAATGAGCTACTAAAGTCATGACTATTCTAAATGAATCTTTCCTGGATACTGGAGAGAAAGTTTCATTATAATCCACACCTTTCTTTTGATTGAAACCCTTAGCAACCAATCGAGCTTTATACCTTTCAACGTTCCCTTTAGGATCTAATTTGGTCTTATAGACCCACTTGCAACCAACAGGTTTAAAACCTTTTGGTAATTCCTCAAGATCCCAAACGTTATTAAGCTCCATTGATTTTAACTCATCATTCATGGCTTCAAGCCATCGAGTTGATTGAGCACTCAGAATGGCCTCTTTATAGAGATAAGATCATTAATCTTACTTGAATCATAGTCAATCTCATTAAGATAGGTTATAAAATCATCAAAATTAATAGGCTTTCTAGGTCTTTCTGGACTACGTAAAGGTCGCATAATTTCGTGAATATGATTTTCAATAATGTGAGGTTCAACATTAGGTGGTGGCTCAGCTATCTCAGGGGCATCATTTGCCTCAATAAGAGGTTATTCTGCCTCACCCTCTTGAATTACAGGATTATAAACATAAAACCTATTTTCTTCAAGATCAATTTTCTAAGCTCACCACTCCCACTTAAATCACCATTCTTTAAAAACTCTGCATGCCTAGTCTCAACAATTCTAGTGGTATGCGAGGGACAGTAAAATCGAAAACCCTTAGATCTCTCAGGATATCCAATAAAATGGCAACTAATGGTTTTAGAATCAAGTTTCTTTATTTGTGGATTAAAAAACTTAGCCTCGGCTGGACATCCCCACACCCGTAAGTATTTTAAACTAGGTTTCCTACCTGTCCAAATTTCATAAGGAGTGTTAGGGACAGATTTGTTAGGAAACCGGTTTAAAATATGAATAGCTGTCTTTAATGCCTCAGTCCACAAAAACACAGGTAAGCTAGAATTGCATAACATACTACGTACCATATCCATAAGGGTAGGGTTTCGCCCTCCTCACCTACTCCATTCTCACATGCGGTACCAGCATCAGATAATCGAGTGATTTATTCTATTTTCTTAACAAAATAAGGTAAATGGGCTAGGACTATGACCTATATCAGAGTGTTTATCATAATACTCTCTGCCTCTATCTGATCTCACTACTTTAATTTTTCGGTCAAGTTGATTTTCAACTTCAGCCTTGAAAACTTTAAACATATTTAGTGATTCAAAATTTTCATTAATCAGGTAGACATAAGTATAACGAGAATAGTCATCAATAAACGTAATGAAAGATTTGTGTCTACCAATTATTGGAGAAAATGGTCCACATATATCAGTGTGAATCACCTCAAGAAGTGCACTACTTCTTGTTGCTCATTTCTTATTACCTTTCACAAATTTTCCTTTTATACATTCAATACAATGGTCAAGATCAGAAAAATCTAGTGAATGAAGAATTCCATCCTTTACAAGACGTTGCATTCTGTCTTTTGAAATATGGCCTAAGTGTTGATGCTATAATTTTGAAGAATTCTCATTATCTAGTTTTCTGTTATTTCCACTTTTAGAGGTACTTTCTGTCACATTCATTGTTAACAAGGATTCAGAAAAGACATTATCCAAATTTATCTTATAGAGGTTTCCCTCTAAAGAGCTAGAACCAATAACAGGAGAGTAATGATAAATAATTATTTTATTATTCCCAAACTTAAACGAAAAACCATCAACGTCAAGTTTAGATACAGAAATTAAATTTCGTGTCATACTGGCACTACAAAAAAAAGGGTCATTGGCGACGGGGTTATGGGCGACGACAGTTGTCCTGTAGATAATGACGTCAATGACGACGGGTATGCCGTCAATAATGTGTGTCATCGATAATAACATTTTCCCAGGAGAAATTTTGGAGCAAAAAGTTGGCGGTGGAGGGAAAACTCATTGGCGATGGATGTAATGTTCAAGGCGATGGGCAGGCCGTCGAGAATGACTTAATAGCGATGGGGATATATCGACGGCCGTGCCGTCGGTCATGAGTCTTATATTTTACGCCCAGGCTCGCGACGGCAACGACTCCATTTGTTCACTCTTTTTGATTTTTTTCTCTTTCCCTCTTAATTCGAATTTCGCTCCCAATTCGCCCATTTTGCTCAATTGATTCTCTATTTTGCTCAATTGATTTCTCCTATTTTGCTCAGTTCACCCATTTCGCTCATCCCCTGCTGCTCGTCCCTTTTCTGGCCCTCCCTCGCTCGTCCCTCCTGTTCACCTACCAGCCATTCTCCTCTTCATTTTCCTCTTCCTCGCCATCGTTTCTTCTTTTCTCTTCACTGGCATTTACACGCCACACACACAACATACATCAGGAGCTAGGGGTTCGACAGTAAAAGGGCTTCGTTTCTCTTCAGGTACTGATATAACACAACTCTTGGACTAAGCCCAAAAAGGTATGTATTAATTTGTGTTGCAGAGATTTCATTTTCGATGCAGTGTAAATTGTTAGCTTATCAAATGTGTTTGATTTAGTTTTAATTAATGAAAAATATATGTTTTGAATATTTTTGGGGGTCTCTGCTATTTTTAGGGGTATGTAATTTTTCTATATTCATGTGTTATTCATTTTGTGAATGTGAGTAATGTGAGTTTAGGGGTCTGTAATTTCAGTACTGTTTGGTTCTATGAATGTGAGTAATGTGAGTAATGGATATTCCATCTACATCATTTTGTTAAATTTGCTTCTTGGGCATACACAGATATTAACATGTTTGGCATCTTTGATCTTTTTGTAACAACTATGATACCATATTAGGAGAAAAAACAAAATTGGATTCCTCAAAGTTTTGATTTGCACTAGTTTTACCCGATATGTTATGTATGTACGATAATTAAATTGTGGGAGGAAGAATTCAAGATCGGAATTACATTAGTTCGAACTTTAGATCTCATAAAACTTGAAAGAACCCTTTTATCACTCAAGAAGAGAACGAGTTTGTACACATGAAATTAGAATTCAAAAAAAAACCTTTAGACCTCACAGCTTCTCAGAATAATTATGATAGAGAACAAACCTTAATGGTATCTTAAATTATCTTTTAAATTGTTTCTATATTTGGCAAACAACATATATATAAGTTCAACACGATAGCAGAGATAGAAAGGGTTTAGCTATAGAGGGTAAGTCTCTTTAATCATTCTCGTAGTCTATGTATGTGCGTATTGAGTGAGTATTTTAAAGTGTATGAATGTTAGTAATGGTGATACTAAATAACGCGCCAACTATTTGTTAAGATGTCCCTGTGAATGCTATAATCCCTTTTAAAGGTTTTGGATTATTTTTAGTGTTTACCAATGTTATCATGTTATGTACCGTTAAAAGATTAGATTTTGTTTACTATGTTACTTGATTTTTTGCTCACTTAAAGTGTTATTGACTATTGAGATCGAATTAAAGAGGTTTGCTTATTTACGGATATTTACTCTTTTATTCTGAATTGCCTGCACACATTCTTGTTATAGGTTTTGCCATTTCATTATTCAAGCTTTTCTTTATTCATTATTGATTTTTAATGACAACTCCTACACATTGGTCTTTTTTCTTCAATTCATTCTTTAAAAAAGAATTAATTTTTCCTTTCTCGTATTCGCTCAACCTACTATATACAAGAGTCCAAATACTCCCAATGTTGAATGCATAATTTCAAGCAAGATATACCTCATGACTAATTTCAAGCACGTATGTTCTAGAGGATTATTTAATATGTTGTCTTTTATTTTGTATACTCATGAGAATCGATGAATTAATTTCTTTTATTGTGGTTCATAATTCATTATCAAGATAGTATTCCTTTTATTCTAGGAAAGAGTTCAATTTCATACGTTCATATTTTCATATAGTTTAGGAAGCTTAGAAACCCGTTTGAGATTCACTTAGTAGGAGTGAATCTCAAATAGTCCCCGTTTTGGGACTGTTCTTGTATGTTTCGATCTCACTTAGGTCGGTATTAACGACTTCAGCACGTCTTTATATTTTTTGAATTTTCATTCAGTATATATCTCTTTATGTTCTTCGGGTGCATATTTAGATTACGATGTGTTAGTCTATTTCGTGTACTTGAAGACCATGGGGAGGTGTCATTTATATTTCAAAAATTTAAATATGTGTTCAAGTCATTGGCATCAAAGAGGCGACACATCCGGGAATGGGATAGAAGCATGACCCGTTAGAGTGGGAGATGAAGTTAGGAAACTCATAAGCTCGCATATACATTAACTTGGAGACTTGATTGTGTTTGTCTAACTTTCCATATATATAGCAGACAGTTGTCCGAGATGTCTGTTGATCGAAGTTGGATGGAACGTAGGGTAGCTACTGATAGGAGTGGGATTAGCTCTGAGTATCGTAGTGGGGTTGAACAGTTTCTCAACTTCGCGTTTGAGCAAGTCGGGCGATGAGATCGATCGATGTCCTCAGTAAGAGGTGTGTGAATGAAGTGTGGAATGAAAGGAGTGATGTCATGTGCGACTTATTTGTGTATGGGTTCAAGCAGGGTTATACGACATGGATCTATCATGGGAAAACCTGGTTGGATGAATATGAATCAGAACCGAAATCCGGAGGTGATGAAACCTTTGACTTTACTAACATGATAATCGGTTCATTTGGTTTATACTTCCAAAGGGAATACGTATAGGATGGCGAGCGCGTCGAGCAAGAGCTGAATGATGGGGCTAAGGGTTTCTATGAGTTATTGTATGAAGCAGCGACACCATTGTATGACGAGCACGAAAAGCACACCGTCTTATCTGCCGAATGAGCATGACTGTAGCGAGAGTGGTTTTAATGAACTGTTAAGCATTGTGAAAGATTGCTTACCTACAGGCAATAAGTTATCGGAGTCGTACTATGATGTGAAGAAAATGGTCAAAAGGCTCAATATAGGGTATGAGAAGATTGATGCTTGTGAAAATGACTGTATGTTGTATTACGGTGATGTCAATAAAGATAAGAGGTCGTGTGATATTTGTGGTACCAGTAGATACTGTGAACAACGCAAGAAAAAGGGAAAAGACGTGCAGAGAAAGATCTTACGTTACTTTCCCATTGCCCCGAGGCTTCAGCGGTTGTTCATGTCAACACATACCGCCGAGGATATGAGGTGGCACTCTACACGGGACATAGTCGAAGGTCAACTGACGCACCCGACAAATGGGCTTGAGTGAAAAAAATTTGATAACAAGCACCCCTCGTTTGTTGAAGAGGTTCGTAATGTTAGGCTTGGACTTGCTACGGATGGGTTTAATCCGTTTAACGGGCCTTACACAAAGCCCTACTCAACTTGGCCTGTGATTATTATGGTGTATAACCTCCTCGCCTTCGATGTGCATGAAAGATCCCTACATGTTCATGCCTTTATCGATTCTCGGGTGATAAGAGTCCGAGTATAGACATCAATGTATACCTCAGGCCGTTAGTTGATGAGTTAAAGATGTTATGGGAAAAAGGGGTTCAAACTTATGATGTATCTCTTAAGCAGAACTTTGACATGAGGGCAGCTTGAATGTGGACAATAAATGACTTCCCGACGTTAGGAATGATCAGTGGATGGTCGACTCACGGGCTTGTCATGTCCCGTGCATGGGGTCGATTAAAGTCGCTGCGGCTCAAATATGGGGGAAAATGAGTTTCTTTGCAACATCCGACGGCTTTTGCCGATTGAACATCGTTATCGATGGATGAGCGCATAATTCAATCGAAAAAGCAGAGAAACGCCAAGTACACCCGCGCCTTTCTCGGGTTAGCAGTGTTGAGTTGGATTAGTTATTTGAAGTTTCCACCTCTAGGGAAGAATCACATATTAGAGCGAGCTTATGGTTACGACAAGGTTCATAACTGGACACATAAATCCATGTTCTTTGACCGCTTTATTCATTACACTCGATCCGCTCATTGTTTAGATCCGATGCATACCGAGAAGAACATATTTGATAACATTTTTTATACAGTCCTAGATGCCACTGGTAGAACTAAGGACAACAACAAGTCGAGGCTTGATTTGGTAGAAATGAATATTAGGGAAGATCTGTGGCTGTATCAGGAGGGTAATAAGACGTTAACGCCTAAAGCTGAATATACTTTGACCAGGGAACAGTTGATATTGATATGTAATTGGATCAGTGGACTGAAGCTCCCAGATGGATATTCTTCGAATATAGCAAGGTGTTGTAAAGTCGAAGAGCTGAAGTTTTGGGGTCTCAAAAGTCATGATTGTCACGTATTCATAAAGAAGTTGATCCCTGTGCCATTTATCGACTTGTTACTGAAACGTGTGGTCGAAGCACTGATAGAGCTTTCTAATTTCTTCAGAGATCTATGCATGACTGAGCTTCAGGTCAAAGACATAGATAAAATGGAGATGCAGATAGTGGAAATAATGTGCAAGTTAGAAATGATCTTCCCTCCATCATTTTTTGATTCAATGGAGCATTTTCCTATTCACTTGCCATACGGCTAAGTTCAAGCGGTCCCCAGCATAATATAGATGGATGTATCCATTCGAGAGGTAATGACATTAATGTTTTTAATACGGTAAAATGTTCATTTTTTTTGCTAATCTATATATCACATAGGTATATAGGATGTCTAAAGCAAAAGGTGAAGAATAGAGCCCGTGTAGAGGGGTCGATTGTTTAAAGTTATGTTATGGAGGAACTTGTTAATTTTTGCTCATTGTAATTTGAGCCGAATGTTCAGATGAAGCACAATCGCGCACGTCAAAATCAGGCTGTTGAGCATGAGGAAAATGGAGAACTAACGGCCTTTAGTCATCCTGTTCGCCCATTCGACGGTAATAAAAGGCGATTCTTGATCGATAGTGAGTATATAGTTGCCACATTATATGCACTTGTCAACATAAATGAAGTAGCGCCATACATTAAATAAGTAGTGATAACTATATATGTCTGGTGTAATTGTGTCAAGTTCCTTTACAAACACATCGAGTATATAACTGTGCTGCAGTTAATATGATGCTGAAGTATGTGAAGCAAATCCGAGTATATCGGACGGGGATTTGCAAAATTTGAGAAATAGAGAATTTGTGCAATGGTTTAAAGATCATGTAAGTCTAAACTTTACAAGTTCAATGAATCTACCATCATAGATTTATTCTTATGGCATAATTAACATTTGTGCAATGTTGTGTTAATGTACATTAGGTCCTCACAGATGAGTTAGTTGACAATCGGCTAAAGCTTATAGCCGATGGCGCTGAAAGATCTGTAGATACTTATACATGCTGCATTGTCAACGATTACAGATTTAAGTGTTGCGATATTGGGGAAGTCGCTTTTGTTGATTCTGGTGTTGTGGTGAAAGGTAGCTGCTACGATAACATTTGGGATGACTGGTATTGGGGTCATAAAAAATTAGTTTGCTTCAATTGTCATTGGTTTGATGTTGAGAATGGAGTTAAAGTAGATAAAAAATCAGGACGGGTGACTGTTAACGTTAAGTCAAAACTAAGACTGATGAGTGGTATGGACGAGCCTTTTATTTTAGTAAGTCAAGCAACACATGTGTACTACACGCGGAGTGTTAAGACTCCTGCAAGCCCATGGCATGCGGTTATAACCACCAAAGCCCGTGGTTTTCAAGGTACAACTCCTCGTCCAGACGATTAACCTTCACAAGTCGAGTCTACTAGTGTCACACCTACTGATGTGACATTTATTAGTGAGTCTAGTGAAGAAGAGGATGATGTTGTCGCTGTCGAAAGTGAAGACAATGTGGTTGAGGAGGTAGATATAATTAAAGAAATTGTTGAGGAAGACGAAGATGGTGATGACAACGATAGTGAAGATCTACTGCTCGAAGATGATGATTCTGATATTGATGGCTTTGATGATATAAATGATTAGGAGTATGTATTCTTTATGTCCTTTTAGTTGTATTCAAATGTAATAGTTGTCTCCTTTTAGTTATATCTGCATGCTGTATCCTTTTAGTTGTATTCAAATGTCATAGTTGTTTCTTTGTAGTTAGGCTTAAATATAAATTAGTACCCTAAACTATAGGTCATATTCAACTTTGGTGATTCACCTTTCAATTTTGTCAATTAGATGATTGAACTGTCAAATATTTTCTTGATCTCCCTCTTCTTCTTCTAAACTGTGAAGAGGAGGAGTTCATCAGAGAATTACTTGATCTCCCTTTTTTCTCACTATTTTTAGAATTTGATATCTCCTCTCTATCCCTCTTCATCTTTTCACAAAGCTTTACCAAGTAAATATCTTCTTTTGTTCTTGTTCTTTTTTTGACTAAAAGAGTGAAAATTGAGGTTCTGATGAATTGATTTGATGGAGAAGAAGAGAGAGAATCTGAATAGTCTGAATTTTTATGATGGAAAATGAATTGAGGAGGAGAGAGAAAGTGGAAGAGGAAAATAAAGAGTCGCCATTTTTGTATAATAGGCGGGAACAGAGCAAACATGGTGACTTTGGGGGCATAAATGATCGTGTCTTTGTTGCTATTTTTTTAATATTTAAGCCTATAAAAAAAATAAATAAATAAAATAAATATAAAATGAAAGAAAAAATGCATGTTGTATCTACATGTTTTATCCTTTTAGTTGTATTCAAATGTCACAGTTGTTTCCTTTTAGTTATATCTGCATATTGTATCCTTTTAGTTGTATGTGCATGATGATTCTGATATTTGTGTTTGTATCCTTTTAGTTGTATCCTCATATTATCTTCTTGATGATGATTTGACAGTATATATACAGATATGGCACGTACACCACATGGCGATCGTGGTGGGCGTCTTTGGTGAGTTCAGTTCAGCCGGGGCCGTGGAGAGGTAATCTTGGTGATGATCGTCGCCGATCATCAAGTATAATTACATGTTTTATTGTTATACATCTTATTGTTTGTAATTTTATATAATATTGACATTATATTCATTTATATAAATATTGTTGTATTTCACTACATAGGTGATCGACGTAGGCCTCCGCAGGACTAGCAAGACGTGATTGCTAGGAATCCCCCAGCGCCGTTTATATGCCGGGTCGGGATTACTAGGTAATATATACATTACGTTTGTATTAATTATTTAGTTCTTATATATTCTTTGTAATTTGAAAATTTAATAATTTTAATTTTAGTATCCTTGACGCGACCCCAAGGAACACGTTGTTAGGTTTGTAATATCCATAAACGCAATTAAATTGCAAAAATAAGTGGAAACGTGTAAAAATTAGAGTTTAAAAATTTTACAAACCATAAACCCGGATCACCCTTTATGCACAATTATTAATTAAACGAAAAAGAAAGAACAAGAATCATACCTTTGAAGATCCGAGCTTCCTCAAGTACAAGTTCACCTCCAATCCTTTTCGCGTTTAACTTGAATCCACCAGGGTTTGGTTCCTTCCTTTGATCAACATTAGCCACCCAAGTATTTGGCCTCTAGAGGTGATCCACCAAGGAAGAAGAAGGATTCAAGAAGATGGGTATTTGGCAAAACCCTAGTTTTTCCATCTCTCATAAAAATGGGCGTACTCTCCCAACTATTGGAATTACGTCTATTGTTAAAGTCAACAACTCCTTCACCCATAATAAGACTCCTCTTATTTATAGATGTAGACAACCCTCCTTAACAATTAAGGAATTGGGTTTTATTTTAATTAATTAAATTCCTTTAATTAATTAGGCTCCTAATCTTATTAGGAATAATTAATTAAACTCTTTTAATTAATTTGTCACCTAATATATTAGGATATTTGAGAGTACTTTTATTAATTAATTCCCAAACTCCTTTAGGAATTAAATAATAATAATAGTAATAATAATAATAAGACTCCTCTTATTAATTTATATTTAATATTTCCAAAATATTAAATAATAATATTAAGCTATTTAATTCATTCTATCACCATAGATTAAATTAAATATACTTAACTTATTATTACGATTATGCCATTAACTTCTTAAATAATTATTCTCCCTTTTATGGTGTGACCCTTTGTGTTCTCCATATTAAACCCACATGAATAAATCAATTAGAGCAATTCTAATCTTATTTAAATAAATAAATTAAACTAATAATTTATTTAAATAAATAATATTTATTCTACAATAGGATAAGCCTCCTAACGATCAACGACTTTCCGATAATATAGATTTTAACATTAATCATAAAAGAACCTTTGAGTAAATAGTTACCGTATAATTCAATCCTTCCACCATACAATGTCCCAATTAAATATAAGACATGGAATTACCGTCAAGTCTTATTTTATTTAATTATTTTATTTCGACTCTTAAATGCACAACTCTAAATAATGTAAATTAGAAACTCCTTTCTAATTTCATTCTCATTCCACCAAGGACTCACTGGGTTGTCATTTATCGAATCACATAAGACATTTCTCTTCTTTTACTAGAAGTGGTAGATTCTTTATCGATCATACATTATCTCCATGTACAACTTATTATACCCAAGCATACCCTTTGATATACCCTAAGGGTCTTAAGGAATAAGTCAAAGTATAACTCATCATACATAAGATACTACGATGATCTCAAGTCCAAGGATCACTTGTACTACTATCACTACAGAATTCCTATCGACAGCAAGTAAAACTCCATTAGGTATTCCTTAGCGAGCCAATGCTCAAAGAACTTATTCTCTAATAAGCACCTACATATTTGCTTTAGTGTTCCACACAAATGATCATGAGATCAATCATCCTCATCCAATGAGCAAGAACGATGTACCAATCTATCCGGATTCACTAATCCCCAATTTAGTAATCCAACGATTGGGAACTATTTTAGTTTTAAGCTTTCTAAGAATTTAGATCTCATTATAATGATCATCATCATTATTCTAAAAGAATTGCTTAAAACTATGGGTTTATCACATATTATAAAATAACATTATGTAAATAATTAAAAGCCTTTAATAAATTAATTATTTTTATTAATAAATGAATAACATTTGTGACGCCCCCAAAATAGGTATATACAACACCCATTCTCGAGTCGCCAAATACATGGTATGTAAACAACTACAACTTTATTATTACAACAAGAAACTGTGAGTTTGAATACAAATATTATCTTCTAGACAATATCTATACTCAAATAAATCCTCATCACATTATTGATTCATTATTTTACAAAATGGTGAGGACTACTAAACAACTCTCTCTAGAATCTTCATTCCATACCCCACTAAAGACTTTCGCTACATTCTCGCCTCCCCGAGAAGAAAAATGGAACAACAAGGAAAAGGGTGAGCTCAACTAGCCCAAGAAGAATATTATGACTAAGATAATATACAACAAATTATCGTTAGTCTTCAACAGGAAAAATCTGATAATATACAATAGACAACAAGTTTCGGATCAATATTCGCAATGAAATAATAATTCATAGTAAGAGTTACGTAGAGAATGAAATCTACTATAATCTATGAATTTAATACCCATCATCAATATTTTATCCTCAGTAACATCAATCAATATACATCCGAATCAAATATTCATCTTTGCACTACAGCCAAAGATATTCATCAATCCATCCATGTTCATCTCAACACTGCTCATCTTTGCACTACAGCCAAAGATATTCTTCAGAAATCATTCATCTTTGCACTACAGTGCCAAAGATATTCAATAATATCATCATTTAAGACCGAGGATGATGAAAATATTTTTAAAGAAACGAATCCAAAGAAACAAAATGACAAGGATTAAGGATTAAGGATTCGTACTTGGTTTTATCCACGCCAAAAAAATACCTCAAAAATAATCATAGTGGTGTAAAATTCAAGAATGATCAAAACATGGATACAATCGAAGTTAGTATCCGTAATAGATGTTTTGGACGAAAAGAAGAAATTTTATTTTTCTATGAATAGTGCCGATACGTGAATAGTGTCAGATACGTGAATAGTGCCGATATGTGAATAAGTAACTCCACACCAAAAAGATAGAAATTCCACAAAAACATCTTCACGCTTCATTTAATAAGACTCGTGAATAAGAACTCGTGAATAAGAACTCGTGAATAAGAACTCATGAATAAGAACCCAGACATGAAAAAGTTCCAAATTTGATAAAACTTCAGATCAACATTTCAAAGATAATGATATTGAAGAAATAATATCATTACTAAAAAATAATATCCCTTACCTCGAAAGATCAAGATTCTAGCTAGAATCACCGGTATAAGGTCAAGGAACTTGCAATCGCCTAGCAATACTCAAAGTATACTCAAAATACTCACAAGAATACGCTCAAAATATCGAGAGAGAAAGAGAGAAAAACTTCAGCTTACGTGTGATTTTCAATTCTAACCTAAGCACCCTATTTATAGAAAATGCTAGAACACCAAAGCGTAAAAAATTTAATATAATATTAATATAATTATACAAATTTTCCTTAGCCCACCTTTTGGTCAAAACACCAGCCACACATGTTAATGATGTCCAAAAAATACAAAAACGTTTTTCTTAACAAAAATAATTTAAACTCCCAAAATCAATTATTTTGAGCTTCTAACTTCAATAATTCATAATAAATAGCCCTTTCATCAGAAAATTCGAATCTCGCTTTTTTTATAGGAAATTCAATTCTCTACAACTTTGCGAAGAAAGTTTTCCAAATTCCAAATAAAATCGATCCAAAATCCACAAACCAAGCGATTTTACAAGCTATAATCAAATTTCTATTAATAATTGTGTCCACCAACACACAAAACATGTGTTAAACATTTAATGCCACAAAATACTCTTCCTCCTCATATACTCATATATCCCACATTCATTGTAAAATATCACCGCTAATATATTATTAAAATAATATATTTAAATGAATTATTTTATCGTAAAAGATAAAATATTAATTTTCAACAATTGTCATTTTAAAATTTTCTCCATCTATATCCACATAAAATCAATATTTTCCTCATCATATAAATCAATAATTAATTATTCACAAATAATATTACGTAATCACAATATTGACAACCAGTGCGCTTCCTGAAAAGAGGGGGCTTTCCAATAAGAATTTTCTTCATCAAGCGCAAGCAATTAGATGACCAAACCTCTCCTTAGATGTAACTTTCTAGACATTGCCAATAATGTTATCTAATAATATTATTCGATAATATGAATTATTGCTTCGATAATGAAAGATACCGTGTAATGACAATTATTGAAACAACAAAGAATATAAAATATCAACGCAAAGAATTATTAACTCAATAAAATAATCGAATGTAATTATCAGAACCATTATCGAGTAGTAGGCCTTCATACGTAAGAATAATTGGTGCAATACCGTGCTTCTTGTTCAACAACAACGCCATTAGTGTGCTTTAACCACCGGGTATTCCAACAAAGGGCAACAACTACTACTGTTATTTAAAAATAACTTATATTTGTCGCTTTCTTCATCTAATCGCTTTTACATGGGCCCCACACGGTCAAAGTACCACCATCATTTAATATTCCCCCGACAAGATTTAATATTCCACGACCAAACGAATATTCCCAAACAACAATGAATATTTTATAACCACTTGCTTATTTTGAAATATTTATGTAATTAACCCTTAACTATCCACATTAATCAAATCAACCCTTAATATTTCAAAATAAAGGAAATTCCTTTTATTTAAAAATTTCGGTCTTACAACCTCCCTCCTTATGAAATTTCGTCCTCGAAATTGACGTGACGTACGCACTGTGTTTTAAAAAGGTGAGGATACCTCGCTTTCATTTTCGCTTCCAATTCCCGTGTCATTTCCTCTATAAAGCATGATTCCTCCACAAAACTTTAACTTGTGGTATAACCTTTCATGCGTAGGGACATGCTCCTTCCTATCCAAAATCTTGACAGTACCTCCTCATACGTTAAGTCTTCTGCTATCTCGTCCTGGTCTAACTCAATAACGTGGTTCGGGTCTTTCACATATTTATGAAGTACGATATGTGAAACACATTATGAACACGAGACATACTTTGAGGTAACGCAAGTCTATAGGCTACATTTCCTACTCGGTCAAGAATTTGAAATGGACCGATAAATCGTGGATTGAGCTTTCCTCTCTTCCCAAATCTTGTAACTCCCTTCCATGGAGCAACTCGCAACAATACATGATCCCCTACACTAAATTCCACGTCCCTTTCGATGAAGATTCGCATAACTCTTTTTGTCGATCTTGTCTGCCGCTTTGTATCGTTGTTGTCGAATCATTAGTCATATCGTACTAACTCCTGGGTCCCAACAATGTTGCTTCACCCACCTCATCCCAACATATCGAGAACGACATTTTGTCCATATAATGCTTCAATGGAACCATGCCTATATTTGTTTAATAACTATTGTTGTATGAGAATTCCACCAATGACAAGTACTTATCCCAACTTCCTTTGAAATCTAAGACACGAGTTTTAATATATCTTCAAGAGTTTGAGTAGTCCTTTCGATTGCCCATCCGCTTGAGGATGGTATGCCAAACCGAATCGTAATTTGCGTGTCCATAGCTTTTCTACAAACTAACCCAAAATCATGAAGTGAATCTTGGGTCACGATCTAAAACTATGGATACCGGCATGCCATGCAATCTCACAATCTCATTTACGTGCATATACGAGAAAGACGTTCAAGGGAATAAGTCTCTCGTATCGGTAAGAAATGAGCAGACTTGGTTAATCTATCAACAATAACCCAAATAGCATTGATGCCTTGAGAAACCTTGGGAAGATTAGTAATGAAATTTAGGGTAATGTGTTCCCACTTCCATTCCGGAATCTCAAGTGGTTGCAACGGACCCTTAGGTACAAGATGCTCCGCCTTTACACGTTGGCAAGTTAAACACATCAAGATAAACTACGCGATCTCTCTCCTCATATTGCTTCCACCAAAATGTATGTTGAAGATCATAATACATTTTGGTACTCCCGTGATGGATTGCAAATGGCGATTGTGTGCCTCCATCATAATCTTGTACTTCAAATCGAGTCGTTAGAACACAAAGTCTAGAGTGGACTCAAGTATTCCTTCTTCATCAATTCTCGCTTCCTAATAGCTCCTTCTTGTACTTTCTTCTTCATACGCATCGCCTCCAAGCCTGGTGGCTTGAGCAACCTTAACTTTTTCTATTAAAGTTGGCTCTACGCGTATACTTGACATCATCGCACTCGCTCCTCAAGATATGATCTTCTACTCAACGCCACCACTACCACGCTCGCTTTTCCAAGATGGTATGGTTAGAATATGTGCGAAATGAGTCGCCTCTTGAGCTCTTGGAAAATCTTCTCGCATTCCTCGCTCCATACGAATTTTGTATCTTTTCGAGTCACTAAGTTAACGGAATAGCGATTCGAGAATATCCTTCAACGAATCTCCGATAATAACCAACTAAGCCTAGAAAGCTACGTATTTCGATTCATCGACTTAGGTTGCTCTCAATCGCGACTCATATCCCAATCTTGGATAAGACGTCACAATGACACCTATCGCTTTACTATCGCATCGAATATGACGCCCCTACAGAGAGTCCGCTTAGGTGAATTCCACAAAGGAAGTCACAAGATAAAGGCTCGTGTACCAAATTTATAGTTGAATTTTTAACTCTCGAAGTTCAATAGAGCCATTCGATATGAGATTTTAGAAATGAGTTTTGTACCGGGTTCAAAGTCGATACAAAATTTAATATCGAGCTTTAGGAGTAAGCCAAGAAATTCTTCGTAAAAATACGTCAGAAAAATCAATAACAACAGAATATTATTCAAATCGACGTGTCTTTTATTCAAATCCATAACATGGACTAAGAAAATTTGACATCCGTAATAAACGAATGACTTCATGGCTTGATATGAAAATGTTTGACTACAATGGTTTGATTGCTTGAATTGAATAACAAAGTTGCTTAGGAATATGAAAACTAACAACCTTACGAAAATAATCAATTTCGGCATGATGAGTAGTTAACCTTAAAATCACATCAAAAACAAATATCTCTATAGAAATAAGGTTAACAGGTAATGTGATAGTGCCAACCTGAATCAAGCAAGATTTATAAACAGTGGATGTGATGAAAGTTTCTCCTAACGGAGTTTCCACAGATAGGTCAAAGTCTAATTTCTCCTGAGTTAAGTTTAAACGCTGAAAGCGCAAGTAAGAGAGATAAAAGAATGGGTAGAACCGATATCTAGTAAGGTATATACTTCGCAAGAATTTATAATTGACTAACCCGTGCTAACTTCGTTCGGGTTCCTCGCATTTTGACCGGTCACGACAAACGCTCTTCCAAGAACCGCTGACTTTGACTTTTCTCGACATCCTTTTGAGTCACCATTCTCATTGGATCTGGTTTCGATATCGTATAATCTCGAGCGATATGTCCTTCTTTTTTCCACAATTATAGTATACCTTAAACTGCAGTGGGCGCCAATTTGGTGTGTCCCTCTTTCCGCATTTGTAAATACGACCGGTGGTCGCTCTCCTTCCTTAAAACTAGTTGCTATATAGCGCCGACGCCTTCACATGGTCGTTGTTGAATCTCCTTTTAAAATCTCCTCCCGACTCGCTTCTTCTATTTTCATGGCCACGATTACCACCAGAGTGGTTACCGCTTTGTCAGTATTCTTCTTTCTCCGTGGTTATCGTTATTCGATGATCGCTATCTTCTTGATATGATCCTCGGTTATGGTCCCTCGGTTGAACGTATCGTTATCTCGCCTAACAACCGAGCCCCGCTGACAACATCCGAATAGAGAAAAATTTATGAGAAATGAGATCTCGACGTATGTCGGGTTTCAAACCTCTCGTAAACATCCGCGTCATACATTCCTCATTCTCCACCAAATGAGGTGCAAACTCGATAACTCCGCCGAACTTCGCCGCATCGGGACACCGCCATGTTATTACGCTTCTAGTCTAATAAACTCCACTTCCTTCATACGACGAATACTTTCGTGGAAGTACTTGTCATTGAACTGCTTCAAACGCCTCCTACGACACGCCGAGTGCACCGGATGGTACGCTTCACGTATTCCACCAATGAATCGCCTTTCGCCACGGAACATAAAGGTGGCGAATGGAACTTTCTGTTCCTCCGTGCATCCCAAGACATCGAATATCTTGGTAATTTGTTTGACCCACGCTCGCCGCTTTAATCGGATCCGGCTTTCCCAGCACTCGTGGTCCCAACTCTTTGAACTGCTTGGTGACCACCCGTGAATTGCTATCATTTCCTCCTCGTATTTTGAACACGAGTCTCCTCGTCTTCGATTTTGCATGAACTGCAAAAAGTTCTAAACATCCCCTCGCTCATCATCTCGCCAAAGGTGTTGTTGTTCACGGGAGGAACATTGCCACTGTTGCACGCTCTCCTCGTTGGTGAGTACACAGCATCTCCACGGCCTCATTTACTCCATCATTAATATTCTCAATCGACATTCTCAAATACCGCTATAAAATAAGGGTTAATTAAGGAAATCAATATATCACATAATATCCCTATATATCGACTAACTAACAAATATGCTTAGTAGTAGGACACACTAGCGAAGGATTTACTCGCCTCCCTCCTAGTTCTATTCCCCATCTCCGCCAGAGATCATATCCCTAAGCTCGATACTAACCATGACGCCCCCCAAAATAGGTATACACAACACCCATTCTGAAGTCGCCAAATACATGGTACGTAAACAACTACAACTTTATTATTACAACAAGAAAACATGAGTTTGAATACAAATATTATCTTCTGACAATATCTATACTCAAATAAATCCTCATCACATTATTGATTCATTATTTTACAAAAATGGTGAGGACTACTAAACAACTCTCTCTAGAATCTTCATTCCATACCCCACTAAGACTTTCGCTACATTCTCGCCTCCCGAGAAGAAAAAATGGAACAACAAGGAAAAGGGTGAGCTCAACTAGCCCAAGAAAGAATATTATGACTAAGATAATATACAACAAATTATCGTTAGTCTTCAACAGGAAAAATCGATAGAATCACAATGTACAACAAGTTTCGGATCAATATTCATAATGAAATAATAATTCATAGAAGAGTTACGTAGAGAATGAAATCTACTATAATCTATGAATTTAATAAATCCATCATCAATATTTTATCCTCGTAACATCAATCAATATACATCTCGAATCAAATATTCATCTTTTGCACTCATGTGCCAAAGATATTCATCAATCCACCATGTTCATCTCAACACTGCTCATCTTTGCACTCACAGCCAAAGATATTCTTCAAAATCATTCATCTTTTGCACTACAGGCCAAAGATATTCAATAATATCATCATTTAAGATCGAGGATGATGAAAAATATTTTTAAAGAAACGAATCCAAAGAAACAAAATGACAAGGATTAAGGATTAAGGATTCGTACTTGGTTTTATCCACGCCCAAAAATACCTCAAAAATAATCATAGTGGTGTAAAATTCAAGAATGATCAAAACATGGATACAATCGAAGTTAGTATCCGTATAGATGTTTTGACGAAAAGAAGAAATTTTATTTTTCTATGAATAGTCTCAGATACGTGAATAGTGTCAGATACGTGAATAAAGGCCGTATATGTGAATAGTAACTCTCAGACACCAAAAGATAGAAATTCCACAAAAACATCTTCACGCTTCATGAATAATAAGACTCGTGAATAAGAACTCGTGAATAAGAACTCGTGAATAAGAACTCATGAATAGTAACCCCGACATGAAAAAGTTCCAAATTTGATAAAAACTTCAGATCAACATTTCAAAGATAATGATATTGAAGAAATAATATCATTACGAAAAAAAAATAATATCCCTTACCTCGAAAGATCAAGATTTCTAAATTTAGAATAAGTATATAGTCTTTGAAGGAACTTGCACCGCCTAGCAATACTCAAAGTATACTCAAAATACTCACAAGAATACGCCAAAATATCGAGAGAAATAGAGAAAACTTCAGCTTTACGGTGTGATTTTCAATTCTAACCTAAGCACCCTATTTATAGAAAAATGCTTAGAACACCAAAGCGTAAAATTTAATATAATATTAATATAATTATACAAATTTTCCTTAGCCCACCTTTTGGTCAAAACACCAGCCACACATGTTAATGATGTCCAAAAAAACAAAAAACGTTTTTCTTAACAAAAATAATTTAAACTCCCAAAAATCAATTATTTGAGCTTGAACTTCAATAATTCATAATAAATAGCCCTTTCATCAGAAAATTCGAATCTCGCTTTTTTTATAGGAAATTCAATTCTCTACAACTTTGCGAAGAAAGTTTTTCCAAATTCCAAACAAAAATCGAATCAAATCCACAAACCAAGCGATTTTACAAGCTATAATCAAATTTCTATTAATAATTGTGTCCACCAACACACAAAACATGTGTTAAACATTTAATGCCACAAAAATACTCTTCCTCCTCATATACTCATATATCCCACATTCATTGTAAAAATATCACCGTTAATATATTATTAAAATAATATATTTAAATGAATTATTTTATCGTAAAAGATAAAATATTAATTTTCAACAATTGTCATTTTAAAAATTTTCTCCATCTATATCCACATAAAATCAATATTTTCCTCATCATATAAATCAATAATTAATTATTCACAAATAATATTACGTAATCACAATATTGACAACCGTGCGCCTTCCAGAAAGAGGGGGCTTTCCAATAAGAATTTCTTCTTCTTTGTAGCAATTAATTAGATGACCAAACTCTCCTGTATGTAACTTTCTAGACATTGCCAATAATTTTATCTAATAATATTATTCAGATAATATGAATTATTGCTTCGATAATGAAAGATACTTGTGTAATGACAATTATTGAAACAACAAAGAATATAAAATATCAACGCAAAGAATTATTAACTCAATAAAATAATCGAATAAAGAATTATCAGTAACCATTATCGAGTAGTGCCTTCATACGTAAGAATAATTGGTGCAATACCAAAGCCACTCGCTCAACAACGCCGTATTAGTGTGCTTTAACCACCGGGTATTCCAACAAGGGCAACAACTACGCCAAGTTATTTAAAAACAACTTATATTTGTCGCTTTCTTCATCCAATCGCTTTTACATGGGCCCACATATTCATTTTCAAGCCATTGCATTTAATATTCCCCGACAAGATTTAATATTCCACGACCAAACGAATATTCCCCACAACAATGAATATTTTATAACCACTTGCTTATTTTGAAATATTTATGTAATTAACCCTTAACTATCCACATTAATCAAATCAACCCTTACTATTTCAAAATAAAGGAAATTCCTTTTTATTTAAAAATTTTGGGGTCTTACAACATTGTTACAAAGTATATGCTTTATCATCAAACATAATTGGCTTGTATGCATACTACTTTCACACGTTGCTTGGGATCGTTCGCAATCGATTCTCTAGTCCGTGGATGAGGTATGATATATGGATGACCGCACATTAATGGGGCTTATTATTCACGAGTTTAGGTAAGAAGTCATTCATTCATATGTTAGCTTTAATTTGTGCTTTTGAATATTTATTTACCGCTTTGCTTTATGTTGTCTACTAAGTAATCACCGATATTCATATGTTGTCATCGCAGATATTATCGCTCGAGGAGGATTCGGGGAGGTAGGGTGCTCATCGGTAGATAAACCTAACCCATCAAAAAATCGAACCTAAGCATCGAACCAAAAAATCCAGAAAATCAAGAACCAAACCGCATCGAATAACCGGTTTTGCATTCTGCTCTAGATACAATCTGATCTGCTTTTTTTCTTTTTTTGGTTTTCTTGTTATACCGATAATTAAATAATTTTTTTATATTAACAAATTTAATATAAAAAAAATTTCTTCTTTGATTTACAATAATATATTAACAAATAATTGGTACAAAATTCTATCAGATTGTATTGTAAATGTTATGGGCCAATTATTGCATAATGTTATGGGCCAATAATATATTAACAAATAATTGGTACAAAATTCTATCAGATTGTATAATGTTAATTGTTATGGGCCAATTATTGATAATGTTATGGGCCAATAATTGGTACAAATAATGTTGAGTACAAAATTTATTGATAATGTTATGGGCCAATTATCGTGCATAATGTTATGGGCCAATTATTTGTTAATATATTATTTGTATGGTTTTCGCTTCTTTTTCTGCTTTCAGACATCAATTCAAAATTTTCAGAATTTGACTTCTGCATTCTGCATCAAAAGTATAAAAAATCAAAAAACCCAGACCAAAAAAATCGAAATCAAAAAACCCAGATCACAAGATCTGGGTTCTAAAAAACCGAAAAACCGAATTTTTTGAGCACCCCTAGCAGGAGGCCCATGGGATGACTGTTCTCGGGAAGTATCTCAAGATGAATTAGCACAAGTGGGTCTACGACTGGAAGTAGAAGGCCCAGACCAAGAAGGCTGATGGACAAACACTTAGAGATGTCCGACCAGATTTCATTGGTGCTGCGGTGTGGGGGCAGATGTGCGATATTTAGGAGGGCGAGGTGTTCAAGAAGATGTAGCACAGACAGACAAATCGCCTTAACAACAGAGTCGTCATTTACCTCTCGGTGTAAAGACTCGAGGCGAGTCTAAAGCACCGATGTAAGACCCCGAATTTTATGAAATAAAAGTATTCAATTTTTTTTAATTACTATTCATGAGTTACTATTCATGAGTTACTATTCACGAGTTACTATTCATGAGTTACTATTCACGAAGTTACTATTCATGAGTTACTATTCACGAGTTACTATTCACGAGTACTATTCATGAAGCATGATAATTTTTTTTTTTTTCGTAAGGCATTACTCAATAATTGTTACAAGAATTACCGCTCAATATTTTATTTTATTGATTCAATAATTGCTACGCTTGATATTTTATATTATTGTTGTTTCAATAATTGTCACTACACAATATTTTCCATTATCTGAGTAATAATTCATATTATCTGAATAATATTATTGGATAACATTATTGGCAATGCCTAGAAAGTTCTGTCTAAGGAGAGGTTTGGTCACCTAATCAATTGCTGCCAAGAAGGAGAAATTCTTATTGAAAGCCCCTCTTTCCTTGAACCGCTTCTGGTTGTTAATATTGTGATTATGTAATATTATTTGTGAATAATTAATTATTGATTTTTATGATGAGAAAATATTTATTTTATGTGGATATAGATGGAGAAAATTTTTAAAGTGACAATTGTTGAAAATTAATATTTTATCTTTTTCTCGATAAAATAATTCATTTAAATATATTATTTTAATAATATAATAATGGTGATATTTTTACAAAGAATGTGGAATATATGAGTATATGAGGAGGAAGAATATTTTTGTTACAATAAATGTTTAAAACATGTTAAACATGTCGGCGGACCCCATTTCTTGATCGAAATTTGATTATAGATCGTAAAATCGTCTGCTTGTGGATTTCTTTCCAATTTCTTGTTTGGAATTTGGAAAACTTTCTTCCGCAAAGTTGTAGAGAATTGAATTTCCTATAAAAACTCGTGAGATTCAATTTTTTGATAAAAGGGCTATTTATTATTAATTATCAAGTTCTCAAGCTCAAATAATTGATTTTGGAAGTTTAAAATAATTTAAATAACAAAAATGTTTTTTGTGCAAGTCTTGTGAGGTGGACTGTTTGGTGGCTGAGGTTTTGAAGCAAAATAAGTGTGCTTTGGAATAAAAATAATATATATTAATATTTTATTAAATTTTTCGCTTTGGTGTTCTAAGTATTTTCCTATAAATAGGTGCTTAGGTTAGAATTGAAAATCACACCGTAAACTCAAGTTTTCTCTCTATATTATCGAAATTTATTCTTATGAGTATTTTGAGTATACTTTGAGTATTGCTATACTAAGTGCAAGTTCGTTTCAAATATTATTCCAATTAAGTACCGCTTTTTTGAGGTAAGTGATAGTAAGTGATTTTAAGGGTTATTATGTTTTTAGTTTCAAAATTTTTCTGAACCTTCAAAAATTCTGGAAAAATTTGAAATGATATTTTGATGAGTTTTAGTAGAGTGTGTCCAAAATGGTGATTTTTGGATGTATAGATTAGGAGTTATGGATTTTATGAGAAAAGACTATTTTAAAAGTAACTATTTATAACTCCTTGTGATTAACTCCAAAATTGATGAAATTTTTATTGAGAGTACATCTATATAATATCAGTATACCGTATAAATTTCAGAATTTTTGGATAAAAGTATAATTTATGATAAATGTTTAAATATTCTATGGTTTTGGCCATATGAAAAATAGTAAATGAATTTTTAAAATTTAGAGAAAATATATATGTTCAATATGGGACTATGTTATGCTAAATCCCAGAAAAAAAATATTTTGGAACTGATTTGGTATTTTTCATGAAAATATTCTAGTTATGAGTAAATGAATTAAATATGTTATGTGAAGTAAGAAAATTGGAAAATATGATTTTATGGCTTGAGAATCATATATGAGGTATATGCAGATTTTTGATGAGGGTTTTGGTTATTGGTGATGAAATCTTATGAGTTTGGCATTTTATGATGATTAAATGCATTAATTAGTAAAGTGTAAACAATTTAATTAAATTGTTTATAAGTTTAAGAAATGATTAAACTATTATTATAATATTAATAATATTAGATTATGAGATTTCTAAGTGATTTATAACATTTGGATTAAGTCGTTATAAATATGGATATGAATTTTATTATGAAACTTTATCTTTTCGTGTCGAGGTTACTACGCACGATACTGTGACTACGTATTTATCATGAGGTACTATTCACGACAAATTAGTTTCTTTTTTCGACTAAATTATCGCTGATTTATGAATCTTACTCTTGAAATTAAAACTATGTTTTGATTATATTGTTTTTATATAACATTCTTATAACCCTAATGATGATATTTCTCTTTGACTTGAGTGTAAAGATGAGTAGATTATTGGTATGATCGTGACTATAGGTTCTCTTTGGCCGAGAGTGCAAAAGTTGAATTGTTGACCGGTATGATCATGCTTACCATCAATTTACAATTGAATATTTTTAGCTTAAGTGCAAAGGTGAATTGATCAACATGGTTATAATTATTGTTATATAACTTCTGAAATGATTATGTGTTTCTTTAATATATGAATATCTTTAGCCTGTAGTGCAAAGATGAATTATTGATGAATATCTTTGGCCCGTAGTGCAAAGATGACTGTGTGTTGAATATCTTTGGCTCGTAGTGCAAAGATGACTTGTTGTTGAATATCTTTGGCATGTAGTGCAAAGATGAATCGTTGAGAATATCTTCGGTAGTGGTGCAAAGATGAATTTATTAGTATGATTATGAATGAGAACGTGATTTGGTATAACCATGATCTTTGATGTTTCAGGTAAAGACAGGTGATGAAATTATCTTCGTCCTGGATAAGAAGAGGGATTTAGAACTACAATTATGATTATAAGTTATGCATGTGATTGTGGACAGGAATTGTTGATTGATGTTACAGGGATAAAACATTGTTGGTGGACTTTTAACATGGAGAAGATAATAGATTTTATGGTCTATTTGACTCTTCTAATGGATTGCTCATTCCGCTGCAACTATGGTTGAAAAGTTTTATCATCTACCATATGTTCTAAATCTCTGATTTATTACTGATGAAGACTATTGATAATTTATTTATCTTTAGTCATAATATTCTTTACTGAGCTAGTTGTGCTCACCCTTTTGTTTCACAATTCCTTCCAGGTAATAAAAGTGTAGCCGGGTTGAAAGGGATAACAAGGAATAGAATCGGTGGTCTATAGTTGTTGAGGTTCTCCCCTTAAGAGTATGAAAATAATTTTATTGAGGGCTTTAGTGTGTCAGTATTTTATACATCATTTAATAGTTATTTTTGGTGAATTAAATAGGGTGAGGCGAACCCAACTTTGGAAGGGTGTTTTGTCACTATCATACAAGATGTCTAATGACATACAAACTCGTGTTATCATAAGACATGGTTGTGCTCATCCACTTGCCGAAGTATATTTACAAGCACTACCTATATAATCTTGGTGTTTGTTTGGAGTATGATACCCAATTAGAGACAGTGGAGATAATGATATGTCAAGAGAAGACTCACCATCGGGAAGAATACGATAGTAATCTTCTCGCTTTTCTTTGGGGTCTATTAGGTCAACCAAGGATAATTCTGCGGGCCATATGATATCTACCATAACCTAAAAGCATGGCCTCCCATGTACGGTTGGTTTCTTGAGCACTTCCCAAAGATTCTAATTTCTAAAACAGCTTTTTGACTATACCTTTATGTAAGGTGTCATCATTGACGTACATAGGGTTGGTATATATTTGTATCCAAACTCACAAAGATATGTGTTGTTGTATTTTGCACGACAATTGTTGTAATAAAGTTGTAGTTGTTTTTCGTACCATATATTTGGCGACTCAGAATGGGTTGGATGGAATGGACCTATTTTGGGGTCGTTATAACCGACCTGAAAGTAGTATGCACACAAGCCAATCATGTTTGATGATAAAGCATATACTTTGTAACAATCTTATTAATTTATTAATAAAAAGTATTAATTTAATTAAAGGCTTTTAATTATCTACATGATGCTATTTTATAATATGTGATAAACCCATAGTTTTAAGCAATGCTTTTAGAATAATGATGATGATCATTCTAATGAGATCTAAATTCTTAGAAAGCTTAAAACTAAAATAGTTCCCAATCGTTGGATTACTAAATTGGGGATTAGTGAATCCGGATAGATTGGTACATACGTTGCTTGCTCATTGGATGAGGATGATTGATCTCATGATCATTTGTGTGGAGACACTAAAGCAAGTATGTAGGTGCTTATTAGAGAATAAGTTCAATTGAACGTGGCTTGCTAAGGAATACCTAATGGAGTTTTACTTGTCATCAATAGAAATTCTCAGAGTGATAGTAGTACAAGTGATCCTTGGACTTGAGATCATCATAGTATCTTGTGTATGATGAGTTATACTTTGACTTATTCCTTAGGACCCTTAGGGTATATCAAAGGATATGCTTGGGTATAATAAGTTATACATGGAGATAATGTATGATCAATAAAGAATCTACCACTTATAGTAAAAGAAGAGAAATGTCCTATGTGATTCGATAAATGACAACCCAAAGAGTCCTCGGCAAAGGCGTAATAAAATTAGAAAAGAGTTTCTAATTTACATTATTTGGAGTTATGCATTTAAGGATCGAAATACACATAATTAAATAAAATAAGTCTTGACAGTAATTCCATGTCTTATATTTAATTGGGACATTGTATGGTGGAATGATTGAATTGTACGGTAACTATTTACTCAAAGGTTCTTTTATGATTAATGTTGAAATCTATATTATTTGGAAAGTCGTTGATCGCTAGGGAGGCTTATCCCTATTGTAGAATAAATATTATTAATTTAATTTATTTATTTAAATATGATTAGAATTGTTCTAATTGATTTATTCACAACCGGTTTAATATGGAGAACCTAAAGGGTCACACCATAAAAGGAAGAATAATTATTTAAGAAGCAAATGGCATAATCGTAATAATAAGTTAGGTATATTTAATTTAATCTATGGTGATAGAATAAATTAAATAACTTAATATTTATTATTTAATATTTTTAGAAATATTAAATATAAATTAATAAGAGGAGTCTTATTATTATTATTACTATTATTATTATTTAATTTCTAAAGGAGTTTGGGAATTAATTAATAAAAAGTGCTCTCATTTATTCCTAATAAGATTAGGAGGTTAATTAATTAAAAAATTAATTAATTATTCCTAATAAGATTAGGAGCCTAATTAATTAAAAGAGTTTAATTAATTAAATTAAAAACTAATTTTCTTAATTGTTAAGGAGGGTTGCCCACATCTATAAATAAGAGGAGTCTTATTATGGGTGGAGAGTTGTTGTTGACTTTTCCACAACAGACGTGATTCCAATTATTGGAGAGTACGCACTTTTTCTATGAGAGATAGAAAAACTAGGGTTTTGTCAAGCACCCATCTTCTTGAATCTTTCTTCTTCCTTGGTGGATCACCTCTAGAGGTCAAACACTTGGGTGGCTAACGTTGATCAAAGGAAGGAATTGAACCAAACCCGGTGGATTTAAGTTGGACGCGAAAGGATTGGAGGTGAACTTGTACCTGAGGAAGCTCGAAACTTCAAGGGTATGATTCTTGTTCTTCTTCTTTTCGTTTAATAATTGCGCATAAGGGGTGATCCGGGTATATGGTTTGTAAAATTTTAAAACTCTAATTTTCCACGTTTCCGCTTATTGTATGCAATTTGATTGCGTTCATGAATATTATAAACCTAACAGTGGCATCAGAGCCAAACCTTTATGCGAATTATTAATTGTTTTAATTTGATATATATATTGATATGTGTTTAGAACAATTTAATTGGGTATAATTTTATTGTATAAAATTTATTTAAAAAAAATCGTAATAAATTTCCGATAGTCTGCACAAGCTTTTGAAATTCCGTGAGGCAAGCTTTTGAAATTTTGTGAAGTCTGTTGCATATGCTTTTGTAATTCTCGAAAGTATCTTCAGTTAATAGGATTACTAATATCATATCATATATATATTAACCGAATTCATGTAAAAGGGATGTATGCTTCACGTGGATGTATGATTCACTTGGTTATATTATATATATATTATAATTAATCCTACATAAGGATTCATGTGTCACCAGATTCCTAGAATTATATATATATTGTAAGACCCAGAATTTTATGAAATGAAAGTATTCAATTTTTCTATAATTATTATGTTATTTAGTAAATAGTTAAATTGATAAAAGGTTAAAGTTAAGGGTGATATATGAAAATTTTTCAAAGTAAGTAGGTTGTCATAAAATAATCGGTGGTAAAAATACAGTAATACGCGTGGTTGCATAGTAGAACGCGACATTGATTATTGATGCTTACGTGAGAAGTCACTAAGTTATACTCAATTAATGCTACAGTAATTGCTGCATCATATCTCTCATATTATTGATTCAATTGTTGTCACAATATCATCTGCATAATATGTTATATTATTAAATCAATAATTGAGACGACAAAGTTATTCATATTATTATTTGTAATATTGACAATGTCTAAAAGTTCTGTCAAGGAGAGGTTAGATAATCTAATTGCGCGCCAATAGGGAGAAATCCTTATCGGAAAGCCCCCTCTTTCCTGGGAACGACCTGGTTGTTAAATATTGTGAGTTATAATATTAATGATGAATGTTATTAAAAATCGAATTTGAATTCGAAGTTGAATTTGGAGACACGGACGTGATATTTGAGTCCGAAACGATGAAATTAGTAGAAATAGATTATACACACAAAATTTATCGGGGTTGACTTTTTGGTCAGAAAGTCAATAGTTGACTTTTTTAGAAAAGTTAAACTTCAAAATTTCGAAAATGAAATTGTTGATAAAAATATTTTCATTGTGTTGGGATTTTTAGTATTAGTGGAAATCGATATTTATTTCGATAAATATTGATGTCTGGAGGTTATATTGACCAATCGGGTAATTAGCCGAATAAATGAGAAATTAATTGCTATTAATTCACATGCTGATAACTATGTGTTCACATGTGTGTACTATTGATTCACATGCATGTACTATTAGGGGAGTTGGTGCAAGATTGATAATACTTGCATGACTAAATTAAAAATAGAGGTATAGATGAAGGTACTATACTGTAATTAATTTTTTCACATGATTTTACTATTGAGTCACATGATTTACTATTGATTCACACGATTTACTATTAGGGGAGGTGGTGCAAATTTGATAATACCTGCAGGACTAAATTAAAAATGAAGAAAAAGAGGAAGGTATTATACTGTAATATTTTGAGCCCCAAAACGTGCATATTTTCCTATTAATAGAAGCTCATTCTTTCATTATTTTTCACCAATTCACTAAAGCTATAGAGCAATTATTATAGAGAGAAATTATAGAGAGAAAGAAGAAGAAAGTCTCGTCGCCTCACTATTCCAAAGATCCAGCTTTTCTTCTAAGTTAATGGGTATTATTTCTTTCGTATTCATGAAGAGAGTTATTTTCTTTCAATACTCGTAAGGGTTGTTATTTCATTCTTTAATATTCTATTGGAATAACCTGTATATGCGGATTACCGTATACCTGGTGAATTCTTTTGTTATTCCATTCTTTATTATTCATTGGAATAACTTTTCTGCATGCGGCTTCATCGCATGCTTGGTGAATTCTCGTTGTTATTCCATTCTTTATTATTCTCGTGGAATATCCTCGTCTGCGTAATTACGCATGACCGTTCCATTCTTTATTATTCATTGGAATATCCTCGCTCGCAAGCGGATTACGCATTTACCGGTTCCATTCTTTATTATTCTGTTGGAATAACATGTCTGTGCGGTTTATCGCATGCATGGTAAATTCTTCTGTTATTTCATTCTTTATTAGTCTGTTAGAATAACCTGTCTATGTGGATTACCGCATGCATGGTGAATGATCCTTCGTATTCATTCCTTATTAAATTATGGAAATGATATGTCTACGTGGATTACCGCATGGCGGGTGAAAATTCATTTGTAGTTTCGTAATTTTTCTGACCCTCAAAAATTCTGGAAAAATTTGAAGTGATAATTTGTTGAGTTTTCTAGATTGTGTCCAAAAATGATAATTTTTGGATGTATAGATTAGGAGTTATGAATTTTATGGGAAAATGCTATTTTAAAAGTAAACCCTTATAACACCTTGTGGTTAACTCCAAAATTGGTAAAATTTTTATTGGGAGTACATGTATATAACAGGAGTATACCCTGTAAATTTCGGAATTTTTGGACAAAAGTACATTTTATGATAAATGTCTAAATATTCGCGCTTTGGCCATATAAAAAATAGTAAATGAATTTTAAAAATTCTGAGAAAAATATATGTTCAATATGGGACTATATTATGCCAAATCCCAGAAAAGAATAATTTTTGGGACTGATTTGGTATTTTTCATGAAAATGGTTTAATTACGAACATATGAATTAAATATGTTATGTGAAGTTGAAAAATTGGTAAAATGAATTTTATGGCTTGGAAATCCTATATAAGGTATATGCAGATTTTTGATTAGGGATTTGATCATTGGTGATGAAATCTTATGAGTATGGCATTTTTGAATGATTAAAATGCATTATTTGGTATAGTGTAAACAATTAAAATAAATTATTTATAAGTTTAAGAAGTGATTAAAATATTGTTATAATATTAATAATATTAGATTATGAGTTTATTAAGTGATTGATAAACATTTGGATAAATTTAAAGTCTTTAATATTTATCCTTGTTTTCGTTTGATTCATACTTATATTATTGTCATCATCTTCATGCTTATATTGTGATGAAAGTCATCTATGGCTTACGTGCATAGATGGACTTGGTATGATTATGTCCAGGGATCATTCGGTATAATCATGATCCATAATATTACAGATGATGTGGTAAAATTCCTCATTGGCCTGTAGTGCATTGAGGGACAGTTGTTGGTATGATTATGACCAGGAATTATTCGGTATAATCATGACCGTTGATGAAAACACGATTATCCTTGGCCCGTAGTGCATGGATGATTTGTGGTTGTGATACGAATGAATATCCTTGGCCTGTAGTGCAGGGATGATTCGATGATGTGGATTATTTATTAAGTTGAGTCTCAACGATAAAATATTGATTATACACTTTTAATTCGTAAAAGATAGTAGATATCATGCTCTACTTGACTCTTCTAAAATACAGTTGTATGTCTTTGGCCTGTAGTGTAAAGATGAATTGTTAATGAATATCTTTGGCCGTAGTGCAAAGATGAATTTATTAGTATGATTATGAGCAGGAATTGTGATTTGGTATAACCATGATTTTTGATGTTTCAGGTGAAGATATGTGATGAAAATTATCTTCGTCCTGGGTGCGAAGAGGAATTTAGAGCCACAATTATGATTATGAGTTATTCACCTGATTGTGGACAGAAATTGTTGACTGATGTTACAAGGATAAAACATTGTTGGTGGATTTTTAACGTGGAGAAGACAATAGATTTTATGGTCTATTTGACTCTTCTAATGGATTGCTCGTTCCGCTGCAACTATGGTTGAAAAGTTTTATTATCTACCATATGTTCTAAATCTCTGATTTATCACTGACGAAGGCTATTGATAATTTAATTATCTCTAGTCATGATATTCTTTACTAGGCTATTTATTCTCACCCTTTTGCTTCACAATTCCTTTCAGGTATTAAGAGTGTAGCTGGGTCGAGCGGGGGTAACAGGGATTAGAACTGTGGTTTATAACTGTTGAGGTTTCCCTTAAAAAAGTATGGAAATAATTTTATTGAGAACTATAGATAAGTGTGTCATATTTTATACATCATTTTAATCGTTGATTTTGGTGAACCAAATAGGGTGAGGTGAACCCAACTTTGGAAGGGCGTTTTTGCCACTATCATACAAGATGTCTAATGACAGACAACTTCGTGTTATCATAAGACAAGGTTGTGCACATCTACTTGCTGAGTATATCTACGAGCACTACCTATATAATCTTGGAGTTTATTTGAAATATAATTCTCACTTGGAGACAACGGAGATAATTATATGTCAAGAGAAGACTCACCATTGGAAAGAAGATGATAACAATCTTCTTGATTTTCTTTGGGGACTATTGGGTCAACCAAGGATAATTCTGTGGACATATGATATCTATCATAACCTAGACGCATGACCTCCCATGTACGAAGGTTTCCATGAGTATTTTCCAAAGATTTTAATTTCTAAAACAGTTATTGACTATACCTTTATGTAAGGTACCATTGTAAGGTCTTGTGATCAGGGCACCACGAGAGTTATATATATTTGTATTAAAACTCACAGTTTAACTGTGGTCATTTTCTGCACGACAGTTGTTTAAATGGAGTTGTCAGTAGTGTATTTTATGATGACTCAAGATGAGTGATGTATACCTGTTTTGGGGGCGTCACATATATAACTAAACTGTTTTAGTTAAAATATATATAAGTAAATCATTATATATATATATAAATATATATATTAATATTTTAATAATTTTATAATTAAAATAAAAAGTTTATTTTAATCTTAAAATAAAAAGTTTATTTTAATATTAAAATATAAAGTTTATTTTAATTTTAAAATTAAATTTCATGCTAACTAATTAGAGTTAGAATTGGATTCCATGATAACTAATTGGTGTTAAAATTGGATTTTATATTTCCTTAAATAAAGGAGTTTATTTAGATATGAAATAAGATTTCATATTATTCAAAATAAAAGAGTTTATTTGTGAATAGGAAAGATAATCCTAATTTCCTTAAATAAAAGAGTTTATTTAGATATGGAATAAGATTTCATATTATTCAAAATAAAAGAGTTTATTTGTGAATAGGAAAGAGAATTCGTGTTTCCTTTAATAATTATTTTACTTGAAATTGGATTCCATAATTAATTAAAATAAAGGAGTTTATTTTAATTAAAGATTTTGATTAAAATAAAATAGTTTATTTTATTCAAAATAGGATAAATTAAAATAAAAGAGGTTTATTTTGATTTAAATTTGGATAAAAATAAAGAAGTTTATTTTGATTCAAAATTAGATTTTATACTAATTAAATTTGCCCATTAAATGATATCAATATATATTGAATGTTTATTATTCATGAGATGAATGTTATTTATTAATGCATATGGTGATGTGTATGATAATAAATGGGATTGATTATGGACTATTGACCAATGTGAATGGATTTTATTTTAGTTGGATGCATGAATGTATGTGTTTTATTAAATGGGGTCTGCGTACCTCGTCTTCTCTATTTTTTTTCTTAATGTAAATTCTAACTCCTTCCTATGTACCTCCCCTTGACTGCTGATCAAGGTTTCTATTTATTTTAAATAGTTTTGTAATAGGAATAGTTAGAATTAATTTTGAAGAATTAGAGTTCAAGGAGCAAGGTGCGCTTGAAGACCCATTTGTAATGGAGCCCGGGTTTAAATGTAATAGTTATATTTAAAAATTAATCCTTGCACCCCTATGGTTTGACCTTTTGGTTCACTTGGTGGCTCTAGTGAACCAAACTAGAATAAAAGTCCATAATCAATCCAAGTAGAATATAGTATTCTATATGTGTATGCTTATACTATATATATTATATGTGACGCCCCCAAAATAGGTATACACAACACCCATTCTGAGTCACCAAATACATGGTACAAGAAGCAAACTACAACTTCAATAATACAAATGTCGTGTGAAATACGACAAGATATATTATGAGTTTAAATATAATATTGTCTTCAGACAATATCCACATGCAAATAAATCCCCATCATATTTATTGATACATCATTTTACAAAATGGTGAGGACTACTAAACAACTCTCTCTAGACCTTTCATTCCATACCCCGACTAGTACTGCCTACATTCTCGCCTCCCGAGAAGAAGAATGGAACAACAAGGAAAAGGGTGAGCTCAACTAGCCCAATAAAGAATACTATGACTAAGATAATATACAACAAATTATCGTTAGTCTCCAACAGGGAAAAATCGATAGAATACAATGACAACAAGTTTCGGATCAATATTCGCAATGGAAATAATAATTCATAGAAGAGTTACGTAGAGAATGAAATCTACTATAATCTATGAATTTAACAGTCCATCATCAATATTTTATCCTCAGAACATCAATCAATATTCATCTCAAATCAAATATTCATCTTTGCACTACAGCCAAAGATATTCATCAATCCATTATGTTCATCTCAACACTGCTCATCTTTGCACTACAAAGCCAAAGATATTCTTCGAAAATCATTCATCTTTGCACTACAGTGCCAAAGATATTCATCGATCGGTCATGTTCATTTAAACACCGCTCATCTTTGCACTACGGTGCCAAAGATATTCTTCAGAAATCATTCATCTTCGCACTACAAAGCCAAAGATATTCAATAATATCATCATTTAAGATCGAGGATGATGAAAATATTTTAAAGAAACGAATCCAAAGAAACAAAATGACAAGGATTAAGGATTAATGATTCGTACTTTGTTTTATCCATGTCCAACAATACCTCAAAAATAATCATAGTGGTGTAAAATTCAAGAATGATCAAAACATGGATACAATCAAAGCTAGTATCCGAATAGATATTTTGGACAAAAAGAAGAAATTTTATTTTTCGATGAATAGTGCCAGATACGTGAATAGTGTCAGATATCGTGAATAAAGGCCGTATACATGAATAGTAACTCAGACACCAAAAGATAGAAATTCCACAAAAAAAAACATTTTCACGCTTCATGAATAGTACTCGTGAATAGTAACTCGTGAATAGTAACTCATGAATAAGAACTTGTGAATAGTAACTCATGAATAGTAACTCGTGAATAAGAACTCATGAATAGTAACCCCGACATGAAAAAGTTCCAAATTTGATAAAAACTTCAGATCAACATTTCAAAGATAATGATATTGAAGAAAATAATATCATTAAAAAAAAATAATATCCCTTACCTCAAAGAGTCGATTTCTTGGAAGGAAAGGCTCAAGTGATCTTTGAATGAAACTGTATCTTGACAAAGAACTCTCAAAGTATCTAAATACTCACAAAATACGCTCAATAATATAGAGAGAGAAAGAGAAAAGCTTTGTTTCGTGTGATTTTCAATTCTAACTTAGCCCTCTATTTATAGAAAATGTTAGCCATAGAAGCGCACTTGACTCAAGCACACCGATGGCTTTACCCGCTACTATTGCCACCCACCACATTTGAAATAAAATTCAGCACATTTCTTCACCAACCACAAGTGGGGCCCACTCAATTCTAGAATTTTCCACCAAAATCAATTATAAACCTAATTTCCGAATCAACACCTCTTAAAATTCACAACAAATCATTCGTGCATTTTTAATTCGGTTCAAAATTTGTTGACATATACTCAACTTATGTATGTATAACATACCCAAAAATTACCACAATCCAACGGTTTGATTAAAAATTATAACCCCGCATATATATCTCAAAACCCTCGATTTGATTTTTAATACCTCAATCCGATAAAATACGATAAAACACCTCAACAATAATTTCTTCATTTATAACCACATAAATAAATCCATCATTTATATCCACATAAAATAAATATTTCCTTATCATATGAATCAATAATTAATTATTCACAAATAATATTACGAATCACAATTATGACAACTACTAGCCGCTCCTCAGAAAGAGGGGGCTTTCCGATAAGGATTTCTCCTCATCGCGCGCGCAATTAGGTGACCAAACCTCTCCTTGATGTAACTTTCTAGACATTGCCAATAATGTTATCTAATAATATTATTCAAATAATATGAATTATTGATCCGATAATGGGAAATATCGTGCGATGACAATTATCGAACAACAATAATATAAAATATCAACGCAAAAATTATCAATCAATAAAATAAAATATCAAGCAAGAATTACTGTGAAAATTATTGAGTAAAGCCTTCACGTAAGGATCAATAATTCAACAATACTTGTGCAATACCGCAGCTGCTTTCTTGCAACCACGCCAGACATCGTATTTTAACCACCGGGTATTCCAACAAATTTTAACGGTAATAACTACGCCAAGCTATTTTTAACCAACTTATATTTGTCGCTTTCTTCATCCAATCGCTTTCAAGTTATGGGGCCCACACATGGTCGCTACTGCCGCATTTAATATTCCCCGACAAAGATCGAATATTCCACGACCAAACGAATATTCCCCGACAACAATGAATATTTTATAACCACTTGCTTATTTTGAAATATTTATGATTTAACCCCTAACTATCCACATTAATCAAATCAACCCTTACTATTTCAAAATAATAAATAAAGGAAATTCCTTTTTATTTAAAAAAATTTCGGGGTCTTACATTATATGTTATGCAAACATGCTTCGCATGTTAATTAATATGACACGTATTTTATATATATGTGTGCATGCTCGCTAAACAAGATGAGACAAATTAATAACAGACCCCTCAATTTTTTTATATTAAGTCCTAAGCGTTCAAAGATATTTGAAATATCGAACGTTGCCTTCTAGCATGATAAAATAATAGAGTATTAATTAATTATTATAAGTTTGTTGTGCAACCACAAGGCTTATTTTAATTCTTTGAGATGTTAATTTTATCACATTTGATGCTTATAAAGAAAATTAAACAATATTGTTTTGTTGTGTCACCACAAGGACAATATTTTTCTTTTTTGAATATATGGAGTGCTAGGTTGAACTTAACTTGGATAATTTTGATTCGGATGTGCCACCACTTGCTCAAAATAATCTAAGAGGCAAAATACAAGGAGTTGCATAGTTGATGTAATTGACAAGAGTTGTCTACCTATTTATTTATATATAGTTTGTTGTGTCACCACAAGGCTATATACATTTGAAATGGGATCCTTATTCTCACTAGAAAATCTTTAATTAGATTTTTACCGAATTATATAAGTGAGAGTAATATAGTTTGATAAAAATAGTGGGAGATACCAATTTAAAACAAGACCTAAATTATTTTGGTAATTAATAAAAAAATATATGCTAAAATGTTGTTAATTACAAATTCATTTACAGAATTTTACAATGTCTAAATTACTATCACTACGTAGCATATTAGATGCTAAATTAACCGGACCGAATTAAACGGATTGGTTAAGGAATTTGAGAATAATTCTCATGGCTGAAAAACTATCTTATGTCCTTAATACGCTTATCCCAGCAATGGTTGTAGACAATGCCTCTGAGGAAGAGATTGCTACTTTTAGAAAGTGGCAAGAAGATGCACAGTTGGCTCAATGCATCATGCTCGCATCCATGAGTAACAAGCTTCAAAGATCGGCGATGAAACTATGGATGCTCCTACTATATTCCCGCACATCAAGTAATTGATGGTGAGGAAAGTAGGGCCGATAGATATCGAGATATCTAAGGAGCTCTTTTCGATCTAGAATGATCGATGACACTACAAAGATGCATAAAAAAAGTCCTTAACATAATCAATTTGATTGATCAATTAGGACAACGGGTTTTGTCATGGATGGAGAGTTGAGCCAAGATTTGACCTTGCACTCACTCTCTCGGACTCTTTTCACAATTGTTGTGAATTTTCATATGAACAAGCTAGATATCGCCACCACGATTTGCTTAACATGTTGAAAAATATTGAGAGTCACTTTCCAACCATGAAAAACCAAGTCTTACTAGTAGGGGCCAAAGGATCTTCTAAACAGAATAACGATTCTAAGAAGGTAAATAGAAAGGCAAAAACAAAGGATAATAAGAACAAAACTGATACGGATAGCAAAGGAGTTTGCTCCCACTGCAATAAGCCTGTACACTGGAAAGAAACTACGAGAATCATCTTGTAGAGGCTAACCGAAGAAGCTTAGTGAAGTTTCGGTTAAAAATACAATTTTGTTCATGATTTAAAAATAAATTTTTCTTTAATTCAAGGTTCTACTTGGGTATTGGATACCGAATTTGGATAGATTTATGAAGGTACCAAGCAGAAGTAGAAAGCTAAACAAAGATAAGTAGTCCTATGTCGAAAATGAAGGAAATGTTGCTACATTAGTCATAGGAACTTATTGTTTAGCATTGCCTACGGGCAAATCTATTAATTAAGTCAATAAGTTGTTATTGTATTCCAGTTCTCGTTGGAAACATTATTTCCATTTTATTGTTGGACAATGAAATCTTTGGTATTATATTTAAGAACAATTGTTATTCTATTTATAATAATAATATTTTGTATAGAACTGGAATATTACTTAATGAATTTTGTATACTTGACTTACGTGAAAAATTATTTTGCAAATTGAACAAACTAGTATAAGAAAAGGAGATGATCATTCAAAGAGTTGAATGTTTGTATTTGCTGAAATACAAGTGTGAATTATTTGAAAGGTTCAAAGAATTCGTAAGTGAAACAAATTAGCACGATAGATAGGATTCTTTGATCGGATCAAGGAAGGAATACTTGTGCAATGAGTTTCTAGATCATCTCAAATGGTTTTCTCACAATGGACGCCTCCTGATAAACAATAATTGATTGATGTATCTGACAGGAAAAATCGTACCTTGTTGGATATGGTTCGGTCCATAATGATTTTACCGACATTTCAGTATCCTTCTAGGATAATATCCTAGAAATGGCTGCATATATACGAAAAGGTAACCTCAAAATCCGGCCCCAAGACTCCATAAAAGTTATGGACAGGGAGGATTCCTAATCTTAAGTATGTTAAGATAAGGGGTTGTCCAACTTATGTGAAAAGGTTTCAAAGGATAAGCTTGGGACAAGATTTGACAAAGTGTCATTTTGTTGGACATCCTAAAGTAAGTTTAGGGCATATGTTCTATAATCCTACTTAGCAAAACCTATTTGTTGTGAAACACGCTGCCTTCTAAGATAAATGTGTTTATCATTAAAGGGGCTAGTGGGAGGATAATAGATCTTGAAGAGTTCAAGAACCACAAAACACTATAAGTCAAATAAGAGGAACTCAGTAGATGTAATTCTATTGTACCACAATCGAATCGTAAATCTAGAATAGTACCGAAGATACCTAGGAGGTATGGATTCATCATAGATGATGATGATGAGGTACACATCATAGAAGATGATGATCCAATTACATACGATGAGGTAAGAGTTGTAGACACTCAGAGAAATGGATTGAAGCAAGCTTCTCAAATATGGAACATTCGTTTTGATGAGACAATCAAAAGAGTTTGATTTTATCAAAAACAAGAATGAACCTAGTGTGTACAAAAGGATCAGTGGGAGCGTCGTGACATTCCTAGTATTATATGTTGATATACTACGAATAAGGAATGACATACCAATGCTACAATCAATAAAGATAAAGTTGTCTAAACATTCCTCTATGAATAATTTGGGAAGAGTATCTTAATTGGGGATAAAATCTATATAGATAGATTCAGGAGGATGCTCGACTTAACTCAAGGAACGTATATTCATTTGATGCTAAAGTCGTTTAGCATGACAAACTCCAAGAGATGTCTCACGTTGATGAACCGTGGAGTGTATCTATAATAACTCATTTTTTTATTAAATAATAATTGATTTTATCTTATACAATTGTATTTAAATGGGAAAAGGTAAATGATTTTGTTTCTCTCTTTTCTTCCTTGTTTTGTTTTGAAAATTAAATTCTTTTAGTAGATAATTAAATAAATGATTAAATTAAAATTGAGGAAGATAATTCCTTTTGTTAAAGTCTTGTGGTAAAATTATTCGGAGCGGGAAGCTACTTGGGAGATGGAGGAGTCTATTCGAGCGAAGTATCCGCATCTTTAGATAATTAGGTACGTTCATTCTTTTGATTCCGGGGACGAAATCCTTTTTAAAAGGTAGGTGATGTAATACCCAGTAAAATAATAAATAAATAAATAACATTTAAATGCATATTTTAATTTTTCTAATTGGACTTTGTCTTTTATTTGGGCCAACTAGTTATTTAATTTATGTGGGCTATTAAATTAATAAGTGATGGATCATTTAATTTGATAAAATCTTTGGGCCTTAATATTAAGTGAGCCCAATTAGAAGTTTATTAGGGCAAGATCCTCTTATTAATAAACAATTAAACCTAATTGCATTTCATTATACAAACTAATTGAGGGAAGAAATCAGAATAGTAGCGAGCGGCGACTGCAGACATAAAAGAAGAAGAAATTGACAGGTTTGTTTATAACTTCAAATTGTAATTTCATAAAAACAATTATAATAATAGTGGTGTTGTATAATTGCATAGTTAGTAAAAGAGGAGCTGACGGATGAGATTTGTTTCTTTCAGTTATGTGAATTTGCATACTTTTCTAAATTGATGGGTTTAGGCATTATAAGGCAATAAAAATTATCTCTAATATCTCTCCTTTATGAATTTTTTTTGTATTCGTGAACTTGGAATTTGCTACAACTACTTTAAAAAAAATTGTTATCCTGGTGCAAGGAGTTAAAGTTATTGTATTGTAATGTAACAAGGTTTTCATTATATATATATATATATATATGTATGTATAGACCAAGTTGGTTGCAAGCAATGATTACGTTATATATATAGATTATACATACATATAGATATTACATTGGTTACATACTGCAGCCGCTGATTTCATCACATATATATATATATATGTGTGTGTATTTTTTTTATTATATTTTAATAAGTATTTGGCCATGAAACTTAAAAATCTAAATTGATAAATCAAATTGAAGTTACGATATTGATTTTAAATTAATTAATTTTGTGGACATAGTTATAAAAGTTTTAATAATAAATTTAATAGTATTATGTTATTAATGAATGGATTGTAATAAAATCTTATTAAATTATTTAAATTGAACGGAGAGAATTTAAAGAGTTATTTTTGGAATATAAATTTTGGAGTATTAATAATTGATATAAGGCGATGATTAAAGGCATATTAAATAGATTATGAACTATTTTGGAATTATTAGTTTGGATTGTTTTTAATTTGAGGTGAATATATTTAGGTTGTGAATAACGTTTTGTATTTGATATCGTTGGCATTTGAGGGTAAGATTTTGTGGGCTATAAATGGTTTGGAAGTATCAGGTACGGATTCCGTACTCTTTTAGCGACATTCTTGTTAAATTTGATTTGTTCGTTTTGTCCCTTATTTTGAAATTCTGTTATTATTTCACATAATTATTTCTTGTAAAATTCATATATTTGTTTCATTTTGGATTTGACACCTTGGACTCCTATTTGTACTCTTTGAATTAGGATATCATGTTTAGTATTTATTTTTGGTAATTGTAGAGCGGTACATGTTGCTACCTTCTTTTGAGACTTTGTGACTATAATTTGATTTGGTTCAACATGTACATATAGAACCCTTTTTGTTCATATTATGTCGCATGTGTTAATGTAACATGGTATTTTGTTAGAATATACTGTAGGATATACCTGAGCTATAACCACCTGTGGGGGTACCACAGGTATGTCGTCTTGGCACGAGAGGCATGACACTTTCCGTGGCAGTGTGATTAGTCCACGGCGTCTCTGTTTTGGGCTCCGGAGGAAGTGGGCCATTTGGTGTTTTGTTGTGGGAGGCGTATGGGTTAACCCTAGTTTTCTATTCTGCGGATTGATGATGTTGTGCCAAACACACTATCCGATTTGCATAATTTGGATTCGCGGTCCAATGTGTGATTTGCCTGTGTGGCATTGTTTTGATGTGCCTGTGTGGCATTATTTTGGTTGCCTATGTGGCATCTTTTGATTTGCCTGTGTGGCATTAGTTTGACTTGCTTGTGTGGCAAGATATATTTCTGAGCTCATTCGGTATGAAATAACTCCAGCCATTTGTTTCAGCCTATTATTTTATTGGATTAGTTTTGTTGGTTTCTGTTCGGTTCAAGTCATTGAGTTAGTTACTTCAGTTTGTTATTTCTTTATTCTTTTATTGGTTTTGTCAATTATGTTGATTCAGATATATTCCATTCAAATCCTTGGATATTATATTTTCGTTCGTATTTGCACTTGAGGCTTTGTTCAGTATTTTGTCTCAGTTGTTTTCGTATATCAGTTGTATATCTTTTGTATATTTATATCCGTACTGGGCAATTGGCTCATGCCAGGTTTTTTCTTTTAAGCGTGTTTGCGGGGTAATTGTACAAGGTGATGAGAGTTTTGCCTTTGACCATTTAGGTTGATTCGAATTTTAAGTTTTGATTATTTTGACTCAGTTTGGAGAATTGTACTTATTACTTTATTAATGGTTTACCACTATTGATATTTTGAGGTTGTTAGTGCTTTGTTTTCTTATTTTGAGGTTTGTTGTGATTTGCACGTGCCCTCCCTTTTTTTTCGGGACGGGGGTGTTACAAAGATGGTATCAAAGCTTAGGTTCTTTATTGTAGAAAATCTATTTAGGTTTGACCTGTGAGTTGTGGGTAAATCACTGGGTAGACGTCGGAATTTGATTCGATTTTGTTCTCTGTTTGGTTGGTCTTGATTTTGACCAAGTGTTTTTAGCTCTTTGAGTTGTAGTTGATTTGAGAAAGCCGAGATAATTTGTTAAGATTATTATTGTTATGCGTTGGAGCAATAATATTAGTTAAGGACTGTGATTGGATCATTAAGGAGAATAATGTTATATTATGTTCAGTTAAGAAATGATTATACGATTATGATATGATGTATCATCGAGTTTTGATATTGGAGAATTATTTGTTAGAGTCATTTCAGGTAATTACAAATTATTATGATTTTAGAATTGAGGATTTGATTTGGGTTAGATTCTGATTTTTGTTAAGTTGTGAATAATTTGAGGTATGTGAATTGGTAGGATAATATGATAAAGTGAAACTATTAAGTACAGAGGATCTCTTGTAATTTTGAGTTATTGTAGAGATTAGAGGTAATTATATTAAACTTCTAGAGTAATTGATTTTAGCGATTATTTCCTAGTAGAATATTGGAGTTATCTTATATGAAATTTTGAGTGATAGTATGAGGAGATTTTGGAATTTGTTGGGTTAAGGTTTGCACTAAGAAAATGATTGATTTATTGAATGATTAGATATTAAGTGATGAATCTTTAAGAGTTTTGAAAGCTATCGTTTGCTTATTCAGATAATAGGATATATGATTTGGAGTTTGGTATGGTGATGGAGAGATCTTAGTAGTAGTATATTTTTGGTGTAATAATATTTGAGAACTAATTTGATTGGAGGTTATGATATTTTGAAACTCTTAAGGACTTAGGAGAGTTGGTGATAAAGAGATATTTGTAGTATATTCCTTGGTATAATATTATTTGATGAATAGTTCAAATTGAGGATGAGATATTTTGAAGCTCTTGAGGACTTGGGGAGAGTTGGTAATATAGTTTGCATAGTTGTTTTGTTTATCTAATGTCTTTAGAGTTTTGTATGAATTTATGTAAAATAAAATAAAAATAATTTGTTAGATCTTTGTCATGTGTGGAATATAAACGTTTTACAAATTTAAAATAATTTTAAATATTTTGGGTATTCGAATCGTATTTAGATGAAGAGAAATTTTTTTTTGTGATTTCGAATTATGTTCCGAAGAGTACGTTTACAAGAATTAAACTCAAGGATATTAGTGATGGCATGCACTAATGGTGGAGCATGTGATCTAATTTGATGCAACACGAAGAACCTTACCAAGGCTTGACACGGTAGCTGACGAATCTTTTACAAGTACATTGATAATTACTTGGACCGATAACTTATCCGCGTTGATCGTTACAAATGGCGGCGCTACGTCGTAGCTAAATTTATTTATTTATTTTTGTAGCTCATTTGAATTCCGATGACGAAATTATTTTTAAGGGGTGAAAAATGTAATAACTCATTTTTTTTATTAAATAATAATTGATTTTATCTTATATAATTGTATTTAAATGGGAAAAGGTAAATGATTTTGTTTCTCTCTTTTCTTCCTTGTTTTGTTTGGAAAATTAAATTCTTTTAGTAGATAATTAAATAAGTGATTAAATTAAAATTGAGGAAGATAATTCCTTTTGTTAAAGTCTTGTGGTAAAATTATTCGGAGCGGGAAGCTACTTGGGAGATGGAGGAGTCTATTCGAGCAGAGTATCCGCATCTTTAGATAATTAGGTATGTTCATTCTTTTGATTCCGGGGATGGAATCCTTTTTAAGGGGTAGGTGATGTAATACCCAGTAAAATAATAAATAAATAAATAACATTTAAATGCATATTTTAATTTTTCTAATTGGACTTTGTCTTTTATTTGGGTCAACTAGTTATTTAATTTATGTGGGCTATTAAATTAATAAGTGATGGATCATTTAATTTGATAAAATCTTTGGACCTTAATATTAAGTGAACCCAATTAGAAGTTTATTAGGGCAAGATCCTCTTATTAATAAACAATTAAACCTAATTGTATTTCATTATACAAACTAATTGAGGGAAGAAATCAGAATAGTAGCGAGCGGCGACTGCAGACATAAAAGAAGAAGAAATTGACAGGTTTGTCTATAACTTCAAATTGTACTTTCATAAAAACAATTATAATAATAGTGGTTTTGTATAATTGCATAGTTAGTAAAAGAGGAGCTGCCAGATGAGATTTGTTTCTTTCAGTTATGTGAATTTGAATACTTTTCTAAATTGATGGGTTTAGGCATTATAAGGCAATAAAAAAAATCTCTAATATCTCTCCTTTATGAATTTTGTTTGTATTCGTGAACTTGGAATTTGCTACAACTACTTTAAAAAAAAATTGTTATCCTGGTGCAAGGAGTTAAAGTTACTGTATTGTAATGTAACAAGGTTTTCATTATATATATATATATATATATATATATGTAAGTATAGACCAAGTTGGTTGCAAAGCAATGATTACGCTATATATATAGATTATACATACATATAGATATTACATTGGTTACATCACATATATGATTGATTTCATCACATATATATATATATATGTGTGTGTGTATTTTTTTTATTATATTTTAATAAGTATTTGGCCATGAAACTTAAAAATCTAAATTGATAAATCAAATTGAAGTTACGATATTGATTTTAAATTAATTAATTTTGTGGACATAGTTATAAAAGTTTTAATAATAAATTTAATAGTATTATGTTATTAATGAATGGATTGTAATAAAATCTTATTAAATTATTTAAATTGAACGGAGAGAATTTAAAGAGTTATTTTTGGAATATAAATTTTGGAGTATTAATAATTGATATAAGGCGATGATTAAAGGCATATTAAATAGATTATGAACTATTTTGGAATTATTAGTTTGGATTGTTTTTAATTTGAGGTGAATATATTTAGGTTGTGAATAACGTTTTGTATTTTGTGAATAACGGATTTCGTACTCTTTTAGCGACATTCTTGTTAAATTTGATTTGTTCGTTTTGTCCCTTATTTCGAAATTCTGTTATTATTTCACATAATTATTTCTTGTGAAATTCATATATTTGTTTCATTTTGGAGTTGACACCTTGGACTCGTATTTGTACTCTTTGAATTAGGATATCATGTTTAGTATTTATTTTTGATAATTGTAGAGCGGTACATGTTGCTACCTTCTTTTGAGACTTTGTGACTATAATTTGATTTGGTTCAACATGTACATATAGAACCCTTTTTGTTCGTATTATGTTGCATGTGTTGTGACATGGTATTTTGTTAGAATATACCGTAGGGTATACCTGAGCTATAACCACCTGTGGGGGTACCACAGGCATGTCGTCTTGGCACGAGAGGCATGACACTTTCCGCGGCGGTGTGATTTGTCCACGGCGTCTCTGTTTTGGGCTCCGGAGGAAGTGGGCCATTTGGTATTTTGTTGTGGGAGGCGTATGGGTTAACCCTAGTTTTCTGTTCTGCGGATTGGTGATGTTGTGCCAAACACACTATCCGATTTGAATAATTTGGATTCGCGGTCCAATGTGTGATTTGCATGTGTGGCATTGTTTTGATGTGCCTGTGTGGCATTATTTTGTTTGCCTATGTGACATCATTTGATTTGCCTGTGTGGCATTAGTTTGACTTGCCTGTGTGGCAAGATATATTTCTGAGCTCATTCGGTATGAAATAACTCTAGCAATTTATTTCAGCCTATTATTTTATTGGATTAGTTTTGTTGGTTTCTGTTCGGTTCAAGTCATTGAGTTAGTTACTTCAGTTCGTTATTTCTTTATTCTTTTATTGGTTTCGTCAATTATGTTGATTCAGATATATTCCATTTAGATCCTTGGATATTATATTTTCGTTCGTATTTGCACTTAAGGCTTTGTTCAAGATTTTTCTCAGATTGTTTTCGTGATATCGCTTGTATATCTTTTGTATATTTGTATCCGTCTTTGGGCAATTGGCTCATGCATGTTTTTCTTCCCAGAGTTTGCAAGGTGATTCGGTATTAGTGTGATGAGAGTTTTGCCTTTGACCATTTAGGTTGATTCGAATTTTAAGTTTTGATTATTTTGACTCAGTTTGGAGAATTGTACTTATTACTTTATTAATGGTTCACCACTATTGATATTTTGAGGTTGTTAGTGCTCTGTTTTCTTATTTTGAGGTTTGTTGTGCTTTGCACGCGACCTCCCTTTTTTTTCGGGAAGGGGGGGTGTTACAGTATCTCTCTTAATAGTCCCCAAAGACTCCAAAAAGAGAGATCGTATGAGTAACTATCATGTATGCAATGAAATATACGAGACCTGATGTTGATCAATCATATTCTGGAGAAGTTCATTATGAGTCAGTGAAAAACATCTTAATGTACTTTACCGGCACTAAGGATGTGTCATATTTATGGTGGGTTTGAATTAAAACTAGAGGGCTTAACAGACTCAAGTTTTTCAGACAGAACAAGACAACAGAAAATCCACTTTAAGGTAAAGCATTACTTTGAACAGTGGTGCAATGAATTGAAAAGGTTCCAAACAGCAAAGAGTTGCTGGTTTAGTGATAAAGACAAAGTATATAGTCAGAAATGAAGTTGCAAGTTGATTGTTTGGATAGTTCATTACGAACTAGAATAGTTCCTAAGTCTCATCTTAGATCTAAACATGTGTTGTGGCACTTTCATTTGATTATAAGAATCATTGAAAGATGGGAAATCACTATAGAGATAGTGGACTCTCATGAACAACATTACATATCCATTAACTAAAGCTTATCCAACAAAGCAGGATAATCGCCACTTAGAGAAGAAGGGTATGAGATACCATGGCGATTGGCTTTAGTGCAAGTGGGATATTGAAAGTAGTATGCACACAAGCCAATCATGTTTGATGATAAAGCATATACTTTGTAACAATCTTATTAATTTCTTAATAAAAAGTATTAATTTAATTAAAGGCTTTTAATTATCTACATGATGTTGTTTTATAATATGTGATAAGCCCATAGTTTTAAGCAATGCTTTTAGAATAATGATGATGATCATTCTAATGAGATCTAAATTCTTAGAAAGCTTAAAACTAAATAGTACCCAATCGTTGGATTACTAAATTGGGGATTAATGAATCCGGATAGATTAGTACATACGTTGCTTGCTCATTGGATGAGGATGATTGATCTCATGATCATTTGTGTGGAGACACTAAAGCAAGTATGTAGGTGCTTATTAGAGAATAAGTTCACTGAACGTGGCTCGCTAAGGAATACCTAATGGAGTTTTAGTTATGCATCAATAGGAATTCTCAGAGTGATAGTAAGACAAGTGATCCTTGACTTGAGATCATCATAGTATTCTTGTGTATAATGAGTTATACTTTGACTTATTCCTTAAGACCCTTAGAGTATATCAAAGGGTATGCTTGGATATAATAAGTTGTACATGGCGATAATGTATGATCAATAAAGAATCTACCGCTTATAGTAAAAGAAGAGAAATGTCCTATGTGATTTGATAAATGACAACCCAAAGAGTCCTTGGCGAAAGCGTAATGAAATTAGAAAGGAGTTTCTAATTTGCATTATTTGGAGTTATGCATTTAAAGATCGAAATACATATAATTAAATAAAATAAGACTTGACAAAGAATTCCATGTCTTATATTTAATTGGGACATTGTATGGTGGAATGATTGAATTGTATTTCAAGGTAACTATTTACTCAAAGGTTCTTTTATGATTAATGTTGAAATCTATATTATCCGGAAAGTCGCTGATCGCTAGGAGGCTTATCCTATTTGTAGAATAAATATTATTAATTTAATTTATTTATTTAAATATGATTAGAATTGTTCTAATTAATTTATTCACAACCGGTTTAATATGGAGAACCTAAAGGGTCACACCATAAAAGGAAGAATAATTATTTAAGAAGCAAATGGCATAATCGTAATAATAAGTTAGGTATATTTAATTTAATCTATGGTGATAGAATAAATTAAATAACTTAATATTTATTATTATATTTTTGGAAATATTAAATATAAATTAATAAGAGGAGTCTTATTATGGGTGGAGAGTTGTTGTTGACTTTTTCACAACAGACGTGATTCCAATTATTGGAGAGTACGCTCTTTTTCTATGAGAGATAGAAAAACTAGGGTTTTACCAGACACCCATCTTCTTGAATCTTTTTTCTTCTTTGGTGGATCACCTCTAGAGGCCAAACACTTGGGTGGCTAACGTTGATCAAAGGAAGGAACCAAACCCAGTGGATTCAAGTTGGACGCGAAAGGATTGGAGGTGAACTTGTACCGGAGGAAGCCCGAAACTTCAAGGGTATGATTCTTGTTCTTCTTCTTTTCGTTTAATTAATAATTACGCATAAAGGGTGATCCGGGTATATGGTTTGTAAAATTTTAAAACTCTAATTTTCCACGTTTTCGCTTATTGTATGCAATTTGATTGCGTTCATGAATATTTCAAACCTAACACGACCTTCCCGCCTCGAGTTTTGGTGGCACGCTCACCAAAAGAAAGGTAACAGTGGTTATATCTCTCCTGAGGCAGAGCGCATTGCGGTAAATAATTTAATTATTTCATTTAGTATGTATTTGATGGCTTGGAAATTCTTTTGAATTTTTTGTGTAATACTTGCTTTTCACCTATTTTTGTATTTTTTCAGACATGGTTCGAGGACCTTTCTGTGGTCCGGAGCACCCAGAGAGTGACACTCCAGTGGCTGATGCTGAGCGTGAGGACGAGGAGATGGAGGACTGGCTGGAGGCTACAGGGGGGCCGAAGAAGGGTAGAGTTGTGGGCATCCCTCGTGTCCCAGCCTACACTATAGTCCCTGTTGCGAGATCTCGACATCGCCCACCCACCTGAGGTAGTGGTACTAGTGGATCAGGCGTCGGCCCTTCATTATCTGACGACTTCTTCAGGCGGATCATAGAGGGGTGCATGGTGAGCATTGTCGTGCAGTTAGGCGTACCATCATGCGAGCGGATCTACCAGCTTGCTCAGGAGGTTGTCCACGGCTCCATAGATCCTATAAATGCCACGACCTCCGTAGGTGTAGTCCCGAGGAGGCCATCCTTGATGTGCGATTGTCTTGGCCAACATCTTTCCTCCACGTATTCGACAGGTAAAACTTATTATTGATGTATTTCCTTATTTGTAATTATATTGCTTATATAAACTATCAAATAACTAGTTAACACGCCTAGGGATAGGCAATAGACACGCATTATAACTGACGGGACTCGATTCCGACATACGGAGCCCGAGTTCAAGTCCCGTCTGCCTTACTGGAGAAAACTTTGACAAATAGCCGAAAAATAGGTCAAAATCCGCCTCCAGTTGTTCAAATGCCACGTAAACACACACATAGCACCGAGTTAGTTTTAAACACGCGTTAGAACTTACGAGACTCGATTCGGATATACGAAATCCGAGTTATCGCCCAGTTTGCAAAACTCGCCAACACTTAATCAAAAAGCCAAAAAATAGGTCAAAACCCACCTCGGTCGTCCGAACGCCACGTAAACACACACATAGTACCGAGTAGGTATTAGTCACGTGTTAGAACTTACAGGACTCGATTCCGATATACGGAATCCGAGTTATCGCCCAGTTTGCAAAACTCGCCAATACTTCGACAAAAAGCCAAAAAATAGGTCAAAACCCGCCTCGGTCGTCCGAACGCCACACAAACACACACATAGCACCGAGTAGGTATTAGACAAGCGTTAGAACTTACGGGACTCGATTCTGAGATACGAAGACCATGTTATCGCCCAGTTTGTAAAACTCGCCAACACTTAGGCAAAAAGCCAAAAAATAGGTCAAAACCCGCCTCGGTCGTTCGAATGCCACAGAAACACACACATAGGACCCAGTAGGTATTAGACACGTGTTAGAACTTATGGGACTCAAATCTGACATACGAAGACCGAGTTTTTGCCCAGTTTGCAAAACTCGCCAACACTTAGGCAAAAAGCCAAAAAATAGGTCAAAACCCGCCTCGGTCGTCCGAACGCCACACAAGCACACAAATAGCACCAAGTAGGTATTAGACACGCGTTAGAACTTACGGGACTCGATTCCGACATACGAAATCCGAGTTATCGCCCAGTTTGCCAAACTTGCCAATACTTGGGCAAAAAGCCAAAAAATAGGTCAAAACTCGCCTCGGTCGTCCGAACGTAACACAAACACACACATAACACAGAGTAGGTATTAGACACGCATTAGAATTTACGGAACTCAATTCCGATATACGAAATCCGAGTTAACACCCAGTTTGTAAAACTCGCCAACACTTAGGCAAAAAGCCGAAAAATAGGTCAAAACCCGCCTCGGTAGTCCGAACGCCATACAAACACACACATAGCACCGAGTAGGTATTAGACATACGTTAGAACTTACGGGACTTGATTCCAACGTACGGAGACCGAGTTAAGTCCCTGTTTGTAAAACCTGCTAACAGTTAGGCAAAAAACTGAAAAAGAGCCCAAAACCTGCCTCGACCGTCTGAATGCCACGCAAATATACACATAGCACCGCGTAGGTATTAGACACGTGTTACAACTTACGGGACTCGATTTCGACATACGGAGACCGAGTTAAGTCCCAGTTTGCAAAACCCACCAACAGTTAGGCAAAAAGCCGAAAAAGAGCCCAAAACCCGCCCCGGTCGTCTGAACGCCACGCAAATACACACATAGCACCGAGTAGGTATTAGACACGCGTTAGAACTTATGGGACTCGATTCTGACATACGAAATTCGAGTTATCGCCCAGTCTGTAAAACTCGCCAATACTTGGGCAAAAAGCCGAAAATAGGTCAAAACCCACCTCGGTCGTCCGAACGCCACCTGCACACACACATAGCACCGAGTAGGTATTAGACACGCGTTAGAGCTTACGGGACTCGATTACGATATACGAAATCCGAGTTATCGCCCAGTTTGCAAAACTCGTCAACACTTAGGCAAAAAGCCAAAAAACAGGTCAAAACCCGCCTCGGTCGTCCGAACGCCACGCAAACACACACATAGCACCGAGTAGGTATTAGACACGTGTTAGAACTTACGGGACTCGATTCCGACATACGGAGACCGAGTTAAGTCCCTGTTTGCAAAACCCGGCATAAGTTAGGCAAAAAGCCGAAAAGAGCCCAAAACCCATCTCGGCCGTCCGAACGCCACACAAATTCACATATAGCACCGCGTAGGTAATAGACATGCGTTAAAACTTACAGGACTCGATTCCGATATACGGAGACCGAGTTAAGTCCCAGTCTACAAAACCTGCCAACAGTTAGGCAAAAAGCCGAAAAAGAGCCCAAAACCCGCCCCGGCCGTCCAGTTGACATGCGAACACAAGGAATAGCACCGCATAGGCAATAGACATGCGTTACAACTGATGGGAATCTATTCCGATATACGGAGCCCAAGTTCGAGTCCCGTCCGCTTAACTTGAAGAACACAAACTAAAATAATGTAAATATGTTTTCATTTTGATCTTGTTATTAATATTTTAACTTTGTAGGGTCTTGTTGACGAGACTCGTGGAGGTGGAGGTGGAGGCACTAGTGATAACCGCAGAGCTGATGACGAGCAAAGATCCTCCAAAGATAGAGGCGATGATGAATCGAGTTGATGATGAATGACCTCCTCCAAAGATGCAGGTGATTGTAAAATCCCAAATTTTACGAATAAAGATTTAATTTTCTCGAAATATTTTTTTTCAAAATTATGGTGTGGATTTGAGATAATGTTATAGTTGGGGTAATATTTATAAATTTTTGAAAAGTATGCAAGTTGTTGTATAATATTCGATTGCTCGGGGAATATTCTTTTTGTCGGGGAATATCCGTACGATGGTACAATCATTAGTGGACCCCATAACGGAATTATTGTCAGATTGAGAAAACGATAAAAATATTTTATGAAAATAATGGGGGAAGTTTTACCGTTAATCGCTGAACTACTTTCAGGTAGTAAAAGTACGATGTCTACGCGATTGCATAAGTAAGACGGTATTGATTATTAATGCTTACGTGAGAAGTCACTCGGTTTTGTTCAATTATTGCTACACTAATTGCTGCGTATAAGATCTCATAATTAATTGATTCAATTATTGTCGATATTTTATATATTATTAAATCAATAATTGAGACGACAAAGTTATTAATATTATTATTTGCAATATTAACGATATGTTCAGAAGTTACACAAGAGAGGTTAGATAATTTAATTGTGTGCCAATAGGGAGAAATCCTTATTGGAAAGCCCCCTCTTTCCTGGGAACGACCTGGTCGATTAATAGTGTGAAGAATAATAATGATGATGAGTTTTGTTTTATTAGTATTATTAATGTAATAAAATGTAAAAAGCTTTTTATATAAAATAGAATACTTTTATAAAGTTATTCGTTTTATTAGACTATAAATAGAATATATTATATTCTATTATGCATAGTATTTTGCATAGTAAAAAATATTTTTATATAAAACATAATACTTTTATAAAGTTATTTGTTTTATTAGATTTTAAATAGAATATATTATATTTTACTATGCATAGTGTTTGCATAGTATTTGCATAGTAAAATCTTTTTATATAAAATGTATACTTTTATAAAGTTATTCGTTTTATTAGATTATAAATAGAATATATTATATTTTATTTAAAAGATTTTGTTTTATTAGAATATTTTATTAAATCAATATGGACCGTCCGATTAAAAGTAAATCAATCTGACCGCTCATGAATTAGTTACTTATTCAATCCATTCTTCTATAAATAGAAGCTCATTCCTTCATTATTTCTTACGAATTCACCGAAACTCTAGAGAGAAAACTATAGAGAGAGTTCTTCTTCCGTAATCTCGGCGTATTTCTTTAGAGTTTAAGAAAGCTTTGAGCGTGAAGATAGTGCAAGTTTTCTTCAAGTATATTCCCTACTCTACCCGCCGGAATACTCTTCTTTTTAAGGTAAGGGGGTATTTCTTTTGTATTCATGAAGAGAACTTCATTAGTCCATTCTTTATTATTCTCATTGGAATAACCTCAGATATCTGCGACTACCCTATACTTGGTGAAATTCTTATGTTATTCCATTCTTTATTATTATGTTGAATAACTGTTTATCTGATCCGCATACATGGTGAAATTCTTCTCATTATTCCATTCTTTATTATTATGTTGAAATAACTTTTGCTTATGCGAAGTACGCATACATGGTGAAATTTTTCTATTATTCCGTTCTTTATTATTATGTTCGAATATCCGTCTGTAAGCTCTGCATGACCTGGTTCCATTCTTTATTATTCTGTCGGAATATCCTGTCTATGCGTTACGCATGACCTGGTTCCATTATTTATTATGTTGTTGGAATAACCTGTCTGTGCGGTCTATCGCATGCATGGTGATTTTTGTTGTTATTCCATTCTTTATTATTCTCATTGGATATCCCGCTTGCGCAAGATACGCCTCGACTTGGTTCTATTATTTATTATTCTATTGGAATAACCTGTCTATGTGGATTACCACATGCATGATGAACGATCATTTGTATTCATTCCTTATTAAATTATTGAAATGATATGTCTACGTGGATTACCGCATGGCGGGCGAAAATCCATTTGCAGTTTCATATATTCTCTTATACTCAGTTGGTTAAAGCTTTGACTTCTATACTCTATGAAATTAGTGAAATATCCTCGATATTTGCGCTTCATCCAGTATATATTCATGAAAATATTCTTTTGAGCATTCTTGAATTTTACTCTACAAAGAAGTATCTTGTTGACAATTTGGACGTTATTGGTTATTGGATAAATTAATTCTTAAACTTGTTTTATTGAATTATTATGTCATTGTCATCATCCTCATGCTTATATTGTGATTAAAGTCATCTTTGGCTTACGTGCATAGATGGACTTGGTATGATTGTGACCAGGGATTATTCAGTATATTATGACCGTAATGTGACGAATGATGTGGTAAAAGTCCTCATTTGGCCTATAGTTCATTGATGGACAGTTGTTGGTGTGATTATGACTAGGGATTATTCGGTATAGTCATGACCATTGATGATTACATGAATATCCTTGACCGTGATGCAGGGATGATTCGATTTTATTTATTAAGCTGAGTCTCAGCGATAAAAATGGATGAAAACATTTTAAATCATAGAAGATAGTAGATTTTATTCTCTACTTTACTTTTCCAATGGATTGCTTGTTCCGCTGCAGTTAAACTTGATGTCTATTGTATTTTATCAGTTTAATATTGTTGAAGGCTAATGATAATTTATCCTGCATTATCTTAGTCATAATATTTCTTACTGGGCTAGTTGAGCTCACCCTTTCTTTCACTGTTCTCTTCAGGAGTTGAGAATATAGTTAGGACTAGTCGGGGAACGGATTGACGGTCCAGATGGTTGCATTAGTAGTCCTTACTATTCTGTGAAATAGTGTGATATTATTTGTAATAAGATTGAATTTGAGTGTGGATATTGTCTAGATGACAATATTTGTATTAAAACTCTTAGATTATATTTTGTCGTATTTTACATGACAGTTGTATTATTAAGTTGTATTTGTATTTTTGTACCATGTATCTGGCGACTCAGAATGGGTGTTGTACACCTATTTTGGGGCGTCACAGTTGGTATCATAGCTTAGGGATATGATCCCTGTCTGAGATGAGAGACGAGAACTAGGAGGGGAGAGACGTGGAATTCCTTCGCTAGTATGACCTACCTAAGTTTATTTGGTATTTTATTGGTTGGTCAGAGTATATTGATAATATATGACATGTTAATTAGCTCTTGTTTTGTGGCAGTGTTTGAAAATGGCAGCTGAAAATATTAACAATGGAGTGAATGAGACCGTGGAGACACCTTTAATCACTGACCATGTTAATGTGATGTCAAACGAAGAAGGAATTAGAGATATCTACGTGGTGAGTGAAGAACTAATAGTTACACCCGAGCTAGTTGCAGAGGTAGCAGCTGAGAGTGAGGAAGAAGAGGAAGAAGAGGATAATTTATTAGAGAAATTTTATGATCAAAATTTAGCATTGCAAAATCATGTTCATGAGTTAGAAGAGCAGGATGATGAACGGCAGGCGGTCGTTGAGCAAAGAGATGTAACAATTCAAAATTGTGTTACCCGATGTGCGATGCTTGAACAAAAGCACTCTTTGGCAGAGTATAAGATATTAGAGCTGGAATCTGAGAATGCTAAGAATCAAAATCCTGATGAAAAAAGAAGCAGCTGAACGAATGAGAATAGATGATGCATAGGTAAAAGTTGTACGACGCGTAGATATTGTAGAAAAAGACGTCTGATCCAATAAGGCCAAAATAGATGAAATGGATTTTTTGTTTTTTGGACAATAATTGGGAGGATCCAACATCGAATTTGGAATTACCCTGTATGGAGCGGTCAACCCCAATTCGATATGGATCGGAGAGTAATGATTCGAATCATGGATCAGGAATGTGACGAAGCAATTAAGGGTGGAATGTACTCTACAGCAAAGTTAAGTCCAACTGAAATGTCCCAGACAAGTCAAAGTCGGTAGTTTAAGTAAGAGCGTTTGTTGAGGAACCCGAACGAGGTTATTGCGGGTAACTTAATTATAAACGCTTGCGAAGTCTATACCTTATTCGATATCGGTTCTACCTATTCTTTTATTTCTCCTACTTGCGCTCAACGTTTAAATTTGACTCTGGAGAAATTAGACTTTGACTTATCGGTTGAAACTCCGTTGGGAGAAACCTTCGTTACATCCACTATTTATAAATCTTATTTGATTCAAATCGACACTTTCACGTTACGTGTCGATCTTATCTCTTTGAAAATACTTGCCTTTGATGTGACTTTATCAACTCGTTAACTACTCATCATGTTAAAATTGATTATTTTCGTAAGGTTGTTAGCTTTCATATTCCTAACCAACCTGTTGTGCGAATTCAAGCAACCAAACCACTAAAGTCAATCATTGTCATATCAAGTCATAAGTAAAGAGCCTTGAGCCTTTCGTTGGTGACTTCCTTGTGTGGAATGCATCGAAGTCAGACTTTCTGTATGCGACGTCGTGAATGACGATGACAAGTTGATAGGTATCAATGTGACGTACTATCCAAGTCTTGGATGAGGGTCACAGTTTTGAATGATATTTCTATTAATTTCCTGACGTATTCTTGAAGACTTCTTAGCCTACCCCTAGAGCATGAAATCAAATTTTGTATTGACCCCAGTACAAAACCCATTTCTAAAACCCTCAAATATTTCTTCAACTAAAATGAACGTACCATACGCCAAAGACATTAGCTCGAGCTGTTGAAGATTACGATCGTACAATTCAATACCATCCTAGAAAAGTGAACGTGGTAGCTGATGCGTTGAGTAGAAGATCGTATGCGTTTACGAGTGCGAATATACGAACCTAAGTGAAGATAACGAATATACGATTAAAATCGACTTTAATCGATAAAGTTAAAGTCGCTCAAGCTACAGATTCAGAGTTGATGAATGTGAAGAAGAAGGTTCAAGAGGGCGTTATTCTAGAAGCAAGAATCAACGAAGAGAGGAATCTCAACCCTCGATTTTATTGGTCTATTTGAAATCCTCGATCGAGTAGGAACTGTGGCTTATAGACTCGTTTTACCGCCAAGTATGTCGCGTGTTCATAATGTTTTTAACGTATCAATGTTACGTAAATATGTGGACGACCCGAACCGCATTATCGATTTAGAACCGGATGAGATAACGGATGATTTAACGTATGAAGATGTACCTGTTAAAATCTTGGATAAGAAGGAGTATATTTTATGCTCAAAGATTATATCTCAAGAGTTAGAATCTGACGAGGTATCCTCAACTGTTCGGCATACCAGGTACGTACGTAAATTTCGAGAGCGAAATTTCATAAGGAGGGGAGATTGTAAAATCCTAAATTTTACGAATAAAGATTTAATTTTCTCGAAATATTTTTTCCCAAAATTATGGTGTGGATTTGAGATAATGTTATAGTTGTGGGTAATATTTATAAATTTTTGAAAAGTATGCAAGTTGTTGTATAATATTCGATTGGTCGGGGAATATTCTTTTTGTCGGGGAATATCCGTACGACGGTACAATCATTGGTACCCCTACATAACGGAATTATTATTATGATTGAGAAAACGACAAAATATTTTATAAAAATAACTACGGAAGTTTTACTGTTAAATGTTGAACTACTCTGTAGTAAAAAATACGATGAATACGCGTGGTTGCATAGTAGCACACCAGTATTGATTATTAATGCTTACGTGAGAAGTCACTCGCTTTTATTCAATTATTGCTACAAAGAATTGTTGCATAATATCTCACGTTAATTGATTCAATTATTGTCGATATTTTATATATTATTAAATCAATAATTGAGACGACAATGTTATTAATATTATTATTTGCAATATTAATGATGTCTAGAAGTTCTGTCAAGGAGAGGTTAGATAATCTAATTGCGCGCCAATAGAGAGAAATCCTTATTGGAAAGCCCCCTCTTTCCTGGGAACGACCTGGTCGATTAATAGTGTAAAGAATAATAATGATGATGAGTTTTGTTTTATTAGTATTATTAATGTAATAAAACAGAAAATCTTTTTATATAAAATAGAATACTTTTATAAAGTTATTCATTTTATTAGACTATAAATAGAATATATTATATTCTATTATGCATAGTATTTTGTATAGTAAAATCTTTTTATATAAAATGTAATACTTTTATAAAGTTATTTGTTTTATTAGATTTTAAATAGAATATATTATATTTTATTATGCATAGTGCTTGCATAGTAAAATCTTTTTATATAAAACAGAATACTTTTATAAAGTTATTCGTTTTATTATATTATAAATAGAATATATTATATTTTATTTAAAAGATTTTGTTTTATTAGAATATTTTATTAAATCAATATGGACCGTCCGATTAAAAGTAAATCAATCTGGACCGTTCGTGAATTAGTTACTATTCAGTCCATTCTTCTATAAATAGAAGCTCATTCCTTCATTATTTCTTATGAATTCACTGAAACTCTAGAGAGAGAAACTATAGAGAGAGTTCTTTTTCTGTAATCTCGAACGTATTTCTTTAGAGTTTAAGAAAGCTTTGAGCGTAGAAGATAGTGCAAGTTTTCTTCAAGTATATTCCCGCCCTACCCGTCGGAATACCCTTCTTTTTAAGGTAAGGGGTATTATTTCTTTTGTATTCATGAAGAGAACTTCTGTTATTCCATTCTTTATTATTCTGTTGGAATAACCTGTATACGCGGACTACCCTATACTTGGTGAAATTCTTCTGTTATTCTATTCTTTATTATTATGTTGGAATAACCTGTTTATGCGAAGTACCGCATACATGGTGAAATTCTTCTGTTATTCCATTCTTTATTATTATGTTGGAATAACCTGTTTATGAGAATACCGCATGTGAGACCCAAGATTTTATAAATAAAGATTTAAATTTCTCAAAATTTTTTTTTTTATATTATGGTGTGGATGAGATAGTGTTATAGTTGTGGGTAGTATTTGAAAATTTTGTAAAGTATGCAAGTTGTTATAAATATTCGTTTGGTCGGAGAATATTCTTTTTGTCGGAGAATATCCGTACGACGGCACAATCATTGGTGGACCCCATAACAGAAGTATTGTCGTAGTAAGAAAACGACAGAATTATCTTTTTATAAAATAACGACGGAAGTTTTACCGTTGATACTGTTGAACTACCCGGTAGTAAAAGTACAGGAATACGCCTGGTTGCATAGTAGCACATGGTTTTGGTTATTGATGCTTACGTAAGAAGTCACTCAGTTATACTCAATTATTGCTACAGTAATTACTGCATCATATCTCTCATATTATTGATTCGATTATTATCACAGTATCATCTGCATTATTTGTTATATTATTAAATCAATAATTGATGTCTGGAGATTATATTGATCAATCGGGTATTCGGGGAACTTTTTGTGTAGGAGTTACTATGCATAAGTTACTATTCACGGGTTACTATTCTTCGAAATTACTATTCACTCTAGTATTGTTCACTCGAGTATTTGGGACACTTTTTGTGTCGGAGTTACTATTCACAAGTTACTATTCACGGGTTACTATTCCCCGAAATTAATATTCACTCTAGTATTGTTCACTCGAGTATTTGGGACACTTTTTGTGTCGGAGTTACTATTCATGAGTTACTATTCAAGAGTTATTATTCACGAGTTACTATTCTTGAGTTACTATTCACGAGTTACTATTCACCCAGTTACTATTCACTCTATTATTGTGCATTCGGTATTTGGGTACAATATTATTCCATTAGGAGATGTGCTAATTTTTCGCATTGGTTGAATGAATCAATATGGATTACCGGTGGAAAGTTATAATAGTGAATCAATATGGGTCACCGTTTAAATTTTTAATAGTAAATCAAGATGGACCGTCGCTTTATGTTTTAATAGTAAATCGATCTGGATCGTTCGTTTAAAAGTAAATCGATCTGGACCGTTCATGAATTAGTTACTATTCAATCCATTCTTCTATAAATAGAATCTCATTCCTTCATTATTTCTTACGAATTCACTGAAACTCTAGAGAGAGAAATTATAGAGAGAATTTATAGAGAAAATCTATAGAGAGAAAGAAGAAGAGTATTCTGCTACTTCATTGCTTCACTACTCCAGTATCTAACTTCTTCTAAGGTAAGGGATATTATTTGTTGTACCCGTAAGGGGTGTTATTCTTTCTTATTCATGAAGAGAACTTCTGTTATTCCATTCTTTATTATTCTGTTAGAATGACACGTAAAAGTGGCATACCCTATACATAACCTTTATACGTGGCATACCCTATACTTGGTGAAATCCTTATGTTATTCCATTCTTTATTATTATGTTGGAATAACCTGTTTATGCGAAGTACCGCATACTTAGTGAAATTCTTTTATTATTATGTTCTTTATTATTCTGTCGGAATATCCTGTCGATGTGAATTTCACCTGACCTGGTTCCATTATTTATTATTCCGCATTTAATATTCTCCGTTTAATATCCTCGCTTGTGAATATTAATTTCACGACCTAGTTCCATTATTTATTATTTCGTATTTATTATTCTGTTGGAATAACTTGTCTATGCGAAGTACCGCATGCATGGTGATTTCTGTTGTTATTCCATTCTTTATTATACTCAGTTGGTTAAAGTTTTGACTTCTATACTCCATGAAATTAGTGGAATATCCTTGATATTTGCGCTTCATCCAGTATTATTTTTTGGAAATATTCTTCTGAGCATTCTTAAATTTTACTTTACAAAGAAGTATCATGTTGACAATTTGGACGTTATTGGTTCCTGGACATATTAATTCGTGAACTTGTTTTATTGAATTCTTATATCATTGTCATCATCCTCAAGTTTATATTTTTTAAAAGTCATCTGTGGCCTGTAGTGCATAGATGGACTTGGTATGATTATGACCAGGGATTATTCGGTATAATCATGACCGTAATGTTACAAATGATGTGATAAAAGTCCTCATTGGCCCGTAGTGCATTGATGGACAGTTATTGACATGATCATGACCATTGATGAATACACGAATATCCTTGGCCCGTAGTGCATGGATAATTTATGGTCGTGATACTAATGAATATCCTTGGCCGTAGTGCAGGGATGATATGGATTATTTATTAAGCTGAGTCCCAGCAATAAAAGTGATGAAAAACTTTTTAAATCATACAAGATAGTAGATTTTATTCTCTACTTGACTCTTTTAATGGATTGCTTATTCCGGTGCAGTTAACTTGTTGTCTATTGTATTTTATCAGTTTAACATTGTTGAAGGCTAATGATAATTTATCCTGCATTATCTTAGTCATAATATTTCTTACTGGGCTAGTTGAGCTCACCCTTTCTTTCACTGTTCTCTTCAGGAAATGAGAACGTAGAAGGGACTAGTCGGGGGACGGAGTGATGGTCCAGATGATAGTATTAGTAGTTCTCACTATTCTATTAAATAGTGTGACAATAAATGTAATGAGGACTGAATTTGAGTTTGTATACTGTCTATGAAGACTCCATTGAGAATGGATATTATCTAGAAGGCAATATTCTTGTTTAAACTCTCAGTATATATTTTGTCGTATTTCACACGACAGTTGTATAATTATGTTGTATTTAATTTATGTACCATGTATTTGGCGACTCAAGATGGGTGATGTATACCTATTTTGGGGGCGTCACAGTTGGTATCAAAGCTTAGGGATATGATCCCCGGCTAAGATGTGAGACAAGAACTAGGAAGGGAGAAACGGGGAATTCCTTCGCTAGTATGACCTACCTAAGTTTATTTGTTATTTAATTGGTTGGTCAGAGTATATGGATAATATGTGATATGTTAATTAACCCTTGTTTTGTGGCAGTGTTTGGAAATGGCAGCTGAAAATGTTCGCAATGGAGTGAATGAGACCGTCGAGACACCTTTAATCACTAATCAGGTTAATGTGGTGTCAGACGAAGGACAAATTAGAGATATCTACATGGTGAATGAAGAACTAATAGTTGCACCCGAGCTAGTTGTAGAGGTAGCAGCTGAGAGTGAGGAAGAAGAGGAACCTGAGGAGAATTGGTTAGACGAATTTTTTAATTGAAACTTAGAATTACAAAATCGTGTTCACGAGTTAGAAGAGCAGGCTGAAGAACGGCAGGCGGTCATGGAGCAAAGAGATACAATAATTGAAAATTGTGTCACCCGATGTGCGATGCTTGAACAGAAGCACTCTTTGGCAAAGTATAAGATATTAGAGCTGGAATCTGAGAACGCTATGATCAAATTTCTGATGAAAGCAGAAACAGCTGAACGAAGAAGAATAGATGATGCGTGGGTAACAGCCGCACGACGCGTTGATAGTGTAGAAAAAGACGTCCGATCCAATAAAACCAAAATAGATGAAATGGATTTTGCTTTCTGGACAACAATTGGGAGAATCCAACATCGAATTCGGAATTACCCTGTGCATAACGGTCAACCCCAATTCGATATGGATCGGAGAATAATGATTCGAATCATGGATCAGGAATGTGACGAAGTAACTAAGGGTGGAATGTACTCTATAGTAAAGCTAAATCCGATAGTTTAAGTGAGAACGTTTTTGAGGAACCCGAACGAAGTTATTACGGGTAAGTTAATTACAAACTCTTGCGAAGTTTATACCTTATAAGATATCGGTTTTATCCATTATTTTATCTCTCTTGCTTGCGTTCAACGTTTAAATTTGACTCCGGAGAAGTTAGACTTTGACTTATTGGTTGAAACTTCGTTAGTAGGAGCCTTCGTTACCTCCACTGTTTATAAATCTTGTTTGATTCAAATAAACACTTTCACGTTACCTGTCGATCTTATCTCTTTGAAAACACTTGCATTGATGTGATTTTTGGAAACGATTGGTTAACTACTCATCATGCTTTTTGTAAGGTTGTTAGCTTTCATATTCTTAACCAACCTGTTATGCGAATTTAAAGTAACCAAACCACTAAAGTTAATCATTGTCATATCAAGCCATAAGTAAAGAGCCCCGATCCTTTCATTGTTGACTTCCTTGTGTGGAATGCACCGAAGCCAGACTTTCTGTAGGCGACATCGTGAATGAAGATGGCAAGTTGATAGGTATCATTGTGAGGTGCTATCCAGGTTAAGGGATAGAAGTCACAGTTGGTATCGTTAATAAATTTCCTAATGTATTCCTGAAGACTTCCTAGCCTACCCCTAGACGTGAAATCGAATTTTGTATTGCCCCCAGTACAAAACCCATTTCTTAAACCCCCAAATATTTCTTTACTTAAAACGAACGTAACATGCGCCAAAGACATTGGCTTGAGCTGTTGAATATTACGATCGTACCATTTAATATCATCGTGGAAGAGCGAACGTTGTAGCTAATATGTTGAGTAGAAGATCGTATGCGTTTACGAGTGCGATGTTGTTAACACAAAGACTCATTTCGTATAACTTACAAATGATGAAGATAGAGTTAAAGACTCTAGGGACCCACGTGAAGATAACGAATATACGAGTAGAATTAACTTTAATCGATACAATTAAAGCTGCTCAAGCTACACACCCGAATTTGATGAATGTGAAGAAGAAGGTTCAAGAAGGCGTTATCTCAACCCTCGATTTTATTGTCCCATTTGAAATTCTTGATCGAGTAGGAACTATGGCCTATAGACTCGTTTTACCGTCATGTGTGTCGCGTGTTCATAACATTTTTAACCTATCAATGTTACGTAAATATGTGGACGATCCGAACCACATTATTGATTTAGAACCGGACGAGATAGCGGATAATCTAACGTATGAAGATGTACCTGTTCAAATCCTGGAATATATTCTACGCTTAAAGGTTATACCTCAAGAGTTAGAATCTGATGAAGTGTCCTCATCTGTTCGGCATACCAAGTACGTACGTAAATTTCGAGAGCGAAATTCAATAAGGAGGGGAGATTGTGAGACCCCAGATTTTATAAATAAAGATTTAAATTTTTCGAAATATTTTTTTTATATTATGGTGTGGATGAGACAGTGTTATAGTTGTGGGTAGAATTTAAAATTTTTGCAAAGTATGCAAGTTGTTATAAATATTCATTTGGTCGGGGAATATTTTTTTTTGTTGGGGAATATCCATACGACGGCACAATCATTGGTGGACTCCACAACAGAAGTATTGTCGTAGTAAGAAAACGACAGAATTATCTTTTTATAAAATAACGGCGAAAAGTTTTACTGCTTGATCTTTGTTGAACTACCCGTAGTAAAAAAAGTACGAGAATACGCTGGTTGCATAGTAGTACACGGTATTGGTTATTGATGCTTACGTAAGAAGTCACTCGCTTATACTCAATTATTACTACATGATAATTAATTGCGATCATATCTCTCTATATTATTGATTCGATTATTATCACAGTATCATCTGCATTATTTGTTATATTATTAAATCAATAATTGATGTCTGGAGGTTATATTGATTAATCGGGTATTCGGGGAACTTTTTGTGTAGTAGTTACTATGCACAAGTTAGTATTCACAGGTTACTATTCATTGAAATTACTATTCACTCTAGTATTGTTCACTCGAGTATTTGGGAAACTTTTTGTGTCAGAGTTACTATTCACAAGTTACTTTTCACGGGTTTCTATTCCCCAAAATTACTATTCACTCTAGTATTGTTCACTCGAGTATTTGGGACACTTTTTGTGTCGGAGTTACTATTCATAAGTTACTATTTATGAGTTACTATTCATGAGTTACTATTCACGAGTTACTATTCATGAGTTACTATTCACGAGTTATTATTCATGAGTTACTATTCACGAGTTACTATTCACCCAGTTACTATTCATTCTATTATTGTGCATTCGGGTATTTGGGTACAATATTATTCCATTAGGAGATGTGCTAATTTTTCAAACCGTTGGTTGAATGAATCAATATGGACCGCTGGTGGAAAGTTATAATAGTGAATCAATATGGGTCATTGGTTTAAAGTTTTAATAGTAAATCAGTATGGACCGTCGTTTTAAGTTTTAATAGTAAATCGATCTGGATCGTTCGTTTAAAAGTAAATCAATCTGGACCATTCATGAATTAGTTACTATTCAATCCATTCTTCTATAAATAGAAGCTCATTCCTTCATTATTTCTTACGAATTCACTGAAACTCTAGAGAGAGAAATTATAGAGAGAATTTATAGAGAAAATCTATAGAGAGAAAGAATAAGAGTATTCTGCTACTTCACTACTTCACTACTCCAGTATCCAACTTCTTCTAAGGTAAAGGATATTATTTTTTGTACCCATAAGGGGTGTTATTCTTTCTTATTCATGAAGAGAACTTCTGTTATTCCATTCTTAATTATTCTGTTAGAATAACCTATAAAAGTGGCATACCTTATACAAAACCTGTATACGCGGCATACCCTATACTTGGTAAAATCCTTATGTTATTCCATTCTTATTTATTCTGTTGGAATAACCTGTATACGCGGCATACCCTATACTTGGTGAAATCCTTATATTATTCCATTCTTATTTATTCTGTTGGGATAACCTGTATACGCGGCATACCCTATACTTGGTGAAATCCTTATTCCATTCTTTATTATTCTGTTGGAATAACCTGTATGTGCGGTTTACCCTATACTTGGTGGAATGACCTGTATATGCGGTTTATCCAATACTTGATGATCTTCTTCTGTTATTCCATTCTTTATTATTATGTTGGAATAACCTGTTTATGCGAAGTACCGCATGCTTGGTGAAATTTTTTTATTATTCCGTTCTTTATTATCCTGTCAGAATATCCAATCGGTGTGAATTTCACCTGACCTGGTTCCATTATTTATTATTCCGCATTTAATATTCTGTCGGAATATCCTGTTGGTGTGAATTTCACCTGACCTGGTTCCATTATTTATTATTTCGTATTTATTATTCATTTGGAATAACTTTTGCCTATCTGAGCACCGCATGCATGGTGATTTCGTTGTTATTCCATTCTTTATTATACTCGGTTGGTTAAAGTTTTGACTTCTATACTCCATGAAATTAGTGGAATATCCTTGATATTTGCGCTTCATCCATATCATTTTTCATGGAAATATTCTTCTGAGCATTCTTAAATTTTACTTTACAAAGAAGTATCATGTTGACAATTTGGACGTTATTGGTTCCTGGACAAATTAATTCGTGAACTTGTTTTATTGAATTCTTATATCATTGTCATCATCCTCATGTTTATATTTTTTGAAAGTCATCTGTGGCTTGTAGTGCATAGATGGACTTGGTATGATTATGACCAGGGATTATTCGGTATAATCATGGCTAGTAATGTTACAAATGATGTGATAAAAGTCCACATTGAGTGCATAGTGAATTGATGGATGGATTGTTGGCATGATCATGACCATTGATGAATACACGAATATCCTTGGCCCAGTGCATGGATAATTTATGGTCGTGATACTAAAATGAATCCTTGGTCGTAGTGGTAGGGGATGATGTGGATTATTTATTAAGCAGAGTCCCAGCGATAAAAGTGATGAAAAACTTTTTAAATCATAAAAGATAGTAGATTTTATTCTCTACTTGACTCTTTTAATGGATTGCTTATTCCGGTGCAGTTAACTTGTTGTCTATTGTATTTTATTAGTTTAAAATTGTTGAAGGCTAATGATAATTTATCATGCATTATCTTAGTCATAATATTTCTTACTGGGCTAGTTGAGCTCACCCTTTTCTTTCACTATTCTCTTCAGGAAATGAGAACGTAGCAGGGACTAGTCGGGGGACGGAGTGATGGTCCAGATGATAGTATTAGTAGTCCTTGTAAGACCCCGAAATTTTTTTAAATAAAAAGGAATTTCCTTTATTTATTATTTTGAAATAGTAAGGGTTGATTTGATTAATGTGGATAGTTAAGGGTTAAATACATGAAATATTTCAAAATAAACAAGTGGTTATAAAATATTCATTTTGTCGGGGAATATTCGTTTGGTCGTGGAATATTAAATCTTTGTATTCGAATATTAAATGCGGACGGTAGCGACCATGTGTGGGCCCCATAACGTGAGCGATTGGATGAGGAAAACGACAAAGTTTGGGTGGTTATAAATAACTTGGCGTGGTTATTCTGCAGTTAAGGCATTGGAATACCCGGTGGTTAAAATACGATGTCTGCGTGGTTGCACGAAATACTTTGCAGTATTGCAGATTTGTTGAATTATTGACTCAGACGTAAGATGGCACTTACTCAATAATTTTCACGATGAATTCTTGTTCAATATTTTATTTTATTGATTCAATAATTCTTTGCGTTGGTATTTTATATTATTCTTTGTTTCATAATTGTCAACTACACAATATTTCCCATTATCGGATCAATAATTCATATTATTTGAATAATATTATTAAATAACATTATTGGCAATGTCTAGAAAGTTACATCTAAGGAGAGGTTTGGTCACCTAATTGCTTGGCGCTAAGAGAGAGATCCTTATTGGAAAGCCCCTCTTTCTGAGGAGCGACTGGTTGTCATAAAATGTGATTACGTAATATTATTTGTGAATAATTAATTATTGATTCATATGATAAGGAAATATTTATTTTATATGAATATAAATGATGGATTTATTTATGTGGTTATTAATGAAGGAATTAATGTTGAGGTGTTTTATCAGTATTTTATCGGATTGGAGGTGTTAAAAATCAAATCAGGGGTTTTGAGATATATTGTGGGGGTTATAATTTTTAATCCGACCGTTGGATTGTGGTAATTTTTGGGTATGTTATACATACATAAGTTGAGTATATGTCCACAAATTTTGAACCGTTAAAAATGCATGAATGATTTGTTGTGAATTTTAAGAGGTGTCGGATTCGGAAATTAGGTTTATAATTGATTTTGGTGGAAAATTCTAGAATTGAGTGGGCCCCACTTGTGGTTGGTGAAGAAATGTGCTGAATTTTATTTCAAATGTGGTGGGTGGCAATAGTAGCAGGTAAAGCCATCAGGTAGCAGTCAAAGTCCGCCTTGGTGAGCTAACATTTTCCTATAAATAGAGGCTAAGTTAGAATTGAAAATCACACCGAAACAAAGTTTTCTCTCTTTCTCTATATTATTGAGCGTATTTTGTGAGTATTTAGATACTTTGAGAGTTCTTTATTAGATAAAGTTTCATTCAAACATCACTTCCCACCTTTCCTTCCAAGCTTGATTCTTTGAGGTAAGGGATATTATTTTTTTCGTAATGATATTATTTCTTCAATATCATTATCTTTGAAATGTTAATCTGAAGTTTTATCAAATTTGGAACTTTTTCATGTCGGGTTACTATTCATGAGTTACTATTCACGAGTTACTATTCATGAGTTACTTATTCACGAAGTTCTTATTCACGAGTACTATTTAATGAAGTGTGAAAATGTTTTTTTGTGGAATTTCTATCTTTTGGTGTGTCGGGTTACTTATTCACGTATCGGCACTATTCACGTATCTGACTATTCACGATATCTGACACTATTCATCGAAAAAATAAAATTTCTTCTTTTAGTCCAAAATATCTATTTTGGATACTAGCTTTGATTGTATCCATGTTTTGATCATTCTTGAATTTTACACCACTATGATTATTTTTGAGGTATTTTGGACGTGGATAAAACCAAGTATGAATCCTTAATCCTTAATCCTTGTCATTTTGTTTCACTTGGATTCGTTCTTTAAAAATATTTTCATCATCCTCGGTCTTAAATGATGATATTATTGAATATCTTTGGCTCATAGTCAAAGATGAATGATTTCTGAAGAATATCTTTGGCACATGTGCAAAAGATGAGCGGTGTTTTAAATGAACATGACCGATGATGAATATCTTTGGCCTTTAGTGCAAAGATGAGCAGTGTTGAGATGAACATGACCGATTGATGAATATCTTTGGCCTTTAGTGCAAAGATGAGCAGTGTTGAGATGAACATGACCGATTGATGAATATCTTTGGCTCAGTAGTGCAAAGATGAATATTTGATTTGAGATGAATATTGATTGATGTTACGGGGATAAAATATTGATGATGGATCATTAAATTCATAGATTATAGTAGATTTCATTCTCTACGTAACTCTTCTACATGAATTATTATTTCATTGCGAATATTGATCCGAAACTTGTTGTCTATTGTATTCTATCAGATTTTTCCTGTTGGAGACTAACGATAATTTGTTGTATATTATCTTAGTCATAGTATTCTTCTTTGGGCTAGTTGAGCTCACCCTTTTTCTTGTTATTCCATTTTTCTTCTCGGGGAGGCGAGAATGTAGCGAAGTCTTAGTCGGGGTATGGAATGAAGGTTACAGAGAGTTGTTTAGTAGTCCTCACCATTTTGTAAAATAATGTATCAATAAATGTGATGGGGATTTATTTGAGTATAGATATTGTCTAAAAGATAATATTTGTATTTAAACTCACAGTTTCTTGTTGTAATAATAAAGTTGTAGTTGTTTACGCATACCATGTATTTGGCGACTCGGAATGGGTGTGGTGTATACCTATTTTGGGGGCGTCACACGGTTGATATCGAGCTTAGGGATATGATCTCTGGCGGAGATCGGGAATAAAACTAGGAAGGAGAGAGGCAGTAAATCCTTATTTAGTGTGTCCTACCTATGCTTATTTGTTGGTTGGTCATATTATAGGGGTATTATGTGATTTGTTAATTTATTTAATTAACCCTTGTTTTATGATAGTTTTTTAGAATGGTCTGCTGAGAGCGTTAACAATGGAGTGAATGAGATCGTGGAACACCTCTAATCGCCAACCGAGGATAATGTGATGTCGGTGAAGAAGGAATTAGAGATATCCATGTGGTGAGTGAAGAATTGATAGTTGCACCGAGATAATCGCAGAGGTAACAAATGAGAGTGAGGAAGAAGAGGAAGAAGAGGTACACAAGAGAGTTTATTAGAGGTATTTTATGATCGAAATATAGAATTGCAAAATCGTATTCATGAGTTAGAAGAAGCGGGCTAAAGAATTGCGAGTGATGTGGAGCAAAAAGGATGCAACGATTCAAGCTTGTGTTACCCGATCGTGATGCTTGAGCGAAGCACTCTTTGGCGAGTATAAGATGATAAAGTCGAATCTGAAATTTGAAAGAAGAAATAAGCGAGCAGTGAGAAATGAGTGATGCATGGGTAAAAGTCGCATCGACGCGTTGATATTATGGAAAGAGATGTCCAATCTAAAAGAGAAGATTTAACGATGACGGGAAGGCGTCGGCGTGAAGAACATCAACCATCAACAAATTCTAGGGGAAGAGAACGATCGCCGGTTAGATGCTACTGATGTGTGGAGAGGAGAGGGACATATAAAATCAAACTGTTCAAAGCCTTCCAAGGTATGCTATAATTGTGGAAAAGAAGGACATATCGCTCGAGATTATGCGATATCGAAACCCAGATCCAGCGTGAATGGTGACTCAAAAGGATGTCCCGAGAAAGTCAAAGTCAACGGTTCTTGGAAGAAGCGTTTGTCGTGGCCAGTCGAAAAATGCGAGAACCCGAACGAAGTTAGCACGGGTTAGTTAATTATAAATTCTTGCGAAGTTTATACCTTACTAGATACCGGTTTTACCCATTCTTTTATCTCTCTTGCTTGCGCTCAACGTTTGAACTTGACTACGGAGAAATTAGACTTTGACCTATTTATGGAGAATCCGTTAGGAGAAACTTTCATTACATCTGTTGTTTAGAAATCTTGTTTGATTCAGGTTGGCACTATCACATTACCTGTTAACCTTATTTCTATAGAGATATTTGCTTTTGATGTGATTTTAAGGTTAACTACTCATCATGCCAAATTGATTGCTTTTGTAAGGTTGTTAGTTTTCATATTCCTAAGCAACTTTGTTATTCAATTCAAGCAATCAAACCATTGTAATCAAACATTTTCATATCAAGCCATGAAGTCATTCTTTTATTACTGATGTCAAGTTTTCTTAGTCCATGTTATGGATTTGAATAAAGACACGTCGATTTGAATAATATTCTGTTTGTTATTGATTTTTCTGATGTATTTCTGAAGAATTTCTTGGCTTACTCCCAAAGCTCGATATTAAATTTTGTATCGACTTTGAACCCTAGACAAAACTCATTTCTAAAATCTCATATAGAATGGCTCTATTGAACTTGAGAGTTAAAATTCAACTATAAATTTGGTACTGAGCCTTTATCTTGTGACTTCCTTTGTGGAATTCACCGAAGCGAACTCTCTGTGGGGGACGTCATATTAGATGCGATAGTAAAGCGATAGGTGTCATTGTGACGTCTTATCCAAGATTGGGATATGAGTCACGGTTGAGAGCAACCTAAGTCGATGTCGAAATACGTAGCTTTACAGGCTTAGTTGGTTATTATCGGAGATTCGTGGAAGGATTTTCTTGAATCGCTACTCAGTTAACTTAAATGACTCGAAAAGATACAAAATTAAGTATGGAGCGAGGAATGCGAAAGATTTTCCAAGAGCTCAAGAGGCGACTCATTTCGTTATATTCCAACCATACCATCTTGGAAAAGCGAACGTGGTAGGACGGCGTTGAGTAGAAGATCATATCTTGAGGAACGAGTGCGATGATGTCAAGTATCGCGATAGAGCCAACTTTAATAGAAAAAGTTAAGGTTGCTCGAGCCCCACCGCCGGAAATGATGCGTATGAAGAAGAAAGTACAAGAAGGAGCTATTCGAGCGAGAATTGATGAAGAAGGAATACTTGAGTCCACTCTAGACTTTGTGTTCCTAACGACTACGATTTGAAGTACAAGATTATGATGGAGGCACAACAATCGCCATTTACAATCCATCCCGGAAGTACTAAAATATATCGTGATCTTCGACATACATTTGGTGGAACAATATGAAGAGAGAGATTGCAAAGTTTATCTCGATGTGTTTAACTTGCCAGGCGTGTAAAGGCGGAGCATCTTGTACCTAAGGGTCCGTTGCAACCACTTGAGATTCCTAATAGAAGTAGGAACACATTACTATGGATTTCGTTATGGGTCTTCCTACGGTTTCTCAAGGCATCAATGCTATTTGGGTTATTGTTGATAGATTAACCAAGTCCTGCTCATTTCTTGCCGATCACGGAGACTTATTCCTTGAAAGTTTTGCTAGTATATCGTGAATGAGATTGTGAAGTTGCATGGCATGCCCATCCATAGTTTCGGATCGTGACCCAAGATTCACTTCATGATTTTGGGTTAGAAAGCTATGAGCGCAATTTACGATTCGATTTGGCATACCATCCTCAAACCGGATGGGCAATCGAGAGGACTACTCAAACTCTTGAAGATATATTAAAACTCGTGTCCTAGATTTCAAAGGAAGTTGGGATAAGTACTTGCCATTGGTGGAATTCTCATACAACAATAGTTATTAAACAAATATAGGCATGGTTCCATTCAAGCATTATATGGACAAAATGTCGTTCTCCAATATGTTGGGATGAGGTGGGTGAAGCAACATTGTTAGGACTCGAGTTAAATGCATTATGACTAATGATTAAACAACGTATACAAACCAAGCACAAAAAGAGTTATGCGGATCTTCATCGAAAGGATGTGGAATTTAATGTAGGGGATCATGTATTGTTGCGAGTTGCTCCATGGAAGGGAGTTACAAGATTTGGGAAGAGAGGAAAGCTCAAATCCACGATTTATTGGTCCATTTCAAATTCTTGACCGAGTAGGAAATGTAGCCTATAGACTTGCGTTATCTCCAAGTATGTCTCGTGTTCATAATGTGTTTCACATATCTCATGCTTCAGTAAATATGTGAAAGACCCGAACCACGTTATTGAGTTAGAACCGGACGAGATAATAAGAAGACTTAACGTGTGAGGAGGTACTGTCGAGATCTTGGATAGGAAGGAGCATGTCCTACTGTATGAAAGGTCATACCACAAGTTAAAGTTTTGTGGAGGAATCATGCTATAGAGGAAATGACACAGGAATTGGAAACGGAAATGAAAGCGAGGTATCCTCACCATTTGAAACACCGAGTACGTCGTCGTCAATTTCGAGGGACGAAATTTCATAAGGAGGGAGGTTGTAAGACCAAAATTTTTTTAAATAAAAAGGAATTTCCTTTATTTATTATTTTGAAATAGTAAGGGTTGATTTGATTAATGTGGATAGTTAAGGGTTAAATACATAAATATTTCAAAATAAACAAGTGGTTATAAAATATTCATTTTTGTCGGGAATATTCGTTTGGTGCGTGGAATATTCGTCTTTTGTCGGGGAATATTAAATGCGACGACAGTAGCGACCCGTGTGGGCCCCATAACGAAAAGCGATTGGATGAGGAAAACGACAAAGTTTGGGTGGTTATAAATAACGGCGTAGTTATTACTGATTAAGGCTTTGTTGGAATACCCGTTGGTTAAAATACGATGTCTGGCGTGGTTGCACAAGATGTATCACGATATTACGCAGTATTGTTGAATTATTGACTCGTCACGTAAGATGGCACTACTCAATAATTTTCACGATGAGTTCTTTATTCAATATTTTATTTTATTGATTCAATAATTCTTTGCGTTGGTATTTTATATTATTCTTTGTTTCAATAATTATCAACTTTTGCGATATTTCCCATTATCGGATCAATAATTCATATTATTTGAATAATATTATTAGATAACATTATTGGCAATGTCTAGAAAGTTACATCTAAGGAGAGGTTTGGTCACCTAATTGCGCGCAAGATGAGAGAGATCCTTATTGAAAAGCCCCTCTTTCTGGGAACGACTGGTTGTCATAAATGTGATTACATAATATTATTTGTGAATAATTAATTATTGATTCATATGATAAGAAAATATTTATTTTATATGAATATAAATGATGGATTTATTTATGTGGTTATTAATGAAGGAATTAATGTTGAGGTGTTTTATCGGTATTTTATCGGATTGGAGGTGTTAAAATCAAATCGAGGGTTTTGAGATATATTATGGGGTTATAATTTTAATCCCACCGGTTGGATTATGGTAATTTTTGGGTATGTTATACATACATAAGTTGAGTATATGTCCACAAATTTTGAACCGTTAAAAATGCATGAATGATTTGTTGTGAATTTTAAGAGGTGTCGGATTCGGAAATTAGGTTTATAATTGATTTTGGTGGAAAATTCTAGAATTGAGTGGGCCCCACTTGTGGTTGGTGAAGAAATGTGCTGAATTTTATTTCAAATGTGGTGGGTGGCAATAGTAGCGAGTAAAAGCCATCGTGTAAAGGTCGAAGTCTGCTTGGTGGGCTAACATTTTCTATAAATAGAGGGCTAAGTTAGAATTGAAAATCACACCGAAACAAAGTTTTCTCTTTCTCTCTATATTATTGGCGTATTTTGTGAGTATTTAGATACTTTGAGAGTTCTTTGTTCAATTGAAGTTTCATTCGGGATCACTTGAGCCTTTCCTTCCGAAATCTTGATTCTTTGAGGTAAGGGATATTATTTTTTTCGTAATGATATTATTTCTTCAATATCATTATCTTTGAAATGTTGATCTGAAGTTTTATCAAATTTGGAACTTTTTCATGTCGGGGTTACTATTCATGAGTTACTTATTCATGAGTTACTATTCATGAGTTACTATTCACGATTACTTATTCACGAGTACTATTCATGAAGTGTGAAAATGTTTTTTTTGTGGAATTTCTATCTTTTGGTGTCGAAGTTACTATTCACGTATACGGCACTATTCACGTATACGGCACTATTCACGTATACGGCACTATTCATCGAAAAATAAAATTTCTTCTTTTCGTCCAAAATATCTATTCTGGATACTAGCTTTGATTGTATCCATGTTTTGATCATTCTTGAATTTTACACCACTATGATTATTTTTGAGGTATTTTTGGACGTGGATAAAACCAAGTATGAATCCTTAATCCTTAATCCTTGTCATTTTATTTCAATTTGGATTCGTTCTTTAAAAATATTTTTCATCATCCTCGGTCTTAAATGATGATATTATTGAATATCTTTGGCACGTAGTGCAAAAGATGAATGATTTCTGAAGAATATCTTTGGCTTTTGTAGTGCAAAGATGAGCGGTGTTTAAATGAACATGACCGATGATGAATATCTTTGGCCTTTAGTGCAAAAGATGAGCAGTGTTGAGATGAACATGATGGATTGATGAATATCTTTGGCCTTTAGTGCAAAGATGAGCAGTGTTGAGATGAATATGATCGATTGATGAATATCTTTGGCTGTAGTGCAAAGATGAATATTTGATTTGAGATGAATATTGATTGATGTTACAGGATAAAATATTGATGATGGACCGTTAAATTCATAGATTATAGTAGATTTCATTCTCTACGTAACTCTTACATGAATTATTATTTCATTGCGAATATTGATCTGAAAACTTGTTGTCTATTGTATTCTATCGATTTTTCCTGTTGGAGACTAACGATAATTTGTTGTATATTATCTTAGTCATAGTATTCTTCTTTGGGCTAGTTGAGCTCACCCTTTTCTTGTTATTCCATTTTTCTTCTCGGAGGCGAGAATGTAGCGAGTACTTAGTCGAGGGTATGGAATGAAGGTTCTAGAGAGAGTTGTTTAGTAGTCCTCACCATTTTTGTAAAATAATGTATCAATAAATGTGATGGGGATTTATTTGAGTATAGATATTGTCTAAAAGATAATATTTGTATTTAAACTCACAGTTTTACTGTTGTAATAATAAAGTTGTAGTTGTTTCTGTACCATGTATTTGGCGACTCAGAATGGGTGTGGTGTATACCTATTTTGGGGTATACCTATTTTTGCGAGTTCTGGCTTGAGGAAGTATCCTTTCTTGGGCATGTGGTGTCAAAACATGGAGTATCTGTTGATCCGGCGAAGATTGAAGCAATACAAAGTTGGGAGCAACCAAAGTCGGTGGATCAAGTACGTAGCTTTTGGGCTTAGTGGTTATTATCGGAGATTCGTGGAAGGTTTTCTCGAATCGCTACTCCATTAACTTCGGCTAACTTCGAAGGATACAAAATTCGCTTTGGAATGAAGAATGCGAGAAAAGTTTCCAAGAGCTTAAGAGGAGACTTATTTGGCTGTTCTAAACAATACCATCCGGTTCGGATGGATTTGTTATCTCTGATGATGCTTGAGGCAAAGGGTTAGGATGTGTTCTCATGCAACGTGGGAAAGTCATAGCTTATGCCTCGCGACAACTTAAAGAGTATGAGAGGAATTATCCTACTACATGATCTAGAGTTAGCGGCCCGATCGTTTTCAGCTTAAAGATATGGAGGCACTATCTATATGGGAGAAAGTGGAGATATATTCGGATCAAAAAAGCCTTAAATATTTCTTCACTCAAAAAGAACTCAACATGCTGGCGTGACGTTGGCTCGAGCTATTGAAAGACTACGACCACACTATTCAATACCATCCCGGTAAAGCGAACGTGGTAGGCGACGCATTGAGTAGAAGATCATATGCGAACGAAAAGTGCGATGATGTCAAGTATCTGACGTAGAGCCAACTTTAATAGAAAAAGTTAAGGTTGCTCGCCACCAGGCCGGAGTACGATGCGTATGAAGAAGAAAGTACAAGAAGGAGCTATTAGGAAGCGAGAATTGATGAAGAAGGAATACTTGAGTCCACTCTAGACTTTGTGTTCCTAACGACTCGATTTGAAGTACAAGATTATGATGGAGGCACACAATACACCATTTTCAATCCATCTGGAAGTACTAAAATGTATCGTGATCTTCGACATACATTTTGGTGGAATAATATGAAGAGAGAGATTGCAAAGTTTATCTCGATGTGTTTAACTTGCTTAACGTGTAAAGGCGGAGCATCTAGTACCTAAGGGTCCGTTTCAACCACTTGAGATTCCTAAATGGAAGTGGGAACACATTACCATGGATTTCAATTCACGGGTCTTCCTATGGTTTCTCAAGGCATCAATGCTATTTGGGTTATTGTTGATAGATTAACCAAGTCTCGCTCATTTCTTCTTGCCGTCACGGGAGACTTATTCCTTGAACGCGTCTGGCTAGTATGTACGTAAATGAGATCGTGAGGTTGCATGGCATGCACTGTATCCATAGTTTGGATCGTGACCCAAGATTCACTTCAAGATTTTGGGTTAGCTTGCAAAAAGCTATGGGCACGGATTTGCGATTTAGTTGACATACCATCCTCAAAGCAGACGGACAATCGAGAGAGACTATTCAAACTCTTGAAGATATATTAAGACTCGTGTCCTGAGACTTCAAGGGTAGTTGGGATAAGTATTTACCATTGGTGGAATTCTCCTACAACAACAGATTATCGAGTAAAGTATAGGTGTAGCTCCATTCAAGCATTATATGGGCCGAAAATGTCGTTCTCCAATATGTTGGGATGAGGTGGGTGAAGCAACATTGTTGGAACCAGAGTTAATGCGATATGACTCACCGAAAGATCCAAATAATTCGACAACGTATACAAACGGCTCAAGATCGACAAAAGAGTTATGCGGATCTTCATCGAAAGGGCGTGGAATTTAATGTGGGGATCATGTATTTGTTGCGAGTTGCTCCATGGAAGGGAGTTACAAGATTTGGGAAGAGAGGAAAGCTCAATCCACGATTTATTGGTCCATTTCAAATTCTTGACCGAGTAGGAAATGTAGCCTATAGACTTGCGTTACCTCCAGTATGTCTCGTGTTCATAATGTGTTTTTCATATCCGTATTTCAGTAAATATGTGAAAGACCCAAACCACGTTATTGAGTTAGAACCCAGGACGAGATAGCCAGAAGACTTAACGTGATGAGGAGGTACCTATCAAGATCTTGGATAGGAAGGAGCATGTCCCTACGCCAAGAAAGGTCATACCACAAGTTAAAGTTTTGTGGAGGAATCATGCTATAGAGGAAATGACACAGGAATTGGAAACGGAAATGAAAGCGAGGTATCCTCACCTTTTGAAACACCAGTGCGCGTCGTCAATTTCGAGGACGAAATTTCATAAGGAGGGAGGTTGTAAGACCACGAAATTTTTTAAATAAAAGGAATTTCCTTTATTTATTATTTTGAAATAGTAAGGGTGGATTTGATTAATGTGGTTAGTTAGGGGTTAAATACGCAAATATTTCAAAATAAGCAAGTGGTTATAAAATATTCATTTTGTCGGGGAATATTAGTTTGGTCGTGGAATATTAAATCTTTGTCGGGAATATTAAATGCGATGGCGCAAACCGTGTGTAAATGGGCCCATGTGAAAGCGATTGGATGAGGAAAAACGACAAATATAAGTTGTTTAAAAATAACTTGGCGTAATTATTACAGATTATCTTTATTGGAATACCCGGTGGTTAAAACACACTAATACGCGTTGTTGCAGACAATGAAGATACCATTATTGCACCAATTATTTATTCTTACGTGAAGGCACTACTCAATAATTGTTCACGATAATTCTTTGTTCGATTTTTTATTTTATTGATTCAATAATTCTTTGCGTTGGTATTTTATATTATTGATGTTTCAATAATTGTCATTTGCACAGATATTTCCCATTATCGGATCAATAATTCATATTATTTGAATAATATTATTAGATAACATTATTGGCAATGTCTAGAAAGTTACATCTAAGGAGAGGTTTGGTCACCTAATTGCGGCGCCGAAGGAGAGATCCTTATTGGAAAGCCCCTCTTTCTGGGAACGACTGGTTGTCATAAATGTGATTACGTAATATTATTTGTGAATAATTAATTATTGATTCATATGATAAGAAATATTTATTTTATATGAATATAAATGATGGATTTATTTATGTGGTTATTAATGAAGGAATTAATCTTTGAGATGTTTTATTTGTATTTTGTCGGATTGGAGGTATTAAAAGATCAAATTGGTGTTATTACGACTTTATTGTGTGGGTTATAATATTTAATCCGAATAGTTGGATCGTTGTAATTTTTGGATATGTTATACATATATAAGTTGAGTATATGTCCACAAATTTTGAACCGTTAAAATGAGCGTATAATTTATTATGAATTTTAAGAGGTGACCGATTCGTAAATTAGGTTATAAATGATTTTGGTGGAAAATTCTAGAATTGGTGGGCCCCACTTTTGGTTGGTGAGAAATGTGCTCAATTGAATTTTCAAATGTGGTGGGTGGGAATAGTAGCGAGTAAAGCCATCGAGGTTGCGGAGTTAAGCTGCTTGCTTGACGTCTTAACATTTTCCTATAAATAGAGGGCTAAGTTAGAATTGAAAATCACACCGAAACAAAGTTTTCTCTTTCTCCTCTATATTATTGGCGTATTTTGTGAGTATTTAGATACTTTGAGAGTTCTTTGTTCAAATCTGAGTTTCATTCAACATCACTTGAGCCTTTCCTTAGAAATCTTGATTCTTTGAGGTAAGGGATATTATTTTTTCGTAATGATATTATTTCTTCAATATCATTATCTTTGAAATATTGATCCGAAGTTTTATCAAATTTGGAACTTTTTCATGTCGGGTTTACTATTCATGAGTTACTATTCACGAGTTACTATTCATGAGTTACTATTCACGATTCTTATTCACGAGTACTATTAAGCAATGAAGCGTGAAGATGTTTTTGTGGAATTTCTATCTTTTGGTGTCGGGGTTACTATTCACGTATACGACCTTATTCACGATATCTGACACTATTCACGATATCGACACTATTCATAGAAAAATAAAATTTCTTCTTTTCGTCCAAAATATCTATTACGGATACTAGCTTTGATTGTATCCATGTTTTGATCATTCTTGAATTTTACACCACTATGATTATTTTTGAGGTATTGTTGGACATGGATAAAACAAAGTACTGAATCCTTAATCCTTAATCCTTGTCATTTTGTTTCAATCGGATTCGTTCTTTAAAAATATTTTCATCATCCTCGGTCTTAAATGATGATATTATTGAATATCTTTGGCTTTGTAGTGCAAAGATGAATGATTTCTGAAGAATATCTTTGGCTGTAGTGCAAAGATGAAGCGAGTGTTTAAATGAACATGACCGATGATGAATATCTTTGGCCTTTAGTGCAAAGATGAGCAGTGTTGAGATGAACATGATGGATTGATGAATATCTTTGGCTGTAGTAGTGCAAAGATGAATATTTGATTTGAGATGAATATTGATTGATGTTACTGAGGGATAAAATATTGATGATGGTTTTTAAATTCATAGATTATAGTAGATTTCATTCTCTACGTAACTCTTCTACATGAATTATTATTTCATTGCGAATATTGATCTGAAACTTGTTGTACATTGTATTCTATCGATTTTTCCTGTTGGAGACTAACGATAATTTGTTGTATATTATCTTAGTCATAGTATTCTTTCTTGGGCTAGTTGAGCTCACCCTTTTCTTTGTTATTCCATTTTTCTTCTCGGGAGGCGAGAATGTAGCGAGTACTAGTCGGGGTATGGAATGAAGGTTCTAGAGAGAGTTGTTTAGTAGTCCTCACCATTTTTGTAAAATAATGTATCAATAAATGTGATGGGGGATTTATTTGAGTATAGATATTGTCTAAAAGATAATATTTGTATTTAAACTCACAGTTTCTTGTTGTAATAATAAAGTTGTAGTTGTTTCTGTACCATGTATTTGGCGACTCAGAATGGGTGTGGTGTATACCTATTTTGGGGGCGTCACAGTCCTCACTATTCTGTTAAATAGTATGACAATAAATGTAATGAGGACTGAATTTGAGTTTGTATACTGTCTATGAGGACTCCATTGAGAATGGATATCATCTAGAAGGCAATATTCTTGTTTAAACTCTCAGTTTATATTTTGTCGTATTTCACACGACAGTTGTATAATTATGTTGTATTTGATTTATGTACCATGTATTTGGTGACTCAAGATGGGTGATGTATACCTATTTTGGGGGCGTCATGGGTTAGTATCAAAGCTTAGGATATGATCCTCAGCTAAGATGTGAGACAAGAAGTAGGAGAGGAAAGACGGGGAATTCCTTCGCTAGTATGAACTACCTAAGTTTATTTGTTATTTAATTGGTTAATCAGAGTATAGGTGTAAGACCCTGAAATTATTTTAAATAAAAAGGAATTTCCTTTATTTATTATTTTGAAATAGTAAGGGTGGATTTGATTAATGTGGTTAGTTAGGGGTTAAATACATGAAATATTTCAAAATAAGCAAGTGGTTATAAAATATTCATTTTTGTTAGGGAATATTCGTTTGGTCGTGGAATATTAAATGCTTGTCAGGGGAATATTAAATGCGATGGCGCAGCGACCATGTGTGGAGCCCCATAACTTGAAAAGCGATTGGATGAGGAAAAGCGACAAATATAAGTTGTTTAAAAATAACGGCGTAATTATTACAGAATTATCTTATTGGAATACCCGTGGTTAAAACACACTAATACGGCGTTGTTGCCACGAAGAGAGCACCAGATTGCACCAATTATTGATTCTTACGTGAAGAAGCACTACTCAATAATTGTTACGATAATTCTTGTTCGATATTTTATTTTATTGATTCAATAATTGCTTGCGTTGGTATTTTATATTATTGATGTTTCAATAATTGTCATTTACGCATGATTTTCCCATTATCGGATCAATAATTCATATTATTTGAATAATATTATTAGATAACATTATTGGCAATGTCTAGAAAGTTACATCTAAGGAGAGGTTTGGTCACCTAATTGCGGCGCCCGATGAAGGAGAGATCCTTATTGGAAAGCCCCTCTTTCTGAGGAGCGACTGGTTGTCATAAATGTGATTACGTAATATTATTTGTGAATAATTAATTATTGATTCATATGATAAGGAAATATTTATTTTATATGAATATAAATGATGGATTTATTTATGTGGTTATTAATGAAGGAATTAATCTTTGAGATGTTTTATTTGTATTTTGTCGGATTGGAGGTATTAAAAGATCAAATCGGTGTTATTACTGACTTTATTGTGTGGGTTATAATATTTAATCCGAAATAGTTGGATCGTTGTAATTTTTGGATATGTTATACATATATAAGTTGAGTATATGTCCACAAATTTTGAGCCGTTAAAATGAGCGTATAATTTATTATGAATTTTAAGAGGTGGTGATTCGAAATTAGGTTATAAATGATTTTGGTGGAAAATTCTAGAATTGGTGGGCCCCACTTTTGGTTGGTGAGAAATGTGCTCAATTGAATTTTCAAATGTGGTGGGTGGGAATAGTAGCGGTAAAGCCATCGGTTGCGAGTTAAATGCTGCTTCGACGTCTTAACATTTTCCTATAAATAGAGGCTAAGTTAGAATTGAAAATCACACCGAAAACAAAGTTTTCTCTCTTTCTCCTCTATATTATTGAGCGTATTTTGTGAGTATTTAGATACTTTGAGAGTTCTTTATTCGGTTAGAAGTTTCATTCAAACATCACTTGAGCCTTTCCTTCCGGAAATCTTGATTCTTTGAGGTAAGGGATATTATTTTTTTAAGTAATGATATTATTTCTTGATATCATTATCTTTGAAATGTTGATCTGAAGTTTTTATCAAATTTGGAACTTTTTCATGTATGGGGTTACTATTCATGAGTTACTATTCACGAGTTACTATTCATGAGTTCTTATTCACGAGTTCTTATTCACGAGTACTATTAAGCTGAAGCGTGAAGATGTTTTTGTGGAATTTCTATCTTTTGGTGTCGGGGTTACTATTCACGATATCGACCTTATTCACGATATCTGACACTATTCACGTATACGACACTATTCATAGAAAAATAAAATTTCTTCTTTTAAGTCCAAAATATCTATTACGGATACTAGCTTTGATTGTATCCATGTTTTGATCATTCTTGAATTTTACACCACTATGATTATTTTTGAAGTATTTTTTGGGCGTGGATAAAATCAAGTATGAATCCTTAATCCTTAATCCTTGTCATTTTGTTTCACCGGATTCGTTCTTTAAAAATATTTTCATCATCCTCGGTCTTAAATGATGATATTATTGAATATCTTTGGCACATAGTGCAAAGATGAATGATTTCAAGAATATCTTTGGCACAGTAGTGCAAAGATGAGCGGTGTTTAAATGAACATGATCGGATCGATGAATATCTTTGGCCTTTAGTGCAAAGATGAGCAGTGTTGAGATGAACATGACCGATTGATGAATATCTTTGGCCTTTAGTGCAAAGATGAGCAGTGTTGAGATGAACATGACCGATTGATGAATATCTTTGGCTCATGGTGCAAAGATGAATATTTGATTTGAGATGAATATTGATTGATGTTACAGGATAAAATATTGATGATGACCGTTAAATTCATAGATTATAGTAGATTTCATTCTCTACGTAACTCTTACATGAATTATTATTTCACTGCGAATATTGATCTGAAACTTGTTGTACATTGTATTCTATCGATTTTCCTGTTGGAGACTAACGATAATTTGTTGTATATTATCTTAGTCATAGTATTCTTCTTTGGGCTAGTTGAGCTCACCCTTTTTCTTGTTATTCCATTTTTCTTCTCGGGGAGGCGAGAATGTAGCGAAGTACTAGTCGGGGTATGGAATGAAGGTTCTAGAGAGAGTTGTTTAGTAGTCCTCACCATTTTGTAAAATAATGTATCAATAAATGTGATGGGGATTTATTTGAGTATAGATATTGTCTAGAAGATAATATTTGTATTTAAACTCACGCTTTCTTGTTGTAATAATAAAGTTGTAGTTGTTTACGTACCATGTATTTGGCGACTTCGAGAATGGGTGTAGTGTATACCTATTTTGGGGGCGTCACGGTTAATATCGAGCTTAGGGATATGATCTCCATGAGAGATCGGAAATAGAACTAGGAGGGAGGCAGAGTAAATCCTTCGCTAGTGTGTCCTACCTAAGCTTATTTGTAAGTTGGTCAAGATATAGGGATATTATGTGATATATTGATTTCCTTAATTAACCCTTGTTTTATGACAATGTTTTGAGAATGTCGTGAGAATATTAATGATTAGAGTAAATGAGGCCGTGGAGATGCATCTTTACCAACGAGGAGAAACGTGCAACAGTGGCAATGTTCCTCCTGTGAACAACACCACCGAGCGAGATGATTAACGAGGGATGTTTAGAAGCTTTTTGCGGTTCATGCAAAATCGAGGCGAGGAGACTAGTGTTCAAAATACAGGAGGAAATGATAGCAATTCACGGGTTGTCACACCCAAGCGATTCAAAGAGTTGGGACCACGAGAATTTAAGGGAAAGCGGATCCGATCATGGGCGGAAACATGGGTCAAACAAATTACCAAGATATTCGATGTCTTGGGATGCACGAGGAACAGAAGGTTCCATTCGCCACCTTTATGTTAAAATGGCGAGGCGGATCTTCGGTGGGAGTCTGCAGTGAGCGTACCCATCCACCGCTTTCGGCGTATGTCTTGGGAGACGTTTGAGAGACTATTTAATGACAAATACTTTCACGAAAGTGTTCGTCATATGAAGGAAGTGGAGTTCATCGATTAGAGCAAAACAACATGACGGTGTCTCGATGCGAGGCAAAGTTTGCGAGTTATCGAGTTTTCACCTCATTTGGTGGAGAATGAGGAACGATGATGGCGCGGATGTTTCTTAGAGGTTTGAAACCCGCAGACACGTCGATCTCATTTCTCATAAACTTTCTCTTTATTCGGATGTTGTAAATGCAGGGGCTCAACTATTAGAAGCGAGATAACGAGTACGGTCAACCGAGGGACCATAACCGAGGATCGTACCGTAGATAGCGATCAATGAATAATGATAACTGCGGAGAAAAGCAGATGATTGACGAAATGGTAACCACTCTGGTGGTAATCATGGTCATGAAAATAGAAGAAGCGAGTCGGGAGGAGATTTTAAAAGAGGAGATTTAATAACGACTATGTGAAGACGGCGGTCTTAAGTGAAAGAATCGGTTCTAAGGGAGGAGAACGACCACCGGTCATATCTTACAAATCACGAGAAAAGAGGACATATCGATCAAACCGCCTGACAGCAGATTCAAGGTATGCTATAGTTGTGGAAAGGAAGGACATATCGCTTTCGAGATTATGCGGTGATGTGAAACCTAGTTCAATGGGACGGTGACTCAAAAGACTATCCCGAAAAGTCAAAGTCAACGATTCCGGGAAGAAGCGTTTGTTGTGGTTGGTCATAATGCGAGGAACCCAAACGAGGTGATCACGGGAGTTAAAGGTCCAACTACGAGAGTTGTTGGACATTGGTTTCATTAGATCTAGTACATCTCCTTGGGGTGCTCTGTTTTATTTGTAAAGAAGAAAGACGGGAGTATGCGACTTTGTATTGACTATCGGGAATTGAACCATGTCACCATCAAGAATAGGTATCCTCTACCTCGTATTGATGACTTGTTTGACCCGATTCAAGGGCACAATTCTTTTCAAAATCGATCTTAGCTCGATATATCATCACAAGATTAGAATCGAGGATATTCCAAAGACCGCCTTCGTAACTCTGGTATGGGCATTATGAATTCTTAGTCATGTCTTTCGGACTAACTAATGCTCCTCACTGACTTTCATGGATATGATGAACCAGAGTATTCAAGGAATATTTGGATCGGTTTTTGTTGTTGTCTTTATTGATGACATCCTTATATATTCCAAAAGTCGTGAAGATCATGAGCACCATTTGAAGTTTGGTACTCGAAAGGCTTCGTGAAAACCAACTATATGCCAAATTGAAGAAATGCGAGTTACGGCTTGAGGAAGTAGCCTTTCTTGGGCATGTGGTGTCAAAACATGGAGTATCTGTTGATCCGTGAAGATTGAAGCAATACAAAGTTAGGAGCAACCAAAGTCGGTGGTCAAGTGACGTAGCTTTTGGGCTTAATTGGTTATTATCGGAGATTAGTGGAAGGGTTTTCTCGAATCGCTACTCCATTAACTTCGGCTAACTCGGAAGGATACAAAATTCGTTTGGAATGAAGAATGCGAGAAAAGTTTCCAAGAGCTTAAGAGGAGACTTATTTAAGACTGTTCTAACAATACCATCTGGTTCGGATGGATTTGTTATCTCTGATGATGCTTGAGCAAAGGGTTAGGATGTGTTCTCATGCAACGTGGGAAAGTCATAGCTTATGCCTCGCGACAACTTAAAAGAGTATGAGAGGAATTATCCTACTCATGATCTAGAGTTAGCGGCGATCGTTTTGCTGCTTAAAGATATGGAGGCACTATCTATATGGGAGAAAGTGGAGATATATTCGGATCAAAAAAGCCTTAAATATTTCTTCACTCAAAAGAACTCAACATGCGGCGGACGACGTTGGCTCGAGCTATTGAAAGACTACGACCACACTATTCAATACCATCCCGGTAAAGCGAACGTGGTAGTGGCGCGTTGAGTAGAAGATCATATCTTGAGGAGCGAGTGCGATGATGTCAAGTATATCGCGTAGAGCCAACTTTAATAGAAAAAGTTAAGGTTGCTCAAAGCCACCAGGCGGAGGTGATCGTATGAAGAAGAAAGTACAAGAAGGAGCTATTCCAGGGCGAGAATTGATGAAGAAGGAATACTTGAGTCCACTCTAGACTTTGTGTTCCTAACGACTCGATTTGAAGTACAAGATTATGATGGAGGCACACAATACACCATTTGCAATCCATCCTGAAGTACTAAAATGTATCGTGATCTTGACATACATTTTGGTGGAATAATATGAAGAGAGAGATTGCAAAGTTTATCTCGATGTGTTTAACTTACTAACGTGTAAAGGCGGAGCATCTAGTACCTAAGGGTCCGTTGCAACCACTTAAGATTCCTAATGGAAGTGGGAACACATTACCATGGATTTCAATTACGGGTCTTCCTATGGTTTCTCAAGGCATCAATGCTATTTGGGTTATTGTTGATAGATTAACCAAGTCTCGCTCATTTCTTGCCGATCTGGAGACTTATTCCTTGAGCGTCTGGCTAGTATATGCGTAAATGAGATCGTGAGGTTGCATGGCATGCTGTATCCATAGTTTGGATCGTGACCCAAGATTCACTTCAAGATTTTGGGTTAGCTTGCAAAAAGCTATGGGCACGGATTTGCGATTTAGTTGAAGATACCATCCCCAAGCAGATGACGGACAATCGAGAGAGGACTATTCAAACTCTTGAAGATATATTAAGACTCTGTGTCCTGAACTTCAAGGGTAGTTGGGATAAGTATTTACCATTGGTGGAATTCTCCTACAACAACAGTTATCGGTAAGTATAGGTGTAGCTCCATTCGAAGCATTATATGGGCCGAAAATGTCGTTCTCGAATATGTTGGGATGAGGTGGGTGAAGCAACATTGTTGGAACCGAGTTAATGCGTGATGACTCACCGAAAAGATCCAAATAATTCGACAACGTGTATACAAACGGCTCAAGATCGACAAAAGAGTTATGCGGATCTTCATCGAAAGGACGTGGAATTTAATGTAGGGGATCATGTATTGTTGCGAGTTGCTCCATGGAAGGGAGTTACAAGATTTGGGAAGAGAGAAAAGCTCAATCCACGATTTATTGGTCCATTTCAAATTCTTGACCGAGTAGGTAGGAAATGTAGCCTATAGACTTGCGTTACCTCAGAGTATGTCTCGTGTTTCATAATGTGTTTCACATATCCGTATTCAGTAAATATGTGAAAGACCCGAACCACGTTATTGAGTTAGAACCGGACGAGATAGCCAAAGACTTAACGTATGAGGAGGTACTATCAAGATCTTGGATAGGAAGGAGCATGTCCCACGCCAAGAAAGGTCATACCACAAGTTAAAGTTTTGTGGAGGAATCATGCTATAGAGGAAATGACCAGGGAATTGGAAACGGAAATGAAAGCGAGGTATCCTCACCTTTTGAAACACTGTGTACGTGTCGTCGATTTCGAGGACGAAATTTCATAAGGAGGGAGGTTGTAAGACCACGAAATTTTTTAAATAAAAAGGAATTTCCTTTATTTATTATTTTGAAATAGTAAGGGTGGATTTGATTAATGTGGTTAGTTAGGGGTTAAATACGCAAATATTTCAAAATAAGCAAGTGGTTATAAAATATTCATTTTGTATTGGGAATATTCGTTTGGTCGTGGAATATTAAATGCTTTGTCGGGAATATTAAATGCGATGGTGCGACCATGTGTGGGCCCCATAACGAAAGCGATTGGATGAGGAAAACGACAAATATAAGTTGTTTAAAAATAACGGCGTAATTATTACCAAGTAATACTATTGGAATACCCGGTGGTTAAAACACACTAATACGCTGCGTTGTTGCGATAAGCACACAGTATTGCACCAATTATTGATTCTTACGTGAAAGGCACTACTCAATAATTATTACGATAATTCTTATTCAATATTTTATTTTATTGATTCAATAATTGTTGCGTTGGTATTTTATATTATTCTTTGTTTCAATAATTGTCACTTTGCACGTGATTTCCCATTATCGGATCAATAATTCATATTATTTGAATAATATTATTAGATAACATTATTGGCAATGTCTAGAAAGTTACATCTAGGAGAGGTTTGGTCACCTAATTGCGCACCATGAGGAGAGATCCTTATTGAAAGCCCCTCTTTCTGAGGAACGACTGGTTGTCATAAATGTGATTACGTAATATTATTTGTGAATAATTAATTATTGATTCATATGATAAGGAAATATTTATTTTATATGAATATAAATGATGGATTTATTTATATGGTTATTAATGAAGGAATTAATCTTTGAGATGTTTTATTTGTATTTTGTCCGGATTGGAGGTATTAAAAGATCAAATCGGTGTTATTACTGACTTTATTGTGTGGGTTATAATATTTAATCCGATAGTTGGATCGTTGTAATTTTGGATATGTTATACATATATAAGTTGAGTATATGTCCACAAATTTTGAACCGTTAAAAATGAGCGTATAATTTATTATGAATTTTAAGAGGTGACCGATTCGAAATTAGGTTATAAATGATTTTGGTGGAAAATTCTAGAATTGGTGGGCCCCACTTTTGGTTGGTGAGAAATGTGCTCAATTGAATTTTCAAATGTGGTGGGTGGGAATAGTAGCGAGTAAAGCCATCGTGTTGCGGAGTTAAGTGCGCTTGACGTCTTAACATTTTCCTATAAATAGAGGCTAAGTTAAATTGAAAATCACACCGAAACAAAGTTTTCTCTCTTTTTCCCTCTATATTATTGGCGTATTTTGTGAGTATTTAGATACTTTGAGAGTTCTTTGTTCGGAGAAGTTTCATTCAACATCACTTGAGCCTTTCCTTCCGGAAATCTTGATTCTTTGAGGTAAGGGATATTATTTTTTCGTAATGATATTATTTCTTCAATATCATTATCTTTGAAATGTTGATCCGAAGTTTTATCAAATTTGGAACTTTTTCATGTCGGGTTACTATTCATGAGTTACTATTCACGAGTTACTATTCATGAGTTACTTATTCACGAGTTACTATTCACGAGTACTATTAAGTAAGCGTGAAGATGTTTTTGTGGAATTTCTATCTTTTGGTGTCGGGGTTACTATTCACGATATCGACCTTTATTCACGATACTCTGACACTATTCACGTATCGACACTATTATTCAAAAAAATAAAATTTCTTCTTTTAGTCCAAAATATCTATTCGGATACTAGCTTTGATTGTATCCATGTTTTGATCATTCTTGAATTTTACACCACTATGATTATTTTTGAGGTATTGTTGGACATGGATAAAACAAAGTCTGAATCCTTAATCCTTAATCCTTGTCATTTTGTTTCACCGGATTCGTTCTTTAAAAATATTTTCATCATCCTCGGTCTTAAATGATGATATTATTGAATATCTTTGGCTGTAGTGCAAAGATGAATGATTTCTGAAGAATATCTTTGGCTCAGTAGTGCAAAGATGAAGGTAATGTTTAAATGAACATGACCGACTAATGAATATCTTTGGCCTTTAGTGCAAAGATGAGCAGTGTTGAGATGAACATGACCGATTGATGAATATCTTTGGCACATAGTGCAAAGATGAATATTTGATTTGAGATGAATATTGATTGATGTTACTGGGGATAAAATATTGATGATGGACCGTTAAATTCATAGATTATAGTAGATTTCATTCTCTCACGTAACTCTTCTATGAATTATTATTTCCAATCTGAATATTGATCCGAAACTTGTTGTCTATTGTATTCTATCAGATTTTTCCTGTTGGAGACTAACGATAATTTGTTGTATATTATCTTAGTCATAGTATTCTTCTTTGGGCTAGTTGAGCTCACCCTTTTCCTTGTTGTTCCATTTTTTCTTCTCAGGAGGCGAGAATGTAGCGAGTACTAGTCGGGGTATGAAATGAAGGTTTTAGAAAGGATTGTTTAGTAGTCCTCACCATTTTTGTAAAATAATGTATCAATAAATGTGATGGGGATTTATTTGAGTATAGATATTGTCTGAAGATAATATTTGTATTTAAACTCACAGTTTCTTGTTGTAATAATAAAGTTGTAGTTGTTTACATACCATATGTATTTGGCGACTCAGAATGGGTGTGGTGTATACCTATTTTGGGGGCGTCACAATAGGGATTATATGTGATATGTTAATTAACCCTTGTTTTGTGGCAGTGTTTGGAAATGGCAACTGAAAATGTTTGTAATGGAGTGAATGAGACCGTCGAGACACCTTTAATCACTAATCAGGTTAATGTGGTGTCAGACGAAGGACAAATCAGAGATATCTATGTGGTGAATGAAGAACTAATAGTTACACCCGAGCTAGTTACGGAGGTAGCAGCTGAGAGTGAGGAAGAAGAGGAACCTGGGGAGAATTGGTTAGACGAATTTTATAATCGAAACTTAGAATTACAAAATCGTGTTCACGAGTTAGAAGAGCAGGCTGAAGAACGGCAGGCGGTCAAGGAGCAAAGAGATACAATAATTCAAAATTGTGTCACCCGATGTGCGATGCTTGAACAGAAGCACTCTTTGGCAGAGTATAAAATATTAGAGCTGGAATCTGAGAACGCTATGATCAAAGTTCTGATGAAAGCAGAAAAAACTAAACGAAGAAGAATAGATGATGCGTGGGTAACAGCCGCACGACGCGTTGATAGTGTAGAAAAAGTTGTCCGATCCAATAAAGCCAAAATAGATGAAATGGATTTTGCTTTCTGGTCAACAATTGGGAGAATCCAACATCGAATTCAAAATTACCCTGTGCATAACGGTCAACCCCAATTCGATATGGATCGGAGAATAATGATTTGAATCATAGATCAGGAATGTGACGAAGCAACTAAGGGTGGAATGTACTCTATAGAAAAGCCAAATTCGATATTTTAAGTGAGAGCGTTTTTGAGGAACCCGAACGAAGTTATTACGGGTAAGTTAATTAAAAACTCATGCAAAGTTTATACCTTATAAGATATCGGTTCTACCCATTATTTTATCTCTCTTACTTGCGTTCAACGTTTAAATTTGACTCCGGAGAAGTTAGAATTTGACTTATTGGTTGAAACTTCGTTAGTTGGATCCTTCGTTACCTCCACTGTTTATAAATCTTGTTTGATTCAAATAAACACTTTCACGTTACCTGTCGATCTTATCTCTTTGAAAATACTTGCATTGATGTGATTTTTGGAAACGATTGGTTAACTACTCATCATGCTTTTTGTAAGGTTGTTAGCTTTCATATTCCTAACCAACCTGTTATGAGAATTCAAAGTAACCAAACCACTAAAGTTAATCATTGTCATATCAAGCCATAAGTAAAGAGCCCCGATCCTTTCATTGTTGACTTCCTTGTGTGGAATGCACCGAAGCCAGACTTTCTGTAGGCGACATCGTGAATGAAGATGGCAAGTTGATAGGTATCAATTGTGAGGTGCTATCCAGGTTAAGGGATAGAAGTCACAGTTGATATCGTTAATAAATTTCATGACGTATTCCTAAAGACTTCCTAGCCTACCCCTAGACGTGAAATCGAATTTTGTATTGACCCTAGTACAAAACCCATTTCTTAAACCCTCAAATATTTCTTTACTTAAAACGAACGTAATATGCGTCAAAGACGTTGGCTCGAGCTGTTGAAGATTACGATCGTACCATTTAATAACATCGTAGAAGAGCGAACGTGGTAGCTGATATGTTGAGTAGAAGATCGTATGCGTTTACGAGTGCGATGTTGTTAACACAAAGACTCATTTCGTATAACTTACAAATGAGGAAGATAGAGTTAAAGACTCTAGGGACCCACGTGAAGATAACGAATATACGTGTAGAATTGACTTTAATCGATACAATTAAAGCTGCTCAAGCTACACACCCGAATTTGATGAATGTGAAGAAGAAGGTTCAAAAAGGCGTTATCTCAACCCTTGATTTTATTGGCCCATTTGAAATCCTTGATCGAGTAGGAACTATGGCCTATAGACTCGTTTTACCGTCAAGTGCGTCGCGTGTTCATAACGTTTTTAACCTATCAATGTTACGTAAATATGTGGACGACCCGAACCACATTATTGATTTAGAACCGGACGAGATAGCGGATAATCTAACGTATGAAGATGTACCTGTTCAAATCCTGGAATATATTCTACGTTTAAAGGTTATACCTCAAGAGTTAGAATCTGACGAAGTGTTCTCATCTGTTCGGCATACCAAGTACGTACGTAAATTTCGAGGGCGAAATTCCATAAGGAGGGGAGATTGTGAGACCCCAGATTTTATAAATAAAGATTTAAATTTCTCGAAATATTTTTTTTATATTATGGTGTGGATGAGATAGTGTTATAGTTGTGGGTAGTATTTGAAAATTTTGCAAAGTTTGCAAGTTGTAATAAATATTCGTTTGGTCGGGGAATATTCTTTTTGTCGGGGAATATCCGTACGACGGCATAATCATTGGTGGACCCCACAACAGAATTATTGTCGTAGTAAGAAAAAAGCATGTAATTATCTTTTATAAAATATCGGCGGAAGTTTTACCGCTGATAATCGTTGAACTACCCGTTAGTAAAAAATGCGAGAATACGGCGTGGTTGCGTAGTAGCACTTACCGGTATTGGTTATTGATCTTACGTGAAAGTCACCCGGTTATACTCAATTATTGCTACAATAATTATTGCATCATATTTCTCATATTATTGATTCGATTATTATCACAGTATCATCTGCATTATTTGTTATATTATTAAATCAATAATTGATGTCTGGAGGTTATATTGATCAATCGGGTATTCGGGAAACTTTTTGTGTCGGAGTTACTATGCATAAGTTACTATTCATCAAAATTTGTATTCACTCTAGTATTGTTCACTCGAGTATTTGGGACACTTTTTGTGTCGGAGTTACTATTCACAAGTTACTATTCACGGGTTACTATTCCCCGAAATTACTCTTCACTCTAGTATTGTTCACTCGAGTATTTGGGACACTTTTTGTGTCGGAGTTACTATTCACGAGTTACTATTCATGAGTTACTATTCATGAGTTATTATTCACGAGTTACTATTCTTGGGTTACTATTCACGGGTTACTATTCACCCAGTTACTATTCACTCTATTATTGTGCATTCGGGTATTTGGGTACAATATTATTCCATTAGGAGATGTGCTAATTTTTCAGACCGTTGGTTGAATGAATCAATATGGACCATTGGTGGAAAGTTATAATAGTGAATCAATATGGGTCGCTGGTTTAAAGTTTTAATAGTAAATCAGTATGGACCGTCTCTTTAAGTTTTAATAGTAAATCGATCTGGATCGTTCGTTTAAAAGTAAATCGATCTGGACCGTTCATGAATTAGTTACTATTCAATCCATTCTTCTATAAATAGAAGCTCATTCCTTCATTATTTCTTACGAATTCACTGAAACTCTAGAGAGAGAAATTATAGAGAGAATTTATAGAGAAAATCTATAGAGAGAAAGAAGAAGAGTATTCTGCTACTTCACTACTTCACTACTCCAGTATCCAACTTCTTCTAAGGTAAGGGATATTATTTGTTGTACCCGTAAGGGGTGTTATTCTTTCTTATTCATGAAGAGAACTTCTGTTATTCCATTCTTTATTATTCTGTTAGAATGACCTGTAAAAGTGGCATACCCTATACATAACTTTGTATCTGTGGCGACCACTATACTTGGTGAAATCCTAATGTTATTCCATTCTTATTTATTACATTGGAATAACTTTTGTATCTGTGGCATACCCTATACTTGGTGAAATCCTTATGTTATTCCATTCTTATTTATTCATTTGGAATAACTTTGTATCTGTGACATACCTATACTTGGTGAAATCCTTATGTTATCTCATTCTTTATTATTACATTGGAATAACTTTGTATGTATTGGTTTACCCTATACTTGGTGGAATTACATGTATATGCGCGGTTTACCCAATACTTGATGATCTTCTTTCTCGTTATTCCATTCTTTATTATTATGTTGGAATAACTTTGTTTTATCTGCAATCTGCATACTTGGTGAAATTCTTTTATTATTTCGTTCTTTATTATTACATTGGAATGTCACCGCTTGATTGTGAATTTCACCTCGACACGGTTCCATTATTTATTATTACGCATTTAATATTCTAGCCGAATATCCTTCTTGCAGTGAATTTCACACCTTGGTTCCATTATTTATTATTTACGTATTTATTATTCAAATGGAATAACTTTACTGTCATGCGCAAGTACCGCATGCATGGTGATTTACATTGTTATTCCATTCTTTATTATACTTAGTTGGTTAAAGTTTTGACTTATATACTCCATAAAATTAGTGGAATATCCTTGATATTTAAGGCTTCATCCATGTCATTTCATGGAAATATTCTTACGAGCATTCTTAAATTTTACATTACAAAGAAGTATCATGTTGACAATTTGGACGTTATTGGTTCTGGACAAATTAATTAGTGAACTGTTTTATTGAATTCTTATATCATTGTCATCATCCTCATGTTTATATTTTTTGAAAGTCATCCGTGGCCTTTGTGGTGCGTAGATGGACTTGGTATGATTATGACTGAGGATTATTTGGTATAATCATAACCTTAATGTTACAAATGATGTGATAAAAGTCCTCATTGGCTAGTGAGTGAATTGATGGACGATTGTTGGCATGATCATGACCATTGATGAATACACGAATATCCTTGGCCGTGAGTGCATGGATAATTTGTGGTCGTGATACTAATGAATATCCTCGTAGTAGTGTGGGGTTGATATGGATTATTTATTAAGTCGAGTCCCAAATGATAAAAGTGATGAAAAACTTTTAAATCATAAAAGATAGTAGATTTTATTCTCTTTAACTCTTTTAATGGATTGCTTATTCATTAAAGCTGCCGAGCTTAAACTTGTTGTCTATTATATTTTATCGGTTTAACATTGTTGAAGGCTAATGATAATTTATCGTGCATTATCTTAGTCATAATATTTCTTACTGGGCTAGTTGTGCTCACCCTTTATTTCACTGTTCCCTTCAGGAAATGAGAACGTAGCAGGGACTAGTCGGGGGACGGAGTGATGGTCCAGATGATAGTATTAGTAGTCCTCGCTATTCTGTTAAATAGTGTGACAATAAATGTAATGAGGACTGAATTTGAGTTTGTATACTGTCTATGAGGACTCCATTGAGAATGAATATTGTCTAGAAGGCAATATTCTTGTTTAAACTCTCAGTTTATATTTTGTCGTATTTCACCTTTGACGGTTGTATAATTATGTTGTATTTGATTTATGTACCATGTATTTGGTGACTCAAGATGGGTGATGTATACATATTTTGGGGGCGTCACACCGCATACATGGTGAAAATTTTCAATTATTTTGTTCTTTATTATTTTATCGGAATATCCTGTCTGTGCATTTAAATGTGACCTGGTTCCATTCTTTATTATTCGCCGAAATATCACATGCGTATTATTACGTATGACTGGGTTCCATTATTTATTATTTTGTTGGAATAACTTTATCATGCGATCTATCGCATGCATGGTGATTTCATTGTTATTTCATTCTTTATTATTACATTAGAATATCGTATGCAATAAATTATTACGTCTAATTCTGGTTCTATTATTTATTATTCTGTTGGAATAACCTGTCTATATGGATTATGCCTAACCTGGTTCCATTATTTATTATTTTGTTGGAATAACCTGTCTATGTGGATTACCACATGCATGGTGAATGATCCTTCGTATTCATTCCTTATTAAATTATAGAAATGATGCATTTCGTGGACTCTGGCATATGAGCAAAAATCCATTCATGCTTCATATTATCTTTTATACTTAGTTGGTTAAAGCTTTGACTTCTATACTCCATGAAATTAGTGGAATATCCTTGATATTTGCCCTTCATCCAGTATCTATTTATGGAAATATTCTTCTAAGCATTCTTGAATTTTACTCTATAAAGAAGTATCATGTTGACAATTTGGACATTATTGGTTCCTGGATAAATTAATTCTTGAACTTGTTTTATTAAATTATTATGTCATTGTCATCATCATCATGCTTATATTGTGATTAAAGTCATCTTTGGCTTACGTGCATAGATGGACTTGGTATGATTGTGATCAGTGATTATTCGGTATAGTCATGACCATAATGTGACGAATGATGTGGTAAAAGTCCTCATTTGGCCTATAGTTCATTAATGGACAGTTGTTGGTGTGATTATGACCAGGGATTATTCGGTATAGTCATGACCATTGATGATTACATGAATATCCTTGACCGTGATGCAGGGATGATTCAATTTTATTTATTAAGCTGAGTCTCAGCGATAAAAATGGATGAAAACATTTTAAATCATAGAAGATAGTAGATTTTATTCTCTACTTTACTTTTCCAATGGATTGTTTGTTCCTCTGCAGTTAAACTTGATGTCTATTGTTTTTTATCAGTTTAATATTATTGAAGGCTAATGATAATTTATCCTGCATTATCTTAGTCATAATATTTCTTACTGGGCTAGTTGAGCTCACCCTTTCTTTCACTGTTCTCTTCAAGAGTTGAGAATATAGCCGGGACTAGTCGGGGAACGGATTGATGGTCCAGATGGTTGCATTAGTAGTCCTCACTATTCTGTGAAATAGTGTGATATTATTTGTAATAAGATTGAATTTGAGTGTGGATATTGTCTAGATGACAATATTTGTTTTAAAACTCTCAGATTATGTTTTGTCGTATTTTACACGACAGTTATATTATTAAGTTGTATTTGTATTTCTGTACCATGTATCTGGTGACTCAGAATGAGTGTTGTATACCTATTTTGGGGGCGTCACAGTGATGACCGCTGACTCGATGACATGGAGACAGACTAAGGGTTGTAGTTATTTTAGTTTATGTTATATTCTGAGTTTCATGTATGAAATTGTACAGTTTTTGAGTTGTACTGACGGCCATTATATTTTTTATCTATATATTTGATTTGGGTTACTAGTTTATAACAGGTATAGTTGTTATTTGATGGTTGTTATTAGTTTATAACAGGTGTATATTTGTAAATGAACAGGGAAATTTTGAAATTTAAAAAAAAATTCAAAATATATGTAGTTATTGCCGATGGGGGTAATGGCGACGGCTATGCCGTCGCCAATGACATATAACGACAGACATGGGTAAAAGGTCATTGCCGACGGCTATTAAGGCATTGCCGACGGCAATGCCGTCGGTAATGAGTTTTTCGCTCAAAAAATTTATGGGGTCTTTGCCGACGGTCTTACCATCGGTATAGCCGTCGGTATTGACATTATGCCGTCGCCAATGACTCTCGTCGGTAATGACAATGTTGCCGACGGCTGGCGATGGGAGCCAGGGGCTACGGTTTTGCCGACGGCAGTGCCCGTCGCCAATTACCTCAATGCCGACTGTAAACTATAGACTTGCGTTACCTCCGAGTATGTCTCGTGTTCATAATGTGTTTCATATATCGTATCAGAAATATGTGAAAGACCTTAAACCACATTATAGGTTAGAACCAAACGAAATAGTAGAAGACTTAACGTGTATGAGGAGGTACATTAAGATCTTGGATATGAAGGAGCATGTCCCACGCGCAAAAGGTCATACCACAAGTTATAGTTACGTGGAGGAATCATGCTTTATAGAGGAAATGACACTGGAATTGGAAACGGAAATGAAAGCGAGGTATCCTCACCTTTTCAAACACCAGTACGTCACGTCAATTTCGAGGACGAAATTTCATAAGGAGGGAGGTTGTAAAGACCCCAACTTATTATTAATGAAATTTAATTTTCTCTATTTATTATTTTGAAATAGTAAGGGTTGATTTGATTAATGTGGATAGTTATGGGTAAAATACGCAAATATTTCAAAATAAGCAAGTGGTTATAAAATATTCATTGTTGTTTGAAATATTCGTTTGGTCGTGGAATATTAAGATCTTTGTGGGAATATTAAATGCGGCAGTAAGACGCAAAAATGTGGGCCCATAACTGTGAGCGATTGGATGAAGAAAGCGAAAAAAAAAATAAGTTGTTTAAAAATAACTACGTAGTTATTACCAATTAATACTTGTTAAAATACTCTTGTGGTTAAAACACAAGAAGATACCTGGATTGCACCAATTATTGATTCTTACGTAATAAGGCACTACTCAATAATGGTTACGATAATTATCGCTCAAGATTTTATTGATTTAATAATTCTTTGCGTTGATATTTTATATTACTTGTTATAATTGTCATTACACGTATTTTCATTATCGAAGCAATAATTCATATTATCCGAATAATATTATTAGATAACATTATTGGCAATGTCTAGAAAGTTTTGTCTAAGGAGAGGTTTGGTCACCTAATCATGCGCCAAAGAAGGAGAAATCTTTATTGAAAGCCCCATCTTTCCTTGGAACTACACAGTTTGCAAGATCTTTGTGATTCTATAATATTATTTGTGAATAATTAATTATTGATTTATATGATGAGGAAAATATTGATTTTATGTGGATATAGATGGAGAAAATTTTAAAATGACAATTGTTGAAAATTAATATTTTATCTTTTTTCTGATAAAATAATTCATTTAAATATATTATTTTAATAATATAATAATGGTGATAATTTTACAACGAATGTGGGATATATGAGTATACGAGGAGGAAGAGTATTTTTGTTGCAATAAATGTTTAAAACATGTTAAACATGTCGGTGGACCCCATTTATTGACTGAAATTTGATTATAGCCTATAATATCGCCCGTTTGTGGATTTCGGTCAATTTCTGTTTGGAATTTGGAAAAACTTTCTTCTGCAAAGTTGTAGATAATTGAATTTCCTATAAAAATTCGCGAGATTTGAATTTTTTGATAAAAGGGCTATTTATTACGAATTATTGAAGTTCCGAAGCTCCGAAATAATTGATTTTTGAAAGTTTTAATTATTTTTATATAGAAAAACGTTTTTATTGTTTTTGGCACATGTGTGGCTGAAGTTTGGACCAGATTTGTGTGCGTAGGAAATTTGATTATATATTATTATTATATTAAATTTTCTGCTTTGGTGTTCTAAGCATTTTCCTATAAATAGGGTGCTTAGGTTAGAATTGAAAATCACACCAGAAACTGAAGTTTTCTCTCTCTATATTATCGAGCGTATTCTTGTGAGTATTTTGAGTATAATTTGAGTATTGCTATACTGTGCAAGTTCAAGTCATAGCCTATATCCTGTTTTTAATTTAGAAGTCTTGATCTTTTCGAGGTAAGGGATATTATTTTTTTCAGTAATGATATTATTTCTTCAATATCATTATGCTAAAATATTGATCTGAAGTTTTATCAAATTTGGAACTTTTGGTGTCTGAGTTACTATTCACGATATCTGGTATTATTCACGTATATGACACTATTCACGAATCTGACTATTCATCGAAAATGAAAATTTTTCCTTTCGCCTAAAAATATCTATTATGGATACTAGCTTTGATTGTATCCATGTTTTGATCATTCTTGAATTTTACACCACTATGATTATTTTTGAGGTATTTTTGGACATGGATAAAACAAAGTACTGAATCCTTAATCCTTAATCCTTGTCATTTTGTTTCACCGGATTCGTTTCTTTAAAATATTTTCATCATCCTCAGTCTTAAATGATGATATTATTGAATATCTTTGGCCTGTAGTGCAAAGATGAATGATTTCTGATGAATATCTTTGGCCCGTAGTGCAAAGATGAACAGGTGTTTAGATGAGCATGACCAACTGATGAATATCTTTGGCCTGTAGTGCAAAGATGAATTTTTGATTCCAGATGTATGTTGATTGATGTTGCAGGGATAAAAGATAGACGATGAACTTTTAAATTCATACATAGAAGATAGTAGTTTGCATTCTCTACTTAACTCTTCTAATGAATTATTATTTCCGCTGCGAATATTGATTTAAAATTTGTTGTCTATTGTATTCTATTAGATTTTTCCCTGTTGAAGACTAACGATAATTTGTTGTATATTATCTTAGTCATAATATTCTTTACTGGGCTAGTTGAGCTCACCCTTTTCCTTGTTGTTCCATTTTTCTTCTCAGGAGGCGAGAATGTAGCGAGTACTAGTCGGGGTATGGAATGAAGGTTCTAGAGAGAGTTGTTTAGTAGTCCTCACCATTTTTGTAAAATAATGTATCAATAATTATGATGGGGATTTATTTGCGTGTGGATATTGTCTTTAGATGGCAATATCGTATTTAAACTCACGGTTTATATGTTGTAATAATAAAGTTGTAGTTATTTCGTACCAAGTATTGACAACTCTTCGAATGGGTGATGTATACCTATTTTGGGGGCGTCACAATCGACGCAAGACTATGGTCATAGCGATTTGCAACGCCTGCCTTCAAGAATGACCGGTTTTCTTAGTAGTGGGAACATAAAGAGTATCATATAAATACAAGATGAAACCACTCTCCAAAACTAAAGGAAGAGTTCCAACAGCTTCAACTTGTATAGACTCTCAATTGCCAACTTTAATGGTTTTCCCCCCCTTTTGGAGTGTCTTTTTTGAAAGGAATCACTGCAATGAATTAGTAATGTGAACCATAGCACCAGTGTCAAGCCACCATATATTAGAAGGAACATCAATTAGAAAGAATTCATAAGTTACATAATTGAAGGACGATATACCTTTCTTTTCAAGTCATTCTCTTAATTTAAGGCATTCTTTCTGAATATGTCATTACTTCTTACAGAAGTGACATTTATGATATGTCTCAGAGTTGTTACCTGAGTAATTTGCCTCATTTGTTTTGGTAGAAATTGGTTTATCCTTATTCTTAAAACCTTTGCCATTTTTTATAAGCCTTTTTCTTATAAGATCCAGTGGTAGTCTAATGAGCAGCATTAGGTTTTTCAACCTTAAGCCTTTCTTCATCTTGGACGCACATTGTGACGCCCCCAAAATAGGTATACATCACCCATTCTGAGTCGCCAAAATACATGGTACAAAAACAACTACAACATTATAAATACAATTGTCATGCAAAATACGACAACACATAAACTGTGAGTTTAAATACAAATATTATCTTCTAGACAATATTCACACTCAAATAAGTCCTCATTACAATTATTGAAACTTTATTTTACAAAAAATAGTGAGGACCGCTAAATAACTTTCTAAACCTTCACTCCATACCCCGACTAGTACCCGCAACATTCTCGCCTCCTTAGAAGAAAAATGAAACAACAAGGAAAAGGGTGAGCTCAACTAGCCCAGTAAAGAATATTAAGACTAAGATAATATAGAACAAATTATCGTTAGTCCTCAACAGGAAAAAATCTGATAGAATATAATAGACAACAAGTTTTAGTTCAATATTCGCAGCGGAAATAACAAATCATTAAAAGAGTTAAGTAGAGAATGAAATCTGCTATCTTTTATGATTTTAAAGTCCATCATCAATATTTTATCCCTGTAACATCGATCAATATAAATCTTGAATCAAATACTCATATCTGCAATACGACCAAAATAATCAATCATATTCGCAGTTGGTCATGTTCATCTCAACACCTGTTCATCTTTGCACTACAGACCAAAGATATTCAGTAACATCATCATTTAGGATTGAGGATGATGAAAAATATTTTTTAAAGAAACGAATCCAGTGAAACAAAAGGACAAGGATTAAGGATTCGTACTTTAGTTTGTCCAAATTCAAAAATACTCCATAATAAACAATTATGGGGCAAAATTCAAGAATGAAGATAAAAACATAGATACAATCAAAGCTAGTATCATAATAGACATTTTGGACAAAAAGAAAAAATTTCATTTTTTCAGTAAATAGTGTCGTATACGTGAATAGTGTCGTATACGTGAACAGTAATGTAACACCCCCTTTCCAAAATAGAAAGAGAGGTTACGCACAACACAACAGAACTAACGAATATCACAAGGCTCTAAACCACAAAAGAATAATCTCATAATAATTAAATCTCATAAGACAAATCATAATAAATGCCACACTGGCTCAAACCACAATCTAAAATAATGATTACAATACTAAATAAACTGACATAACAAGCCTAAACAGAATATTTCTAAACCATTGGAATGAAGGAGCTCTCATCACATTTGCCTTGATCCCCGATTACTGCCAGGAAGAAAAACACAGCATGAGCCAAATGCCCAGTACGGATATAGAATAAAAGAATGATGAAACGAAATAACTAACACAATTAAATGAACTGAATTGTACGAATAAACTAACACAATAAAATGACATACTGAATCAAATGGCTGGGTGTTATTTCATACCGAGCTCAAAATAAATAGTAATATACCTTGCCACACAGGCAAGTCAAATAATGCCACACAGGCAATCAAAATAATGCCACACATGCAATCACACATAGGACTGCGCAATCCAAATGCATGCAAAATTGGAAGGCATGTTTGGCACAAACATCACCACTCCGCAAAACAGAACAGAACAAAAAAACTAGGGTCGACCCATACGCCTCCCACAACAAAACACCAAATGACCAACTCCCAACGGAGCACAAAACGGAGACGCCGTGGACTGATCACACCGCCACGGAAGGTGTCATGCCTCGGTGCCAAGAGGACATGCCTGTGGTACCCCCACAGGTGGTTATAGCTCAGGTATACCCTACGGTATTCTAACAAGGATACCATGTCACAACACATGCGACATAATATCAACAAAAAGGGTTTCTAATATGTACATGTTAAACTGAAATGAATCATCAACTCAAAGTCTCCAAAAATATTAACATGTACTTTCTACGAGAATAAAAATAAATACAAAAGATGATACACTAGATCAAGAGTACAAACACGAGTTCTAAGTATCAATATCAAGACGGAACTATCAAAATAAATTTAGACATATTGTACTAGTCTAAAGAGTACAAATATAAGTTCCAACTATGAACACCAAACGAACTATCAAAATAAATTGACAAGGAATAATTATGAGATGCAATACTAAATTTCGAAACGAATAACGAAACGAACAAATCAAAAACAAAATAGTCTTGCTAAAAGAGTACGGAATCCGTACCTGAATTAAGCAATGTAATACCCAAAGTATATTCCAAAAACTCGTTAAATTCCTTCCGTTCGAACTAATTACACAAATTAATAAAATAAATTAATAAACTATGCGTTAAATTATTAATTACAAATTTACTTTCCCTAAAGCTATTATTCTTATTATTATACGTTATTGCATTTTGTGATATTATTATTATTATTATTATTATTATTATTATTATTATTATTATTATTATTATTATATATATATATATATATATATATATATATATATATTCAATATGAATCAATCATGAAAACTAAAACCCATATGCCATTATTTTTTTTTTTCCTCAAGTACTACGATTTCGCGTGCAACTAAAACTAATTATATATATATATATATATATATATATATATATATATATATATATATAAAAAGGAATGGACAACTTACTACCCAAACATGATTCATGGATCATTGGGAAATAATTAGAAGAGGTCAAATTAGTTTAACAGAATGGGTCATTGATTATTGGACAAAAGCATGATTTTAAATTATCAATGATTGTTGCACTTCACCATTAATTTAAATAACAACCCAGGTAGAGACTTACAATATATTGCAAAAAGGTACCTAATTCCTCCTCTTTTGTTTCTTGTTGCCGATGTTCCTCTTCTTCTCTTCTTTAACGTATCAAAACTACATGCCCAGTAGAATTAGGTTTTACTTATCTATTTATTTATTAGAATATCTTATTAATTTTCTTAATTTTAATAGGATTTAATATTACCCAAATAAAATAAACCCAATAAATTTGAAGGCCCAATTTTACATGTTTAATTTATATTATTAGCCCAATACATTAATTAACTAGTTTGACCCAACTAAATGACAAAGTCCAATTAATATGTTTTAAAAAATAAAATATTTTTTTTTGGGTATTACAAGTAACCCCGACACAAAAAGTTCTAAATTTGATAAAAAATTCGTATCAATATTTCGGCATAATGATATTGAAGAAATAATATCGTTTACAAAAGAAAATAACATCCCTTACCTCGAAAAGTCAGTACTTCTAGCTGGAATACTGGATATAGTACTGAAGGGAACGTGCACCATATAACAACACTCAAAGTATCAAAATACTCACAAGAATACGCTCGATAATATAGAGAGAGAAAATGTGAGACCCCAGATTTTTTTTTGAATAAAGATTTAATTTCTCGAAATATTTTTTTTAATATTATGGTGTGGATTTGATATAATGTTATAGTTATGGGTAATATTTATAAATTTTGCAAAGTATACAAGTTGTTATAAAATATTCGATTGGTCGGGGAATATTCTTTTTGTCGGGGAATATTAGTACGACGACACAATCATTGGTGGACCCCGCGATAGAAGTATTGTCGTATTTAGAAAACAATAGAATTATCATTTTATAAAAATAACGGCGGAGGTTTTACCGTTAATACTGTTGAACTACCCGATAGTAAAAGTACAGTAATACACGTGGTTGTATAGTAGCACACAATATTGATTATTGATGCTTACGTAAGAAGTCACTCAATTATACTCAATTATTGCTACAGTAATTGCTGCATCATATCTGTCATATTATTGATTCGATTATTGTCACAGTATCATGTGCATATATGTTATTTTATTAAATCAATAATTGAGACGACAAAGTTATTCATATTATTAAATTATAATATTTACAATGTTTAGAAGTTCTGTCAATGAGAGGTTAGATAATCTAATTGCGCGCCAATAGGGAGAAATCCTTATTGGAAAACCCCCTCTTTCCTGGGAACAACCTGGTTGTTAAATATTGTGAGTTATGATATTAATGATGGATAAGTTCATGTTGATTAAAGTTTAATTTGATAGTTTCATTGTGTTGAAATTATTTATGTTAAACATTTATTTCGATAGTAATTGATGTCTGGAGGTAGTATTGTTCACTCGAGTATTTGGGACACTTTTTGTGTCAGAATTACTATTCACTAAAATTACTATTCACTCTAGTATTGTTCACTCGAGTATTTGGGACACTTTTTGTGTCGGAGTTACTATTCATAAGTTACTATTCATGGGTTACTATTCACCGAAATTACTATTCACTCTAGTATTGTTCACTCGAGTATTTGGGACACTTTTTGTGTCGGAGTTACTATTCACCAAAATTACTATTCACTCTAGTATTGTTCACTCGAGTATTTCGGACACTTTTTGTGTCGGAGTTACTATTCATGAGTTACTATTCACGAGTTACTATTTATGAGTTACTATTCACGAGTTACTATTCACCCAGTTATTATTCACTCTATTATTGTGCATTCGGGTATTTGGGTACAATATTATTCTATTAGGAGATGTGCTAATTTTTCAGACCGTTGGTTCAATGAATCAATTTGAACCGCTGATGGAAAGTTATAATAGTGAATCAATATGGGTCGCTAGTTTAAAGTTTTAATAGTAAATCAGTATGGACCGTCGCTTTAAGTTTTAATAGTAAATCGATCTGGATCGTTCGTTTAAAAGTAAATCGATCTGGACCGTTCATGAATTAGTTACTATTTAATCCATTTTTCTATAAATAGAAGCTCATTCCTTCATTATTTCTTACGAATTCACTGAAACTCTAGAGAGAGAAATTATAGAGAGAAAGAAGAATAATATTCTGCTACTTCACTACTTTGATATCCAGTGTCTTTTACGGTAAGGGTTGTTATTCTTTCTTATTCATGAAGAGAACTTCTGTTATTCCATTCTTTATTATTCTGTTGGAATATCTTGTAAAAGTGGCATACCCTATACATAACCTCAGATATGCGTAATACCCTATACTTGGTGAAATCCTTATGTTATTCCATTCTTTATTATTACATTGGAATAACTCAGATGCGCTTGGTTTACCCTATACTTGGTGAAATGACCTGTATATGCGGTTTACCCAATACTTGGTGATCTTCTTCTATTATTCCATTCTTTATTATTATGTTGAAATAACCTGTTTATGCGAAGTACCGCATACTAGGTGAAATTCTTTCATTATTCCGTTCTTTATTATTATGTCGGAATATCCTGTCGATGTGAATTTCACCTGACCTGGTTCCATATTTATTATTCCGCATTTATTATTCTGTTGGAATATCCTGTATGTGTGTTTTACACCGGACCTGGTTTCGTCTTTATTATTCTGTTGGAATATCATGTCTGTGTGCTTTACACCGGACCTGGTTCCGTCTTTATTATTCTGCTTTATTATTCTGTTGGAATATCACATCGCATGTGTTTTACACCGGACCGGTTCCGCTTTTTTATTCTCGTTGAATAACTCGCCTCATGCAAGTACCGCATGCATGGTGATTTCTTTTGTTATTCCATTCTTTATTATTCTGTTGGAACATCCTCCGCATTATGAATTTCACGACTGGTTCCGTTATTTATTATTCTGTTGGAATAACTCGCCTATGTGAAGTACCAAGATGCACGGGGCTTTCCAATAAGGATTTCTCCCTATCGGCGCCGCAATTAGATTATCTAACCTCTCCTCGATGTAACTTCTGACATCAGAAATATTGTAATTTAATAATATGAATAACTTTGTCGCCTCAATTATTGATTTAATAAAATAACATATATGCATACGATAATCGTGACAATAATCGAATCAATAATAGAATGAGATATGATGCAAAGAATTATCTTGAGAAATAATTGAGTATAACTGAGTGACTTCTTACGTAAGCATCAATAATCAATACCGTGTGTTACTATACAACCACGCGTATTACTATACTTTTACTACCGGGTAGTTCAACAGTATTAATGGTAAAACCTCCACCGTTATTTTTATAAAATGATAATTCTGTCGTTTTCTAAATACGACAATACTTCTGTCGCGGGGTCCACCAATGATTGTGCCGTCGTACTAATATTCCCCGACAAAAAGAATATTCCCCGACCAATCGAATATTTTATAACAGGTAACGTGAAAGTGTTTATTTGAATCAAACAAGATTTATAAATAGTGGAGGTAACGAAGGCTCCTACTAACGAAGTTTCACGTTACCTGTCGTTTATTCTGGTGTGATTTTCAATTTTAACCTAAGCACCCTATTTATAGAAAAATGCTTAGAACACCAAAGAAAAAAAATTTAATAAAATAATAATATTTATTAAAAAATTTCCTACGCCCACTTTTACCAACTGATTTCAGCACTTTGCACATGCTAGTGGGGCCCACAAAATGAGGAACATGTTTTTAATATTTTTTGTAACAAAATCAATTCAGACCCGATATTTTGGAACTTCAATAATTCATAATAAATAGCCATTTTATCAGAAAAATTCCAATCTTATGTCCATTCTATAGGAAATTCAATTCTCTACAACTTTGCAGAAGAAAGTTTTTCCAAATTCCAAACAGAAAATGACCAAAATCCACTAGTCGGGGAATGGAGTGACGGTCCAGATGATAGTATTAGTAGTCCTCACTATTTTGTTAAATAGTGTGACAATAAATGTAATGAGGACTTATTCTGAGAGTGGATATTGTCTAGAAGACAATATTTGTATTAAAACTCACAGCTCTCTTGTTGTATATTAAAGATTGTATTTGTATTCTGCATCATGTATTTGGCGCGACTCGTAATAGGTGATGTATACCTAATTTTGGGGGTGTCACAGTTGGTATCAAAGCTTAGGGATATGATCCCTGGCTAAGATGTGAGACAAGAACTAGGAGGGGAGAGACGGGGAATTCCTTCGCTAGTATGACCTACCTAAGTTTATTTGTTATTTAATTGGTTGGTCAAAGTATAGGGATAATATGTGATATGTTAATTAACCCTTGTTTTGTGGCAGTGTTTGGCAATGGCAGCTGAAAATGTTCGCAATGGAGTGAATGAAACCGTCGAAGCACCTTTAATCACTAATCAGTTTAATGTGGTGTCAGACGAAAGATAAATTAGAGATATCTACGTGGTGAATGAAGAACTAATAGTTGCACCCGAGCTAGTTGCAGAGGTAGCAGCTGAGAGTGAGGAAGAAGAGGAACCTGAGGAGAATTGGTTAGACGAATTTTATAATCGAAACTTAGAATTACAAAATCGTGTTCACGAGTTAGAAGAGCAGGCTGAAGAACGGCAGGCGGTCATGGAGCAAAGAGATACAATAATTCAAAATTGTGTCACCCGATGTGCGATGCTTGAACAGAAGCACTCTTTGGCAAAGTATAAGATATTAGAGCTGGAATCTGAGAACGCTATGATCAAAGTTCGATGAAAGCGTAAACAAATTGAAACGAAGAAGAATAGATGATGCGTAAGGTACTTGACGACGACGCGTTGATAGTGTAGAAAAAGACGTCCGATCCAATAAAGCCAAAATAGATGAAATGGATTTTGCTTTCTGGACAACAATTGGGAGAATCTAACATCGAATTCGGAATTACCCTGTGCATAACGGTCAACCCCAATTCGATATGGATCGGAGAATAATTATTCGAATCATGGATCAGGAATGTGACGAAGCAAGGGTGGAATGTACTCTATAGCAAAGCCAAATCTGATAGTTTAAGTGAGAGCGTTTGTTGAGGAACCCGAACGAAGTTATTACGGGTAAGTTAATTACAAACTCTTACGAAGTTTATACCTTATAAGATATCGGTTCTACCCATTATTTTATCTCTCTTGCTTGCGTTCAACATTTAAATTTGACTCCGAAGAAGTTAGAATTTGACTTATTGGTTGAAACTTCGTTAGTAGGAGCCTTCGTTACCTCCACTATTTATAAATCTTGTTTGATTCAAATAAACACTTTCACGTTACCTGTCGATCTTATCTCTTTGAAAATACTTGCATTGATGTGATTTTTGGAAACGATTGGTTAACTACTCATCATGCTTTTGTAAGGTTGTTAGCTTTCATATTTCTAACCAACCTTGTTATGCGAATTCAAAGTAACCAAACCACTAAAGTTAATCATTGTCATATCAAGCCATAAGTAAAGAGCCCCGATCCTTTCATTGTTGACTTCCTTGTGTGGAATGCACCGAAGCTAGACTTTCTGTAAGCGACATCGTGAATGAAGATGGCAAGTTGATAGGTATCATTGTGAGGTGCCATCCAGGTTAAGGGATAGAAGTCACAGTTGGTATCGTTAATAAATTTCTTGACGTATTCCTGAAGACTTCCTAGCTTACCCCTAGACGTGAAATCAAATTTTGTATTGACCCCAGTTCAAAATCCATTTCTTAAACCCTCAAATATTTCATTACTTAAAACGAACGTAACATTCGCCAAAGACGTTGGCTCGAGCTGTTGAAGATTAGAATCGTACCATTTAATATCATCGTGGAAGAGCGAACGTGGTAGCTGATATGTTGAGTAAAAGATCGTAAGCGTTTACGAGTGCGATGTTGTCAACACAAAGACTCATTTCGTATAACTTATAAATGTGGAAGATAGAGTTAAAGACTCTAGGGACCCACGTGAAGATAACGAATATACGAGTAGAATCGACTTTAATCAATACAGTTAAAGCCGCTCAAGCTACACAATCAATTTGATGAATGTGAAGAAGAAGGTTCAAGAAGGCGTTATCTCAACCCTCGATTTTATCGCCCATTTAAAATCCTTGATCGAGTAGAGAATCGTGGCTTTATGTACTCGCTTTTACCGCCAAGTGTGTTGCGTGTTCATAACGCTTTTAACCTATCAATGTTATATAAATATGTGGACGATTCGAACCACATTATTGATTTAGAACCCACGAGATAAATGGATAATCTAACGTATGAAGATGTACCTGTTAAAATCCCGGAATATATTCTACGCTTAAAGGTTATACCTCAAGAGTTAGAATTTGATGAGGTATCCTCATCTGCCTCGAAGATATCAGTATGCGCACGTAAATTTTTTGAGGCGAAATTTCATAAGGAGGGAGATTGTGAGACCCCAGTTTTTTTTTTTGAATAAAGATTTAATTTCTAAATATTTTTTTTTAATATTACTGTGGATTTGATATAATGTTATAGTTGTGGGTAATATTTATAAATTTTGCAAAGTATGCAAGTTGTTATAAAATATTCGATTGGTTCTGGGAATATTCTTTTTTGTTGGGAGAATATTAGTACGACGGCACAATCAATCATCGTGGACCTCATGACAGTAAGTATTGTCGTATTTAAAAACTATGTAATTATCATTTTATTAAAATAACTACGGAGGTTTTACCGTTAATACTTGTTGAACTACCCGATAGTAAGAAACAAAGAATACGCTGTGGTCAGATAAGTAGACGCCATTGATTATCGATGCTTACGTAAGAAGTCACTTAGTTATACTCAATTATTGCTACGATAATTCTTTGATCATCATATCTCATCATATTATTGATTCGATTATTGTCACAAAGATTATGTGCATATATATTATTTTATTAAATCAATAATTGAGACGACAAAGTTATTCATATTATTAAATTACAATATTTACAATGTCTAGAAGTTCAGTCAAGGAGAGGTTAGATAATCTAATCATGGCTACCAATAGGAGAAATCTTTAATGGAAAGCCCCCTCTTTCCTGGGAACAACCTGGTTGTTAAATATTGTGAGTTATAATATTAATGATGGATAAGTTCGTGTTGATTAAAGATTAATTTGATAGTTTCATTGTGTTGAAATTATTTATGTTAAACATTTATTTCGATAGTAATTGATGTCTGGAGGAAGTAATGTTCACTCGAGTATTTGGGACACTTTTTGTGTCAGAATTACTATTCACGAGTTATTATTCACTGAAATTACTATTCACTCTAGTATTGTTCACTCGAGTATTTGGGACACTTTTTGTGTCAGAGTTACTATTCACAAGTTACTATTCATGGGTTACTATTCACCGAAATTACTATTCACTCTAGTATTGTTCACTCGAGTATTTGGGACACTTTTTGTGTTGGAGTTACTATTCACCAAAATTACTATTCACTCTAGTATTGTTCACTCGAGTATTTGGGGCACTTTTTGTGTCGGAGTTACTATTCACGAGTTACTATTCACCCAGTTATTATTCACTCTATTATTGTGCATTCGGGTATTTGGGTACAATATTATTCTATTAGGAGATGTGCTAATTTTTCAGACCGTTGGTTCAATGAATCAATATGGACCGCTGATGGAAAGTTATAATAGTGAATCAATATGGGTCGCTAGTTTAAAGTTTTAATTGTAAATCAGTATAGACCGTCGCTTTAAGTTTTAATAGTAAATCGATCTGGATCGTTCGTTTAAAAGTAAATCGATCTGGACCGTTCATGAATTAGTTACTATTCAATCCATTTTTCTATAAATAAAGCTCATTCCTTCATTATTTCTTACTTAATTCAATTTAAACTCTAGAGAGAAATTATAGAGAGAAAGAAGAAGAGTATTCTCGCTACTTCACTACTTTGATATCCATTGTCTTTTACTAGAAGTGGGTGTTATTCTTTCTTATTCATGAAGAAAACTTCTATTATTCCATTCTTTATTATTCATTGGAATAACTTTTGTAAAAGTGGCATACCCTATACATAACTTTGTGATACGCCAGATACCCTATACTTGGTGAAATCCTTATGTTATTCCATTCTTTATTATTCGCTGAATAACTCAGTATGCTTGCTTAATTACTATATTTGGTGAAATGACCAGATATGTGGGTTTACCCAATACTTGGTGATCTTCTTCTATTATTCTATTCTTTATTATTATGTTGAATAACTTGTTTATGCTGGCACCGCATACTTGGTGAAATTCTTTTATTATTCCGTTTTTATTATTACGTTTAATATCCTCTTTGGGTGAATTTCACCCGACTCGGTTCCATATTTATTATTCCGCATTTATTATTCTCGTTGAATATCCTCGTCTCGTGTGTTTTACACCGACCGGTTTCGCTCTTTATTATTCTACATTGAATATCCTCATCATAAGTGCTTTACAATTTAACTCGGTTCCGCTTTTTATTATTCTCGTCTTTATTATTCTATTGAATATCTTGTCTCGTGTTTTACACCGGACTTGGTTCCGCTTTTATTATTACTCGTTGAATAACTGCCTATCACAAGTACCGCATGCATGGTGATTTCTTTTGTTATTCCATTCTTTATTATTCTGTTGAACATCCCGCTTGTGTGAATTTCACCCGACTCGGTTCCGTTATTTATTATTCTATTGGAATAACCTGTCTATGCGAAGTACCGCATGCATGGTGATTTTTGTTGTTATTCCATTCTTTATTATACTCCATGAAATTAGTGGAATATCCTTAATATTTGCGCTTCATCCAGTATCTTTTCATGGAAATATTCTTCTAAGCATTCTTGAATTTTACTTTACAAAGAAGTATCATGTTGACAATTTGGATGTTATTAGTTCCTGGATAAATTAATTCTTGAACTTGTTTTATTGAATTCTTATATCATTGTCATCATCCTCATGTTTATATTTTTGAAAGTCATCTGTGGCATGTAGTGCATAGATGGACTTGGTATGATTATGACCAGGGATTATTCAGTATAATCATGACCGTAATGTTACAAATGATGTGATAAAAGTCCTCATCGGCCCGTAGTGCATTGATGGACAGTTGTTGGCATGATCATGACCATTGATGAATACACGAATATCCTTGGCCCGTAGTGCATGGATAATTTATGGTCGTGAACCTAATGAATATCCTCGGTCAGTAGTGGTGGATGATGTGGATTATTTATTGTCGAGTCCCAAACTATAAAAAATTGATGAAAACATTTTAAATCATAAAAGATAGTAGATTTTATTTTCTACTGACTCTTTTAATGGATTGCTTATTCCACCGCAGCTTAAACTTGTTGTCTATTGTATTTTATCGCTTTAACATTGTTGAAGGCTAATGATAATTTATCCTGCATTATCTTAGTCATAATATTTCTTCGGGCTAGTTGAGCTCACCCTTTCTTCACCGTTTCCTCAGAAATGAGAGAACGTGAAGCGTGGACTAGTCTGGGGACTGGAGTGATGGTCCGATGATAGTATTAGTAGTCCTCACTATTCGTTAAATAGTGTGACAATAAATGTAATGAGGACCTAATTTGAGTTCAGATATCACTGTGGCATGAGGACTCCATTGAGAATGGATAAGGTCTACAGAAGGCAATATTCTTGTTTAAACTCTTAGTTTATGTTTTGTCGTATTTTACACGACAGTTGTATAATTATGTTGTATTCGATTTATATACCATGTATTTTGGGGGCGTCACAGAAAACTTCAGTTTCTGGTGTGATTTTCAATTTTAACCTAAGCACCCTATTTATAGAAAAATGCTTAGAACACCAAAGCAAAAAATTTAATAAAATAATATTATTTATTAAAAAATTTCCTACGCCCACTTTTACCAACTGATTTCAGCACTTTGCACATGCTAGTGGGGCCCACAAAATGAGGAACATGTTTTTAATATTTTTTGTAACAAAATCAATTTAGACCCGATATTTCGGAACTTCAATAATTCATAATAAATAGCCATTTTATCAGAAAAATTCCAATCTTATGTCCATTCTATAGGAAATTCAATTCTCTACAACTTTGCAGAAGAAAGTGTTTTCAAATTCCAAACAGAAAATGACCAAAATCTACATACGAACGATTTTACAGGCTATAATCAAATTTCAGTCAAAAATGGGGTCCATCAACACACAAAACATGTGTTAAACATTTTTTTTTGTAACAAAAATACTCTTCCTCGTCATTTATTCATATATCACACATTCATTGTAAAAATATCACCATTATTATATTATTTTAATATAATAATATATTATTTTATCAGAAAAGATAAAATATCAATTTTCGACAATTGTCACTTTAAAATTTTTTCTCCATTTATATCCACATAAATAAATATTTTTCTTATCATATAAATCAATAATTAATTATTCACAAATAATATTACAGAATCACAATACTGACAACCAGGCTGTTCCAAGGAAAGAGGGGGCCTTCCGGTAAGGATTTCTCCTTACCGACGCGCAATTACCTAACCTCTCCTTGACAGAACTTTCTAGACATTGCCAATAATATTATCTAATAATATTATTAAAATAATATAAATTATTGATCCGTAATGAAAATAATTATCGTAAAGGACAATTATTGAAACAACAATAATATAAAATATTAACGCAGCAATTATTGAATAAAATATTAAACAGTAATTACTGTAACAATTATTGAGTAGTGCCTTCTTATGTAAGAATCAATAATTGGTGCAATACCGCGTGTTATCACAGACATCGTTTTTAACCACCGGTATTCCAACAGTGTTAACGGAAACAACTACGCAGTTATTTATAAAAACTCATACTTGTCATTTTCTTCATCTAATCGCTTTCCGTTATGGGGTCCACAGAAGGCTGCGCCGTCATACGAATATTCCCCGACAGCAAGAATATTCCACGACCAAATGAATATTCCCAACAACAATGAATATTTTATAACAACTTGCTTATTTAAAAATATTTGCGCATTTTACCCATAACTAACCACATTAATTAAATCAACCCTTACCAATGAGGAGAACGTGAAACAGGCCGTCAATGTTTCTCCTGTAAACAATACCACGGAGCAGACGTTGAACGATGAGATGTTTAGAAGTTTTTTGCGGTTCATGCAAAACCAGACGAAGGAGATTCCTGTTCAAAATACAGGTAAAAACAATGGCAACGCACAGCTGGTCACAGCCAAGCAGTTCAAAGAATTGGGACCACCAGAATTCTTGGGAAAGCCGAATCCGATTAAGGCGGAAACGTGGGTCAAGCAAATTACCAAGTTATTCGATGTCTTGGGATGCACGGAGGAACAAAAGGTTCCATTTGCCACCTTTATGTTCCGTGGTGAGGCGGACATCGGTGGGAATCGTGAAGCGTACTCCATCCAAATTGCCGCCAAAGATGTCTTGGGAGACATTTCAGAATCGTTCAATGACAAATACTTTCCGAAAGTGTTCACATATGAAGGAGGTAGAGTTTATTAGATTGAACAAAACAACACGATTTGTCCCAAAGACGAGGCGAAGTTCATGAGTTATCCGTGTTTCAGACCTCATTTGGTGGAGAATGAGGAACGTATGACGCGGATGTTTCGAGAGGTTTGAAACCCGACATACGTCAATATCTCATTTCTCATAAATTTTCTCTCTATTCAGATGTTGTCAACAGGGCTCAATTATTATAGCGAGATAACGAGTACAGTCAACCGAGGGACTACAACCAGGGTCATACCGGTGACAACAGTCATCGGAGCAACGATAAGCGGGGAAAGAAAAATGCGGACAAGAGCGGCAACCACTCTGGTGGTAGTCATGGTCATGATAATAGAAGAAGTGAATCGAGGGGAGATTTTAAAAAGAGGAGATTCAACAACGATAAGTGAAGACGTCAAAGACCAAAGAACAACCGGGTTCCAAAGGAGGAGAACGACCACCCCATATATGCTATAAAATGCGAGAAAGAAGGACATATCAGTCGAAACTGCCCACAACAGTTCAAGGTATGCTATAATTGTGGAAAGGAAGGACATATCGCTCGAGATTGTACGGTAACGAAACCAAGTTCAGCGAGGACGGTGACTCAAAAGGCTGTCCCAGAAAAGTTAAAGTCAACGATTCCTGGAAGAGCGTTTATCGTGACTGGTCAAAATGCGAGGAACCCAAACGAGGTGATCACGGGTAAGCTAATCATAAATTCTTGTGAAGTTTATACTTTACTTGTGAGACCCCAGATTTTATGAATAAAGATTTAAATTTCTCAAAATATTTTTTTTGAATATTATGGTGTGGATTTGATATAATGTTATAGTTGTGAGTAGTATTTATAAATTTTGCAAAGTATGCAAGTTGCTGTATTATAGACCCCCATTTACATATTTTTCAAAATAATCAGTAGAAATTATTTAAAGGTGGGGCCCACATGTGGGCCCATATGTGTTGAAAAACTGATTTTAGAAATGGGGGTGGGAGGGAGTTAATATATATAAGTATGTGATGTGTGTATATAGATATATGTATATATTATATGTGTGAGTGGAAAATGGTGGGGGAAAAGAAAGAGTGAAAGTGATGTGTGTATGATTATAGTATATATTATATGTGTGAGTGGAAACGGTGGGGGAAAAGAAAGAGTGAAAGTGATGTGTGTATGATTATAGTATATATGTTTATTATGTGAGTGGGAAATGGTGGGGGATTGATGTTGGTTATGGGGGAGAAAAATTAAGTGGTAGATATATTATATATATATATATATATATATATATATTTATTAAGCATGTGTTTATATATATGTCTTATATTTTAATTTTTGCTTGAATCCTATTGGTTAGTTGATTGACATTTGCATTGGTATGATATCAAAACTTTGATACGTAAATTTACTGTAATTATTTCATCCATGAATGAAGGCCCTTCCATTCTCCTATAAATAAAGCTCATTCCTTCATTATTTCTTACAAATTTACTGAAACTCCAGAGAGAGAAATTATAGAGAAACTATAGAAAAGTATTCTGCTACTTCCCTACTCTTATATCTAGTTTCTTTTATGGTAAGGGATATTATTCTTTTGTATTCATGAAGAGAACTCCTGTTATTCTATTCCTTATTATTCTGTTGGAATAACCTGTATAAGCGAGCTACCCTATACTTGGTGACATTCTTCTATTATTCTGTCTTTATTATTCTGTTGGAACTGTTAGGTTTGTAATATTCATGAACGCAATCAAATTGCACAAATAAGCGGAAACGTGGAAAATCAGAGTTTAAAAATTTTACAAACCATATAACCGGATCACCCTTTATGTACAATTATTAATTAAACGAAAAATTGAAGAACAAGAATCATACCCTTGAAGATCCGAGCTTCCTCGGGTACAAGTTCACCTCCAATTCTTTTCGCGTTCAACTTGAATCCACCGGGTTTGGTTCCTTCCTTTGATCAACGTTAGCCACCCATGTGTTTGGCCTCTAGAGGTGATCCACCAAGGAAGAAGAAGGATTCAAGAAGATGGGTGGTTGGCTAAACCCTAGTTTTTCTATCTCTATAGAAAAGGAGCGTACTCTCCAACCATTGGAATTATAACGTGGTCTTGATATCTGATATAAGACTCCTCTTATAAAGATATCAAGTAACCCTATTAAAATAAGGTATTATTTAATTAAACCCTTTTAATTAAAGGGCTCCCCTAATCTTATTAGGATAATTAATTAAACTCCTTTAACTAATTTTCCTTCCTAATCCAATTAGGAATAAATGAGAGTACTTATATTAAATTAATTCCTAAACTCTTTTAGAAATTAAAATAATAATAATAATTGTAATAATATTAATAAGACTCCTCTTATTAATTTATATTTAATATTTCTAAAATATTAAATAATAATATTAAGCTATTTAATTTATTCTATCACCATAGATTAAATTAAATATACATAACATATTATTACGATTATGCCATTAACTTCTTAAATAATTATTCTTCCTTTTATGGTGTGACCTTTTAGGTTCTCCATATTAAACCTAATGTGAATAAATCAATTAGAACAATTCTAATCTTATTTAAATAAATAAATTAAACAATTAATTTATTTAAATATATAATATTTATTCTACAATAGGATAAGCCTCCTAGCGATCAACGACTTTCCGGATAATATAGATTTCAACATTAATCATAAAAGAACCTTTGAGTAAATAGTTACCGTGATAATTCAATCCTTCCACCATACAATGTCCCAATTAAATATAAGACATGGAATTACTTGTCACAAGTCTTATTTTATTTAATTATATGTATTTCACTCTTAAATGCACAACTCAAATAATGCAAATTAGAAACTCCTTTCTAATTTCATTCGCCGCCAAGGATTACCGGGTTGTCATTTATCGAATCACATAGACATTTTTCTTCTTTTAATAAGTGGTAGATTCTTTATCGATCATACATTATCTCCATGTACAACTTATTATACCCAAGCATACCCTTTGATATACCCTAAGGGTCTTAAGGAATAAGTCAAAGTATAACTCATCATACATAAGATACTATGATGATCTCAAGTCCAAGGATCACTAGACTACTATCACTACAGAATTCCTATCGACAAAAGTAAGTAAAACTCCATTAGGTATTCCTTAGCGAGCCACGCTCGATGAACTTATTCTCCAATAAGCACCTACATACTTGCTTTAGTGTCTCCACACAAATGATCATGAGATCAATCATCCTCATCCAACGAAAGCAAGAACGATGTACCAATCTATCCTGGATTCACTAATCCCCAGCTTTAGTAATCCAATGATTGGGAACTATTTTAGTTTTAAGCTTTCTAAGAATTTAGATCTCATTAGAATGATCATCATCATTATTCTAAAAGCGTTGCTTAAAACTATGGGTTTATCACATATTATAAAACAGCATCATTTAGATAATTAAAAGTCTTTAATAAATTAATACCTTTTATTAATAAATGAATAAGATTGTTACAAAATATATGCTTTATCATCAAACATGATTGGCTTGTGTGCATACTACTTTCAATCTCCCACTTGCACTAAAGTCAATCGTCATGGTATCTCATGCTCTTCTTCTCTAAGTGATGATTATCCTGCTGTTGGATAAGCTTTAGTTAATGGATATGTAATGTTGTTCATGAGAGTCCACTATCTCTATAGTGATTTCCCATCTTTCAATGATTCTAATAATCAAATGAAAGTGCCACAACACATGTTTAGATCCAAGATGAGACTTAGGAACTATTCCTAGTTCTCAATGAACTTTAATCCAAACAATCAACTTGCAGCCTTCATTTATAGCTATATACTTTGTCTTTATCACTAAACCAACAACTCTTTCATTGCTTGGGAACATTTCTAATTCATCGCACCAACTGCTCAAGGTAACCCTTTACCTTAAAGTGGATTTTTCTGTCGTCTTTGGTCTCGTCTGAAAAAACTGAGTCTCATTAAGCCCTCTAGTTTTAATTTAAACCCACCATGAATATGATCACATCCTTAGTGCTTGCTTAAGCACTTTAAGATATTTTTCACCGACTCATAGTGAACTTCTCCATAATATGACCGATCAACATCGTGTCTCGTGACATTTCATTGCATACATGATTGTCACCATGCGACCTCTCTCTTTTTCGTGAGTCTGTGGGGACTATTAAGAGAGATACACTCCATAGCTCATCGACATGAGACATCTCTTGAGTTTGCCATGCTAAACGACTTTAGCATCAAATGAATATACATTCCTCGGGTTAAGTCGAGCATCCTCTTAAATCTATCTATATAGATTTATATCCCTAATTAAGATACTCTTCCAAATCATTCATGGAGGAATGTTTAGACAACTTTATCTTTACTCGATTGTAGCATTGGTATGTCATTCCTTATCCGTAGTATATCAATATATAGTACTAGGAATGTCACGATGCTCCCAACCGACCCTTTTGTACACACTAGAACTCTTACCTCATCGTATGTAATCGGATCATCATCATCTATGATGCGTATCTTCATCATCATCATCTATGATGAATCCATACCTCCTAGGTATCTTCAAGACTATTCCGTATTTATTTATTCTTGGTTGTGGTACAATAGGTCTATCTACGTGTTCCTCTTATTCGACTTATAATGTTTTGTGGTTCTTGAACTCTTCAAGATCTATTATCCTCCCACTAGCCCCTTTTTTTAATGATAAACACCTTTATCTTAGAAGGCGCCGTGTTTCGTAACAAACACCTTTTGCTAAGTAGAATTATAGAACATATACCCTAAACTTACTTTAGGATGTCCCACAAATCAGACATGTCAAATCTTGTCCCAAGCTTATCCTTTGAAACCTTTTCGCATAAGTTGGACAACCCTTATCTTAACATACTTAAGATTAGGAATCCTCCCCGTCCATAACTTTTATGGAGTCTTGGGGGTGATTTTGAGAGATTACCTTTTGTAGATATGCAACCATTTCTAGGATACGACCCTGTAGGGATAATGGAATGTCGATAAAATCATTATGGACAGACACCATGTCCAACAAGGTACGATTTTTCCTTTCGATACATCAATCAATTATTATGTATCGAGGTGTCCATTATGAGAAAACCATTTGAGATGATCTAAAACTTATCAGACAAGTATTTATTCCTTAATCTAATCAAGGAATCTTAATCATCGTGTCAATTTGTTTCATTTCAATTCTTTGAACCTTTCAAATAATTCACACTTGTATTTCAACAAATACATACATTCAACTCTTTGAATGATCATCTCCTTTTGTAAGACCCCAAATTATTAATAAATGAAATTTATTTTCCTCTAACTAAAGCGATTGGATGAAGAAAACGACAAATATAAGTTGTTTATAAATAATCGGCGTAGTTATTCAAGTATTATCTTTGTTGGAATACCCTTGTGGTTAAAACACACTAATCTGCTGTTGTTGAACCGGTAGACACTTGCGACGTATTGCACCAATTATTGATTCTTACGTGAGAAGGCACTACTCAATAATTGTTACAATAGAATTAATGCTCAATGATTTTATTGATTTAATAATTCACTGCGTTGATATTTTATATTGTTGTTGTTCAATAATTGTCATTACACAAGATTTTTCATTATCGAGCTAATAATTCATATTATCCTAATAATATTATTAGATAACATTATTGGCAATGTCTAGAAAGTTCTGCCTAAGGAGAAGTTTGGTCACCTAATCATGCGCCAGGCAAGTGAGGAGATCCTTATTGAAAGCCCTCTTCCCGAACCGCTCGGTTGTCAATATTGTGATTCTGTAATATTATTTGTGAATAATTAATTATTGATTCATATGATGAGGAAAATATTGATTTTATGTGGATATAGATGGAGAAAACTTTTAATGTGACAATTGTTGAAAATTAAAATTTTATCTTTTTCCTCGATAACATAATTCATTTAAATGTATTATTATATTTTAACGGTGATATTTTTTACAACGAATGTGGGATATATGAGTATACGAGGAGGAAGAGTATTTTTGTTGCAATAAATGTTTAAAACATGTTAAACATGCTCATGGGACCCCATTTATCGAATCGAAATTTGATTATAGCCAGTAAAATCGTCTGCTTATGGATTTCTTTGGCCAATTTCGCTTGGAATTTGGAAAAGCTTTCTTCCGCAAAGTTGTAGAGAATTGATTTCTATAAAACTCGCAAAGATTCAATTTTTCTGATAAAAGAGCTATTTATTATGAATTATTGAAGTTCAAGTTCAAAATAATTGATTTTTGGAAGTTTTAATTATATATATCAACAAAAACGTTTTTATTGTTTTGGTTGGCCCCCATGTGTTGTAAACATGCTTTGATTTCAGAGTCTTGGTTGGCGTGAGAAATATATATATAATATATTATTATTATATTAAATTTTACGCTTTTGTGTTCTAAGCAATTTCTTATAAATAGGAGTCTTTGAGGTTAGAATTGAAAATCACACCGAAACTAAAGTTTTCTCTCTATATTATCAAGTGTATTCTTGTGAGTATTTTGAGTATACTTTGAGTATTGCTATACTGTGCAAGTTCAAGTCATAGCCTATATCCTGTGTTCAACTAGAAGTACTTGTCTTTCGAGGTAAGTGGATGTTATTTTCTTCTCAAATGATATTATTTCTTCAATATCATTATCTTTGAAATATTGGTTGGAACTTTTATCAAATTTGGAACTTTTTCATATCGGGTTACTATATTCATGAGTTACTTATTCACGAAGTTACTATTCATGAGTTACTATTCATGAGTCTTATTCACGAAGCGTGAAGTTATTTTTTTTTGAAATTTCTATCTTTTGGTGTCTGAGTTATTATTCACGATACTGGTCTTATTCACGATACTCGACACTATTTACGAATCACGCAAGACTATTCAATTTAAAAAAAATGAAATTTCTTCTTTTAAGTCAAAATATCTATTCGGATACTAGCTTTGATTGTATCCATGTTTTGATCATTCTTGAATTTTACACCACTATGATTATTTTTGAGGTATTGTTGGACATGGATAAAACAAAGTACTAATCCTTAATCCTTAATCCTTGTCATTTTGTTTCAATCGGATTCGTTTCTTTAAAAATATTTTCATCATCCTCGCCTTTAAATGATGATATTCTCAATATCTTTGGCCCGTAGTGCAAAGATGAATGATTTCTTGATGAATATCTTTGGCCCGTAGTGCAAAGATGAACAGTGTTGAGATGAACACGACCGATCGATTAATATCTTTGGCCGTGTAAAAAAGATGAACAGTGTTTAGATGAACATGACTAATCGATGAATATCTTTGCTCAGTAGTGCAAAGATGAATATTTGATTCGTATATATATTGATTGATGTTACAGGGATAAAAGATAGACGATGAACTTTTAAATTCATACATAGAAGATAGTAGTTTGCATTCTCTACTTAACTCTTCTAATGAATTATTATTTCCATTAATGAATATTGATTTAAAATTTGTTGTCTATTGTATTCTATTAGATTTTTCCTGTTGAAGACTAACGGTAATTTGTTGTATATTATCTTAGTCATAATATTCTTTCTTCGGGCTAGTTGAGCTCACCCTTTTCCTTGTTGTTCCATTTTTCTTCTCGGTAGAATGTAATGTAGCGAGTACTAGTCCTGGGTATGGAATGAAGGTTCTAGAGAGAGTTGTTTAGTAGTCCTCACCATTTTGTAAAATAATGTATCAATAATTATGATGGGGATTTATTTGCGTGTGGATATTGTCTAGATGGCAATATCTCGTATTTAAACTCACGCTTTATATGTTGTAATAATAAAGTTGTAGTTATTTCGCACCATGTATTTGGCGACTCGTAATGGGTTGGATGGAATGGACCTATTTTGGGGCGCCACACGTTGGTATCGAGCTTAGGGATATGATCTCCATGAGATCGAGGAATAGAACTAGAGGGAGGGACGAGTAAATCCTTCGCTAGTGTGTCTTACCTTAGCTTATTTGTTAGTTGGTCAAGATATATAGGATATTATGTGATATATTGATTTCTTAATTAACCCTTGTTTTATGATGATGATTTTGAGAATGTCGATCGAGAATATTAACAATGGAAATGAGACCGTGGAGACGCTCAGACTCACCAACGAGGAGAACGTGCAACAGTCGGCAATGTTCCTCCGTGTGAACAACACCACCTGAGCGTATGATGAACGAGGGATGTTTAGAAGCTTTTTGCGTTAGCTCATGCAAAATCGCATTTGAGGAGACTCGTGTTCAAAATACAGGAGAAAATGATAGCAATTCACGGGTGGTCACAAAAGCGGCTTCAAAGAGTTGGGACCACCGCAATGCAGGAAAGCCGGATCCGATTAAATGCGAGACGTGGGTCAAACAAATTACCAAGATATTCGATGTCTTGGGATGCACGGAGGAATGTAAGGTTCCATTCGCCACCTTTATGTTAGTGGCAAAAGGCAGACTCACCGGTGGGAGTCTGTGAAGCGCACCCATCCAAACAAGCACTCAAAGATGTCTTGGGAGACATTTCAGAAACTATTCAATGACAAATACTTTCCCGAAAGTGTTACGCTATATGAAGGAAGTGGAGTTTATTAGACTGGAAGCAGAATAACATGACGGTGTCCCAAAGACAAGGCGAAGTTCATGAGTTATCCAGTTTTGCACCTCATTTGGTGGAGAATGAAGAACGATGACGCGGATGTTTCGAGAGGTTTGAAACCCTAAGATACGCCAAGATCTCATTTCTCATAAATTTTCTCTCTATTCAGATATGTTGTCAATGTGTCTCATTGTTAGAGCGAGATAACGAAAGACGCTCAACCGAGGGACCATAACCGGGATCATACTCAAGAGATAGTAGTCATCGTAATAACGATAACCAAATAAGAAAGAAGAATACGGACAAAGGCGGTAACTACTCTGGTGGTAATCATGGCCATGAAAATATAAGAAGCGAGTCGGGAGGAGATTTTAAAAGAGGAGATTCAACAACGACCATGTGAAGACGCCGTCCAGAGAGAATCGGTTCCAAGGAGGAAAAAGTCCACCGGGTCAGACATGTTACAAATGCGGAAAGAAGGACATATCACCAAACCGCCTACAACAGTTCAAGGTATGCTATAATTGGGGAAAGGAAGGACATATCGCTTCGGGATTGTACGCGGTAGCAAAGCCTAGTTCGATGGGGGACGGTGATTCAAAAGATTGTCCCGTAAAATCAAAGTCAACGATTCTCGAAGAGCGTTTGTCGTGACCGGTCATTAAAATGCAAGAACCCGCGACGGTTAGCACGGGTTAGTTAATTATAAATTCTTGTGAAGTTTATAACTTACTAGATAATTCTGCTTCTACCCATTCTTTTATCTCTCTTCGCTTTACCAACGCTTGAACTTGACTATGAAGAAATTAGACTTTGACCTATTTATGGAGACTCTGCTAGAGAAACTTTCATTACATCCGTTGTTTAGAAATCTTGCTTGATTCAGTTGGCACTATCACATTACCGTTAACCTTATTTCTATAGAGATATTTGCTTTTGATGTGATTTTAAGGTTAACTACTCATCATGCCGAAATTGATTACTTTCGTAAGGTTGTTAGTTTTCATATTCCTAAGCAACTTTGTTATTCAATTCAAGCAATCAAACCATGGTAATCAAACATTTTCATATCAAGCCATGAAGTCATTCGCTTATTACGGATGTCAAGTTTTCTTAGTCCATGTTATGGATTTGAATAAAGACACGCCGATTTGAATAATATTCTGTTGTTATTGATTTTTCCTCGATGTATTTCAAGAATTTCTTGGTTTACTCCCAAAGATGATATTAAATTTTGTATCGACTTTGAACCCAGACAAAAACTCATTTCTAAAATCTCATATCGAATGGCTCTATTGAACTTCGTGAGTTAAAATTCAACTATAGAATTTGGTACTTGAGCCTTTATCTGGTGACTTCCTTTGTGGAATGCACCGCCGAGACTCTCGTAGGGGGGACACCATATTCGTATGATAGTAAACCGATAGGTGTCATTGTAACGTCTTATCAAGGTTGGGATATGAGTCACGATTGAGAACAACCTAAGTCAGAATCGAAATACGTAGCTTTCAGGCTTAGTTGGCTATTATCGGAGATTCGTTGAAGGATATTCTCGAATCGCTATTCCATTAACTCAAATGACTCATAGAGATACAAAATTGAATGGAACAAGGAATGTGGGAAGAGCTTCAAGAACTCAAGAGAGACTCATTTTAACACATGTTACGACCATGCCATCCTCGAAAAAGCGAACGTGGTAGTGACGTGTTGAGTAGAAGATCGTATACAAGTACGAGTACGATATTGTCAAAGACTCATTTCGTATAATTTACAAATAATAGAGATGGAGATGAAAACTCTAGGTACCCACGTGATGATATATGAGTATAATCGACTTTAATCAATAAAGTAAAAGTTGTTCAAGCTACACACCGGAGCTGATGAATTTGAAGAAGGAGGTGCAAGAAGTTGTTATTTCAAAAGCGAGAATCGGTGAGGTGAGGAAAGCTCAAACCTTCGATTTATTAATCCATTTGAAATTCTTGATCGAATAAGAACTGTGGCCTATAGACTCGTTTTACCGCCAAGTATGACGCGTTTTCATAACGTTTTTCACGTGTCGATGTTACGTAAATATGTGGACGAATTCAACCACGTCATTGAAGTTAGAATCGACGAGATAGCCAAGACTTAACGTGACGAGAAGTACCTGTCAAGATCTTGGATAGGAAAGAACATGTCCTATGGTTATACCACAAGTTAAGGTTTTGTGGATAAACCATGCTATTGAGGAAATGACCTGGGAGTTGGAAACAGAAATGAAAGCGAGGTATTCTCATCTTTTCGAAACACCAGGTACGTACGTCAATTTCGAGGACGAAATTTCATAAGGAGGGGAGGTTGTAAGACCCCAAATTATTAATAAATGAAATTTATTTTCCTCTATTTATTATTTTGAAATAGTAAGGGTTGATTTGATTAATGTGGAGAGTTATGGGTAAAATACGCAAATATTTCGAATAAGCAAGTGGTTATAAAATATTCATTATCGTCGGGGAATATTCGTTTGGTCATGGAATATTCAATCTCGTTGGGAATATTCGTAATGCGACGGCCAGCCATCTTTTGTAAGCCCCATAACTTGAAGCGATTGGATGAAGAAAACGACAAATATAAGTTGTTTATAAATAACGACGTAGTTGTTACCAAGTATCTTGTTGGAATAACCTATGGTTAAAACACACTAATACGCCGTTGTTGAATCGGTAGACACTCAGATTGCACCAATTATTGATTCTTACGTAAAAGGCACTACTCAATAATTGTTACAAAGAAATTACTGCTCAAAGATTTTATCGATTTAATAATTGCCGTTGATATTTTATATTCACATTGTTCAATAATTGTCATTACACAAGATTTTTTTCATTATCGGCTAATAATTCATATTATCTCGAATAATATTATTAGATCACATTATTGGCAATGTCTAGAAAGTTCTGCATTCAAGGAGAGGTTTGGTCACCTAATTGCAAGGCCCAAGAAGGAGAGATCCTTATTGAAAGCCCCATTTTCCTGTGAACCGCCTCGTTGTCAATATTGTGATTCTCGTAATATTATTTGTGAATAATTAATTATTGATTCATATGATGAGGAAAATATTGATTTTATGTGGATATAGATGGAGAAAAATTTTAATGTGACAATTGTTGAAAATTGAAATTTTATCTTTTCTAATAAGATAATTCATTTAAATGTATTATTATATTTTAACGGTGATATTTTTACAACGAATGTGGGATATATGATTATACGAGGAGAAAGAGTATTTTTGTTGCAATAAATGTTTAAAACATATTAAACATGTCGGTGAACCCCATTTATTGACTGAAATTTGATTATAGCTTGTAAAATCGTCCGTTTGTAGATTTTGGTCAATTTCTGTTTGGAATTTGGAAAACTTTCTCCGCAAAGTTGTAGAGAATTGATTTCCTATAAAACTCGCGTGATTCGAATTTTATGATAAAGGAGCTATTTATTATGAATTATTGAAGTTCAAGTTCAAAAATAATTGATTTTGGAAGTTTTAATTATTTATATCAACAAAAACGTTTTTATTATTTTGGTTGGCCCCCATGTGTTTGTAAACATGCTGATTTCAGTCTTCTTGGTTGGCGTAGAAATATATATATAATATATTATTATTATATTAAATTTTCTCGCTTTGGTGTTCTAAGCAATTTCCTATAAATAGGGTCTTTGAGGTTAGAATTGAAAATCACACCGTAAAACTAAAGTTTTCTCTCTATATTATCGAGTGTATTCTTGTGAGTATTTTGAGTATACTTTGAGTATTGCTATACGGTGCAAGTTCAAGTCATAGCCTATATCCTGTTTCAACTAAAGTATCTTGTCTTTCGAGGTAAGGGGATGTTATTTTCTTCTCAAATGATATTATTTCTTCAATATCATTATGTTGAAATATTGGTTGAACTTTTATCAAATTTGGAACTTTTTCATGTCGTGGTTACTATTCATGAGTTACTATTCATGAGTTACTATTCACGAAGTTACTATTCATTTAGTACTATTCACGGCGTGAAGATGTTTTTTTTTGTGAAATTTCTATCTTTTGGTGTCTGAGTTACTATTCACGATACTTGTATTATTCACGATACGACACTATTCACGAATCTGACTATTCAATTTAAAAATGAAATTTCTTCTTTTCGTCTAAAATATCTATTCGGATACTAGCTTTGATTGTATCCATGTTTTGATCATTCTTGAATTTTACACCACTATGATTATTTTTGAGGTATTGTTGGACATGGATAAAACAAAGTACGAATCCTTAATCCTTAATCCTTGTCATTTTGTTTCACCGGATTCGCTTTTTAAAAATATTTTCATCATCCTCGGTCTTAAATTATGATATTACTTGAATATCTTTGGCCTCAGAGTGCAAAGATGAATGATTTCTTGATGAATATCTTTGGCCCGTAGTGCAAAGATGAACAGTGTTGAGATGAACACGATCGATCGATTAATATCTTTGGCCCAGTAGTGCAAAGATGAATGTGTGTTTAGATGAACATGACCAATCATGAATATCTTTGGCACGTAGTGCAAAGATGAATATTTGATTCTAGATATATATTGATTGATGTTACGGGGATAAAAGATGAGACGATGAACTTTTAAATTCACACATGAAGATAGTAGTTTGCATTCTCTACTTAACTCTTCTAATGAATTATTATTTCATTGCGAATATTGATTTAAAATTTGTTGTCTATTGTATTCTATTAGATTTTTCCCTGTTGAAGACTAACGGTAATTTGTTGTATATTATCTTAGTCATAATATTCTTTACTAGGCTAGTTGAGCTCACCCTTTTCCTTGTTGTTCCATTTTTCTTCTCAGGGGGCGAGAATGTAGCGAGTACTAGTCGGGGTATGGAATGAAGGTTCTAGAGAGAGTTGTTTAGTAGTCCTCACCATTTTTGTAAAATAATGTATCAATAATTATGATGGGGATTTATTTGCGTGTGGATATTGTCTAGATGGCAATATCTGTATTTAAACTCACAGTTTATATGTTGTAATAATAAAGTTGTAGTTATTTCTGTACCATGTATTTGGCGACTCAGAATGGGTTGGATGGAATGGACCTATTTTGGGGGCGTCACACTTTTCTTATACTAATTTGTTCAATATGCAAAATTATTTTCATGTAAGTCAAGTATACAAAATTTATTAAGTAATATTCCAGTTCTATACAAAATATTATTATTATAAATAGAACAATAATTGTTCTTAATTATAATACCAAAGATTTCATTGTCCAACAATAAAATGGAAATAATATTTTAACAAGAATCTGGAATACAATAACAACTTATTGACTTAATAGATTTGCCCAGTAGGCATTTTTAAATTATAAGTTTCTATGGCTAATGCAAAGAACCTTTGCTTCATTTCCCACACATAGGATTACTTATATTTGTTTAGTTTTCTACTACATTTGGTCCTTCTTAAATCAATATTTATGATAACAAAAGTCGGTATCCAATACCCAAGTAGAACATCGACTTAAAGAAAAATTTATTTCAACCATGAACAAAATAATATTTGTAACCAAACTTCACTAAGCTTCTTTGGTTAGCCTCTCTCGCAAGATGCTTCTCAGCTTCCTTCCAAAGGTCCAAAGTGCTTATTGCGAAGGGAAGCAAACTCCTTTGCTATCCATATCGGTTTTGTTCTTATTATCCTTTATTTTGCCTTTCTATTTACCTTCTTTGAATCTTTCTTCTTTTCGTAAGATCCTTTGGCCCCTACCAGTAAGACTTGGTCTTTCTTGGTTAGAAAGTGACTCTTAACATTTTTCAACATGTTAAGCAAATCAAATGAGGCCGATATCTAGCTTGTTCATATGAAAAATTCACAACAATTGTGAAAGGAGTCAGGAGTGAGGGCAAGATCAAATCTTGGCTCAACTCTCCATCCATGACAAAACCTGTTGTCTAATTGATCAATCAAATTGATTATGTTAAGAACTTTTTATGCATCTTATAGTGCCATTGGCCATTCTAGATCGGAAGAGCTCCTTAGATATCTCGATATCTATCGGTCCTATTTTCCTCACCATCAACTACTTGATGTGCGGGAATATAGTAGGAGCATCCATAGTTTCATCTTGACATTTGAAGCTCGTTAGTCATGGATGCGAGCATGATGCATTGAGCCAACTGTGCATCATCTTGCCACTTTCTAAAAGTAGCAATCTCTTCCTCAGAGGCATTGTCTGCAACCATTGTAGAGATATGCGTATTAAGGACATAAGATAGCTTTTCAGCTATGAGAACTATTCTCAAATTTCTTAACCAATCCGTTTAATTCGGTCTGGTTAATTTAACATCTAATATGCTTCGCAGTGATAGTAATTTTAGACATTGTAAAATTTTGTAAATGAATTTGTATTTAACAACATTTTAACATACATTCTTTTATTAATTACCAAAATAAATTAGGTCTTGTTTTAAATTGGTATCTCCCACTATTTTCTTCAAACTATATTACCCTCAATATATATAGTTCGGCAAAATCTAATTAAAGATCTGCTAGTGAGAATAAGGATCCCATTTCAAATGTATATAGCCTTGTGGTGACACAACAAACTATATATAAATAAATAGGTAGACAACTCTTGTCAATTACATCAACTATGCAACTCCTTGTATTTTTGCCTCTTAGATTATTTTGATCAAGTGGTGGCACATCCGAATCAAAATTATCCAAGTTAAGTCCAACCTAGCACTCCATATATTCAAAAAGAAAAATATCATCCTTGTGGTGACACAACAAAATAATATTGTTCAATTTTCTTTATAAGCATCAAATGTGATAAATTAACATCTTAAATACTTAATACTTGCCTTGTGGTGACCTGAACAAACTCATATTAAATATTTAATACTCTATTAATTTTATCATGCTAGAAAGGCGACGCTCGATATTCCAAATATCTTTGAACGCTTAGGACTTAATATAAAAAAAAATTTGAGGATTTATTATTAAATGTCTCATCTTGTTTAGAGCGCATGCACATATATATATAAAATACGCGTCATATTAATGAACATGCGAAGCATGTTTGCATAATATATAATATATATATATAGATAGTATAAGCATGCACATATAGAATACTATATTCTATCTGGATTGATTATGGACTTTTATTCTAGTTTGGTTCACTAGAGCCACCAAGTGAACCAAAAGGTCAAACCCCAGGGTGCAAGAAATTAATATTTAAATATAACTATTATATTTAAACCCGGGCTCCATTACAAACGGGTCTTCAAGCGTTCCTTGCTCCTTGATCTCCAATTCTTCAAAATTAATTCTAACTATTCCTATTACAAAACTATTTAAAATAAATAGAAACCTTGATCGTTGATCGAGGGAAGTACATATAGGAGGAGATAGAATTTACATTAAGAAAAAAATAGAGAAGACGAGGTACGCAGACCCCATTTAATAAAATCCATACATTCATGCATCTAACTAAAATAAATCCAATCACATTGGTCAATAGTCCATAATCAATCCCATTTATTATCATACACATCACCATATGCATCAATAAATAATATTCATTTCATGAATAATAAACATTTAATATATATATTGATATCGTTTAATGGGCAAAATTTACTTAGTATAAAATCTAATTTTGAATCAAAATAAACTCCTTTATTTTAATCCAAATTTAAATCAAAATAAAACTATTTTATTTTAATTTATCCAATTTTGAATAAAATAAACTATTTTATTTTAATCAAAATCTTTAATCAAAATAAACTCCTTTATTTTAATTAATTATGGAATCAAATTCCATATAAAAAAAACTTTTATTAAAGGAAACACGGATTATCTTTCCTATTCACAAATAAACTCTTTTATTTTGAATAATATGAAATCTTATTCCATATTTAAATAAACTCCTTTATTTAAGGAAAGATGGATTCACTTTCTATTCACAAATAAACTCCTTTATTTTGAATAATATGAAATCTTATTTCATATCTAAATAAACTCCTTTATTTAAGGAAATTAGGATTCTCTTTCCTATTCACAAATAAACTCTTTTATTTTGAATAATATGAAATATTTCATATCTAAATAAACTCTTTCATTTAAGGAAACATGGAATCCAATTTCAACTCCAATTAGTTATCATGGAATCCAATTCCAACTCTAATTAGTTAGCATGAAATTTAATTTTAAAATTAAAATAAACTTTTATTTTAATTATAAAATAATAAGATTAATATATATATATAACTATTATATATATATATATATATTTAATAACTGTTCCATGAAAAAGCCTAATGCATCCTCAGTATTAAAAAAAAAAAATTAAAAAAGGGACTCTGTGTTTTTCACACGTAATCATGCTAACCTCGTTAATATGTATCACGTGAATGCTACCAGATATACTCGACCTTCATCATATTCACCTGTAACCTTTTTTCAAAAAATAACTAGATGGAATATGATAAGTTAAAGCCACGTGAATTCCGAAGTACTGGATTGGCAAAATAAACTATTTCATAATTTTTTTTTTTAATTTTTTAACAAATTTTATACAACAAAATTATGGCCAATTAAATTGTTCTAAATACATATCAACATACATATTAAATTAAAACAATTAATAATTCGCATAAAGGTTTGGCTCTGATGCCACTATTAGGTTTGTAATATTCATGAACGCAATCAAATTGCACAAATAAGCGGAAACGTGGAAAATCAGAGTTTAAAAATTTTACAAACCATATACCCGGATCACCCTTTATGCACAATTATTAATTAAACGAAAAATTGAAGAACAAAAATCATACCCTTGAAGATCCGAGCTTCCTCAGGTACAAGTTCACCTCCAATTCTTTTCACGTTCAACTTGAATCCACCGGGTTTGGTTCCTTCCTTTGATCAACGTTAGCCACCCAAGTGTTTGGCCTCTAGAGGTGATCCACCAAGGAAGAAGAAGGATTCAAGAAGATGGGTGGTTGGCTAAACCCTAGTTTTTCTATCTCTCAGTAGAAAAGGCGTCTTTCTCGACCATTGGAATTATAACGTGGTCTTGATATCCGATATAAGACTCTCTTATAAAGATATCAAGTAACCTATTAAAATAAGGTATTATTTAATTAAACCCTTTTAATTAAAGGGGCTCCCTAATCTTATTAGGGATAATTAATTAAACTCCTTTAACTAATTTTCCTTCCTAATCCAATTAGGAATAAATGAAAGTACTTATATTAAATTAATTCCTAAACTCTTTTAGAAATTAAAATAATAATAATAATTGTAATAATATTAATAAGACTCCTCTTATTAATTTATATTTAATATTTCTAAAATATTAAATAATAAATATTAAGCTATTTAATTTATTCTATCACCATAGATTAAATTAAATATACATAACATATTATTACGATTATGCCATTAACTTCTTAAATAATTATTCTTCCTTTTATGGTGTGACCCTTTAGGTTCTCCATATTAAACCTAGGTTGTGAATAAATCAATTAGAACAATTCTAATCTTATATAAATAAATAAATTAAGCAATTAATTTATTTAAATAAATAATATTTATTCTACAATTGGGATAAGCCTCTCCTAGCGATCAACGACTTTCCGGATAATATAGATTTCAACATTAATCATAAAAGAACCTTTGAGTAAATAGTTACTGCAATTCAATCCTTCCACCATACTGATGTCCCAATTAAATATAAGGCATGGAATTCTTTGTCAAAAGTCTTATTTTATTTAATTATATGTATTTCGACTCTTAAATGCACAACTCGAAATAATGCAAATTAGAAACTCCTTTCTAATTTCATTCTCGCTTAACCCGAGGACTACTTTGGGTTGTCATTTATCGAATCACATAGACATTTCTCTTCTTTTAATAAGTGGTAGATTCTTTATTGATCATACATTATCTCCATGTACAACTTATTATACCCAAGCATACCCTTTGATATACCCTAAGGGTCTTAAGGAATAAGTCAAAGTATAACTCATCATACACAAGATACTATGATGATCTCAAGTCCAAGGATCACTTGATTACTATCACTACAGAAATTCCTATGACGATGCAAGTAAAACTCCATTAGGTATTCCTTAGCGAGCCACGCTTCGATGAACTTATTCTCGAATAAGCACCTACATACTTGCTTTTTGTGTCTCCACACAAATGATCATGAGATCAATCATCCTCATCCAATGAAGCAAGAACGTATGTACCAATCTATCCAAATTCACTAATCCCCAATTTAGTAATCCAATGATTGGGAACTATTTTAGTTTTAAGCTTTCTAAGAATTTAGATCTCATTAGAATGATCATCATCATTATTCTAAAAGCGTTGCTTAAAACTATGGGTTTATCACATATTATAAAAACAACATCATGTAGATAATTAAAAGCCTTTAATAAATTAATACCTTTTATTAATAAATGAATAAGATTGTTACAAAGTATATGCTTTATCATCAAACATGATTGGCTTCATGCATACTACTTTCGGGAACATCCTATCTGTCTTTATCTGGCGGACTGGGTTCCGTTTTAATTATTCATTCATTCTTTGGAATATCCATGCATCTTATATTTGGGACTGGTTCCGCTTTTAATTATTCATTCATTCATTTGGAATATCCTGTCATCTATATCTGTGGGACCGGGTTCCGCTTTTAATTATTCATTCATTCTCATTGGAATATCCCGTCATTCTATACGCCTGGGACTTGGTTCCGTTTTTAATTATTCATTCATTACATTTGGAATATCACATGCATGTTATACTGTGGGACTGGTTCCGCTTTAATTATTCATTCATTCTCATTGGAATATCTTGTACATGCTATACGTCCGGACCTAGTTCCGTTTTAATTATTCATTTATTCTGTTAGAATATCCTGTCATAGGTCTATACTGTGGGACCTAGTTCCGTTTTAATTATTTATTATTCTGTTGGAACATCCCGTCGGTGTGAATTTCACCTGACCTGGTTCCGTAATTTATTATTCTGTTGGAATAACTTTGTCTATCTGCAATCCGCATGCATGGTGATTTCTTTTGTTATTCCATTCGTTATTATACTCAGTTGGTTAAAGTTTTGACTTCTATACTCCATGAAATTAGTAGAATATCCTTAATATTTGCGCTTCATCTAGTATCTTTTCATGGAAATATTCTTCTGAGCATTCTTGAATTTTACTCTACACAGAAGTATCATGTTGATAGTTTGGATGTTATTAGTTCTTGGACAAATTAATTCTTAAACTTGTTTTATTGAATTCTTATATCATTGTCATCATCCTCATGTTTATATTTTTTTGAAAGTCATCTATGGCCTGTAGTGCATGGATGGACTTGGTATGATTATGACCAGGGATTATTCGGTATAATTATGACCGTAATTTTACAAATGATGTGAAAAAAAAAGTCCTCATTGGCCCGTAGTGCATTGATGGACAGTTTTTGGTATGATTATGGCTATGGATTCTCTTCGGCCAAGGGCGCAAAGATGAATTGTTTTATGGCATGATCAGGACCGTTGATGAAAACACAATTATCTTTGGCCCGTAGTGCATGGATAATTTGTGGTCGTGATACTAAAGAATATCATTGGCCGTAGTGCAGGGGTGATTCGATGATGTGGATTATTTATTAAGCTGAGTCCCAGCGATAAAAGTGATGAAAAACTTTTTAAATCATAAAAGATAGTAGATTTTATTCTCTACTTGACTCTTTTAATGGATTGTTTGTTCCACTGTAGTTAAACTTGATGTCTATTGTATTTTATCAATTTAACATTGTTGAAGGCTAATGATACTTTATTTTGCATTATCTTAGTCATAATATTTCTTACTGGGCTAGTTGAGCTCACCCTTTCTTTCACTGTTCTCTTTAGGAAATGAGAACGTAGCCGGGACTAGTCGGGGAATGGAGTGACGGTCCAGATGATAGTATTAGTAGTCCTCACTATTCTGTTAAATAGTGTGACAATAAATGTAATGTGGACTTATTCTGGGAGTGGCTATTGTCTAGAAGACAATATTTGTTTAAAACCCACAGCTCTCTTGTTGTATATTAAAGATTGTATTTGTATTCTGTACCATGTATTTGATGACTCAGAATATGTGATGTATACCTAATTTTGGGGGCGTCACAGTTGGTATCAAAGCTTAGGGATATGATCCCTGGCTGAGATGTTTGACAAGAACTAGGAGGGGAGAGACGGAGAATTCCTTCGCTAGTATGACCTTCCTAAGTTTACTTGTTATTTTATTGGTCGGTTAGAGTATAGGGATAATATGTGATATGTTAATTAACCCTTGTTTTTTGACAGTATTTGAGAATGGCATCTGAAAATGCTGAGATAAGCAATGGAGCAAAAACAATATGATCGTGTCGCAGTACGAGGCTAAGTTTGCGGAGTTATTCTGGTTTGCATCCCATTTGGTCGATAATGAAGAGAGAATGACGCGAATGTTTCTGCGAGGTTTGAAACCCAATATATGTCAATACCTCATTTCTCATAAACTTTGTTCATATTCAGATGTTTTGAATAGGGCTCAGTTATTGGAGCGCGATAATGAGTCAGCACAACTAAAAGGTAACGACCAACAACACGATAATAATCGTACCGGTAGCAACGACCATCGGAACAATGATAACCATCGTGGGGGAAATTATCATGCCAAGAATGGTAACCACTTCGGTGATAATCATGGCCAAGATAATAGGAATGAAAATTTCAAGAAGAGAAGGTTCAACAATGACGTGAAGACGTCGGCACCAGCACCCATTTCAAAGGAAGGAGAACGACCGTCGGTCGTATGTTTCAAATGCGGACAGGAGCGACACATCCGTCCAAACTGTACACAGCAATCCAAAGCGTGTTTTAATTGCGAAAGAGAAGGTCACCTAGCTCGATTTTGTCGTATGGTGAAGTCAAGTCCAGCTGGGATAGTGATGCCAAAGGATGTCCCAGACAAGCCAAAGCCGGTAGTTTAAGAGAGAGCGTTCTTTTTTCTCGTGACGAGGAACTTGAATAAAATTATCACGGGTTTGTTAGCAATAAACTCTTATGAAGTCTATACCTTATTAAATACCGGTTCTACCCATTCTTTTATCTCTCTTGCTTGCGTTCAACGTTTAAATTTGACTCCGGAGAAGTTAGACTTTGACTTATTGGTTGAAACTTCGTTAGTAGAAACCTTCGTTACCTCTACTGTTTATAAATCTTGTTTGATTCAAATCGACACTTTCACGTTACCTATCGATCTTATCTCTTTGAAAATACTTGCCTTTGATGCGATTTTAGGAATCGATTGGTTAACTACTCATCATGCTTTTCGTAAGGTTGTTAGCTTTCATATTCCTAACCAACCTGTTATGCGAATTCAAAGTAACCAAACCACTAAAGTTAATCACTGTCATATCGAGCCATAAGTAAAGAGCCCCGAGCCTTTCGCTGATGACTTCCTTGTGTGGAATGCACCGAAACCAAACTTTCTGTAGGAGACATCGTGAATGAAGATGGCAAGTTGAAAGGTATCAATGTGACATATTATCCAAGTCTTGGATGAGGGTCACAGTTTTGAATGATATTTATATCGTTAATAAATTTCTTGACGTATTCTTGAAGACTTCTTAGCCTACCCTTAGAGCGTGAAATTGAATTTTGTATTGACCCCACAAAGCCCATTTCCTAAACCCTCAAATATTTCTTCAACTAAAACGAACGTATCATGCGCCAAAAGACGTTGACTCGAGCTGTTGAAGATTACAATCGTACTATTCACTATCATCGTGGAAGAGCGAACGTGGTAGCTGACGTGTTGAGTAGAAGATTGTATGCGTTTACAAGTGCGATGTTGTTAACATAAAGACCCATTTTGTATAACTTACAAATGATGAAGATAGAGTTAAAGACTTTAGGGACCCACATGAAGATAACGAATACACGAGTAGAATCGACTTTAATCGATAAAGTTAAAGCCGCTCAAGCTACACACCCGGAGCTGATGAAAGTGATGAAGAAGGTTCAAGAGGGCGTTATTCTAGAAGCAAGAATCAACGAAGAGAGGAAATCTCAACCCTCGATTTAATTGACCCATTTGAAATACTTGATCGAGTAGGAACTGTGGCTTATAGACTCATTTTACCGCCAAGTATGTCGCGTGTTCATAACGTTTTTAACGTATCGATGTTACGTAAATATGTGGATGACCCGAACCACATTATTGATTTAGAACCGGACTAGATAGCGGATGATTTAACGTATGAAGATGTACCTGTTAAAATCCTGGAATATATTCTACGCTTAAAGGTTATACCTCAAGAGTTAGAATATGACGAAGTGTCCTCATCTATTCGGCATACCAAGTACGTACGTAAATTTCGAGGGCGAAATTCCATAAGGAGGGGAGATTGTGAGACCCCAGATTTTATGAATAAAGATTTAAATTTCTCGAAATATTTTTTTTGAATATTATGGTGTGCATTTGATATAATGTTATAGTTGTGAGTAGTATTTATAAATTTTGCAAAGTATGCAAGTTGCTGTATTATATTCGATTGGTCGGGGAATATTCATTTTAGCGAGGAATATTCGCATAACCACAAGAATCATTGGTGGACGCCATTAACCAATTATTATGCGGATTAAGAAAACGACAAAAATATTTTATTAAAAATAACGGCGGAAGTTTTACAGTTAATACTGTTGAACTACTAGGTAGTAAAAGTACAGTAATGCGCATGGTTGCATAGTAACACACGGTATTGATTATTGATGCATACGTGAGAAGTCACTCGGTTTTGCTTATTTTATAGACCCCCATTTATCTATTTTTCAAAATAATCGATAGAAATTATTTAAAGGTGGGGCCCACATGTGGGGCCTATATGTGTTGAAAAACTAATTTTTGAAATGAGGGTGGGAGGGAGTTAATATATATAAGTATGTGATGTGTGTATATAGATATATGTATATATTATATGTGTGAGTGGAAAATGGTGGGGGAAAAGAAAGAGTGAAAGTGATGTGTGTATGATTATAGTATATATTATATGTGTGAGTGGAAAATGGTGGGGGAAAAGAAAAAGTGAAAGTGATGTGTGTATGATTATAGTATATATGTTTATTATGTGAGTGGTAAATGGTGGGGGATTGATGTTGGTTATGGGGGAGAAAAATTAAGTGGTAGATATATTATATAGATATATATATTTATTAATCATGTGTTTATATATATGTCTTATATTTTAATTTTTGCTTGAATCCTATTGGTTAGTTGATTGACATTTGCATTGGTATGATATCAAAACTTTGATACGTAAATTTACAGAATTATTTCATCCATGAACAGTGCCCTTCCATTCTCCTATAAATAGAAGCTCATTCCTTCATTATTTCTTACAAATTCACTGAAACTCCAGAGAGAGAAATTATAGAGAAACTATAGAAAAGTTGTGGCGCCCCCAAAAATAGGTATACATCACCCATTCCGAGTTGTCAATACATGGTACGAAACAACTACAACTTTATTATTACAACAAGAAATCGTGAGTTTAAATACAAATATTATCTTCTGTACAATATTTATACTCAAATAAATCCTCATCACATTTATTGATACATTATTTTACAAAAATGGTGAGGACTACTAAACAATCCTTTCTAAAACCTTCATTCTATACCCAGGCTTTCATTTCGCTATATTCTCGCCTCCTGAGAAGAATGGAACAAAAAGGAATTCAGCACATTTGAAATAAAATTCAGCACATTTTTTCACCAACCACAAGTGGGGCCCACTCAATTCTAGAATTTTCCACCAAAATCAATTATAAATCTAATTTTCTAATCCGACACCTCTTAAAATTCACAACAAATCATTCGTGCATTTTTAACGGTTCAAAATTTGTGGACATATACTCAACTTATGTATGTATAACATACCCAAAAATTACCACAATCCAACTATTGGGATTAAAAATTATAACCCCGCAATATATCTCAAAACCCCTTGATTTGATTTTTAATACCTCCAATCCGATAAAATACTGATAAAACACCTCAACATTAATTTCTTCATTTATAACCACATAAATGAATCCATCATTTATATCCACATAAAATAAATATTTCTTTATCATATGAATCAATAATTAATTATTCATAAATAATATTACTGAGAATCACAATTATGACAACCAGTAGCTCCTGGAAAGGGGGCTTTCCGATAAGGATTTCTCCTTATTGGCGCGCAATTAGGTGACCAAACCTCTCCTTGACAGAACTTTCTAGACATTGCCAATAATGCTATCTAATAATATTATTCAAATAATATGAATTATTGATCCGATAATGGAGATAATGCGCGATGACAATTATTGAGCAATGAATAATATAAAATATCAACGCAAAGAATTATTGAATCAATAAAATAAAATATTGAACAATAGAATTCATGTGAAAATTATTGAGTAGTGCCTTCTTACGTAAGGATCAATAATTCAACAATTACGTGCAATACTGGTAATGTCTTCTTTGTGCAACCACGCCAGACATCTTGTATTTTAACCATAGGGTATTCCAACAAGATGATAACTTGTAATAACTACGCCAAGTTATTTTTAACCAACTTATATTTGTCGTTTTCTTCATCCAATCGCTTTCCGTTATGGGGCCTCCACACATGGTCTACAGTCATCGCAAAATATTCCCCGACAAAGATCTGAATATTCCACGACCAAACGAATATTCCCCGAATAAAATGAATATTTTATAACCACTTGCTTATTTTGAAATATTTATGTATTTAACCCTTAACTATCCACATTAATCAAATCAACCCTTACTATTTCAAAATAATAAATAAAGGAAATTCCTTTTATTTAAAAAATTTTCGGTCTTACAACCTCCCTCCTTATGAAATTTCGTCCCTCGAAATTGACGTGCGTACACAGTGTTTGAAAAGGTGAGGATACCTCGCTTTCATTTCGTTTCCAATTCCCGGTCATTTCCTCTATAAGATGATTCCTCCACAAAACTTTAACTTGTGGTATGACCTTTCATAGTAGGACATGCTCCTTCCTATCCAAAATCTTGGCGACAGTACCTCTCCTCATACGTTAAGTCTTGGCTATCTCGTCCTGTTCCAACTCAATAACGTGGTTCGTGTCTTTCACATATTTACTGAAGTGCGGAGATATGTGAAACACATTATGAACACGAGACATACTCGGAGGTAACGCAAATCTATAAAGCTACATTTCCTACTTTCGGTCAAGAATTTGAAATGGACCAATAAATCGTGGATTGAGTTTTCCTCTCTTCCCAAATCTTGTAACTCCCTTCCATGGAGCAACTCGTAACAATACATGATCCCTACATTAAATTCCACGTCCTTTCGATGAAGATCCGCATAACTCTTTTGTCGATCTTGTGCCGCTTTATATCGTTGTCTGAATCATTTGGATCTTTTCGGTAGTCATACGTACTAACTTCGGGTCCCAACAATGTTGCTTCACCCACCTCATCCCAACATATTGGAGAACGACATTTTCGTCCATATAATGCTTGAATGGAGCCACACCTATACTTGCACGATAACTGTTGTTGTAGGAGAATTCCACCAATGGTAAATACTTATCCCAACCGCCTTTGAAGTCTAGGACACAGAGTCTTAATAAATCTTCAAGAGTTTGAATAGTCCTCTCGATTGTCCGTCTGTTTGGGGGATGGTATCTTAACTAAATCGCAAATCAGCTGCCATAGCTTTTTTGCAAGCTAACCCAAAATCTTGAAGTGAATCTTGGGTCACGATCCGAGACTATGGATACGGGCATGCCATGCAACCTCACGATCTCATTTACGTGCATACTAACAAGACGTTCAAGTGAATAAGTCTCCGTTTCGGCAAGAAATGAGCCGACTTGGTTAATCTATCAACAATAACCCAAATAGCATTGATGCCTTGAGAAACCGTAGGAAGACCCGTAAACGAAATCCATGGTAATGTGTTCCCACTTCCATTCCGGAATCTCAAGTGGTTGCAACGGACCCTTAGGTACTAGATGCTCCGCTTTTACACGTTGGCAAGTTAAACACATCGAAATAAACTTTGCAATCTCTCTCTTCATATTATTCCACCACAATGTATGTCAAGATCACGATACATTTTAGTACTTCCCGGGATGGATTGCAAATGGTGTATTGTGTGCCTCCATCATAATCTTGTACTTCAAATCGAGTCGTTAGGAACACAAAGTCTAGAGTGGACTCAAAGTATTCCTTCTTCATCAATTCTCGCCTCTTAGGAATAGCTCCTTCTTGTACTTTCTTCTTCATATACGCATCGCTCCGGGTTCGGTGGCTTGAGCAACCTTAACTTTTTCTATTAAAGTTGGCTCTCTATCGTATATCTTGACATCATCGCACTTTCGTTCCTCGCGATATGATCTTCTACTCAATGCGCTACATTACCACGCTTAAACTTTTACTGGGATGGTATTGAATAGTGTGGTCGATTCTTTCAATAGCTTTCGAGCCAACGTCATTGCCGCATGTTGAGTTCTTTTGAGTGAAGAAATATTTAAGGCTTTTATGGTCCGAATATATCTCCACTTTCTCCCCATATAGATAGTGCCTCCATATCTTTAATAGCAGAACGATCAATTTGCTAACTCTAGATCATGAGTAGGATAATTCCTCTCATACTCTTTTAAGTTGTCATGAGGCATAGGCTATGACTTTCCCACATTGCATGAGAACACATCCTAACCCTTTGCATCAAGCATCATTGTAGATAACAAATCCATCCGAACCGGATGGTATTGTTAGAACAGTCTTAAAATAAGTCTCCTCTTAAGCTCTTGAAACTCTTCTCGCATTCTTCATTCCAAACGAATTTTGTATCCTTCCGAGTTAGCCGAGTTAATGGAGTAGCGATTCGAGAAAACCCTTCCACGAATCTCTCGATAATAACCAAATTAAACCCAAAAGCTACGTCTTGATCCACCGACTTGGTTGCTCCTAACTTTGTATTGCTTCAATCTTCACGGATCAACAGATACTCCATGTTTTGACACCACATGCCCAAGAAAGGCTACTTCCTCAAGCTAGAACTCGCATTTCTTCAATTTGGCATATAGTTTGTTTTCACGAAGCCTTTGGAGTACCAAATTCAAATGGTGCTCATGATCTTCACGACTTTTGGAATATATAAGGATGTCATCAATAAAGACAACAACGAACTAATCCAAATATTCCTTGAATACTAGGTTCATCATATCCATGAAAGCCGTAGGGGCATTAGTTAGTCCGAAAGACATGACTAAGAATTCATAATGCCCATACCGAAGTTACAAGGCGCTTTGGAATATCCTCGGTTCTAATTTTCAAATTGATGATATCCGAATCGAAGATCGATTTTGAAAAAGAATTGTGCCCCTTGCAATCGGGTCAAACAAGTCATCAATACGAGGTGAGGATACCTATTCTTGATGGTGACATGGTTCAATTCCCCCGATAGTCAATACAAAAGTCGCATACTCCCGTCTTTCTTCTTTACAAATAAAACAGAGCACCCCAAGGAGATGTCTTAGATCGAATGAAACCAATGTCCAACAATTCACGTAGTTGGGCCTTTAACTCCACGAAGTTCAATAGAGCCATTCGATATGGGGTTTTAGAAATGGGCTTTGTATCGGGTTCAAGATCAATAAAGAATTCAACTTCACGCTCGGGGTGACCGGAAGTTCTTCTGAAATACGTCGGAAAGTCAATAACAACAGAATATTATTCAAATTTGGCGTGTCTTTATTCAAATCCATAACATGGGCTAAGAAAGCTTGACATCCGCTTTTCAATAAACGAATAGCTTTATGATTAGATATGATAGTGATTGATTTTAATGGTTTAGTTGCTTGAATTAAATCATAACAAGTTGGTTAGGAATATGAAAACTAACAACCTTACGAAAACAATCAATTTTGGCATGATGAGTAGTTAACCAATCAATCCCTAAAATCACATCAAAAGCAAGTATCTTTAAAGAGATAAGGTCAACGGGTAAGGTGATGGTGCCAACTTGAATCAAACAAGATTTATAAACGATTGGATGTGATGAAAGTTTCTCCTAACGGAGTTTCCACATAGGTCAAAGTCTAATTTCTCCGGTCAAGTTTAAACGTTGAGCACATGCAGGAGAGAGATAAATGAATGGGTAGCACCGTAGATCAAGTAAGGTATAAACTTCGCAAGAATTTATAAATAGCTTACCCGTGATCACCTCGTTTGGGTTCTCGCATTATGACCAATCACAACAAACGCTTCTTCCGGAATCGTTGACTTTGACTTTTCTCGATAGTCTTTTGAGTCACCGTCCCCCTGCATTGAACTAGGTTTCATTCTGCATACAATCTCGAAGCGATATGTCCTTCCTTTCCACAACTATAGCATACCTTGAATCTGTTGTGGGCGGTTTGACCGATATGTCCTCTTTTTCGCATTTGTAGCATATGACCGGGTGGTCGTTCTCCTCCTTAGAACCCGATTCTTCTTAAGACTTGTGCCTTCACATAGTCGTTATTAAATCTCCTCTTTTTAAAATCTCCTCCGACTCGCTTCTTCTACATTTTCATGACCATGATTACCACCGTGAGTGGTTACCATTTACATCCGTCTGCTTTCTTTCTCCGCAGTTATCATTATTCTGTTGATCGCTATCTCCGGTACGGTCCAAGTTATGGTCCTCGGTTGACCGTACTCGTTATCTCGCTTCTAATAATTGAGCCACATTTCTACAACATCCGAATAAAGAGAAAGTTTATGAGAAATGAGATATTGACGTATCTTAGGGTTTCAAACCTCTAAGAAACATCCGCGTAATCGTTCCTCATTCTCCACCAAATGAGGTGCAAACACGGATAACTCTGCAAACTTTGCCTCGTCTTTGAGACAACCAATCGTGTTGTTTTGCTCTAATCGATGAACTCCACTTCCTTCATATAGCGAACACTTTCGTGAAAGTATTTGTCATTAAATAGTCTCTGAAACGTCTCCCAAGACATCTTTGAGTCGAAATTTGGATGGATGTACGCTTCACAGACTCCCACCGATGGTCTTTCGCCACGGAAACATAAAGGTGGCGAATGGAACCTATGTTCCTCCGCATCCCAAGACATCGAATATCTTGGTAATTTGTTTGACCCATGTTTCCGCCGCATGATCGGATCCGCTTTCCCTTAAATTACAGTGGTCCCAACTCTTTGAATCTAACTTGGTTTGTGATAACCCGTGAATTGCTATCATTTCCTCCTCAGATTTAGAACACGAGTCTCCTCGTGCGATTTTTGCATGAATCGCAAAAAGCTTCTAAACATCCCCTCGCTCATCATCTCGCTTTCGGTGGTGTTGTTCACAGGGAGGAACATTGCCAACTGTTGCGTTACTTCTCCTCGTTGGTGAGTACAGGCGTCTCCACGTTCTCATTTCCATTGTTAATATTCTCGATCGACATTCTCAAATCATGTCATATAAAACAAGGGTTAATTAAGGAAATCAATATATCACATAATATCCCTTATATATCTTGACCAACTAACAAATAAGCTTAGGTAGGACACACTAGCGAAGGATTTACTCGTCTCTCCCTCTAGTTCTATTCCCCGATCTCCGCCAAAGATCATATCCTAAGCTCGATACCAACCGCGACGCCCCCAAAATAGGTATACATCACCCATTCTCGAGTTATCAATACATATGCGTAAACAACTACAACTTTATTATTACAACAAGAAAAGCGTGAGTTTAAATACAAATATTATCTTCTGACAATATTTATACTCAAATAAATCCTCATCACATTTATTGATACATTATTTTACAAAATGGTGAGGACTACTAAACAATCCTTTCTAAAACCTTCATTCCATACCCCAGACTAAATACTTTCGCTTATATTCTCGCCTCCCGAGAAGAATGGAACAAAAGGAAAAGGGTGAGCTCAACTAGCTCAAGAAAGAATATTATGACTAAGATAATATACAACAAATTATCGTTAGTCTTCAACAGGAAAAAATTAAATAGAATACAATAAATGACAAGTTTGGATCAATATTCAAGAAATGAAATAATAAATCATAGAAGAGTTACATAGAGAATGAAATCTACTATAATCTATGAATTTAACAAATCCATCATCAATATTTTATCCTGTAACATCAATCAATATTCATCTCAAATCAAATATTCATCTTTGCACTACAGCCCAAAGATATTCATCAATCGATCATGTTCATCTCAACACTGCTCATCTTTGCACTAAAGGCCAAAGATATTAATCGATCGGTCATGTTCATCTCAACACTGCTCATCTTTGCACTACAGCCAAAGATATTCTTCGAAATCATTCATCTTTACTATGTGGGCGAAGATATTCAATATTATCATCATTTAAGATCGGATGATGAAAAATATTTTTAAAAAAACGAATCCAATGAAACAAAATGACAAGGATTAAGGATTAAGGATTAAGGATTCGTACTTTGTTTTATCCATGTTCAAAAAATACCTCAAAAATAATCATAGTGGTGTAAAATTCAAGAATGATCAAAACATGGATACAATCAAAGCTAGTATCCGAATAGATGTTTTGACGAAAAGAAGAAATTTTATTTTTCTATGAATAAATAGTCAGAGATATCGTGAATAGTCTTAGATATCGTGAATAAGAATCTCACACCAAAAGATAGAAATTCCACAAAAAAAATATTTTCACGCTTCATGAATAGTACTCGTGAATAGTAACTCGTGAATAAGTAACTTTATGAATAGTAACTCGTGAATAATAACTCATGAATAAGTAACCCCGACATGAAAAAGTTCCAAATTTGATAAAAACTTCGGATCAACATTTCAAAGATAATGATATTGAAGAAATAATATCATTATGAAAAAATAATATCCCTTACCTCAAAGAATCAATACTTGGAAGGAAAGGCTCAAGTGATCTTTGAATGAAACTTGTCTTGAAAAGAACTCTCAAAGTATCTAAATACTCACAAAATACGCTCAATAATATAGATGCGAAAAAGAGAGAAAACTTTGTTTACGGTGTGATTTTCAATTCTAACTTAGCCCTCATTTATAGGAAAATGTTAGCCCGGCGAGACTTGACTGCTACACGATGGCTTTACACGCTACTATTGCCACCCACCACATTTGAAATAAAATTCAGCACATTTTTTCACCAACCACAAGTGGGGCCCACTCAATTCTAGAATTTTCCACCAAAATCAATTATAAATCTAATTTTCGAATCCGGCACGTCTTAAAATTCACAACAAATCATTCGTGCATTTTTAATTCGTTCAAAATTTGTGGACATATACTCAACTTATGTATGTATAACATACCCAAAATTACCACAATCCAACTGGTTTGGATTAAAAATTATAACCCCGAATATATCTCAAAACCCCTGATTTGATTTTTAATACCTCCAATCCGATAAAATACTGATAAAACACCTCAACATTAATTTCTTCATTTATAACCACATAAATAAATCCATCATTTATATCCACATAAAATAAATATTTCTTTATCATATGAATCAATAATTAATTATTCACAAATAATATTACGGAATCACAATTATAACAACCAGGCCGTTCCTAGGAAAGAGGGGGCTTTCCGATAAGGATTTCTCCTTCTTCGGCCGCAATTAGGTGACCAAACCTCTCCTTGTGAACTTTCTAGACATTGCCAATAATGCTATCTAATAATATTATTCAAATAATATGAATTATTGATCTGATAATGGAGATAATGTGCGTTAGTGACAATTATTGAACAATGATAATATAAAATATCAACGCAGAATTATTGAATCAATAAAATAAAATATTGAGCGAAGAATTCATGTGAAAATTATTGAGTAGTATGCTTCACGTAAGGATCAATAATTCAACAATTACATAATACGATACTGGTATCATCTTAACGACCACGCCAGACATCAGTATTTTAACCACCGGGTATTCCAACAAGATTAACTGTAATAACTACGCCGTTATTTTTAACCAACTTATATTTGTCGTTTTCTTCATCCAATCGCTTTTCAGTTATGGGGCCCACACATGGTCACTATTTCGTCAGTCATTTAATATTCTGACGATGCGAATATTCCACGACCAAACGAATATTCCCCGACAAAAATGAATATTTTATAACCACTTGCTTATTTTGAAATATTTGCGTATTTAACCCTTAACTATCCACATTAATCAAATCAACCCTTACTATTTCAAAATAATAAATAAAGGAAATTCCTTTTTATTTAAAAAAATTTCGGGGTCTTACAAAAGTATTCTACTACTTTCCTACTCTTATATCTAGTTTCTTTTACGGTAAGGGATATTATTCTTTTGTATTCATGAAGAGAACTCCTGTTATTCCATTCCTTATTATTCTGTTGGAATAACCTGTATAAGCGAGCTAGCCTATACTTGGTGACATTCTTCTATTATTCTGTTGGAATATCCATGCGTCTTTATCTGTACGGACTCGGTTCCGCTTTTAATTATTCATTCATTCATTTGGAATATCCTCGTCATGTATATATCTGTGGGACTGGTTCCGCTTTTAATTATTCATTCATTCTGTTGGAATATCTTGTATGTGCTATACACCGGACCTGGTTCCATTTTAATTATTCATTTATTCTATTGGAATATCCTCGCTGCATCTATATCTGTGGGACACGGTTCCGCTTTTAATTATTTATTATTCTGTTGGAACATCCCGTCGGTGTGAATTTCACCTGACCTGGTTCCGTAATTTATTATTCTGTTGGAATAACCTACCTATGAGAAGTACCACATGCATGGTGATTTCTTTTGTTATTCCATTCGTTATTATACTCAGTTGGTTAAAGTTTTGACTTCTATACTCCATGAAATTAGTAGCATATCCTTGATATTTGCGCTTCATCCAGTATTTTTTCATGGAAATATTCTTCTGAGCATTCTTGAATTTTACTCTACACAGAAGTATCATGTTGACAGTTTGGATGTTATTAGTTCTTGGACAAATTAATTTTTGAACTTGTTTTATTGAATTCTTATATCATTGTCATCATCCTCATGTTTATATTTTTTTGAAAATCATCTGTGGCCTGTAGTGCATGGATGGACTTGGTATGATTATGACCAGGGATTATTCGGTATAATCATGACCGTAATATTACAAATGATGTGGAAAAAAAGAAGTCCTCATTGGCCCGTAGTGCATTGATGGACAGTTTTTGGTATGATTATGGCTATGGATTCTCTTCGGCCAAGGGTGCAAAGATGAATTGTTTTATGGCATGATCAGGACCGTTGATGAAAACACAATTCTCTTTGGCCCGTAGTGCATGGATAATTTATGGTTGTGATACTAAAGAATATCTTTGGCCATAGTGCAGGGGTGATTCGATGATGTGGATTATTTATTAAGCTGAGTCCCAGCGATAAAAGTGATGAAAAACTTTTTAAATCATAAAAGATAGTAGATTTTATTCTCTACTTGACTCTTTTAATAGATTGCTTGTTCACCGCAGCTTAAACTTGATGTCTATTGTATTTTATCGGTTTAACATTGTTGAAGGCTAATGATAATTTATTACGCATTATCTTAGTCATAATATTTCTTCTTTGGGCTAGTTGAGCTCACCCTTTCTTTCACTTCTTCTCTTTAGGAAATGAGAACGTGGCGGGACTAGTCGTGGAATGGAGTGACGGTCCAGATGATAGTATTAGTAGTCCTCACTATTCTGTTAAATAGTGTGACAATAAATGTAATGAGGACTTATTTTGAGAGTGAATATTTTCTAGAAGACAATATTTGTATTAAAACTCACAGTTCTCTTGTTGTATATTAAAGATTGTATTTGTATTCTGTACCATGTATTTGGCAACTCAGAATACATAGGTGATGTATACCTAATTTTGGGGGCATCACATTACTAGATACCGGTGCTACCCATTCATTTATCTCTCCTACTTGTGCTCAACGTTTAAATTTGACTCCGGAGAAATTAGACTTTGACCTATCTGTGGAAACTTCGTTAAGAGAAACTTTTATCACATCCACTGTTTATAAATCTTATTTTATCCAAGTTGGCACCATCACATTACCTGTTGACCTTATCTCTTTAAAGATACTTATTTTTGATGTGATTTTAGGGATTGATTGGTTAACTACTCATCATGCCAAAATTGATTGTTTTCGTAAGGTTGTTAGTTTTTATATTCCTAAACAACCTGTTGTTCGAATTCAAGCAACTAAACCATTAAAATCAATCACTTTTATATCAAATCATAAAGCTATTTATTTATTGAAAAACAGATGTCAAGCTTTCTTAGCCCATGTTATGGATTTGAATAAAGACACGTTAGATTTAAATAATATTCCTGTTGTTAGTAACTTTCCTGACGTATTTCCTGAAGAACTTCCCGGTCTACCCCCAAAACGAGAAGTTGAATTCTTTATTGACCTTGAACCTGGTACAAAGCCCATTTCTAAAACCCCATATCGAATGGCTCCTATTGAACTTCAGGAGTTAAAGGTCCAACTACAAGAGCTGTTGGACATCGGTTTCATTCGTCCTAGTACATCTCCTTGGGGTGCTCCTGTTTTATTAGTAAAGAAGAAAGACGGGAGTATGCGACTTTGTATTGCTTACCGGGAATTGAACCATGTCACTATCAAAAATAGGTATCCGCTACCTCGTATTAATGACCTGTTTGACCAGTTACAAGGAGCACAATTCTTTTCAAAGATCGATCTTCGTTCTGGATATCATCAATTGAGAATTAGAACTGAGGATATTCCGAAGACTGCCTTTAGAACTCGGTACGGGCATTATGAATTCCTAGTCATGTCTTTTGGATTGACTAATGCTCATGCGGCTTTCATGGATATGATGAACCGAGTATTCAAGGACTATTTAGATCAGTTCGTTGTTGTCTTTATTGATGACATCCTCATATATTCCAAAAGTTGTGAAGATCATGAGCACAATTTGAAGCTGGTACTCCAAAGGCTTCGTGAAAATAAGCTTTATGCCAAGTTAAAGAAATACGAGTTCTGGCTTGAGGAAGTAGCATTTCTTTGGCACGTGGTGTCAAAATATGGAGTATCTGTTAACCGGGCGAAGATTGAAGCAATACAAAGTTGGGAGCAACCGAAGTTGGTGACCGAAGTACGTAGCTTTCTGGGCTTAGCTGGTTATTATCGGAGATTCGTGGAAGGGTTTTCTCGAATCGCTACTCCGTTAACTCAGTTGAATCGGAAGGATACAAAATTCATATGGAACGAGGAATGCGAGAAGAGTTTCCAAGAGCTTAAGAGGAGACTCATTTATTTTTGTTACGACAATACCGTCTGATTCGGATGGATTTGTTATTTACGATGCTTGAGGCAAAGGATAGGATGTGTTCTCATGCAACGTGGGAAAGTCATAGCCTTTATGCCTCGCGACAACTTAAAGAATATGAGAGGAATTATCCTACTCATGATCTAGAGTTAGCGGCAATGCGTTTTCGGCTTAAAGATTTGGAGGCACTATCTATATGGGGAGAAAGTGGAGATATATTCAGACCATAAAAGCCTCAAATATTTCTTCACCCAAAAGGAACTCAACATGCGGCAACGACGTTGGCTCGAGTTGTTGAAAGACTACGACCATACTATTCAATACCATCCTGGAAAAGCGAACGTTGTAGCTAATGCTTTGAGTAGAAGATCATACGCGGGAACGAGTGCGATGTTGTCAACACAAAGGCCCATTTTGTGTGATTTACAAAAGATGAAGATAGAATTCAAGACTCCAGGGACCCATGCAATGATGTCAAGTATACGCATAGAACTAGCTTTAATCGATAAAGTTAAAGTTGCTCGCCACGTAATCGGGCGTGCGTATGAAAAAGAAAGTACAAGAAGGTGTTATCCCAGAGGCAAGAATCGATGAAGAAGGAATACTTCGAGTCCACTCCAGACTTTGTGTTCCTAACGATTCTTATTTGAAGTATAAGATCATGATGGAGGCACACAATACACCATTTTCTATCCATCCTGGAAGTACCAAAATGTATCGTGATCTTCGACATACATTTTGATGGAACAATATGAAGAGAGAAATCGCGGAGTTTATCTCGAAGTGTTTAACTTGTCAACGTGTAAAGGTGGAGCATCAAGTGCCAAAGGTTCCATTGCAACCACTAGAGATTTCGAAATGGAAGTGGGAACATATTACCATGGATTTTGTTACGGGTCTTCCCACGGTTTCTCAAGGCATAAATGCTATTTGGGTTATTGTTGATAGATTAACCAAGTCTGCTCATTTCTTGCCGATACGGGAGACTTATTCCCTTGAACGTCTTGCTCGTATGTATGTAAATGAGATTTTTGAGATTGCATGGCATGCCAGTATCCATAGTTTCAGATCGTGACCCAAGATTCACTTCAAGATTTTGGGTTAGCTTGTAAAAAGCTATGGGCACGAATTTATAATTTAGTTCGGCATACCATCCTCAAACAGACGGACAATCAAAGAGGACTATTCAAACTCTTGAAGATCTATTAAGACTCTGTGTCCTAGACTTCAAAAGGAGTTGGGATAAGTATTTATCATTGGTGGAATTTTCTTACAACAACAGTTACCAGGCAAGTATAGGAATGGCTCCATTTGAAACATTGTATGGACGAAAGTGTCGCTCTCAAATATATTGGGATGAGGTGGGTGAAGCAACATTGTTGGGACCCGAGTTGGTACGTATAACTACAGAAAAGATCCAAATGATTCGACAACGTATACAAATGGCACAGAATCGACAAAAGAGTTATGCGGATCTTCATCGAAAGGACGTGGAATTTGATATTGGGGATCATGTATTGTTACGTGTGGTACCATAGAAAGGAGTTACAAGATTTGGGAAGAGAGGAAAGCTCAATCCACGATTTATTGGTCCATTTCAGATTCTTAACCGAGTAGGAAATGTAGCATATAGACTCGCGTTACCTCCAAGTATGTCTCGTGTTCATAATGTTTTTCACGTATCTGTGCTTCGTAAATATGTGAAAGACCCGAACCACGTTATTGAAGTTAGAATCGATTTGAGATAATTTGAAGACTTAACGTCTTTGTGAGAGGTACTGTCAAGATCTTGGATAGGAAAGAGCATGTCCTACGCGCAAAGGTCATACCACAAGTTAAAATTTTGTGGAGGAACCATGCTATAGAGGAAATTACCTGGGAGTTAGAAACGGAAATGAAAGCGAGGTATCCTCACCTTTTCGAAACACTAGGTACGTACGTTAATTTCGAGGACGAAATTTCATAAGGAGGGGAGGTTGTAAGACCTCGACTTTTTATTAATAAAATGAAATTTCCTCTATTTATTATTTGCAATAGTAAGGGTTAATTTGATTAATGTGGTTAGTTATGGGTAAAATACGCAAATATTTCAAATAAGCAAGTGGTTATAAAATATTTATTATTGTCAGGAAATATTCGTTTGGTCGTGGAATATTCTTTACGTCGGGAATATTCGTATTGACTGCAAGCGACCTTAATGTGGGCCCATAACGGAAAGCAATTGGATATAGAAAATGACAAGTATAAGTTGTTTATGAATAACGACGTGGTTATTCTGCTTAATCTTGTTGAAATACTCGGTGGTTAAAAAACACAAGAAGACACGAGATTGCACCAATTATTGATTCTTACATGAAGAAGGCACTACTCAATAATTATTACAGTAATTGCTGTTCAGTAATTTATTTTATTGATTCAATAATTGATGCGTTAATATTTTATATTACTTGTTGTTTCAATAATTGTCACTACACGGTATTTTCTATTATCTTGACAATAATTCATATTATCCTAATAATATTATTAGATAACATTATTGGCAATGTCTAGAAAGTTACGTCTAAGGAGAGGTTTGGTCATCTAATTTAAGGCGTCGATGAAGGAGAAATCCTTATTGGAAAACCCCTTTTCACTGAACCGCTTGGTTGTCAATATTGTGATTCTCATAATATTATTTGTGAATAATTAATTATTGATTTATATGATAAGGAAAATATTAATTTTATATGGATATAGATGGAGAAAATTTTAATGTGACAATTGTTGAAAATTAATATTTTATCTTTTTCTGATAAAATAATTCATTTAAATATATTATTATATTTTAATAATATAATAATGGTGATATTTTTACAATGAATATGGGATATATGAATATATGAGGAGGAAGAGTATTTTTGTTGCATTAAATGATTAACACATGTTTTGTGTGTCGGTGGACCCCATTTATTGACTGAAATTTGATTATAGCTTGTAAAATCGTCCGTTTGTGAATTTCGGTCAATTTTTGTTTGGAATTTGGAAAATTTTTCTTCTGTAAAGTTGTAGATAATGGGATTTCCTATGAAAAAGACATGAGGTTCGAATTTTTCTGACAAAAGGGCTATTTATTATGAATTATTGAAGTTCTGTAGTTCCGAAATAATTAATTTCTAAAAGTTTTAATTATTTATAATTACAAAAACATTTTTTTGGTTTTGTGGGCTACACTAACATGTGTAACATGCTGAATTCAAATGTCTAGAGGTGGGCTTGAATATTTTGTAATTATATTAATATTATATTAAATTTTCTGTTTTGGTGTTCTAAGCATTTTCCTATAAATAGGGTACTTAGGTTAGAATTGAAAATCACACCAGAAACTGAAGTTTTCTCTCTCTTTCTCTCTCGATATATTGAGCGTATTTTTGTGAGTATTTTAATACTTTGAGTGTTGCTATACGGTGCAAGTTCAAGTCATAGCCTATATCCGGTGTTTCAACTAGAAGTACTATTCTTTCGAGGTAAGAGATGTTATTTTTTTCGTAATGATGTTATTCTTTCAATATCATTATGTCGAAATATTGATCTAAACTTTTTATCAAATTTAGAACTTTTTGGTGTCAAGGTTACTAATCACGTATACGGCACTATTCAGGTATACGGTACTATTCACGAATACAACACTATTCACAGAAAAAATTAAATTTTTATTTTTCGTCCAAAATATATATTATGGATACTAGCTTTGATTGTATCCATGTTTTGATCATTCTTGAATTTTACTCCACTATGATTATTATTGAGGTATTTTTTGGACATGGATAAACCAAATCACGAATCCTTAATCCTTAATCCTTGTCTTTTGTTTCACTGGATTCGTTTCTTTAAAAAAAAAATTCATCATCCTCAGTCCTAAATGATAATGTTACTGAATATTTTTGGCCTGTAGTGCAAAGATGGTTGATTTTCTTATGAATATCTTTTGGCCGTAGAGTGAAAGATGAGCAGTGTTGAGATGAACATGACCCATCGATGAATATCTTTGGCCTATAGTGCAAAGATGAATATTTGATTCAAGATGTATATTGATTGATGTTATAGGGATAAAGTATTGATGATGGACTTTTAAATTCATAGATACTAGTAGATTTCATTCTCTACGTAACTCTTCTATGAATTATTATTTCTGCTACGAATATTGATCTGAAACTTGTTATCTATTGTATTTTATCATATTTTTTCCTGTTGAAGACTAACGATAATTTGTTCTATATTATCTTAGTCATAATATTCTTTACTGGGCTAGTTGAGCTCACCCTTTTCCTTATTGTTCCATTTTTCTTCTCAGGAGGCGAGAATGTAGCGAGTTCTAGTCGGGGAGTGGAATAATGGTTCTAGAAAGATGTCTTAGTAGTCCTCACCATTTTTGTTAAATAATGTACCAATAAATGTAATGAGGACTTATTAGTGTGTGGATATTGTCTAGATGGCAATATCTGTATTTAAACTCACAGTTTATATGCTGTATTAATAAAGTTGTAGTTTTTTTTTCTGTACCATGTTATTGACGACTCAGAATGGGTGATGTATACCTATTTTGGGGGCGTCACAATTGCAAAATAATAAATAGAGAAAAATTCATTTTATTAATAAAAAGTTGGGGTCTTACACACATGGAGATTAACTCGCTCATCTTCCATTTTTCTTTCTGCGTGTTATATATAATTGATCTTAAATAGATCAAACTGTGCAGGAAGAGAAGTCATAATGAAGTGAACAAGAAAACCCCCAGAAATCGCCATGTCCATACCCTTTAATTTAAAAACCATGTCGTTCATCTTCATAATGTGCCCGCGCACCCCACTAAACCCATCATACCTGCTAGTAAGCATTTTCAAAATAAGGGTACTTGTATGAGTTTTAGAAAAGAACTCTTAAATTATTTCTCGACTGAAGTTAAATAATCTTTAACATTTTGAATGACTCCTCGAATGGCTGTCCTGATAGAGTTTTTCATAATCATAAGAGACATGCAATTGGATCGCTCCCACTTTTCATAAATAACCTTTTGTTCAATTGAGCTAGTAGTTGTAAGTGGAGCAGGATGATCCACTCGTAGTGCATAGTCCAAAACCATAGTGCCGAAAACAATTTTCACTTACACTTTTCAAGTAGTAAAATTAGTTCCATTCAAGGCTTCAATTCCAGAAATACCCATAAATACTAGTTGGAGTCAATGCTTAAATACAATCAAGCTCATAAGCATGCTTACAAAAAACTAAAAGAAATCCACAATGTACAACAATAACTAATAATTAATCATAATAAAAAACCAAATGTAGGGCAAGCAGTTAGTTGCATAAAATCTATTTACAACACCCAAAAATAGATTTTAATGAGATGTTGGTGCATAATTATTAATTTTTCGTTGGTCCAATTCATAATATACTAATAACATCCCCATAAAATAATGCATAACACATTTATCCACGCATCACCGTTGGGCAGAAAACGAAATAAACATGTTACTTATGCAATAAAATTCCATTTAATAAATTCTAATTCTAATTTTTCGTTGGGTAAAATTAAAATATTCATTTATTAAATGTAACATTATGTGACTTTTCTTAATCTTTAATTGTTTCAATTAATAATCCTCCGTTGGGCTAATTATTAATTTTAACAATAAAAGAGTCACGCATACACGTAAATTATTATGATCAAATTCAATTTTCTTTAGACATATTAATCAAGTATGAAAATTAACATTATTTAAAATTTACATGTAACAACTTAAAATCCCTAACAATATATCACATCATGTTCAAAAATAAATTGATTATAAAATAATCACGTTAATTTTAACATAAATACATGAGGCATAATAATATCATAATATTATCTAAACATAATAAATAATAAATTTAATATATATTATTTTAATATTCATGTATACACATCACGCATAACATTATGAATAATAAAATTTAAAACGAAAATTGATTAATGTACTCCATATATATATATATATATATATATATATATATATATATATATATATATATATATATAATAATGACGTCTTTACATTATATTATATATGTTCATGAATTGAGATCCCAAACATTATATGTATAATTCAACATATGAATATGAATAACAGAGAACATATATGAATTGAGATCATATTATATATAATATGATAAAGTCTTGCATTATATTAACGTCTTATATATATATATATATATATATATATATATATATATATCAGAAAAAAATTGTAGCTAGTAATTGATTACTAAGTCAGTATGCATCACAAAATTGATTACTAAGTAATTAGCTATGCACATAATTGATTACTAAGTAAGTCAGCATGCATCACAAAAGGGATCCTTGAAATAAATGATCCCACATACAACAAACCGGATATGCTTCAAAAAAAAATCGTAGCATAATAACATAATTAATTTATTCTATACAATAATGTAAATATAGCTCTGATACCAGATGTTGAAAAAATTATACAGGAACGTGTTATTGCATAGAATAAATAAAATCAATTAATCATAATATTAAGTACTTACATAAATTGAGAGAAGTTATCTTGTATGTATCACGCTCCCGCTGCGCGTAAGGGTGAAGGTCTTCAATTGTCTCTCTCAATCTTAGGATGGATGTTTAGGTGTGTATAAAATTCTTGAGACGACAATTGGGACCAAACCCTAACTGTTATTTATAGAATAGTTAAGGGTCAAAATCGACCATCAAGATTATGAAACTCTAGGGCCCATTATGCCAAATTAATATTAGTAATAATATTTATGGGCCTAACTTGTAATTTATTTCTTCTTTCAAATCATATCATACATGGAGAATGCAGAGTTAAGTGTAAAGCTCTTGGTAAGGAACAAGCGAAGAGTTTTCTTGGATTCAAACCAAGATTTTTTTGATGTTCTCTTCAGTTTTATGACATTACCAATTGGAAAAATCATCAAACTCACTGCTGAACAGTCACTGAATTGAAGGGGGAAGTCGCCAGAAATGTAGGGACGTGGTGCTTCATCCTCGCACAGTGCAGCTGAAATTTAAAACTGAATTTGAATGAAAGTGATCGATGATTATGAGTATTACGCGTGCAATGGTAGTGGTGATTGCAGTCTTGTGAGTTATTACCCAACTAGTCAGTGTCGCTGTGAGTTTAGGAATTAATTTAATATAAGTACTCTCATTTATTCCTAATAAGATTAGGAGGGAAAATTAGTTAAAGGAGTTTAATTAATTATCCCTAATAAGATTAGGGAGTCCATTTAATTAAAAGAGTTTAATTAAATAAATAATACCTTATTTTTAATAGGGTTACTTGATATCTTTATAAGAAGAGTCTTATATGAGATATCACAGATACGTTATTCCAATTGTTGGAGAGTACGCTCCTTTTCTATAGAGATAGAAAACAAGGGTTTTGCCAAATACCCATCTTCTTGAAGTTAACACTACCAAGTTTTACTTCTGTACGTACCTCAAGAGGGAGGGGTTTTCATGAAACCATCAGCACGATTTATGATGTCCGACGACTTAATTTTAGGTAATTCCCTTGTCCGCCAAGACCAGCTTAAACCTGCTTAGAATCCATGGAGCAGTAGATTGGAGCACACTGGAAGAAAGGATCGTGAAAGTAGGAAGGCATGAGGTAGTTAATATATTGATTTAGGTAGTTATTTACATGTTTGTATGAACGCAGTGGATGATGTTAGTCTTACATACCGCTCACATACACTTACGTGTATATTTTGATGGTCTACTTGACTTGCTCTGCACGTGGGCTATCAAAATATGCATGTGAGCGATATGTGACTGGTCGTATGTGATAGTAGACTTACTGTTTTTTTTTCCTAATAGGTTCTGGAATTGCTGAAACTTTCGCTAGTGTCAAGGACACCTCTGTCTGAAATCTTTTTGCAAAAACCACAGCCCTTTGGTACAACTTGAAGCAGAATTCATGGACCCAACAGCATTGATCAGTCTCAAACGTTCAATAACACAACAAATAAAGAGAGGGAGATTTGCTTGAAGCTCATAGTCAAAACAAGTATTAATAGGGCATTATATGCTGAAGTTGAAGAAGACTTTGTTGATCTACTCTGTAGTTTCCTCTTGGTTTTCTTCTGTTTGAAAATTTTCCATTTTTGGGATACGAGGTGTTGAGTCATGATATTTCCTCTATCGGGCCGAATGTATTGGGCTTACTTGTTTAGTTAGTCCATTAGGTCTTCACTGTTGAGTATTAACATTATTGGGCCCAGTCACCATCTTGTTCCTTTCTAAGTCCTTATAAGATCGGATCGGGTCAATGGGTTGACCCATTAGATATTTTAATATCTCCTTCTTTGACCGATAATGATGAAAAAACATGATGGTTGACTGTTATTACTATAATGCATTAATGTGAATGAGATCCGACGACGGCCGGCGGTAGAAAACAGAGGTCAAAGGTAGTGGATGAATTTAACACACCCGGCAGGAACCATCAGATCATGGGGGTTGCGTCAGACGGTAGTGGGTGGCACGTAAACCGGGCAAGAGAGTATAACCTAGCAAGGGAGTCTCCATGAACAGGTACACACACACATATTGTTTCAACTGATAATTTTATCTCTCAATACACTAGACATTACATCCTCCATTGTTAACTTTTGTGAACACCGATACTGACTCTCACGCCTGAGCTATCCCCCGACGGTCGAAGCCGTCAAGCTTTTGGTGTTAATCGTGTTTACTGTGCAGGATTAGGGCGTCTTACGTGATTGGGACGTTGGAGAAGATCTTGGCGTTAACATTGGCGCTAGAAGGAGGGGTTGAGTTCTAGTGTCTTGTAATTTTTCAATCACAAATATTCATTTGTTCTACGCCGAAAGATGGTGAGGAGTAGAGCGATATCTGCCGGAAGGATGTACCGTAGGGTCATTAGCTCGTTGTCCAAAGACATCTCTCACAAGGATCGTCTGGGTCCTTCAAAGAGTGCTCATGAGAGTGAGAGCACTGCTTCTAAACGTGATTCCCGAGCTCTTCGTCCAGACGGAGGTTGGTTTTTGCTAATGATAAAGACCGTGACCAAGATCGGAGGCAAGTGGAGGGTTCACCACCTAAAGCTCATCACCGAAGTGGTCGAGATGACAAAGCTGCCAAGTTGGCAAATATGGCCGAAGAAGCAGATAAAGCTCTAGAAGTTCTTTTAAAGCAAAGGGAAGATATAGCTGTACAGATGCTTCGGATTTCCGACCTGAAAGATGAGGCGTCCACTTATATCCAATCCGAGAAGCGTAGTAGGCATAAGGAGGTACAACGGCGAGAGGGGAAAGAGCCGGAGCATTCCGTACATGTGTCTCGAGGTCGTTCTCATGACCAGAAGAGATCGAGGAGCAGAACTCCTGAGGTATCAAAGAAGGCACTTATTGTCATTGGTTCTCAAGGTCGGGGTGGCGACAAACAAAGGAGTAGGTCGAAAGAGGTTGTGCCTGAGAATAGAAGAAGAGAACAACGTCGTGAATACTCTCATCATAAGGGTAGAACCACATGCCGAAGCAGATCCAGAAGTCCCTCAAGGATAGTAGATTCCGGTGGAAGAGGCCGGTCCATTCAGAAGAGGAAAGAATCACCAGAAAAAGAGGTCTCCTCTAAACCAGAAGGTGTAGACTTCTTAGTTAAGGAGTTGAAGGAGCTTCGGAAACAACTGGCTGAAGTTTAGCAGGTAAAAGACATTCCGGGGAATAAAGCGTCTCCTTTTTCCTTGAACATTCTTAAGGAAAAGGCGGACACCACCAAGAAGTTACCTCACATGGAAAGTTACGATGGGTCTGGAGACCCTTACAACCATAGCCAAGCGTTTGACCGGCTGATGGATTATTATGACTTCACCGATGCTACCAAATGCCATATTTTTGTCACTACACTGAGGAAAGATGCGAGGCAGTGGATGGGAACCCTACCGGCAGATTCGGTCTCATCGTGGTCCGAGCTGTGTGAAAAATTCCATGATCATTTTGGAAGCAACCGAAGAAGGGGAAAGCCCACAGGTTCTTTGGCACAGGTCTGACAGTTCGCCAATGAGTCCTTGGGTCAGTATGTGAAGAGGTTCTGGGAAGCAGTTGGTCAAGCGGCGTACCTCAACGATCTTCAGGCCGTAGGGTTATTTCAGAATGGGCTAGACCTGGTGAAGTCCAAAAAATTGGTGAAGAAGCTGATGTTTCACCATCCGAAGAGCTTGGTCGAAGCCTTTGACAAAGCAGAAGGTTATATTGTGGTGGAGGAGGCTATGAATAGCCTAAAACGTCCTTCTTCGGACCGACTGAAAGAGACGGATACCTCTAAGGCTGAAGGCGATCAGAAGAAGACCAGGGGGTACAATGATCGGTCAGAAGGTAGTTTAAAGAAGTACAATAACACATGGCGACAGGGAAATAATCGCCCACCTATTTTCGCTCCGAAAGTAAACAAGGTCTATACCAAACTGAATACGGATAGGTCAGTGATTCTGGATCAGATCAGGGACCAACCATTCTTCGAACCACCTCATGATAACTATAAGCCGGGACAAGGCAATTCTCGTAAATATTGTGGTTACCATCAAGCCTCAGGTCATGACACTAATGAGTGCTACAATTTGAAAGATCTCATAGAAAGGAAGGTCCAAATCGGTTTATTAGTCCAGTATGTAGCCGGAAGGGACCAACAGGACCAGCAGAATGTTGACCGTACTGTTCAGACGGTTCAAATGATTCCACCCGTGTAGCCTACTCTAAATCAACCACCGAGGCACATAGTTGACGTAATAACCGGTGGGACAGCAGGGAAGTTGGTAGGGAAGAAAAGGAGGAGTTATCTGGATTCTGTCATGTCCGTGGCGGGTCCCCCCCCCCCCCCAAGACCGATAGGCCTTTTTCAGGGACAATTATATCTTTCAATGATGCAGATTATCCTTCGGAGCCCATCGAACCCCATGAAGGAGCATTGGTGATCACGGCACAAGTGAGTTCGGTAGATATGAGGCGAATGATGATAGATAACGGGTCTTCTATGGATATTCTGTATGCCCACGCCTATCAGAGGATGCATCTTAACGGGCGAAATATGGAGGTGGGGCAGGAGGCTCCTTTATATGGCTTCAAAGAACGATCCATCAAAGTTGTTTGCACTTATTGAACTACCAAAGGTCTTCTACGCACCTCTCTCGGAGTAGAAATAACATGTAAATTTTATGTTGTGCATGTAGATTCGGCCTACAACGCCATATTGAGAAGACCTACCCTGACAGCTCTCCAAGCTGTGACTTCCATCCCTCACTTCAAGATCAAGTTCCCCACAGTCCATGGAGTCGGAGAGGTAGCAGGGGATTTGGATCCGCCCGTATTGCTATCGAATGTCATTATCGCCTCGAGAGTAGGGGTCAAGAGCGTAAGCAAACCATGGCAATTGAGATCGAGCCCTTCACGAAAAGCAGTTCGGAACCGTTGGTTATTCCTGCAGGAGAGACAGAGGAGATCAAACTAGTCCTGGGGAAGAAGGATAAGATAGTAAAGATCGGTTCGGGTTTGCCGGAACCTCTCCGGACAAACCTCATGGAACTTCTTCGCTGCTATGCGAATAACTTTGCTTGGGAGCCACAAGACATGCGTGGAATCAGCCGAAAGATAGCTGAGCACCGACTAGATGTAGATCCCTCGAAAAAGCCAGTTCGGCAGAAAAGGCGGATCTTTGCACCTGAGCGACAGAGGATCATTGATGAGGAGATTGCGAAGCTGTTAGCTGCTGACTTCATCTATGAAATTGACTATCCGGAGTGGATGGCGAACGTGGTATTGGTCCAGAAACAGAACGGAAAATGGCGAGTCTGCATCGACTACACCGACCTGAATAAAGCATGCCCGAAAGACTTCTATCCTTTGCCCCACATTGATCAACTTATTGATGCCACTTCGAAGTATGCACTACTAAGTTTTATGGATGCTTTTTCAGGTTATCATCAAATTTTTATGTGCAAAAAGGACATTCCAAAGACAACATTCATCACGCACCGTTCGGTGTATGCCTATAAGAAGATGACCTTTGGCCTGATAAATGTTGGAGCCACTTACCAGAGAATGATGAACTTCGTCTTCCAGAGGCAGCTAGGGAAAAACATGGAGGTATACGTTGACGACATGATAGTGAAGAGCATGATCGTTCAAAAGCATCTGGATGACCTCAAGGAATGCTTTCAGACAGTTCGTCATCACAAGTTGAGGCTCAATCCTACAAAGTGTACCTTGAACTCGGTGCGGGAAAAAATTCACAGGTTATCTCGGTCAATCGGAGGGGGCATTGAGGCCAATCCGGAGAAGATCCAGGCTATCCTAGACATGAAGACTCCTCAGTCATTCAAAGTCGTTCAACGTCTGACTGGTAGGATTTCAGCTTTGAGGAGGTTCATGTCCAAATCCGCAGAGAGATGCCTACTATTCTTTGATACACTGAAGGGACCGAAGAATGCGAAGACGTTCCAGTGGACTTCAGAATGTGAAGACGCCTTCCAAGGCATAAAGACATATTTGTCTTCGGCTCCTTTACTGGTAAAACCTGCTCCAGTCGAGACCTTGTATTTGTATCTGGCAGCTAGTTCGTTGGCAGTGGGAGCTGTTTTGGTTCGGGAAGCAGCATCCAGTCTATTATGTCAATCATGTCCTAAGAGATGCTGAAACCAGGTTCCCGAATATTGAAAAATTTGCCTTTGCTTTGATAATTGCTAGTTGAAAGCTTCGACAATATTTTCAAGGTCGGCTCCTGGTCGTCTACACGGATCAACCGCTGAACAAGGTGATGAGCAAGCCAGAAGTTTCGGGGAGATTAGCAGCGTGGACGATGGAATTATCTCAATTTTTTATCGAGTATCATCCCCGAACTTCTATCAAAGGCCAAGCCTTGGCCGATTTCATGGTGGAGTATTCGTTCCCCGAAGCCGATGCTGAGCTACCAGAAGCTGAAACGTCCGATCGAACAGTTGCGGTTCTTCAGCAAAGTCAGAATTCATGGACGATGTATGCAGATGGTTCTTCTACCACGAGTGTCAGTGGAGCAAGGACTATCTTGACGAGTCCGAAGGGATTCAAAGTCCAGCAGGCCATCAGATTCGGGTTCAGAGCAACGAACAACGAGGCCGAGTACGAATCAGTGCTAGCAGGTGTTCGATTGACAAAGAGTCTAGAAGTTCAGAAGCTTATTATTTACAGTGACTCTCAGTTGGTCGTCAAGCAGTTGTCAGGAGAGTATGAAGCTCGTGGAACTAGGATGATTAAGTATTTGGCAGAATTGAAAGACCGGCTTCAGTACCTCGTCTCTTACGAGTTCCAGGGCATAGAGCGTAATGACAATTTCATTGCCGATACATTGTCTAAACTGGCCACTGTGGATGTTGATGTTTTCAATGGATCAGTCTATCTGGAGGTTCTACAACAGCCGAGTATCCAGCATGAAGCAGTGATGTGTATTGAGCGTTCTGACTGTTGGATGACTCCTTATATTGAATATCTGGCAGATGACGACCTTCATTCGGATCAAATGCTGACAAAGAAGATTAAGTACAACAGTTCTAATTTTGTTCTTATTGATGGCGACCTTTTTCGAAGGGCATTTTCATCACCGTTGTTGAAATGTTTGGTTCCCTCCGAGGCTGAGTAAGCTCTTCGGGAGGTTCACGAAGGTATTATCGGCGACCATATGGCTGCTAAGTCATTGGCTCATAAAGTGCTCCGGCAGGGGTATTACTGGCCTACGATCTTCAAGGAAGCTACAGAGTATGTGAAGAAGTGCGAGAAATGTCAACTCAACAGTCCGATCCCACATCAACCAACGGAAGAGCTATACTCGATCTTATCTCCTATACCCTTCGCTGTCTGGGGGTAGATATTGTAATAACCCGATATTTTCTATAAAATTAAATCAGAAATTTTGCGTATAATTTTTTTTTATTTATTTAATGATGAGAATATGTGTCAAGTAATGTGAACGATAAATGCAAATATATTTATTACCTGAAAAATTAGAAATAATTTTAAAATTATTAATTATTACAAATTATTTTTAAGCACAAATGTTTTATTAATTATTTTCCATGAAAACATGATTTGATATTATTAAATAATATATGAAATGATGATGACATTATTATAATAATTATTTTATTATATGAATTTATTTTAGATTAATTAAGTTATTTATTTAACTTAATTAATAATGTTATATATAACGAGATAAATCGCTTATGAAATCCAAACCTTAATTTTGGATTTTGATCAAGGAATGAGAATAATAATATTATATTATTATTTGTCAGTGTTATAGATATGTATGTAATGTTAATGTGTGGGACAGTTTTAATGTTACTAGTAAACCCTAATACTAGTTTGATAAATCCTAATTCTGGTTCTGGAATAAGGAATGATGATAATAATATAATATTATAGGTATATTAATTTTTCATCTTTATAAATATATACTTTATATATGTGAATGTATAATGATTGGTTAATTATGATAAATTTATATCATGACCCTTATATCGTGTTTTTAAACCCTAATTGTTAAAACTGAGTTATGAGTTCGAGACTGTGTAGTAGTTGTGTTACATGAATTTTACTGTGTATTAGAATTTCTATAATTAGGAGAAACCCTAATTATTGTATTAGAAATTATAATTTAGAAACCCTAATTAATGTTTTAGTAATTATAATAATAATTAGGAAACCCTAATTGTTCTGTCAGGAACCCTAATGAACAGTTGTGTATTTAATTGCTAAATTAGCAATATTAATTAGTAAATATTAATTATAATTTGTTTAAGTCCCAATGTGATTAGGAAATTATAAAATAATTAGAAATTCCTAATTATAATTTTGAAATCATAATTTTCTATTTTAAAATTTAATTAAAAAATGTTAGAATTTAATTTGTTAAAATCTTTAGGGTTAAACCCTAAAGTGTTAAACCCTAAACCCTAAGGGTTGTAACCAATGTCTAAAATGCCCTTAATAATGAAAGTGAAAAGTCTAAAATACCCTTGTGCATTATTAAAGGTAGCATTCAATTATTGGTGTGGAAATTACTAAAATACCCTTTTGTATTAGTAGTGAATTATTTAAATTATTGATTGGTTGAATTATTGATTAGTTGAATTATTAATTGGTATCTAGATTAACAACACATGATCAGCCATTACAAATTCATTGTATCAATTCATCATTTCATAATTTAAGAGAGAGAAAGCCACTTTTATTGCCCAATTTTTCAACTAATGCTCAATCAACCCATTCTCTCTCCTAAGCTTCGAAATTATGTAGTATATCAGATCCAAAACACAGCCCCATGATCAACAAAAACAAATCAGTAGCCAGAAATCAAGAATCGATGCATAAAGGTATAAAATAATAAGCTAAAATTTTTAATCTTGTATGTTGTGTTAGATTTTGTGTTTTAGTGTTAAAAGTTGTTGTTGTAGTGTCTATAAGTGATCTGGGTTGTTACTTACTCGATCCATAACATCAAAGTGCTCAAATTTGATGATTTTAGAAATCTGGAAATTTTTATTTTTGAGTCTGACAGTTAAATGTCAGCCATCATAGATCTTAGTATGATATGTGTATTTGTTGTTTAAGTGTTTAATTTTGTAGTCTAGTATGAGATCTTTCTTGTGGTAAAGGAATCAGAGTTAGATCTATTGTATATTTGAAGTTATAATCGGTCAAAGGTCGTTGACCGACCATGACCGAATGAAAAATCTGGGCAACCCAAAAAGTTTTTCAGCGTCTGACAAGAACTTTGTAAGTCCGGATCTGTCATGTTTTAAGTGATTTAATGATTTTGTTTGTTAAATCTTGTATCTGGTAATGTGGACTGTATATTTATGTCTTAATATCCCATAAACAATCAACAGATCAACCGTGACAAGCGGTCAAAGTAGGCCATTTACACTGAATCGGTATTTCTGGGAATTTTCAGAAATCATTAAGAACAGATTTTTGACATGGTTTGACCATGCCAGATCTTTCATATATGTTAATGTTAAGATGATCTGATGTTATGTACGTGTACCCTGACATCTCTTCTACAGTTTTAAACCTTTAGAACATAATTATCAAGCCTGGAATGAAAACTATAAGGATCTAAATATAAGTATCAATCGTTTCTTCATTTTCTCGGAAACCCTAAAATGAAGAACGACTATATCGAACTTTTTTGGAGGCTTATAACTTACTGATCGTTTGTTTTATGGTCATGATATTGATTGCTATTGAAAGTACTACATTATCTCTATACACTGTGATCAAAAGATATACTAGAAACATTAAGATCTAATTGTTACGCTTGGTCAAAGTAGTGCACTCATTAACTATTATGAATTTCTGGGCAGCTCAAGAACACCTATAGCGATAGTTTCGTCGCTATAGAGCCCTTTAGCGACAAATATTTTCAGAAATTATTTATTTTAATTAAATAAATAGAGAAAAATTGTTTTTAATTATTAAAAATACTTATTAAATTCTAAAAATTATTTTAAAGTCCTAAAAATAGTTTTTAATTATTTTGAGTATATTTCAAAAATATTTAGTATTTTGGAATATAAAAGATATTTATTTATTTAATTATAATATTAAATAAATTATTTAAAATAGTTTTAATTCATGAAAATCATGAAAAATTATATTATGTTATAAGAAAATATTTTAAGTTATTTTCTATGACTTTTAATATTTTGTAATGAAATTTCATTAATTAATTAATATTAATGATGTTTAAGTTATTTAATAATTATATTAAATAAATTATGAAAAATAGAATTAATGAATTAAAAATCATTTAAAGTATTATAAAATATTTTTAAGTTATAAAATATAACTTTTGATATTCTCATCATGAAAAATATTAATAATTTAATATTATTGATATTAATTTATTATTAAATGATATTTGATTTATTTAATAATTATATTAAATAAATAGTTTTAAAATGGTTTTATTTATTTAAAAATCATTTAAAAGGGATATAAATCAATTAAAATATTTTAAGTTATAATAAATGACTTTTAATATTTGGATAAATAGTGCATTAATGTTTTAATATTAATGATAATTATTTAAAAATGATTTTAAATTTTTAAAAATTATTTAAGGGTAATATAATGTTTTAAAATATTTTCAGTTATTATAAATAACTTTAATATTTTAGCAATGGTTTCATTAATAGTTTAATATTAATTAAATATTAATGATAATAGAATTATTTGATAATAATGATTCCAGTGGTTGAAAATTCGTGATAAATTGTGATAATTGTTTAAAAATTATCAGAAGTCATTTAAAAATATTTTGACTGTTATTTAAATAGTCTAAATAGATATTGAATCATGATATAAAGTCTTAGACTCGATAATTACCCGATAAAAAGTCGCTGGCACGCCGGTGTGTTTTAAATTGATCTGTATACGTGCATATTGTATCCAGATATGTGTTTATTTGTGATTCTATGACTGTGAAATGTATGTGGCAATGTGATTAGGTTATGTGCTGACTGCAATAAGCAGTGTTATGTGTTATGACATGTGATTCTAATCGAACGAATGATCTTATTAATGATAGGTTTTGGTGTGAGAAACCAGATTTTATGAATAAATATTTAATTTTCTCGAAATATTTTTTTAACTATTATGGTGTGGAATTGATATAATGTTATAGTTGTGGGTAGTATTTAAAAATTTTGTAAAGTATGCAAGTTGTCAGATTATATTCGATTGGTCGGGGAATATTCTTTGTGTCGGGAATATCCATACGACGGCACAATCATTGGTGAAACCACAACGGAAGTACTGTCGTATAAATTAAAAAACGACAAAAATATTTTATAAAAATAACGGCGGAGGTTTTACTGTTAAAACTGTTGAACTACCCGGTAGTAAAAGTACAGTAATACGCATGGTTGCATAGTAGCACACAATATTAATTATTGATGCTTACGTGAGAAGTCACTCTGTTATACTCAATTATTGCTACAGTAATTACTGCATCATATCTCTCATATTATTGATTCAGTTATTGTCACAGTATCAACTGCATAAAATGTTATTTTATTAAATCAATAATTGAGACGACAAAGTTATTCATATTATAAATTGCAATATTTACAATATCTAGAAGTTCACATAGGAGAGGTTAGATAATCTAATCAAGGCGCCATGAGGAGAGAAATCCTTATCGGAAAGCCCCATCTTTCCGGAACGACTTCGTTTGATAAATATTATGAATTATAATATTAATGATGAATGTTGTTCGGAGTTGAATTTGGAGACGCTTGGACGTGATATTTGAGTCCGAACAGCGAAAATTAGTAAAAATAGTCTATAAACATAAAATTTTCCGGATTCACTATTTGGTCAAAATCAAACAGTTTGACTTTTTTCTAAAAAGTCAAACTTCGAAATTTCAAAATTTATATTTTTGATAAAATTGTTTCATTGTGTTGGAATTATTTGTGTTAGTGAAAGTCGACATTTATTTCGATAATAATTGATGTCTAGAGGTTATATTGACCAATCGGGTATTTAACCGGATAAATGAGCAATTGATTGCTATTTGATTCACATGATTATAACTATTTGTTCAGATGTGTGTACTATTGATTCACATTCTTGTTACTATTAGGGGAGTTGGTGCAAGATTGATAATACTTGCATGACTAAGTTAAAAATAGAGGTATAGATGGAGGTACTATACTGTAATTCTTATTTTCACATGTCTAGAACTATTGATTCATATGTTTTACTATTGAATCACATTATTTACTATTAGGGGAGTTGGTGCAAGTTTGATAATAATTGTAGGACTACATTAAAAAGGAAGAAAAAGAGTAAGGTATTATACTGTAATATTTCGAGCCCCAAAACGTGCAATTATTGAAACTATGTTTTTTTATAAATAGAAGCTCATTCTTCTTCATTTCTCACTAATTCACTAAAGCTATAGAGCATTTATTATAGAGAGAAATTATAGAAGGAGAAGCTATAGAGAGAAAGAAGAAGAGAAGTCTGTTACCTCTCTACTCCAGTATTCAGTTTCTTTCTAAGGTAAGGGATATCATTATTGTGGTAAGGGATATTATTTGTTATACCCGTAAGGGGTGTTATTCTTTCTTATTCATGAAGAGAACTTCTGTTATTCCATTCTTTATTATTTTGTTGGAATAACCTGTATACGCGGCATACCCTATACATAACCTGTATAAGTAGCATACCCTATACTTGGTGAAATCCCTCTGTTGTTCCATTCTATATTATTATGTTGGAATAACCTGTTTATGTGAAGTATCACATACATGGTGAGATTCTGCTATTATTACGTTCTTTATTATTCTGTCGGAATATCCTGTCGCTGTGAATTTCACCTGACCTGGTTCCATTTATTATTCAGTTAGAATAACCTATATACGTGGATTACCGTATACTTGGTGATGTCTGTTGTTATTCTATTCTTTAATATTCTGTTGTAATATCATGTCTGTGTGTTTTACACCGGACCTGGTTCCGTCTTTATTATTCTATCTTTATTATTCTGTTTGAATAAACTGTCTATGTGGATTACCACATGCATGGTGAATGATCCTTTGTATTCATTCCTTATTAAATTATGGAAATGATCTCGTCTGAATTTTATTACCGCTTTCATGGACGAAAATCCATTTGAATAACTTCATATATTCTCTTTACTCGCATGATTAAAGCTTTAACTTCTATACTCCATTAAATTAGTAGAATATCCTTGATATTTGCTCTTTATCTAAATGCTTTTTCAATGAAATATTTTTCTATTCATTCTTCATTTTACTCTATAAAGAAGTATCATGTTGACAATTTGGACGTTATTGGTTCCTAGATAAATTAATTCTTGAACTTGTTTTATTGAATTATTATGTCATTGTCATGATGAGTTATAGTAGTTATTATGTGAAAACATGAAAGTTTCTTAGAAATCACAAAGGGTTGAAAAATCAGATTTTGGTGAAAACGGAACACGAAATTCAATTAACCATATCTCCTAGTATATTTTGAATTTTTGAGTGAGGTCAAGTTCTAGAATTAGATCTATGAGTTATGTAACTTATCCAAGTGGAATCACTGGAAAAGGTATTGTAGATTTTCGTGTGGACTGATTTTAGCAAAGGAATGCAAAGTTGGAAAACCTAAAAAGTTCTTGATCAAAATTTTTAAAAAAGGGCATTTTTGACCACTTAATTTATGAGAAAAATTCTGGCCTTTTTGGGACATGAAATTATATGGTATAGAGTACCTCCTGTCCAAAGATGAGCACATTCCGACTTAAAATGAGCAAGTTATGACCATTTCAATATTTAGGTTTTTCCGACGAAAAACACTATAACCGGGGTTCTATAACTCCAATGACCTTGAAATTTAAACTGGAAGCTCACGTTAACATGTGTAAGATTCTGCCAAGATTTGGGAATTTTTGGAGTTAACCTTGAGGTAGCTAATTTCTTAAGGAATTAATTGGAAATTAATTTTTGAAAAGTAGTAAATAAATTTTAAAAATTCTGAGAAAAATATATTTTCATTATGGGAATATATTATGCTAAATCCCAGAAAAGAAATATTTTTGGGATTGATTTGGTATTTTTCATGAAAATAGTTTAGTTACGAACATATGAGTTAAATATGTTATGTGAAGTAACAAAGTTGGAAAATAGGATTTTATGGCTTAGAAATCCTATATAAGGTATATGTAGATTGTTGATGAGGAATTTGATCATTGGTAATGAAATCTTATGAGTATGGCATTCTTGAATGATTAAATGCATTAATTGGTAAAGTGTAAACAATTGAAATAAATTATTTATAAGTTTAAGAAGCGATTAAAACATTGTTATGATATTAACAATATTAGATTAAGAATTTATTATGTGATTGATAATGTTTGGATAAATTTAAAGTCTTTAATATTTATCCTTGTTTTCAGTTGATTAATGTTTATATCATTGTCATCATCCTCATGCTTATATAGTGATAAAAGATATCTTTGGCTTACGTGCGAAGATGGACTGATGATTATTAAATTGTATATCTTTGGCTTACGTGTAAAGATGGGTTGTTGATTATTGGTTTTATTGTTGTATATCTTTGGCTTACGTGCATAGATGAACTGGGTATGATTATGATCAGGGATTATTCGGTATAGACATGACCATTGATGATTTAATGAATATCCTTGGCCCATAGTGCAGGGATGATTCAATGATGCGGTTCATTTATTTTGATAAAAGTGATGAAAAACTTTTTAAATCATAGAAGATAGTAGATTTTATTCTCTACTTGACTCTTCTAATGGATTGCTTATTCCGCTGCAGTTAAACTTGATGTCTATTGTATTTTATCAGTTTAACATTGTTAGAGACTAATGATAATTTATTTTGCATTATCTTAGTCATAATATTTCTTACTGGGCTAGTTGAGCTCACCCTTTCTTTCACTGTTCTCTTCAGGAAATGAGAATATAGTTGGGACGAGTCGGGAAATGGAGTGACGGTCCAGATGATAGCATTAGTAGTCCTCACTATGGCATGACATGTAATATATAATTGTATTGAGGACCTAAGATGTGTGTCGATTTTTATACGTCACTTAATAATTGATTTTGGTGAGCAACAATAGGGTGATGAGAACCCAATTTCGAAAGTGTTAAAAGTGCAAGTCATGAGAAAAAAATGAAGAGAACATAAATCTTCACGTGTCCCTTTGGAGACTTGAAATATTTGTTCATTGTACTTTATATGGCATGTATTAATTTGAGTTTGGATCACATCCTATGAGACAATATTGTATTAAAACTCACGGCTTAATTAAATGTAGTGTTCTTTACTTTACGATTCAATAGTTATATAAATGAAGTTTATATTTGAATTTTGTACCATGTATTTGGCGACTCAAAATTGGGTGATGAATATCAAATTTTGGGGGCATCACAGTTGGTATCAAAGCTTAGGGATAAGATCCCTGGCTGAGATGTGAGATAAGAACTAGGAGGAGAGAGACGGGGAATTCCTTCGCTAGTATGACCTACCTAAGTTTATTTGGTATTTAAATTGTCGGTCAGAGTATAGAGATAATATATTTTAACCCTTGTTTTGTGACAATATTTAAAAATGGCATCCGAAAATGATGAGATAAGAAATGGAACAAAATAATATGACCATATCGCAGTATGAGGCTAAGCTTGCGGAGTTATCTCGGTTTGCATCCCATTTGGTTAATAATGAGGAGCGAATGACGTGAATGTTTCTATAAGGTTTGAAACCCTATATACGTCAATACCTCATCCTTATGTTTATATTATGTTGAAAGTCATCTGTGGCCTGTAGTGCATAGATGGACATGGTATGATTATGACCAGGGATTATTCGGTATAATCATGACCGTAATGTTATAAATGATGTGGTAAAAGTCATCTTTGGCCGTAGTGCATAGATGGACTTGGTATAATTATGACCAGGGATTATTCAGTATAATCATAACCGTAATGGAAAACACGAATATCCTTAGCCTATAGTGCATGGATAATTCGTGGTCGTGATACTATTAAGCTAAGTCTCAGCATTATTGGTTTTACAGTTGTATATCTTTGGCCTGAGTGTAAAGATGAACTGTTAATTATTGGTTATACAGTTGGTATCAAAGCCATAGAAAAGATCCTCGAGCCTTTATCTGGTGACTTCCAAGTCTTGGGATGCACCGAAGCCAGACTTTCCGTAGGGGACGTCGTGAGTAACGATGGCAAGTTGATAGGTATCATTGTGAGGTGCTATCCAAGTTAAGGGATAGAAGTCACAGTTGGTATAACCATGATTTTTGATGTTTCAGGTAAAGATAGGTGATGTAAATTATCTTCTTCCTGGGTGCGAAAAGGAATTCAGAATCACAATTATGATTATGAGTTATTCATATGGTTGTGGACATGAATTGTTGATTGATGTTATATGGATATGGTCACTGACGGAGATATTAGTCTAGAACTAGGAGGGGAGAGATAAGTAATATACTTTGCTAGGGTATGACTTACCTAAGCCGAAATTTTTACTTAATAAGTTGACAATTTGTGATATGCCAATTAACTTTTATTTTGAAGGTATATTTTAGAATGATGTCTGAAATACAGGAGATGAGCAATATGATACAGAGGATATAACCGGGAAGGTACAATCTGAAAAAAAAGCAAGGTATTCTCATCTCTTCAAACTATCAGGTACGTACGTAAATTTCGAGGGCGAAATTCCATAAGGAGGGAAGATTGTGAGAACCCAGATTTTATGAATAAATATTTAATTTTCTCGAAATATTTTTTTAAATATTATGGTGTGGAATTGATATAATGTTATAGTTGTGGGTAATATTTAAAAATTTTGCAAAAGTATGCAAGTTGTCAGATTATATTCGATTGGTCGGGGAATATTCTTTGTGTCGGGAATATCCGTACGACATCACAATCATTGGTGAAACCACAACGGAAGAACTGTCGTAGTTAGAAAACGACAAAAATATTTTATAAAAATAACGCCGGAGGTTTTACCGTTAAAACTGTTGAACTACCCGGGGGTAAAAGTACAGTAATACGCTTGGTTGCATAGTAGCACATAATATTAATTATTGATGCTTACGTGAGAAGTCACTCAGTTATACACAATTATTGCTACAGTAATTGCTGCATCATATCTCTCATATTATTGATTCAGTTATTGTCACAGTATCAACTGCATAAAATGTTATTTTATTAAATCAATAATTGAGACGACAAAATTATTCATATTATAAATTGCAATATTTACAATGTCTAGAAGTTACATCGAGGGAGGTTAGATAATCTAATTGCGCGCCAATAGGGAGAAATCCTTATCGGAAAGCCCCCTCTTTCCTGGGAACGACCTGGTTGATAAATACTGTGAATTATAATATTAATGATGAATGTAGTTCAGAGTTGAATTTGGAGACGCGGACGTGATATTTGATTCCGGAACAACAAAATTAGTAAAAATAGTCTATAAACACAAATTTTTCGGGATTCACTATTTGGTCAAAAAGTCAACAGTTGACTTTTTCGGGAAAAGTCAAACTTCGAAATTTCAAAATTTATATTTTTGATAAAAAAAATTCATTTTGTTGGAATCATTTTTGTTAGTGAAAGTCGACATTTATTTCGATAATAATTGATGTCTGGAGGTTATATTGACCAATCGGATATTTAACCGGATAAATGAGCAATTGATTGCTATTGATTCACATGATTATAACTATTTGTTTATATGTGTGTACTATTGATTCACATTCTTGTTACTATTAAGGGAGTTGGTGCAAGATTGATAATACTTGCATGACAAAGTTAAAAATGGAGGTATAGATGGAGGTACTATACTGTAATTCGTATTTTCACATGTCTAGAACTATTGATTCACATGTTTTACTATTGAATCACATTATTTACTATTAGGGGAGTTGGTGCAAGTTTGATAATACTTGTAGGACTAAATCAAAAAGGAAGAAAAAGAGTAAGGTATTATACTGTAATATTTCGAGCCCCAAAACGTGCAATTATTGAAACTATGTTTTTCTATAAATAGAAGCTCATTCTTCTTCATTTCTCACCAATTCACTAAAGCTATAGAGCATTTATTATAGAGAGAAATTATAGAGGAGAAGCTATAGAGAGAAAGAAGAAGAAAGTCTCTGCTACCTCTCTACTCCAATTATTCGGTTTCTTTCTAAGGTAAGGGATATCATTATTGTGGTAAGGGATATTATTTGTTATACCCGTAAAGGGTGTTATTCTTTCTTATTCATGAAGAGAACTTCATTATTCCATTCTTTATTATTACATTGGAATAACTCAGTGATATGCGACATACCTATACATAACTTTGTATAAGTGGCATACCCTATACTTTGTGAAATCCTCTGTTGTTCCATTCTATATTATTATATTGGAATAACTTTGTTTATCTGAAGTACCGCATACATGGTGAGATTCTCGCTATTATTACGTTCTTTATTATTACATTTAAATATCATGTCGTGTAAATTTCACGACTTCGGTTCCATTTATTATTCATTGGAATAACCTATATACGCATGATTACAGTATACTTGGTGATGTCTGTTGTTATTCCATTCTTTAATATTCTATTGGAATACCACATGCATGTGTTTTACACCCACTGGGTTCCGCTTCTTTATTATTTTGTTAAAATATCTTGTTGGAATAACTTTTTTACACGGCACACCGGTTTTAAATCTTTATTATTCTATCTTTATTATTTTGTTCTTAAAGCGTACATTGTGGATTACCACATGCATGGTGAATTTCCTTTGTATTCATTTCTTATTAAATTGTGGAAATGATCATGCCTAAGTGATTCTCTATTGGCGGACAAAAAATCCATTTGCGCTTCATATATTCTCTTATACTTTTGATTATAACTTTAACTTCTATATTCATGAAATTAGTAGAATATCCTTGATATTTGCGCTTTATCCAATATTAAATTGTGGAAATATTTTTCCGAGCATTTTTCAATTTTACTCTATAAAGAAGTATCATAAAAGTGTTTTGGACGTTATTAGTTCCTAGAAAATTAATTCTTGAACTTGTTTTATTGAATTATTATGTCATTGTTTTGATGAGTTATATTAGTTATTATGAAAAAACATGAAAGTTTCTTAGAAATCACAAAGGGTTGAAAAATCAGATTTTGGTGAAAACGGAACACGAAATTCAATTGACCATATCTCCTAGTATATTTTGAATTTTTGAGTGAGGTCAAGTTCTAGAGTTAGATCTATGAGTTATGTAACTTATCCAAGTGGAATCACTGGAAAAGGTGTTGTAGATTTTCGTGTGGACTGATTTTAGCAAAAGAGTGCAAAGCTGCAAAAACCAAAAAAGTTGCTGTCCAAAATTTTACAAGGGCTGTTTCGGCCACTTAATTTGTGAGAAAAAATCTGGCCTTTTTGGGACATGAAAGTATATGGTATAGAGTACCTCCTGTCCAAAGATGAGCACATTCCGACTTAAAATGAGCAAGTTATGACCATTTCAATATTTAGGATTTTTCGATGAAAAACGCTATAACCGGGGTTCTATAACTTCGATGACCTTGAAATTTAAACTGGAAGCTCACGTTAACATGTGTAAGATTCTGCCAAGATTTGGGAATTTTTGGAGTTAACCTTGAGGTAGCTAATTTCTTAAGGAATTAATTGGAAATTAATTTTTGAAAAATAGTAAATGAATTTTAAAAATTTTGAGAAAAATATATTTTCATTATGGGACTATATTATGCTGAATTCCAGAAAAAAATATTTTTGGGATTGATTTGGTATTTTTCATGAAAATAGTTTAGTTACGAACATATGAGTTAAATATGTTATGTGAAGTAACAAAGTTGGAAAATAGGATTTTATGGCTTGGAAATCCTATATAAGGTATATGTAGATTATTGATAAGGAATTTGATTATTGGTAATGAAATCTTATGAGTATGGCATTCTTGAATGATTAAATGCATTAATTGGTAAAGTGTAAACAATTGAAATAAATTGTTTATAAGTTTAAGAAGTGATTAAAACATTGTTATGATATTAACAATATTAGATTATAAATTTATTATGTGATTGATAATGTTTGGATAAATTTAAAGTCTTTAATATTTATCCTTGTTTTCAGTTGATTAATGTTTATATCATTGTCATCATCCTCATGCTTAAAAGGTGATAAAAGATATCTTTGGCTTACGTGCGAAGATGGACTGATGATTATTGAATTGTATATCTTTGGCTTACGTGCAAAGATGGGTTGTTGATTATTGGTTTTATTGTTGTATATCTTTGGCTTACGTGTAGAGATGAACTGGGTATGATTATGATCAGAGATTATACAGTATAGACATGACCATTGATGATTTAATGAATATCCTTGGCCCATAGTGCAGGGATGATTCGATGATGCGGTTCATTTATTTTGATAAAAGTGATGAAAAACTTTTTAAATCATAGAAGATAGTAGATTTTATTCTCTACTTGACTCTTCTAATGGATTACTTATTCCGCTGAGAGACTAATGATAATTTATTTTGCATTATCTTAGTCATAATATTTCTTACTGGGCTAGTTGAGCTCACCCTTTCTTTCACTGTTCTCTTCAGGAAATGAGAATATAGCTGGGACGAGTCGGGAAATGGAGTGACGGTCCAGATGTTAGCATTAGTAATCCTCACTATAGCATGACATGCAATATATAATTGTATTGAGGACCTAAGATGTGTGTGTCGTATTTTATACGTCACTTAATAATTGATTTTGATGAGCAACAATAGGGTGATGAGAACCCAACCATGAAAGTGTCAAAAGTGCACCGCAGTAAAATGAAGAGAACATAAATCTTCTCGTGTCCCTTTGGAGACTTGAAATATTTGTCATTGTACTTTATATGGCATGTATTAATTTGAGTTTGATATCACATACATGAGATAATATTATATTGAAACTCACGGCTTAAATGTGGTCGTGTTACTCGCATTTACGGTTCAACAAATTAATATAAATGAAGTTTATATTTGAATTTTGTACCATGTATTTGGCGACTCAAAATTGGGTGATGAATATCAAATTTTGGGGGCGTCACATTTGGTATAAAAGATAGAACTAAATTGCGTATTGTAAACAGTAGATCAGGCAAGTATCGTACCTTTGCATTTCCTTTATTCAATGGACATGAGTAAGCATGCTTAAATTTAAATGTTTTCAGCTAAGCATGATCAACTGGAAGGTACAGCCAAGAACAAGTGAAAATAAAAGCAAACAGAATATGTTTAATGGTATCTTTTGTAATGGTTAGACAATATATAGACCATGATATTTATTAACTATCATGTAATATATTGTAGCAAAGGTTGCGTACTTGGGATTAGACTCTGATAAATGTAAGTTAAGTTTGAAATTCATTTTATTGATATTATTGTTAGTATTATTCCGTTCATAGAAATGGTATCGTAAAGCACTGAGTTCGGGTTTCAAGTACCTGGATTTGGCGGCGTTCATGATATATATGGGTCCGCTTCTTAGAAAGCTAAAGGCCAGTCAGTCGGTTTTATCGTAATTCTTTATCGATTATATGACCAAATGGGTAGAGGCGAAGCCACTTCGGTTGATAACGGAGCAGGAATGTTTGAAGTTCATGAAGGAGTCCGTAGTGTTTCGTTTTGGCATTCCTAAAGTGGTGATATCGGACAACGGACGCCAGTTCGTGGGATCAAAATTTGAAGGGTTTCTAAAAGAGCTGGGGATTCAACATAGAAAGACTTCGGTGGCTCATCCACACTAGAATGGGCAAGTTGAGGTGACCAACAAAACGCTGCTAAATGGGATCAAACGCAGACTAGACGAAGCTAAAGGAAGATGGCCAGAAGAGTTGCTCAGTGTGTTATGGGCTTACCGGACTACACCAAGAACAACTACAGGGGATTCACCCTTCAGACTGGACTATGGTATCGATGCCTTAGTCCTAGTTGAAATTGGATCTCCAAGTCTTCGGGTTAGTCAGTTTAAAGAGATCTACAACGATGAAGGACTAAAGGTCAACTTGGATTTGTTGGAAGAAGTCAGAGAGGTGGCTTTGATCAAGTTAGCAGCATACCAACGAAGAGAAGCCAAGCATTACAATAAAGGGGTTAAGCTTTGTAGATTTGAAGTGGGGGACTTCGTCCTCAGGGAAGTCGAAGCGTCTACACCTCAGAACATGGGAAAGCTGATGCCGAACTGGGAAGGACCGTATGAGGTGATTGGGGTACCAAAGCCAGGAACTTATCGGCTAAAGGCATTGGACGGATCTGAGATCAAGAATACTTGGCATGCTGGCAGGCTTCGGAAGTATTTTCAGTAGAAATCAAGTCAGTTTATCAAAAGTCTATAAATAGTGGTTCATCATCAATAAAAGATTCACTTTTTCACAATTGATCTTCTTTATATTTGTCCTACGTTCACAATGGAGTAAGGAAGACGGGGGGGGACTCGCTGACCATTCGATGGTAGCCTTTTTGGCAGGTGGTCCTTATGAGTTTGTCAGGCCCTTCGAGGTAGGCAAACTTCATTGGTGTAAGGAGGTATGGTCGGACTCGCTGGCCATTCGATGGTAGCCTTCCTGGTAGGAGTGTCCTTATGGGTTTGATTTACCGCGAGTGGTAAACAGATTCCACGGTCCTTATAACTTTGTTTTACCGTGAGTGGTAAACTAAATGCACCGAAGTAAAGAGGTATGGTCGGACTCGTTGGCCATTCGATGGCAACCTTTTTGTCAGGTGTGTCCTTATGAATTTGTTTCACCCCGTGTGGTAAACAAATTCCATGGTCCATATAAAATTGTTCTACCCCGAGTGGTAAACAAATGTCCCTATATACTTGTTCTACCCCGAGTGGTAAACAAGATCTTGATGGTGAAAAGAGAATTAGCCAAATTCACCTTATACATGGCATGTCTCACACTTCGGAAACGATAAGTATACAGTACTTTAATTTGTTCAAGTATTGAGTTCGATTCATTCAGTTCAGTTCATCAAATTCAGTGCACTTCATTTCCTAACTTAACTGTTGTATGCCTTATCTGACCCATAATTTAAGTTAAGTTCATTCAAGGTCATTCATGCTGAATCATTGACAAGAAACGAATCAAAGCAGAAGTCATGATAAAGAACGTTGATGACTTAAAAATAAGTTCACCATTCATCTATCCATTCAGTCCTAACATTAAACTATTACATAAAATTAAAAATTCACGATAAAGTTCTTTGCAAAATAATAATAATAACAACCAAAAAGACAGAATAGATTCAGGCGCCACCTTCGTCCTCGAAGTCGAGAAGGGCTGGATCCAATTGAGCCGCAGCCATCTTCTCCTTACCCCGTTCCCGACATTCTTCATATCCTTCTGAATAAACCTTCAAAATTTCAGCGTTTAACTCGTCAAAAGTCCGATAGTCCGCCTGTATCTGCTTATGCAACTCCTCAGTCAGAAGAGGGCCTCGTCCCTCGAGCGCTTTTATTTTGTGACGAAGCTTATGACGCTTGGCCTTATGAGCCTCCTTATCATCCTGAGCCTTTGTCTAGACTTCACCAAGCTGTATTGCCAAACTTCGATGAGCTGTGACGAGTTCCTCATTCTTGGTCTTCAGAGCCAGGTTCTCCCCAACCAGGCCGACGTTCATATCAGATAGTGCCTGCTGACTGGCCTTGTTGGTTTTCAGCTCCTCTTCAATTACCTTCCGTTCATCCTCCGACGGCTTCAAGTCTTCTTTGGCTTGAGCTAAATCCTTCCAAAGACGATTAGTGAGAAGGACGCCTTCATGTTCACTCCTCTCCCGAGCCAACGACGCCTTCAACATATTGTTCTCCCTTCTCAAGGCCTCCTCTTCAGCTTCGGCATTTACATGCCTAGGACGTAAACGCCCGAAGACTGCATTTGCCTGCATATGTCGAATAGTGTTCAATCAACTTCAAATATTTAAGCAGATGCCGAAGCATGGAAAATAAATACCGTCACTTACCTTCGCTAAATAGCTCATTCCCTCATCAAGCAGATCCCCATCTGTATGATTACCGAATCGATGATCGTCGGTGTCTCGAACGAAGGTATCAAAGAGCCGGAAAGGGAAATTAGCATTGAACTGAGGCCATAGGGTCGGTGACGCCTTATCCTCGTTCTGAAATCCATGATCTGATGGCCCTGGTCGTTCGGGAGAAGGCACAGGTTGGTCTCGGATCGGTGAAGGATCCATATAAATATTCTTAGGCGATGGAGATCGGATGGGAGTAAGTTCTCGAGGTGGCGAGGGTGCAGATGCCGAACTGGGATGACTGTCCGAGGGACGCTTTCTTTTTCAAGACAAAGAGGGAATATGTTCAACTTGTTCTTCTTCGTCTGAAATTTGAATCTCCATCAGACTGGTTTGGGGGAGTTTGGACGAGGAGGGAGGTACTCTAAGTTCTTCTGCTGACAATGGGGTGACTTTACTTCGTAATTTTTTGACCCGAAGAAGATTTTTTCGATCACGAGCAGGCAAATCGAGTAAACCTCCTCGGGTAGGGGCTGGATCGGTGGTTGGTGCATGGTCCGGGGTAGGTTCAGTGTCTGTTTCAGTGTTAATGATTATAGGTTTTCAAATGGCTCTCTTTTTTCGACGGGGTTGAAGATTTTCTTCAGATGGAGGAAGTTCCTCGGGGGCCGGATCATTGGTATGGACTTCTATAGGGGGTACTTCTGTGGATGCAACATCTTCAGGAGGAGTTTCCAGTAGAGGAGTTCTGGCAGCTCCTGCAAACAGCTCAGACAGAAATTCTTCAAGGGCTTTCACGTCCGAAGAGGTCGGTTTGATCAAAGATACTGCGAAGAGTAGAAAAACACATGTCAGGACCCATATTGTCAAAATTTTCAAATAATCACATTCCCAAAATGATTTGAAACTTATATTTATGGTCATATAACCATGCTTGTTTGGTGAGAAGTAAATAATTCCACTCCTCTGACGGGAAGTTCTCAAAGACCTCTATCATTTCAGCCAGCCGTTCTTCGGGAATGTCTCCTAAGTCAGCAGAAACTTTCTCGTCAGTAGCCCAGTTCGGCAGGGATGCAATTTCTGGTCCGTTGATGAAGAACCATCCTTTATGCCATCCCTTGTTGCTTGAAGGAATGGAAACCAGGGATCGCCTGTCGAACCTCTCACATGTCTTCGGTGATTGCTTACTCAAAGCTTTGAATCCTTTCTCCCTAGATTGGCCGACTTTGTAGACAGTGAAAAAGAATTCAAGGGTGGGTTCAACACCTACTTCATGGCAGAATGCAATGAAGGCAAGGATGTGGATGTAGGAATTCGGAACCAATTGACCGAATCCCACACCAATAAACCCTTATAGGGTAACCAGGAAGACGTGAAAAGGGAATTGAACCCCCTTCTAGAGAATGGTCACGGGAACGGCCGTCCAACCTCCCGACCTTTGGTACATCCTCTCTTCAGCCCTTGGAACTCTTATCTGGTGGGTGTCAGGAATAGAATACCTAGCTCGAATACCCTTCAACCCCATCTCGGTTATGTCAGAAGGAGTGTTGGCATGGGAGAAACGCACTTTGTTTCTGAAGAATTCAGAAGGAGTAGGAGTGGATTTCTGGGGTGGGTTCTTGCTCGAAGTGGTGGTTTTGGTATTGGAACTTGAAGCCTTTTCTTTATTAGGGCTTGGATTTGGGGGGACGGTGGTGATCGGAGTGGCGAGAATGGGGGAATCGTGCTCAGAGGTTTGAGAAGTCATGGCTGAAGTCTTGCAGAGAAGGAGAGAGAATTCTAAGGAGAAGAAAGCTCAAGAGACGTCCGAAATTCAAATTGGCAGGTAAAACTATCAAAATTAGTAGAGTTTACCTTTTATACTGACAGGTACACAGTGTAAAAGGGCGGCACATTAAATGATGGAAATGATTTAGAATTCGAATGGAAAGCGTCTGGGTTAAGCCTCAGATATTTATCAAATTGGGCCTTACAATTGGATTTCCGGTTTTAGCTCACCTTCACTGTAACGCCCCCAAAATTAGATATTCATCACCCAATTTTGAGTCGCCACTTACATGGTACATAAATTCAAATACAACTTAATTATACAACTGTCGTGTAAAATACAACAAAACATAAACTGAGAGTTTAAACAAGAATACTGCCTTCTAGACAATATTCATTCTCAATGGAGTCCTCAAAGACAGTATACAAACTCAAATTCAATCCTCGTTACATTTATTGTCACACTATTTAACAAAATAGCGAGGACTACTAATGTTATCATCTGGACCGTCACTCCATTCCTCGACTCTTCCCAGCTATATTCTCATTTCCTGAAGAGAACAGTGAAAGAAAGGGTGAGCTCAACTAGCCCAATAAGAAATATTATGACTAAAATAATGCAGAATAAATTATCATTAGTCTCTAACAATGTTAAACTATTAAAATACAATAGACATCAAGTTTAACTGTAGCGGAATAAGCAATCCATTAGAAGAGTCAAGTAGAGAATAAAATCTACTATCTTCTATGATTTAAAAAGTTTTTCATCACTTTTATCAAAATAAATGAACCGCGTCATCGAATCATCCCTGCACTATGGGCCAAGGATATTCATTAAATCATCAATAATTAATATTGTGTGCTACTATGCAACCACGCGTATTACTGTACTTTTACTACCGGGTATTTTATGACAACTTGCTAACTTTGAAAAATTTTCAAATATCACCCTTAACTTTAAACTTTATCAATTTAACCATTTACTAAAATAGAAAAATTGAATACTTTTATTTCATAAAATTCGGGGTCTTACAATCTCCCCTCCTTATGAAATTTCGCCCTCGAAATTTGCGTACGTACCTGATAGTTCAAAGAGATGAGAATACCTTGCTTTCTTTTCGGATTGTACCTTCCCGGTTATATCCTTTGTATCATAATTTTTCCATTGCTCATCTCCTGTATTTCAGATATCATTCTAAAATATACCTTCAAAATAAAGGTTAATTGACATATCACAAATTGTCAACTTATCAAATAAAAATTTCGGCTTAGGTAAGTCACACCCTAGCGAAGTATATTACTCGTCTCTCTCCTCCGAGTTCTAGACTAATATCTCCGTCAGTGACCATATCCCTATAACATCAATCAACAATTCATGTCCACAATCATATAAATAACTCATAATCATAATTGTGATTCTGAATTCCTTTTCGCACCCAAGAAGAAGATAATTTACATCACCTATCTTTACCTGAAACATCAAAAATCATGGTTATACCAACTGTGACTTATATCCCTTAACCTGGATAGCACCTCACAATGATACCTATCAACTTGCCACCGTTACTAACGGCGTCCCCTATGAAAAGTCTAGCTTCGGTGCATCCCAAGACTTGGAAGTCACCAGATAAAGGCTCGAGGCTCTTTTCTATGGCTTTGATACCAACTGTATAACCAATAATTAACAGTTCATCTTTGCACTACAGGCCAAAGATATACAACTCAGAAAACCAATAATCTTTGAGACTCGACTAATAGTATCACGACCACGAATTATCCATGCACTATAGGCTAAGGATATTCATGTTTTCCATTACGATCATGATTATACCGAATAATCCCTGGTCATAATCATACCAAGTCCATCTATGCACTACGGCCAAAGATGACTTTTACCACATCATTTATAACATTACGGTCATGATTATACTGAATAATCCCTGGTCATAATCATACCAAGTTCATCTATGCACTACAGGCCATATATGACTTTCAACATAATATAAACATGAGGATGAGGTATTGACGTATATAGGGTTTCAAACCTCTTAGAAATATTCGCGTCATTCGCTCCTCATTATCGACCAAATGGGATGCAAACCGAGATAACTCCGCAAGCTTAGCCTCGTACTGCGATATGGTCATATTATTTTGCTCTATTTCTTATCTCAACATTTTCGGACGCCATTTTCAAATACTGTCACAAAACAAGGGTTAATTAACATATCACATATTATCCCTATACTCTGACCGACCAATTAAATAACAAATAAACTTAGGTAGGTCATACTAGCGAAGGAATTCCCCGTCTCTCCCCTCCTAGTTCTTATCTCACATCTTAGCCAGGGATCATATCCCTAAGCTTTGATACCAACTGTAACGCCCCCAAAATTAGATATTCATCACCCAATTTTGAGTCGCCACTTATATGGTACATAAATTCAAATACAACTTAATTATACAACTGTCGTGTAAAATACGACAAAACATAAACTGAGAGTTTAAACAAGAATACTACCTTCTAGACAATATCCATTCTCAATGGAGTCCTCATAGACAGTATATAAACTCAAATTCAGTCCTCGTTACATTTATTGACACACTATTTAACAAAATAGCGAGGACTACTAATGCTATCATCAGGACTGTCACTCCATTCCCCGACTCGTCCCAAATATATTCTCATTTCAAGAGAAAACGGTGAAAGAAAGGGTGAGCTCAACTAGCCCAAAGAAGAAATATTATGACTAAGATAATGCAGAATAAATTATCATTAATCTCAAACAATGTTAAACTGATAAAATACAATAGACATCAAGTTTAACTGCAGCGGAATAAGCAATCCATTAGAAGAGTCAAGTAGAGAATAAAATCTACTATCTTCTATGATTTAAAAAGTTTTTTTTATCACTTTTATCAAAATAAATGAACCGCATCATCGAATCATCCCTGCACTATGGGCCAAGGATATTCATTAAATCATCAATGGACATGTCTATACCGAATAATCCCTGATCATAATCATACCCAGTTCATCTCTGCACGTAAGCCAAAGATATACAACAATAAAACTAATAATCAACAACCCATCTTTGCACGTAAGCCAAAGATATACAATTCAATAATCATCAGTCCATTTTCGCACGTAAGCCAAAGATATCTTTTATCACCATATAAGCATGAGGATGTTGACAATGATATAAACATTAATCAACTGAAAACAAGGATAAATATTAAAGACTTTAAATTTATCCAAACATTATCAATCACATAATAAATTCATAATCTAATATTGTTAATATCATAACAATGTTTTAATCACTTCTTAAACTCATAAACAATTTATTTCAATTGTTTACACTTTACCAATTAATGCATTTAATCATTCAAGAATGCCATACTCATAAGATTTCATCACCAATGATCAAATTCCTCATCAACAATATGCATATACCTTATATAGGATTTCCAAGCCACAAAATCCTATTTTCTAACTTTGTTACTTCACATAACATATTTAATTCATATATTCGTAACTAAACTATTTTTATGAAAAATACCAAATCAGTCCCCAAAAATATTTCTTTTCTGGGATTTAGCATAATATAGTCCCATATTGAACATATATTTTTCTAGAAATTTTTAAAATTCATTTACTATTTTTCAAAAATCAATTTCTAATTAATTCCTTAAGAAATTAGCTACCTCAAGGTTAACTCCAAAAATTCCCAAATCTTGGCAGAATCTTACACATATTAACGTGAACTTCCAGTTTAAATTTCATGGTCATCGGAGTTATAGAACTCCGGTTATAGCGTTTTTTGTCGAAAAAATCTAAATATTGAAATGGTTATAACTTGCTCATTTTAAGTCAGAATGAGCTCATTTTTGGACAGAAAGTACTTTATACCATATACTTTCATATCCCAAAAGGCCAGAATTTTTCTCATAAATTAAGTGGCCAAAAATGACCTTTTAAAAATAAGATCAGTAGCTTTTTGGTAATTTCCAACTTTGCACTCCTTTGCTAAAATCAGTCCACACGAAAATCTACAACACCTTTTCCGGTGATTCCACTTGGAGATGCTACAAAACTCATAGATCTAACTCTAGAATTTGACCTCACTCAAAAATTTGAAATATACTAGGAGATATGGTCAATTGAATTTCGTGTTCCGTTTTCACCAAAATTTGATTTTTCAACCCTTTGTGATTTCTAAGAAACTTTCATGTTTTCTCATAATAACCAATATAACTCATCATAACACTTACTAATACCACATATACCCATGATTTTCATTAGTCCAACACTTTTATTATAACTCTCATCATAATCAACGTAACCAAATCATTTCTATAATTTAATAAGGAATGAATATAAAGGATCATTCACCATGGAAGTAGTAATCCACATAGACAGGTTATTCCAACAAAATAATAAAGAATGAAATAACACAAGGATTCACCATGCATGCGATAGAGACCGCATAGACAGGTTATTCTCAACAGAATAATAAATGGAACCAGGTCAGGTGAAATTCACACCGACAGGATGTTCCAACAGAATAGTAAAGAATGGAATAATAGAAGAATTTCACCATGTATGTGGTACTTCGCATTTACAGGTTATTCCAACATATAATAAAGACAGAATAATAAAGACGGAACTAGGTCCGGTGTAAAACACGCATACAGGATATTCCAACAGAATATTAAAGAATGGAATAACAACAGACATCACCAAGTATACTTGTGAATCACAGATACAGAGTTATTCCAACGAGTAATAATAAATGGAACCAAAGTCGTGAAATTCACAATCGGCAGGATATTCCGACAGAATAATAAAGAACGGAATAATAGCATAATCTCACCATGTATGCGGTACTTCGCATAAACAGGTTATTCCAACATAATAATATAGAATGGAACACAGAGGGATTTCACCAAGTATAGGGTATGCCACTTATACAGGTTATGTATAGGGTATGCCGCATATACAGGTTATTCCAACAGAATAATAAAGAATGGAATAACAGAAGTTTTCTTCATGAATAAGAAAGAATAACACCCCTTACGGGTACAACAAATAATATCCCTTACCACAATAATGATATCCCTTACCTTAGAAAGAAACTGAATACTGGAGTAGAGAGGTAGCAGACTTCTCTTCTTCTTTCTCTCTATAGCTTTTTCCTCTATAATTTCTCTCTATAATAATTGCTCTATAGCTTTAGTGAATTAGTGAAAAATGAAGGAAGAATGAGCTTCTATTTATAGGAAAACATAGTTTTGATAATTGCACGTTTTGGGGCTCGATAAATTACAGTACCATACCTCCAACTTTTCTTTCATTTTTAATTCAGTCATCCAAGTATTATCAAACTTGCACCAACTCCCCTAATAGTAAATCATGTGAATCAATAGTAAAATCATGTGACTCAATAGTAAATCATGTGACTCAATAGTTCTAAACATGTAAAAAATTAATTACAGTATATTACCTCCATCTATACCTCCATTTTTAACTTTGTCATGCAAGTATTATCAATCTTGCACCAACTCCCCTAATAGTAACAAGAATGTGAATCAATAGTACACACATGTGAACAAATCGTTATAATCATGTGAATTAATAGCAATCAACTGCTCATTTATCCGGTTAAATACCCGATTGGTCAATATAACCTCCAGACATCAATTTTTATTTAAATAAATGTCGATTTTCACTAACATAAATAATTCCAACATAATGAAACTATTTTTATCAAAAATATAAATTTTAAAATTTTGAAGTTTGAAAAAAGTCAATTGTTGACTTTTCCCAAAAAAGTTAATTGTTGACTTTTTGACAAAATAATGAATCCCGGAAAATTTTGTGTTTATAGACTATTTTTTCTAATTTCGTCGTTCCGGACTCAAATATCACGTCCGCGTCTCCAAATTCAACTCCGAACACAACTTCAATTCTTAATAACATTTTTCATTAATATCATAACTCACAATATTTGTGACGCCCCAAAATAGGTATACATCACCTATTCTGAGTTGTCAATACATGGTACAGAAACAACTACAACTTTATTATTACAACAGTAAAACTGTGAGTTTGAATACAAATATTATCTTCTAGACAATATCTATACTCAAATAAATCCTCATCACATTTATTGATACATTATTTTACAAAAATGGTGAGGACTACTAAACAATTCTTTCTAAAACCTTCATTCCATACCCCGACTCGTACTCGCTATATTCTCGCCTCCTGAGAAGAAAAATGGAACAAAAAGGAAAAGGGTGAGCTCAACTAGCCCAGTAAAGAATATTATGACTAAGATAATATACAACAAATTACCGTTAGTCTTCAACAGGGAAAAATCTAATAGAATACAATAGACAACAAATTTTAAATCAATATTCGCAGCGGAAATAATAATTCATTAGAAGAGTTAAGTAGAAAATGCAAACTACTATCTTCTATGTATGAATTTAAAAGTTCATCGCTCTATCTTTTATCCCCGTAACATCAATCAATATACATCCGGAATCAAATATTCATCTATGCACTACTGAGCCAAAGATATTCATCAGGTTGGTCATGTTCATCTAAACACTGCTCATCTTTTGCACTACTTCTGAAGATATTCTTCAAAATCATTCATCTTTTGCACTACAGGCCAAAGATATTCAATAATATCATCATTTAAGACCGAGGATGATGAAAATATTTTTAAAGAAACGAATCCAAAGGAAAACAAAATGACAAGGATTAAGGATTAAGGATTCGTACTTTGTTTTATCCATGTTCAAAAATACCTCAAAAATAATCATAGTGGTGTAAAATTCAAGAATGATCAAAACATGGATACAATCAAAGCTAGTATCCGAATAGATATTTTGGACAAAAAGAAGAAATTTTATTTTTCTATGAATAGTCTCAGATACGTGAATAGTAACTCCAGACACCAAAAGATAGAAATTTCCCAAAAAAATCTTCACGCTTACTTAATAGTACTTATGAATAGTAACTCGTGAATAGTAACTCATGAATAAGAACCCTAGCATGGAAAAGTTCTAAATTTGATAAAAAGTTTTAACCAATATTTCAAAGATAATGATATTGAAGAAATAATATCATTTGAGAAGAAAATAACATCTCTTACCTCGAAAGATTAGTACTTCTAAATTGGAATACTGGGTATAGTGCTCAAGGAACTTGCACTGCCTAACAATACTCAAAGTATACTCAAAATACTCACAAGAATACGCTCGATAATATAGAGAGAAAAACTTGAGTTTACGGTGTGATTTTCAATTCTAACCTAAGCACCTATTTATAGGAAAATGCTTAGAACACCAAAGCGAAAATTTAATATAATATTATTATTTATAATAAAATTTCCTCGCCAACCTTCCAAGAACTGAATTCAGCTCATTCAACCCACATGTGTAACACACCATAATGAAAAAAACGTTTTTCTAATTTTAAATATTTTAAACTTCCAAAAATCAATTATTTCGAAGCTTCAGAACTTCAATAATTCATAATAAATAGCCCTTTCATCAGAAAATTTGAATCTCGCGAGTTTTTATAGGAAATTCAATTCTCTACAACTTTGCAGAAGAAAGTTTTTCCAAATTCCAAATAGAAATTGACCGAAATCCATAAACGGGCAATTTTACTGGCTATAATCAAATTTCAGTCAATAAATGGGGTCCACCGACATGTTTAACATGTTTTAAACATTTATTGCAACAAAAATACTCTTCCTCCTCGTATACTCATATATCCCACATTCGTTGTAAAAATATCACCATTATTATATTATTAAAATATAATAATATATTTAAATGAATTATTTTATCAGAAAAAGATAAAATTTCAATTTTCAACAATTGTCACATTAAAATTTTTCTCCATCTATATCCACATAAAATCAATATTTTCCTCATCACATGAATCAATAATTAATTATTCACAAATAATATTACGAAATCACAATATTGACAAACTGCATAGCAGTTCCTGGAAGAGGGGCTTTCCAATAAGAATTTCTTCTTCTTGGCGCCGCAATTAGGTGACCAAACCTCTCCTGATGTAACTTTCTAGACATTGCCAATAATGTTATCTAATAATATTATTCGGATAATATGAATTATTGCTTCGATAATGAAAATCTTGTATAATGACAATTATCAAACAACAAAGAATATAAAATATCAACACAACAATTATTAACTCAATAAAATACTTTGAATAGTAATTATCGTAACCATTATTGAGTAGTGCCTTCTTCACGTAAGAATCAATAATTGGTGCAATACCGCAATGCTACTTGTGTTTTAACCACCCAAGATTTTAACAATATTAATTGATAACAACTACGTCGTTATTTTTAAACCACTTATATTTGTCGTTTTCTTCATCCAATCGCTTTCCGTTATGGGGCCCACACATGGTCTGCTACCGTCGCATTTATATTCCCGACAAAGATGAATATTCCACGACCAAACGAATATTCCCAAATAACAATAAATATTTTATAACCACTTGCTTATTTTGAAGTATTTATGTATTTTACCCCTAACTATCCACATTAATCAAATCAACCCTTACTATTTTAAAATAATAAATAGAGAAAATTAAATTTCATTAATAATAAGTTGGGGTCTTACAACCTCCCCTCCTTATGAAATTTCGTCCTCGAAATTGACGTCGTCGTACTGGTGTTTCAAAAGGTGAGGATACCTCGCTTTCATTTTCGCTTTCAATTCCCTGTGTCATTTCTCTATAAAGCATGATTCCTCCACAAAACTTTAACTTGTGGTATGACCTTTCATGGCGTAGGACATGCTCCTTCCTATCCAAAATCTTGACAGTACCTCCTCATATGTTAAGTCTTCTACTATCTCGTCCTGCTCTAACTCTATAACGTGGTTCGGGTCTTTCACATATTTACTGAAAGTACGAGATATGTGAAACACATTATGAATATGAGACATACTCGAGGTAACGCGAGTCTATAGCTACATTTCCTACTCGGTCAAGAATTTGAAATGGACCAATAAATCGTGGATTGAGCTTTCCTCTCTTCCCCCAAATGTGACGCCCCAAAATTAGGTATCGTCACCCATCTTGGGTCGCCACTTACATGGTACATAAATTCAAATACAACTTACTAACCTAACTGTCGTAGTATAATACGACATAAAAGCGTGAGTTTGAATACAAATATTATCTACTAGATATTATACAAACTCAAAAGGAGTCCTCATTACAACTATTATCACACTATTTCACGAAATAGTGAGGACTACTAATGCTATCCTCTCGGACCATTACTCCGTTCCCCGACTCGTCCCGGTATGTTCTCATTTCACAAGAGAATAAAAGAAAGAAAGGTGAGCTCAACTAGCCCAAGAAGAAATATTATGACTAAGATAATGCGAATAAATTATTATTAGCCTTCAACAAATGTTAAACCGATAAAATACAATAGACAACCGGTTTAAGCTGCGGTGAATAAGCAATCCATTAAAAGAGTCAAGTAGAGAATAAAGTCTACTATCTTTTAGGTTTTAAAAGTTTTCATCAATTTTTATCACCGAGACTCAACTTTTAATAAATAAACCACCACATCTAATCATCCACTCGTACCACGGTCAAGGATTTTCATCAAATTATCAATGGTCATGACTATACCGAATCACCCCGGTCATAATCATACCAAAAACTATCCATCATTTGCATTACAAAGCCACCGAGGACTTTTGTCACATCATTTATATCAAGTCATGATTATACCGAATGATCCTCGGTCATAATCATACTAAGTTCATCTATGCACGTAAGCCAAAGATAACATAATATAACATGAGGATGATGACAATGACATAATAATTCAATAAAACAAGTTCAAGAATTATTTAATCCATGAATTATTAACGTCCAAATTGTCAACATGATCTCGCTTTACGTGAGAGTAAAATTCAAGAATGATCGGAAGAATATTTCCATGAAAAGATCTTTGGATGAAACGCAAATATCAAGGATATTCTACTAATTTCATGGAGTATAGAAGTCCAAGTTTTAACCAACCGGGTATAATAAAGAATGGATTAACAAAAGAAATCACCATGCATGCGGTATTGCTTAGATGAGCGAGTTATTCCAACGTAATAATAATAACGGAACCGGTCGTGAAATTCACACAAGCGGGATGTTCCAACGAGAATAATAAAGATGGAACCCGGATCCGGTGTAAAAACACACGAGATAGGATATTCCAATGTATGATAAAGAGCGGAACCGAATCAGTCCTGTAAAACACATGATGTGGATGTTCCAACGAGAATAATAATAAAGATTTTAACCGGTCCTGTGTAAAACACACGAGCGTGGATGTTCCAATGTAATAATAGAAGAATGTCACCAAGTATAGGGTAAATCAGCGTATACGAGTTATTCCAACGAGAATAATAAACAATGGAATAACATAAGGATTTCACCAAGTATAGGGTATCTGGCGTATCACGTTATGTATATAATGATGCCACTTTTACAAAGTTATTCCAATGAATAATAGTGAATGGAATAACGAAGTTCTCTTCAAGAAGAAAGAATAACACCCCTACCGTAAAAAAACCTAATATAGAAGTAGTGAAGTAGCGAAATACTCTTCTTCTTTCTATAATTTTCTCTTTATAGCTTCTCTCTATAATTTCTCTCTCTAGAGTTTCAATGAATTAAGTAAGAAAATAATGAAGGAATGAGCTTCTATTTATAGGAAAATGGAATGCATAAGTAATTAATCCATGAACGGTCCAGATTGATTTACTTTAATCGATCGGTCCATATTTAAAGAAAAATCTTTTAAATAAAATATAATATATTCTATTTATATAAAAACATTTTACTATGCAAACACTATGCACAAAAAACTATGCAAAATACTATGCAACACTATGCATAATAAAATATAATATATTCTATTTATAGAATAACTTTAATAAAGTATTCTATTTTATATAAAAGATGTTTACGCTTTTATTACGTTAATAATACTGAATAAAACAAAACGTCATTATCGCTATAATAATTCATATTATTAATCGACAATAATGGAATCAAACCGGTGACTTCTCACATAGGCATCAATAATCAATACCGGTGTGCTCTTATGCAACCACACGTATTCTTGTACTTTTTACTACCGGAGTAGTTCAACAATATCAACCAGTAAAACTTCCGCCAGTTATTTTAATAAAATATTTTTTGTCGTTTCTCAATCCAATATAATTACATTGTGGGGTCCACCAATGATTGAGTAGTTATACGAATATTCCCTGCTAAACCGAATATTCCCCACCAATCGAATATAATATAACCACTTGCATACTTTTGCAAAATTTATAAATACTACCCACAACTATAATATTATCTCAAATTCACACCATAATATTAAAAATTATTTCACAAAATTTAAATCTTTATTGATAAAATCTGGGGTCTCACAATCTCCCTCCTTATGGAATTTAAGCCCCGAAATTAGAATTACGACTGTATGATAAAGAGATGAGGATACCTTGAATACCTTTATCGTTTAAAAAATATTAAATTCATCTTTGAAATCTGCCAAAGCTATTCATTAACAATTCATCTTTGCACTACAAATACAAAGATATACAACCTGTAAAACCAATAATGCTAAGACGCGACTTAATAGTATCACGACCACGAATTATCCATGCACCAATTGCCAAGGATATTCGTGTTTTCAATCTGATTATGATTATACCGAACAATCCACGGTCATAATCATACCAAGTCCATCTATGCACGTAAGCCACGTATGACTTTGAACGCATCCATGAATTAATATTTCATTGCTGAGACTCAGCTCAATAATTAATCCACATCATCGAATCATCCCTGCACTACAGGCCAAGGATATTCATTAGTATCATGACCACAAATTATCCATGCACTACTGACCAAAGATAATTGTGTTTTCAATTCTGATTATGATTATACCGAACAATCCTCAGTCATAATCATACCAAGTCCATCTATGCACGTAAGCCACGTATGACTTTGAACACATCCATGAATTAATATTTCATTCTTTGAGACTCACTCAATAATTAATCCACATCATCGAATCATCCCCGCACTACTGGCCGAGGATATTCATTAGTATCACGACCACAAATTATCCATGCACTACTACCAAAGATAATTGTGTTTTCAATTACGGTTATGATTATCTGCGAAACAATCCACATTCATAATCATACCAAGTCCATCTATGCACGTAAGCCACGATGACTTTGAACACATCCATGAATTAATATTTCATTCTTTGAGACTCATTTCGATAATTAATCCACATCATCGAATCATCCACGCACTACGTGCCGAGGATATTCATTAGTATCAACCACCACAAATTATCCATGCACTACGGTCAAAGATAATTGTGTTTTCAATTACTGATTATGATTATACCCGAACAATCCTCGTCATAATCATACCAAGTCCATCTATGCACGTAAGCCACGTATTTGACTTTCAACATAATATAAACATGAGGATAATGATATAAAGAATCAATCAAATGAGATAAAGGATAAATATTAAACATTTATAATATAATTTATCCGAGATTCAAGAATATCCCCATGTTTTCAATCACTTAATAATCTCATAATCTAATATCATTAATATTATAACAATATTTTAATCACTTCTTAAATTTATAAACAATTTATCTTAATTGTTTACGCTTTATCATATAATGCATTTAATCATTCAAAATGTCATACTCATAAAATATCATCACCAATTATCAAATCCTCATCAAAAATATGTATATACTCTATATAGGATCTCTGTAGCCAAAATCCTATTTTCAACTTTCATATTTCACATAACATATTTAACTCATATGTTACTTAACTAAACTATTTTCATGAAAAATACCAAATCAGTCCCAAAAATATTTCTTTTCTGGAATTTAGCATAATATAGTCCCATGATGAAAATATATTTTTCTCGAATTTTTAAAATTCATTTACTATTTTTCAAAAATCAATTTCCAATAAATTCCTTAAGAAATTAGCTACCTCAAGTTTAACTCCAAAATTCCCAAATCTTGGTAGGACCTCACACATGTTAACGTGAGCTTCTAGTTTAAATTTCATGGTCATCGAGTTATAGAACTCCGGTTATAGCGTTTTTAAATCGGAAAAACCTAAATATTGAAATAGTCATAACTTGCTCATTTTAAGTCAGAATGAGCTCATTTTTGGACAGGAGATACTTTATACCACATACCTTCATGTCCCAAAAGGCCAGAATTTTTCTCATAATTTAAGTAGCCGAAACAGCCCTTAAAGTTTCTGGGCAGTAGCATTTTGAAATTTACAGCTTTGGCCTCCTTTTGCTAAAATCAGTCCACACAAAATCTACAACACCTTTTCCAGTAATTCCACTTGGATTAGTTAGGTAACTCATAGATCTAACTCTAGGACTTGACCACATTCAAAAATTCAAAATATAATAGGAGATATGGTCTATTGAATTTTATGTTTCGTTTTTCACCAAAATCGATTTTCAACTCTTTGTGATTTTTAAGAAACTTTCATGTTTTTACATACTAACCAACATAACTCATCATAAAACTTACTAATACCACGAATACCCATGATTTTCATTAGTCCAATGCTTTTATTATGACTTTCATCATAAACCACGTAAACCGATCCTTTTAGTTGAAGAAATATTTGAGGGTTTAAGAAATGGGTTTTATCTTTGGGGTCAATACAAAATTCGATTTCACGCTCTAGGGTAGGCTAAGAAGTCTTCAAGAATACGCCAAGAAATTTATTAATGATAGAAATATCATTCAAAATCATTACTCTCGTCCAAGACTTGGATAAGACGTCACATTAATACCAATCATGACTTCTATCCCTTAACACCGATATAGCACCTCACAATGATACTTATCAACTTGCCATCTTCAATCCACGACGTCGCCTCTGAAAAGTCCTATTTTTGCATTCCACACAAAGAAGTCAACAACGAAAGGTTCGGGGCTCTTTACTTATGGCTTGATATGACAATAATTGACTTTAGTAGTTTGGTTATGAATATAAAAGCTAACAACCTTACTGAAAAGAATGATGAGTAGTTAACCAATTGATTCTTAAAATACCATCAAAGGCAAATATTTTCAAAGAGATAATATCGACGGTAACGTGAAAGTGTTTATTTGAAACAACAAGATTAATAAATGATTGGAGGTAACGAAGGTTTCTCCCAACGAAGTTTCAACCAATAAGTTAAAGTCTAACTTCTCCTGAGTCAAATTTAAATGTTGAACGCAAAGCAAGCGAGATAAAAGAATGGGTAGAACCCCAGGTCTTATAAGGTATAGACTTCGCAAGAATTTATAATTAACTAACCCGTGCTAACTTCGTTCGAGTCACTTGCTTTTTAAGAAGTCATGAAAAACGCTCTTCATGAAAAACCACCGACTTTTTGTTTTATCCAGTATCCGCTTTGGTGCCACCGTCCCACTGGACTTGACTTTGGTGCACGACAAAAATCGAGCTAAATGACCTTCTTTCTTGAAATTTCCACTTCTATTATCTTGGCCATGATTACCACCGTGGTTACCATTCTTGGCATGATAATTTCTCCCACGATGGTCATCATTGTTCGATGGTCGCATTCTGCAGGTATGATTATTATCGTGTTGTTGGTCGTTACCTTTTGGTTGAGTGACTCATTATTAAGCGCTCCAATAACCGAGCCTATTCACAACATCTAAATACAAACACTGCATCACAAAACAAGGGTTAATTAACATGCAACATATTATCCCTATACTCGATCGCCCAATTAAATACCAAATAAACTTAGGTATGTCATACTAGCGAAGGAATTTCCCGTCTCTCCCCTCCTAGTTCTTATCTCACATCTTAGCTAGGGATCATATCCCTAAGCTCTGATACCAACTGTGACGCCCCCAAAATTAGGTATACGTCACCCATCTTGGGTCGCCACTTACATGGTACATAAATTCAAATACAACTTACTAAACTAAACTGTCGTGTACAATACGACATAAATCGTGAGTTTGAATACAAATATTATCTACTAGATATTATACAAACTCAAAAGGAGTCCTCATTACAACTATTATCACACTATTTCACGTAATAGTGAGGACTACTAATGCTATCCTCTCGGACCATTACTCTGCTCCCCAGACTGTCCGGCTATGTTCTCATTTCACGAAGAGAACGGTGAAAGAAAGGGTGAGCTCAACTAGCCCGATGAAGAAATATTATGACTAAGATAATGCGAATAAATTATCATTAGCCTTCAACAATGTTTAAACGATAAAATACAATAGACAACCAGGTTTAAGCTGCAGTGAATAAGCAATCCATTAAAAAGAGTCAAGTAGAGAATAAAGTCTACTATCTTTTAGGTTTTAAAAGTTTTCATCAATTTTTATCATTTGAGACTCGACAATAAATAAACCACCACATCTAATCATCCACGTACCACGGTCAAGGATTTTCATCAAATTATCAATGGTCATGACTATACTGAATCACCCCTGGTCATAATCATACCAAAAACTATCCATCATCGCATTACGTGCCACCGAGGACTTTTGTCACATCATTTATATCAAGTCATGATTATCTTAAGAATGATCCTGGTCATAATCATACTAAGTTCATCTATGCACGTAAGCCAAAGATAACATAATATAACATGAGGATGATGACAATGACATAATAATTCAATAAAACAAGTTCAAGAATTATTTAATCCATGAATTATTAACGTCCAAATTGTCAACATGATCTTTGTTTAGTGAGAGTAAAATTCAAGAATGATCGGAAGAATATTTCCATGAAAAGATCTTTGGATGAAACGCAAATATCAAGGATATTCTACTAATTTCATGGAGTATAGAAGTCCAAGTTTTAACCAATTTGGGTATAATAAAGAATGGATTAACAAAAGAAATCACCATGCATGCGGTATTGCGCGTAGGCGAGTTATTCCAATGAATAATAATAATAACGGAACCGGTCGTCGTGAAATTCACACACGCAAGCGGGATGTTCCAATGAGAATAATAAAGATGGAACCCGGATCCGGGTGTAAAACACATGATAGGATATTCCAACGGAATGATAAAGATTTTAAACCGGTCCGGTGTAAAACACACGAGCAGGATGTTCAGCGGAATAATAATAATAAAGAACGGAACCAGTCCGGTGTAACACACGCATGAGGATGTTCCAACGAGAATAATAGAAGAATGTCACCAAGTATAGGGTAAACCAGCAGATATCTGTTATTCCAATGAGAATAATAAACAATGGAATAACATAAGGATTTCACCAAGTATAGGGTATACCCTGGCGTATCTGAAGTTATGTATAGGGTATACCACTTTTTACGAGTTATTCCAATGTAATAATAATAGTGAATGGAATAATGAAGTTCTCTTCAAGAAGAAAGAATAACACCCTTACCGTAAAAAAAAACCGAATATAGAAGTAGTGAAGTAGCGAATACTCTCTTCTTCTTTCTATAATTTTCTCTTATAAACCTCTCTATAATTTCTCTCTCTAGAGTTTCAATGAATTAATGAAGAAAATAATGAAGGAATGAGCTTATTTATAGGAAAATGGAATGCATAAGTAACTAATCCATGAACGGTCCAGATTGATTTACTTTAATCGACGGTCCATATTTAAAGAAAAATCTTTTAAATAAAATATAATATATTCTATTTATATAAAAACATTTTACTATGCAAACAACACACTATGCAAAAACACTATGCAAAATACTATACAACACTATGCGTAATAAAATATAATATATTCTATTTATAGAATAACTTTAATAAAGTATTCTATTTTATATAAAAGATGTTTCGCTTTTATTACGTTAATAATACGAATAAAACAAAAACATCATTATCGCTATAATAATTCATATTATTAATCGACAATAATGGAATCAAACCGAGTGACTTCTCACATAGGCATCAATAATCAATACCGTAATGCTTCTTATGCAACCACACGTATTCTTTGTACTTTTACTACCGAGTAGTTCAACGAAGATCAATTCGGTAAAACTTCCGCCGTTATTTTAATAAAATTTTTTGTCGTTTTCTCGAATCAATAATAATTACATTGTGGGGTCCACCAATGATTGAGTAGTTATTTAATATTCCCCGCTAAACCTAATATTCCCAGACCAATCGAATATAATATAACCACTTGCATACTTTGCAAAATTTATAAATACTACCCACAACTATAATATTATCTCAAATTCACACCATAATATTAAAAATTATTTCGTCAAAATTTAAATCTTTATTGATAAAATCTGGGGTCTCACACCAAATCTTGTAACTCCCTTCCATGGAGCAACTCGCAATAATACATGATCCCCTACACTAAATTCCACGTCCTTTCGATGAAGATCCGCATAACTCTTTTGTTGATCTTGTCTTGGTTTGTATCGTTATCGAATCATTTGGATCTTTTAAAAGTAGTCATACGTATTTCAACTCAGTCCCAACAAAGTGTTGCTTCACCCACCTCGTCCCAACATACTTGGAGAGCGACACTTTCGTCCATATAATGCTTCAAATGGAGCTACACCTATACTTGCACGATAAGCTGTTGTTGTAGGAGAATTCCACCAATGGTAAATACTTATCCCAACCGCCTTGAAGTCTAGGACACACGAGTCTTAATAAATCTTCAAGAGTTTGAATAGTCCTTTTCGATTGTCCGTCCGTTTGAGGATGGTATGCTGAATCGAATCGTCAAACCGTGCCCATAGCTTTTTGCAAGCTAACCCAAAATCTTGAAGTGAATCTTGGGTCACGATCCAAAACTATGGATACTGAGGCATGCCATGCAACCTCATAATCTCATTCACGTCACATACTAGCAAGACGTTCAAGTGAATAAGTCTCCGTGTCGGCAAGAAAATGAGCGGACTTGGTTAATCTATCAACAATAACCCAAATAGCATTGAAGCCACGAGAAACCGTAGGAAGACCCATAACGAAAATCCATGGTAATGTGTTCCCACTTCCATTTCTCGAATCTCAAGTGGTTGCAACGGACCCTTAGGTACTAGATGCTCCGCCTTTACACGTTGACAAGTTAAACACATTGAGATAAACTTTACAACCTCTCTCTTCATATTGTTCCACCAAATGTATGTCGAAGATCACGATACATTTTAGTACTTCCGAGATGGATTGCAAATGGTGTATTGTGTGCCTCCATCATAATCTTGTACTTCAAATCGAGTCGTTAGGAACACAAAGTCCGGAGTGGACTCAAGTATTCCTTCTTCATCAATTCTCGCTCCTAATAGCTCCTTTACGGTACTTTCTTCTTCATACGCATCACTCAAGATTCGGTGGCTTGAGCAACCTTAACTTTTTCTATTAAAGTTGGCTCTACGTCGTATACTTGACATCATCGCACTCGCTCTCGCATATGATCTTCTACTCAACGTGTCGGCTACCACGTTCGCTTTTCCGGGATGGTATTGAATAGTGTGGTCGTAGTCTTTCAATAGCTTGAGCCAACGTCATTTGCCGCGTGTTGAGTTCGTTTTGAGTGAAGAAATATTTAAGGCTTTTATGGTGCGAATATATCTCCACTTTCTCCCCATATAGATAAGCGCCTCCATATCTTTAAGCGCGAAAAACATTTTGCTTAACTCTAGATCATGAGTAGGATAATTCCTCTCATACTCTTTAAAGTTGTCGCGAGGCATAAAGCTATGACTTTCCCACATTGCATGAGAACACATCCTAACCCTTTGCTCAAGCATCATTGAGATAACAAATCCATCCGAACGGATGGTATTGTTAGAACAGTCTTAAAATAAGTCTCCTCTTAAGCTCTTGGAAACTCTTCTCGCATTCTTCGCTCCAAACGAATTTTGTATCCTTCCGAGTTAAATTTGAGTTAATGGAGTAGCGATTCGAGAAAACCCTTCCACGAATCTCCGATAATAACCAAATTAAGCCCAAAAGCTACGTGCTTGATCCACCGACTTGGTTGCTCCCAACTTTGTATTGCTTCAATCTTCACGGGATCAACAGATACTCCATGTTTCGACACCACGTGCCCAAGGAATGCTACTTCCTCGAAGCCGAACTCGCATTTCTTCAATTTGGCATATAGTTTGTTTTCACGAAGCCTTTGGAGTACCGACTTTCAAATGGTGCTCATGATCTTCACGACTTTTGGAATATATAAGGATGTCATCAATAAAGACAACAACAAAGCGATCCAAATATTCCTTGAATACTCGGTTCATCATATCCATGAAAGCCATGAGGGAGCATTAGTCGATCAAAAAGACATGACTAAGAATTCATAATGCCCGTCTGCATCGAGTTCTAAAGGCGGTCTTTGGAATATCCTCGGTTCTAATCTTGGTGATGATATCTAGAAGCGAAGATCGATTTTGAAAAGAATTGTGCCCTTGCAATCGGGTCAAACAAGTCATTAATATGAGGTGAGGATACCTATTCTTGATGGTGACATGGTTCAATTCCCGATAGTCAATACAAAATCGCATACTCCCGTCTTTCTTCTTTACAAATAAAACAGAGAGCACCCCGAGGAGATGTACTAGGGCGAATGAAACCGATGTCCAACAATTCCTGTAGTTGGACCTTTAACTCCTAAAGTTCAATAAGAGCCATTCGATATGGGGTTTTAGAAATGGGCTTTGTACCAGTTCAAGATCAATAAAGAATTCAACTTCACGTTACGGGGTAGGCCGGAAAGTTCTTGAAATCGTTAGGAAAGTCAATAACAACGGAATATTATTCAAATTTGGCGTGTCTTTATTCAAATCCATAACATGGGCTAAGAAAGCTTGACATCCGTTTTTCAATAAATGAATAGCTTTATGATTAGATATGATGGTGATTGATTTTAATGGTTTAGTTGCTTGAATTAAATAACAGTCAGTTGGTTAGGAATATGAAAACTAACAACCTTACGAAAACAATCAATTTTGGCATGATGAGTAGTTAACCAATCAATCCCTAAAATCACATCAAAAGCAAGTATCATTAAAGAGATAAGGTCAATGAGGTAAGGTGATGGTGCCAACTTGAATCAAACAAGATTTATAAGCGATTGGATGTAATGAAAGTTTCTCTAACGGGTTTCCACGAGATAGGTCAAAGTCTAATTTCTCCTGAGTCAAGTTTAAACGTTGAGCACATGCGGAGAGATAAATGAATGGGTAACACCGTATCAAGTAAGGTATAAACTTCGCAAGAATTTATAAATAGCTTACCCGTGATCACCTCTTTTTGGGTTCCTCGCATTATGACCGATCCACAATAAACGCTCTTCCCCGAAATCGTTGACTTTGACTTTTACGGGACGATCTTTTGAGTCACCGTTCCCACCGAACTAGGTTTCACTCTTCGTCTGAATCTTGAGCGATATGTCCTTCCTTTCCACAATTATAGCATACCTTGAACTGTTGTGGGCAATTTGACTGATATGTCCCTTTTTCCGCATTTATAACATATGGCCGGTGGTCGTTTCTCCTCCCTTAGAACCGATTCTTCTTAAGACCGCTGTCTTTCACATAGTCATTGTTAAATCTCCTCTTTTAAAATCTCCTCTGACTCGCTTCTTCTATTTTCATGGCCATGATTACCACCGGAGTGGTTACCATTTTGTCCGTCTGTTTCTTTCTCATTTGGTTATCATTATTACATTGATGCTATCTATCTCTATGCGATCCTGGTTGTGGTCCCTCGGTTGGCCGTACTCGTTATCTCGCTCTAATAATTGAGCCCTATTTACAACATCCCGAATAGAGAAAAATTTATGAGAAATGAGATCTTGGCGTATCTTAGGGTTTCAAACCTCTAAGAAACATCCGCGTCATCGTTCCTCATTCTCCACCAAATGAGGTGCAAACACGGATAACTCTGCAAACTTTGCCTCGTCTTTGAGACACCGTCACATATTGTTGTTACGCCGATCTAATAAACTCCACTTCCTTCATATATTGAACACTTTCGGGAAAGTATTTGTCATTAATCTTTGAAAAGGGTTGGATGGAGTGCGCTTCACGAGACTCCCACCGATGAATCTGCCTTTCGCCACGGAACATAAAGGTGGCGAATGGAACCTTCTGTTCCTCCGTGCATCCCAAGACATCGAATATCTTGGTAATTTGCTTGACCCATGTTTCCGCCATGATCGGATCTGGCTTTCCCTTAAATTACGGTGGTCCCAACTCTTTGAATCGCTTGCATTTGTGACAACCCGTGAATTGCTATCATTTCCTCCTCAGATTTTGAACACGAGTCTCCTCGTCGATTTTGCATGAACTGCAAAAAGCTTCTAAACATCCCTCGTTCATCATCTCGCTTTCGGTGGTGTTGTTCACGGGAGGAACATTGCCCGACTGTTGCCGTTCTCCTCGTTGGTGAGTCTGAGCGTCTCCACGGTCTCATTTCCATTGTTAATATTCTCGATCGACATTCTCAAATCATTATAAATAAAACAGGGTTAATTAAAAAATCAATATATCACATAATATCCTTATATCTTGACCAACTAAAAAATAAGCTTAGGTAGGACACCTTAGCGAAGGATTTACTCGTCTCTCCCCTCCTAGTTCTATTCCCGATCTCACTTGAGAGATCATATCCTAAGCTACGATACCAATCGTGGCGCCCCAAAATAGGTATACATCACCTATTACGAGTTGTCAATACATGATGCGAAACAACTACAACTTTATTATTACAACAAGAAAAGCTGTGAGTTTGAATACAAATATTATCTTCTGCAGACAATATCTATACTCAAATAAATCCTCATCACATTTATTGATACATTATTTTACAAAAAAATGGTGAGGACTACTAAACAATTCTTTCTAAAACCTTCATTCCATACCCAGGCTAAATACTCGCTATATTCTACGCCTCACGAGAAGAAAAATGGAACAAAAAGGAAAAGGGTGAGCTCAACTAGCCAGAGTAAAGAATATTATGACTAAGATAATATACAACAAATTACCGTTAGTCTTCAACGGAGAAAAATCTAATAGAATACAATAGACAACAAATTTTAAATCAATATTACAATGAAATAATAATTCATTAGAAGAGTTAAGTAGAGAATGCAAACTACTATCTTCTATGTATGAATTTAAAAGTTCATCGTCTATCTTTTATCCTGTAACATCAATCAATATACATCTGAATCAAATATTCATCTTTTGCACTACAGGCCAAAGATATTCATCGATTAATCATGTTCATCTAAACACACTGTTCATCTTTGTACTACTGCCGAAGATATTCTTGAAATCATTTATCTTTTGCACTACTGGCCAAAGATATTCAATAATATCATCATTTAAGACCGAGGATGATGAAAATATTTTTAAAGAAACGAATCCAATGAAACAAAATGACAAGGATTAAGGATTAAGGATTAGTACTTTGTTTTATCCATGTTCAAAAATACCTCAAAAATAATCATAGTGGTGTAAAATTCAAGAATGATCAAAACATGGATCTGATCAAAGCTAGTATCCGAATAGATATTTTGGACAAAAAGAAGAAATTTTATTTTTTGAATGAATAGTGCAGATATCGTGAATAGTAACTCTCAGACACCAAAAGATAGAAATTTCTCAAAAAAAACATCTTCACGCTTCATGAATAGTACTTTCGTGAATAGTAACTTTCGTGAATAGTAACTCATGAATAGTAACTCGTGAATAGTAACTCATGAATAGTAACCCCGACATGGAAAAGTTCCAAATTTGATAAAAAGTTTCAACTAATATTTCAGCATAATGATATTGAAGAAATAATATCATTTGAGAAGAAAATAACATCCCTTACCTCGAAGATTAAGACTTACAATTTGGAATCTAGGGTATAGTCTTTGAAGGAACTTACCGCCTAACAATACTCAAAGTATACTCAAAATACTCACAAGAATACGCTTCGATAATATAGAGAGAAAACTTGATTTACGTGTGATTTTCAATTCTAACCTAAGCACCCTATTTATAGGAAAATCTTTAGAACACCAAAGCGAAAAATTTAATATAATATTATTATTTATAATAAAATTTCCTCGCCAACCCTCCAAGAACTGAATTCAGCTCATTCAACCCACATGTGTAACACACCATAATGAAAAAACGTTTTTCTAATTTTAAATATTTTAAACTTCCAAAAATCAATTATTTCGGAGCTTCGGAACTTCAATAATTCATAATAAATAGCCCTTTCATCAGAAAATTCGAATCTCGCGAGTTTTAATAGGAAATTCAATTCTCTACAACTTTACAGAAGAAAGTTTTTCCAAATTCCAAATAGAAATTGACCGAAATCCACAAACGGGCGATTTTACGAAATTATAATCAAATTTCGATCGATAAATGGGGTCCACAGACATGTTTAACATGTTTTAAACATTTATTGCAACAAAAATACTCTTCCTCCTCGTATACTCATATATCCCACATTCATTGTAAAAATATCACCATTATTATATTATTAAAATATAATAATATATTTAAATGAATTATTTTATCGAGAAAAGATAAAATTTCAATTTTCAACAATTGTCACATTAAAATTTTTCTCCATCTATATCCACATAAAATCAATATTTTCCTCATCACATGAATCAATAATTAATTATTCACAAATAATATTACAGAATCACAATATTGATGACGGCACGGTTCAGGAAGAGGGGATTTCCAATAAGAATTTCTTCTTCTTGGCGGCGCAATTAGGTGACCAAACATCTCCTTAGATGAACTTTCTAGACATTGCCAATAATGTTATCTAATAATATTATTCGAGATAATATGAATTATTGCTTCGATAATGAAAAATCTTGTATAATGACAATTATTGAAACAATGACAATATAAAATATCAACGCAACAATTATTAACTCAATAAAATCTTTGAGCGATAATTACGTAACCATTATTGAGTAGTGCCTTCTTACGTAAGAATCAATAATTGGTTCAATATCGTGTCTTCTTTGTTTTTTAACCATCGGGTTATTTTAACAAGATATTAATTGATAACAACTACGCCTGCTATTTTTAAACCACTTATATTTGTCGTTTTCTTCATCCAATCATTTTTTCAGTTATGGGGCCCACACATGGTCATTTGTATCGTCATTTAATATTCCCAGACGATTTAATATTCCACGACCAAACGAATATTCCCAAAACAACAATGAATATTTTATAACCACTTGCTTATTTTGAAGTATTTGCGTATTTTACCCCTAACTATCCACATTAATCAAATCAACCCTTACTATTTTAAAATAATAAATAGAGAAAATTAAATTTCATTAATAATAAGTTGGGGTCTTACAATATTTATCAACCAGGTCGTTCCCAAGAAAGGGGACTTTCCGATAAGGATTTCTCCCTATTGGCGCACAATTAGATTATCTAACCTCTCCTTGACAGAACTTCTAGACATTGTAAATATTTCAATTTATAATATGAATAACTTTGTCGTCTCAATTATTGATTTAATAAAATAATATTTTATGCAGATGATACTGTGACAATAACCGATCAATAATATGAGAGATATGATCGTGAATTCTTGTGCAATAATGGAGTATAACTGAGTGACTTCTCACATCAATAATTAATATTGTGTGCTACTATGCAACCACGCGTATTACTATAATTTTACTACCAGGTATTTTATGACAACTTGCTTACTTTGAAAAAATTTTAAATGTCACCCTTAACTTTAAACTTTATCAATTTAACCATTTACTAAAATAGAAAAATTGAATACTTTTATTTCATAAAATTTGAGGTCTTACATTCACTGTTTGGGCCTATTCCACTCTTATCAAATTCCCCACATCTTGGACCATTCATAGTTTCCTATTCAACCTCTTGTTTAATAAAAAATTAGAGGGCAATGTTGAGTCATGATATTTCCTCTATCGGGCCGAATGTTTTGGGCTTACTTGTTTAGTTAGTCCATTAGGTCTTCACTGTTGAGTATTAACATTATTGGGCTCAGTCACCATCTTGTTCCTTTCTAAGTCCTTATAAGATCGGATCGAGTCGATGGGTTGGCCCATTAGATATTTTAATATCTCGCTTCTTTTGGCCGGAATGATGAAAAAAACATGATGGTTGGTATTATTCTTATCGCCATGCATTAATGTGGATGGGATCCGTGACGACTGGCGGTGAAAAAAGCAGGTCGAGTAGTGGGTGAATTGACACACCCGGCGGAACCATCGGATCATAGAAATTGTGGTAATGAATGAGTGGGTTATGCAGCAAAAAGCCTGGGCGAGAGTATAACCTAGCAAGAGAGTCTCCATGAACAGCTACACACACACACATATTGTTTCAACTGATAATTTTATCTCTCAATACACTAGACATTACATCCTCCATTGTTAACTTTTGTGAACACCGAATCATCGACTCTCACGCTTTGTTATCCTCGACTACGGCCGGCCGTCGTCGAGCTTTTAGTTATTAATCGTGTTTTCTTTGTATGCGGGGATCGAGCGTCTTACGTGATTGGGACGTTGGAGAAGATCTTGGCGTTAACACGAGGGATTCAATGGATGCATGGATAATTTGCACAAGAGCATCCAGAATATTGAAGTCAAGCTCTTTGAATCTGAGGAAATTAAGGAAGATTTACTTAATTAAAAGTTGGCACCAGGTCTTGCTTATAGTAACCAGCTAATTAATATTAAGGAAGCTACAGAACCATCTTACGATACCATTTCCTCCTCCGTTCCTAAGGCCATACAATCTCGCGCTGGGGAAACCAAGAGTACTCCTGAGGGATTTATCAAAGGACCCTCCAAGTTCATGGTGATGGAAGATCTGAAAGTAATGCCTCTATCTCCTATTTCAGGCCTATCTCTTATCTTGGAAGCGCAGATACCCCTAAGTGATATCGGGGAGCAGGAAGTGATCATGGGTAAGGATGAGGTAAGATGTTATATGAACCTAATATATATAAGAAATTTTGTAAGCTGGCAAAATAATATTTTATCATGGGGTTTGCAAGTGTCAGTTCATATGTATTACGGAAGATTTTTTTCCTCTTGGCTTTCTTCTAGTTAATGCATGTGTTTGTATGATATATTCTGTTTTTTTATTCTCAATTATTATATAAAGCCTTACAAAATTTGGACTGGCACGGCACTATCAAAATTTCCATTCTGTGTTGTTTCTCTACTCTACAACTAAAGAACTTAAGACAAAGACAAGTTTGGTGGCATATACCGGTTGATATATCTTGAAAATGATACATTCAGTGATCTTTCTAATTCAGACCAGTAGGGCTCTATCCACTATTTCGAAGATTAAAATTATGTTATATGCCTATCTGTATTGATTGAACACTAAGTGCATGGTACACTGCAAATTAACTGAGTTTGTGCCCCAAGTACCATGCATGAGTTCTGTCATACACATTTAGTCTGAATTTACTCTTTCTTTCTTCTTTGATATTGAAGAGGCTTGCCAGTAAAAAGATTATTACTTTTAATGGTACAAGAAATCGGCGGATGCTGCCGTGTGCTTAAACAAGCACAAATTTAATTATTAATTCTAAAGAGAAATGGAGTTTTCTGATGGATAAAACAGCCAAGCCATGGTCAAACAAAATTTTAAAACTATAAAAAACATATAACAAGTGAAAAAGTAACAGCCTTACTTGCTTGCCCCATATTCCATGATATGAATTAAAGAACCTAAAAAAACATTACTTAATAATTTGCCTTAACTAATTTAGTTAACTTAGCAGCCACCGCGTTAAGATTTTATATGCAACTTGGTGGCACCTTGTCGGATTATATATGTGTATATACAAACTTACATATTCAATCTCCAAACAACTTGTTTGTTCATATCTGAATTTCTAACCAACTATATATATCTAGGGAATAATGCTAGAGACATAAGCTATTCTATAAATATTTTATAAATTGTTAATGTTACATTAAAATAATTTGTTAATCAATATGCTGAGTGGAGTATGTCACATCAGCAATTTTTAAAATATTTGTAATATAATTTGTGTACGTAGTATTATGAATAGGATTATCTGACTTGTAGATATAGAACTGCTAATTGTCATGCATGTACGTACTAGTTTTATCTTATTAGATGAAGTCTTCTAAAGAACAAGTCCTTTTCCTTAAAACACATCAGCCATGCCATGTGATATAATAGAGACTCAAATTAAATATTGTCAACTTGGGTCTTGGGGTGGTTAGTTGCTTTCTTAATATACTTTAATCATATTCTCAAGTTTCCATGTCTATATTGTCACGGAGGTGAAATGAGACCAATACTTAGAAAAGTCCACACATAATTAAATATGGGAAATGCCTAGCAAAAATTGACCATTCATCAAGGAAAAATATGCTTATATATATATATGTGTGTGTGTGTGTGCAACCCCTTTAGCCTAATTAGAAGAACCTCATTTCCTTCCTTCAAATAGTCCTATCCCATCACCACCACCGTCGCCACAACCACATAACCGTCACGCAGCCTCCACACGACATCTACTTTATATTTTCAAGATATGTCTCTTAGAGCGAGGCCGTCAACCGCCGCCACTTCAGCATCATCCACCAGTGATAGTGATGAGCCCGAAAGCCCGAAACTCCTGCCACCACCACCATCCACCTCCCTTTCACAACGCGCAATCTCTCAAACCCTATCGAGCACGGCCCAACTAGCCAACCTCCTGCCCACGGGCAGCCTCTTAGCGCTCCAGCTCCTAACACCAATCTTCACCAACAACGGTTCGTGTGACTCCGCCACGCGCCCCATGACTTTCGTCCTCCTCCTCACCCTCGCCGCCTCGTGCTTCCTTGCCAGCTTCACCGACAGCTTCAAGACGCCCGACGGACAAGTCTACTACGGTTTTGCGACGTTCAAAGGGATGTGGGTTTTCGATTCCCAGGCTGCTGCTGCTTCGAGCTCCGGGCAGATTCCTGACCTGAGAAAATACAAGTTGGAATTCATTGATTGGATCCATGCAATCTTATCAGTGCTTGTGTTGGTTGTTTTGGCTTTGAGAGATAAGAACGTTGTTAGTTGCTTTTATCCAAAGCCAAGCCATGAAAGTCAAGAGGTTTTGAATATAGTTCCTATTGGAATTGGCTTCATTTGCAGTTTGTTGTTTATGGTCTTCCCCACCAGAAGGCATGGTATTGGTTACCCTGTAACACACACCAATAATTCATGATTCTTTTTATTTTTTAATTGTTTACGTCCCAAAATGAGTGTCCTATTAATTGATTTTTGTGACTCTTTTTTTTTTTTTTTTCCCTTTAGGCATTTTAGTATGTGAAATAAAAATAGTCCAAGTTGAAACGATACTCTATTTTGGGACTGAGAGGGTATATATTGTAGGTTTTTTCATGTGTAATAACGGGGATAAATATTTTTTAGGTCACTTTACTATAGGTCGACTTATAAATAGGTTACAGAACTTTTTTTTTCTTACAGTCAACTCATTGAATTTTAGTTTACTAACAAAACGTTTGTAATTCCGTTAAGTTTGTTGACTTTTAACGGAATTTGACACATAAACAGCTGAGTTGGAAAAAAAAATGTGACGCCCCCAAAATAGGTATACACCACACCCATTTTGAGTCGCCAAATACATAGTACAGAAAGCAACTACAACTTTAATAATACAATTGTCGTGTAAAATACGACAACACATACTGTGAGTTTAAATACAAATATTGTCTTCTAGACAATATCCACACTCAAATAAGTCCTCATTATAATTATTCATACACTATTTTACAAAAATAGTGAGGACTGCTACAACGACTTTCTAGAACCATCACTCCGTACCCCGACTAGATCCTGCTATGTTCTCACCTCCTGAGAAGAAAAATGAAATAAAAAGAAAAAGGGTGAGCTCAACTAGCCCAGTAAAGAGTATTATGACTAAGATAATATACAACAAATTATCATTAGTCTTCAACAGGAAAAATCTGATAGAATATAATCGACAACAAGTTTTAGATCAACAATTGCAGCGGAAACAACAATTCATTAGAAGAGTTAAGTAGAGAGTGAAATCTACTATCATCTATGAATTTAAAAGTTCATCATCAATATTTTATCCCTGTAACATCAATCAATATACATTTTTGCACTACGGGCCAAAGATATTCATTTGTATCACCAGTTGGTCATGTTCATCTCAACACCTGTTCATCTTTGCACTACGGGCCAAAGATATTCATTTATATCACCAATTGGTCATGTTCATCTCAACACATGTTCATCTTTGCACTACAGACCAAAGATATTCAGTAATATCATCATTTAGGACTGAGGATGATGAAAAATATTTTAAAGAAAACGAATCTAATGAGACAAAAGGACACATATTAGGGATTCGTATAACAGTTTATCCAAGATCAATAATACTTCATAATAACCAATTGTGAAGCAGAATTCAAAAATAAAGATCAAAACATGGATACAATCAAAGATAGTAACCATAAAAGACATCTGGAAGAAAAAGGAAAAATCTCATTTTTCTATGAATAAAGTCTTAGTGATCGTGAATAAAGGTCTTGATATCGTGAATAGTCTTGATATACGTGAATAGTAATCCCGACATAAAAAGGTAGAATTTCCACAATAAAATTCATTCCAATATTTTGGTATAATGATATTGAAAGAATAACATCATTACGAAAAAAAATAACATCCCTTACCTCAAAGAAACAATACTTCTGACTGGAATACTGGATATAGTGCTGAAGGAACTTGCACCGTATAGCAACACTCAAAGTATCAAAATACTCACAAGAATACGCTCGATAATATAGAGAGAGAAAGAGAGAAAACTTGTTTCTGATGTGATTTTCAATTCTAACTTAGCCATCTATTTATAGGAAAATATTAGCACGACGAAGCAGACTTGACCTGCTACCTGATGGCTTTACCTGCTACTATTGCCACCCACCACATTTGAAAATTCAATTAAGCACATTTCTCACCAACCAATTCTAGAATTTTCCAAAATGTTTATCATTTAAACAATAATCAGAAACTTTAATAATTCATAGAAAATAGCCCGTTTATCAAAAAAAAAAATACGAATTTTATGTCCATTCCACACGAAATCAAATTCTCTACAACTTTGCAGAAGAAAGTTTTTCCAAATTCCAAACAAAAAATATCTGAAATCCACAAACGGATGATTTTTAATACCTCCAATCTGACAAAATACTGATAAAACATCTCAACATTAATTCTTTCATTTATAACCAAATAAATAAATCCATCATTTATATCCACATCAAATAAATATTTCCTTATCATATAAATTAATAATTAATTATTTCCAAATAATATTACAGAATCACAATTATTATAATAACCAAAGTAGTTCCGGAAAGAGAGGCTTTCAGATAAGGATTTCTCCTTATTGGCGCCCTTGATTAGATTATCTAACCTCTCCTCGTCAGAACTTTCTAGACATTGCCAATAATGTTATCTAATAATATTATTCAAATAATATGAATTATTGATCTCATAATGGAAAATACTGTGCAGTGATAATTATTGAAGCAATAATAATATAAACTAACAATGCAGCAATTATTGAATCAATAACATAAAATATTGAACAGTAATTACTATAACAATTATTGAGTAGTGTCTTCTTACGTAAGGATCAATAATTCAAAAATATCATATAATAATCTGAAATGCCATCTTGTGCAACCACACGTATTCGTATTTTAACCACCGTATATTTCAACGAAGTGTTAATTGAGAATAATTACGCCATTATTTATAAAAACTCAAACTTTATCTTTTCTTCATCCGACAGTTATTCCATTATGGGTCCCACAAATGACTGCGTCATCGTACGGATATTCCCGACAAAAAGAATATTCCACGACCAAACAAATATTCTCCGACAACAATGAATATTTTATAACCACTTGCTTATTTTATAAAATTTGGACATTTCACCCATAACCAAAGTATTATATCAAATTAACTCCTTATTATTTTAAGATAATAATTAGAGGAAAATTCAATATTATTTATAAAAAGTTGGGGTCTTACAAAAAAGCTTATGTGTCAATAATTATCCCACGTGGTCATGATTATGTGGATCTAAAAAAGAAAATTCATGGAGAAAATAAAAGAATTATTTTAAAGTATAATATAAATTAGAAAAGTTGGCCAAAAAATGAAAAATATATTTAATTATTTTTGTAATTAATACCAAATGAATTTTTATTTAATTCTTTACAAATAATAATATAAATTAAAAAAGTTTGCCAAAAAAATAATAAAAAAATAAAAAATATTTTTAAATATTTTTTTAATTAATATCAAATACTTTTTTGTTTAATTATTTACAAATATAATAATATAAATTAGAAAAGTTAGTCAAAATAAGAAAATAAATGAAAAATATATTTAATTATTTTGTAATTAATATCAAATAAATTTGTATTTAATTATTGTCCAGATACTCCTCTGTTCCGACGAATGAGTTCGACTTTGTAACTGAGTACGTTGCTGTCGGAATATAACGATTCAGTTCCGAATTCATCAAATCATCCGGCGATATACCAGAGTTGTAAGTTGTAACTTCTACAAAACGTCGAGAATGACCTTTTCTTTCTTAGGCACCGACATTTGTATAGATTTAACGACCGGACGAGGTTCCGGAGTTTTGCCGGAGATTTTAGTACTGGACATGTGACGCCCCCAAAATAGGTATACATCACCCATCTTGAGTCGCCAAATACATGAAAAAAACTTCAAATACAAACTAATAATACAGCAGTCGTGTAAAATATGACAAAATATATGTTGTGAGTTTAAATACAAATATTGTCTTCTAGACAATATCCACTCTCAGAATATGTCCTCATTACATTTATTGTCACACTATTTACGTAATAGTGAGGACTACTAGCTAATACTATCATCCGACCATCACTCGTCTCCCCACTATTTCTCGCTACGTTCTCATTTCACTGAAGAGAATAGTGAAAAAAAGGGTGAGCTCAACTAGCCCAGTAAGAAATATTATGACTAAGATAATGTAGAATAAATTATCGTTAGCCTTCAACAGTGTTAAACTGATAAAATACAATAGACATCAAGTTTAACTGCACATGAACATCTGAATCCATTAAGAGAGTCAAGTAGAGAATAAAATCTACTATCTTTTATGATTTAAAAGATTTTTCATCACTTTTATCGCTGAGACTCGGCTCAATAATTAATCCACATCATTAAATCATCCCTGCACTACAGGCCAAGGATATTCTTTAGTATCACGACCACGAATTATCCATGCACTATGGGCCAAAGATAATCGTGTTTTCATCAACGGTCCTGATCATGCCATAAAACAATTCATCTTTGCTGTAAGACCCCAACTTATTATTAATGAAATTTAATTTTCTCTATTTATTATTTTAAAATAGTAAGGGTTGATTTGATTAATGTGGATAGTTAGGGGTAAAATACTGCAAATACTTCAAAATAAGCAAGTGGTTATAAAATATTCATTGTTGTTTGGGAATATTCGTTTGGTCGTGGAATATTCGTATCTATCGGGAATATTAAATGCGACAGCAGCAGACCATGTGTGGGCCCCATAACTGAAAAGCGATTGGATGAAGAAAACGACAAATATAAGTGGTTTAAAAATAATCTACGTGGTTATTACTGCTATCTTGTTAAAATACCCGGTGGTTAAATCACAAGAAGCATTACCAGTATTGCACCAATTATTGATTCTTACGTAAGAAGGCACTACTCAATAATGGTTACAGATAATTACCGCTCAAGATATTTTATTGAGTTAATAATTGTTGCGTTGATATTTTATATTCTTTGTTGTTTCAATAATTGTCATTATACAAGATTTTTCATTATCGAAGCAATAATTCATATTATCCTAATAATATTATTATATAACATTATTGGCAATGTCTAGAAAGTTACATCTAAGGAGAGGCTTGGTCACCTAATTGCATGCCAAGAAGAATAAATTCTTATTGGAAAGCCCCTCTTCCTGAACCGCTCGGTTTATCAATATTGTGATTCTGTAATATTATTTGTGAATAATTAATTATTGATTCATGTGATGAGAAAAATATTGATTTTATGTGGATATAGATGGAAAAATTTTTAATGTGACAATTGTTGAAAATTGAAATTTTATCTTTTTCCGATAAAATAATTCATTTAAATATATTATTATATTTTAATAATATAATAATGGTGATATTTTTACAACGAATGTGGATATATGAGAGTATACGAGGAGGAAGAGTATTTTTGTTGCAATAAATGTTTAAAACATGTTAAACATGTCTGTGGACCCCATTTATTGACCGAAATTTGATTATAAATGTAAAATCGTCTGTTTGTGGATTTCTTTTGGCCAATTTCTATTTGGAATTTGGAAAAACTTTCTTCCGCAAAGTTGTAGAGAATTGAATTTTCTATAAAAACTCTCAAGATTCAATTTTCTCGATGAAAGGATATTTATTATGAATTATTGAAGTTCAAGTTCAAAATAATTGATTTTTGGAAGTTTAAAATATTTAAAATTAGAAAAACGGTTTTTTCATTATGGTGTGTTACACATGTGGGTTGAATGAGCTGAATTCAGTTCTTGGAAGGTTGGCGTAGGAAATTTTATTATAAATAATAATATTATATTAAATTTTCTGCTTTGGTGTTCTAAGCATTTTCCTATAAATAGGGTGCTTAGGTTAGAATTGAAAATTACACCGAAATCAAGTTTTCTCTCTCTATATTATCGAGCGTATTCTTGTGAGTATTTTGAGTATACTTTGAGTATTGTTAGACGGTGCAAGTTCCCTTCAGCACTATACCCGGTATTCCAGCTAGAAGTACTAATCTTTCGAGGTAAGGGATGTTATTTTCTTCTCAAATGATATTATTTCTTCAATATCATTATCCTGAAATATTGGCTGAAACTTTTTATCAAATTTGAAACTTTTCCATGTCGGGGTTACTATTCGTGAGTTACTATTCATGAGTTACTATTCACGAGTTATTATTCATGAGTTACGATTCACGAGTTACTATTCACGAGTACTATTCATGAAGCGTGAAGATGTTTTTTGGGAAATTTCTATCTTTTGGTGTCGGAGTTACTATTCACGTATACGGCACTATTCATCGAAAAATAAAATTTCTTCTTTTTGTCCAAAATATCTATTCTGGATACTAGCTTTGATTGTATCCATATTTTGATCATTCTTGAATTTTACACCACTATGATTATTTTTGAGGTATTTTTGAACATGGATAAAACAAAATACTTAATCCTTAATCCTTAATCCTTGTCATTTTGTTTCAATTTGGATTCGCTTTCTTTAAAAATATTTTTCATCATCCTCGATTCTTAAATGATGATATTATTGAATATCTTTGGCACATAGTCAAATGAATGATTTCAAGAATATCTTTGGTAGTAGTGTAAAGATGAAATGGTGTTTAGATGAACATGACCAATCGATGAATATCTTTGGCTCAGAAGTGCAAAGATGAATATTTGATTCCGATGTATATTGATTGATGTTACAGGGGATAAAAGATGAGCGATGAACTTTTAAATTCATACATAGAAGATAGTAGTTTGCATTCTCTACTTAACTCTTTTAATGAATTATTATTTCACTGCGAATATTGATTTAAAATTTATTGTCTATCAGATTCTATTAGATTTTTCCTCGTTGAAGACTAACGGTAATTTGTTGTATATTATCTTAGTCATAATATTCTTTACTACTAAGCTAGTTGAGCTCACCCTTTTCCTTTTTGTTCCATTTTTCTTCTCGGGAGGCGAGAATATAAGCGATGCGAGGTCGGGGTATGGAATGAAGGTTTTAGAAAGAATTGTTTAGTATTCCTCACCATTTTGTAAAATAATGTATCAATAAATGTGATGAGGATTTATTTGAGTATAGATATTGTTATAGAAGATAATATTTGTATTCAAACTCACAGTTTTATTGTTGTAATAATAAAGTTGTAGTTGTTTTCGCATCTACGATTGACAACTCTCGGAATAGGTGATGTATACCTATTTTGGGGCGCCACATTTGCTCCCTTAGTCAAGAGAATCCATAGCTATAATCATACCAAAAACTTTTCATCAATGCACTACTGCCGTAGATGAGGACTTTTACCACATCATTTGTAACATTACTACCACGATTATACCGAAAAAATCCTGAATATAATAATCATACCAAGTCCATATACGCACTACATGCCATGTATGACTTTTAACATAATATAAACATGAGGATGATGACAATGACATACTAATTCAATAAAACAAGTTCAAGAATTAATTTATCCAAGAATCAATAATGTCCAAATTGTCAACATGATACTGTTTTGTAGAGTAAAATTCAAGAATGCTCAAAAGAATATTTCCATAAAAAAATACTGGATGAAGCGCAAATATCAAGGATATTCCACTAATTTTATGGAGTATAGAAGTCAAAACTTTAACCAACGGAGTATAATAAAGAATGGAATAACAAAAGAAATCACCATGCAAATGCGATACTTGGATGTATGTGTTATTCCAATGTAATAATAAAGACATGAATAATAAAGACGGAACCGGATCCTGTGTAAAACACACGCATGTAATATTCCAATGTAATAATAAAGAAGCGGAACCAAATCCCTATGTAAACACACGTATGTAATATTCCAAATGTAATAATAAAGATGAATAATAAAAAGATTTTAACCGTGTCCTGTAAAACACATGCATGTGATATTCCAATGTAATAATAAAGACGGAATAGTAAAGATTTTAACTAGGTCCCAAGTAAAACACACACGCGAGCGAGTATTCCAACGTAATAATAAAGAGGAAACCGGGCAAGTGCCGTGTAAAACACATGTATGCGATATTCCAACGAGTAACAATAAAGACGTAATAATGAAGAATGTCACCAAGTATAGGAATTTTCACGTGTATACAAGTTATTCCAATGTAATAATAAGAAATAGAATAATGTAAATTCTCTTCATGAATACCAAAAGAATAATATCCCTTACCGTAAAAAAACTGAATATAAGAGTAGGAAGTAGCGAGAATACTTTTCATAGTTTCTCTATAATTTCTCTCTCCCGGAGTTTCAAATGAATTCATAAAAAATAATGAAGGAATGAGCTTCTATTTATAGAAAAATAGAATGCGTAGTAAGAATTAACTTATGAACGGTCTGTAGATTGATTTACTTTTAATCTGACGGTCCATATTTAAAGCAAAATCTTTTAAATAAAATATAATATATTCTATTTTATATAAAAAAATTTTCTTATCTGCAAACACTATGTAAGCATTATACAAATACTACGCAACAATACTATGATAATAAAATATAATATAATCTAATTATTATCTAATAAAACGAATAATTTTATAAAAGTATTCTGCTTTATATAAAAAGATGTTTCGCTTTTATTACGTTAATAATACTAATAAAATAAAACTTATAAATCAACAATAATTGAATCAAATAATGCGAGATCTTATCAAATTATTGTAGCAATAATTGAACAAAACCGAGTGACTTCTCACATAAACATCAATAATCAATACTTTGTGTCTTCTTACGCAACCACGCCAGACATTCAGCATCTTTTTCTATCGAGTAATTCAACAAAGATCAACGGTAAAACTTCCGCCGTTATTTTCATAAAAATATTTTTGTCGTTTTTCTCAATCCCATAATAATTCCGCTAATGGGGTCCACCAATAATTGTGCCATCGTCAGTATCGAATATTCTCCGACACAAAAGAATATTTCCAAATGCCAATCGAATATTATATAACAACTTTTATCACTTTGCAAAATTTATAAATACTACCCACAACTATAACATTATATCAAATTTTAAAAAAATATTTCGAAATAATTAAATATTTATTCATAAAATCTGGGGTCTCACATGACAGATCGAAATCGACTAGTATTAAGTGTCTGTTTTCTTAAATCATCACATTCTCTGGCTTTAGATCTCGGTAAACTATTCTTAATCCGTGCAGATACTCCAATATCAATATATACCAATTCTGCCGCATAAAACCTAAATACAGAATCATCAGTTTCAACTTTAATTTTGAACTTTGATTCTTAATTCATAGCTAGTGTTTTTTAAGATAATATGTTGTAGAATATTATACGTGATGATATTGTTGGAGAACATTTTCTCCGTTTGTTTCTTTCAAAGATAATTCAGATCACGTCCTGGACAATAATCATATAAAAAATCATTTGATATTAATTACAAAATAATTAAATATAGTTTTTATTTTATTTTGTTTTTTGACTAGCTTTTCTAATTTATATTATTATATATGTAAATAATTAAACAAAATTTATTTGATATTAATTACAAAAATATTTAAATATATATTTTATTTATTTTCTTATTTTTTGGCAAATTTTCTAATTTATATTATTATTTGTAAAGAATTAAATAAAAATTCATTTGGTTTTAATTACAAAAATAATTAAATATATTTTTCATTTTGGTTAACTTTTCTAATTTATATTATACTTTAAAATAAATCTTTTATTTTCTTTCATGAATTTTTCTTTTAAATCCACATAATCAAGGCCGCGTGAAATATAAGCTTTTTTTAACAACTCAACTGCTTATGTGTCAAATTCTGTTAAAAGTCAATAGACTTAACTGAATTGCAAACGTCTTAAACGAATATGTATTAATCGAGTATGTATCGAATAACAATCGAGAATTCGAGTAGTTTGAATCTTAAACGAGTTGAGTATAACCTTGCTCAGAATCTACTTATATTTTTATTCAAACTATTTTTTATGTTCATATTTGGTTCATATTACTAACGAATCCGAGTTTCGCTCATATTTTTTTTTGAGTCGAGCCCGAACTGTTTGGTCGTTTACAGTCTTACTAAAACATAATAAAGTTGAGTTACAATATTATTAAAAGTGGTTAATTTTAATATTAAAAAATTTTGGTTCAAAAAAAACAAAAAAAAAGGATTCACCGGGTCAGTTTTACCGGTTTTACCAACCGCCAATTTGACCTGTGATCAACAATTTTAACTAAATTGATTCAATCGATTCAAATTATACCAGACATCAAACTGTTTCCGGTTCAATTGGTTGAACCGGCCAATCCTAGACGGGTATGAAAAAAGTGCTTATAATATTAACAGGAATTATGGCTTCAGATTGGATGACTTATTAGAAGATTCTGTAGTGGGTATGAAGAATCAACAACCCAATTAAATAATTTTGCTAAGTTGGAAGGAAATTTAACATTCTTTCATATACTCACTCTTTATGAGTAGTTTTTTTTTTATCATTAAGCCATGAGTGCTTGATGATGTGAGAAACTTGTTCTGTTGTGAAAAGACTAATTATTTACAACAAATTGGTGTTTACTTAGAGAGAAGAGAAACCCACATCATGTGCTACTTATTTGGGGAGCTTTTTCCTTGTAATTCTTTCTTGCCATTGAGATTAATATATATGACTTAAATATGTTATAATATAACTTAAAAGCACTAGGTAAACATGCTATATCGACCTTCTAGTGTAATTTTCCTTTTAATTGTTGTGTAATGTAATTTTAAAGGGCTATATTTTTTAAGTGATTACAAAACCTTTTATATGTGATAGGATAATTGTTTGAAATAGAAAACTTAAAAAATCCTACACCAATGTAGAATAATTTATACCAAAAATGAAGTCTTAATAAGACCTTTTTATTTTTTGTATTGGAAAGAAATACCGTCGTAGCAATAAAAATAACAAGGATATAAGGGATGACAATTTAGCAATGAAAATGTAACACTTTAACCTCACATGAAATTAAAAGTGTAAACGAATCAAGTCGATCCGAGTATTGAGTTCTTTTCAGTTTGGTTCATAAAATTTATCGAATAGTAGTATAAAATAAGGTTTGATTGAGAATTTCATTTAATAAATGCATCAAAAATGACGATTCTAAATCGATTCACCGATGGCGGTTTAAACTTTTTCAACGAATATGATCCGAGTATAATTAGAAATATTATAATTTGAGAAGGTTCGAGTAATTTATCAAACTTTAAAATGTCTTCTCATATTTGACTCATTTATATTTTCGAGTTGAGCAATTAATCGAACTTTTTAATCGAGCGAAGACAAATATAGCGGTCGAAGCTGTTTGTTCATTTTACGTACTTTACATGAAATATGTAAGATAATTTAAGACGTGCATTAACCTTAAAGGTTCCAAGCTATTACAAATTGTAGTTTGATTTTTGATTTGAGAGGAGAGAAACTGTTTTTTTAACATATTTGTCAAAACGACGTAATTTTGACAGACTGTGCATAAATAAAACATACACAATTGTGTATGACATTCTATGTAGATTTTGACAGACTATGCATAAATAAAAATTCTATGTAATCATAATCATTAACATTTCTCATTAGTCCTACATCAGGAGTCTTATTTCAAAAATTTAATTAAAAGAGTTATTTTTTATTAATAGTGAAAAATGATAGGATTATATTCAATTATGCTATCATAACAATAAATAAAATGAAATAATTAAATATATTTTAAATTAAGGGAGTAAACAAGTGACCTATATTGAAAGCCAATCAAACACGACAAATACATTGTTAGTCGGTATATAAAGATTTTTAAGATTTATATTTCCCCGCCTCTTTGGAAAAGAGCACAAAAAAAAGTGTCGCTAATTTGAAATGACCAAAATGCCCAACCTCCTTAATCGTTATCACAACATTAGTCCAACTCCAACGATTTGCTTACTTTCCGTAAAACCCTTTTGCTACACTTCAATTTCACCTCTCTCGGCGCTTGAAGCTGCGAAGGTTCACTCAACAGGTAAAATAATTTGTGATATTTTGCTTCGATTAAACTTGGGTTTTCATGTTTGTCACTCAATTTCTGTATATTTAACCTATCTACTTTGATTTTTCCTTGATTATGTACCGACGGTTGTTGTTAATCTTAGCTGTAGGGAAGAATTGGTGACAATTTGTGTGATTTAGTTTCACGAACATGCATTGCATATTTGCATGTATTTTGTTTGATTTTATCTACTGCTAGATGTTATTAATGTTAAAAAAGGATGCTAGGGTTCATCTTTATTCATCTTTGATTTTGTTAGGTTTATTTAATTTTTTGGGTGTGCTTGTGGTGGGTTAAAATGACCCAAATGGTGAACAGGATAAAAGATTGAATCTTCATTTGGGTGCTGGCAGAATTGGGTGGTTACATTTAATATAACCCGGTAACTCATTTTTTTTAAAGTTAACACAAGAAGTGTTTTTAAACCCAGGAAGGCCGAGGGAAATTGGGGAACAGCAGACTAGATATCGACCTGCTGAGTGGTGAGGAAGACCATATGATAAGTCACTGTTTAAACATGGGTCATTGATTTAATATCATGTCAGTCAAACTAGACATGCAACTAGCTCAACAATGCCTTTTATTCCAGACTAATTTGGACTCAGTATTAAACAACTAACCTAACTCCTACAGTAGTATAATCAAATGGAAAAAAATATAAGTAAACTAAGTCACAATTGATTTTGTTTAATAATGCATTAATTTAATATTAATACAAAATAACAACCATAGTTTCAGTAACAAATATTAAATAAATAACAAATATGATTGTAATAAAAAAGCTTTAGGTCATACATTCTGTACAAAGAGCTTTAGTTAACCAGAATGCTAATATGTAACATGAGCTTTAATGCACCTAAAACTCAACTGTAAACCTTGTTCTTTCCACTTTTCTACTTCTACAAGAAGACAACTATGAGACCTATTTGTTGTTATTGAACACCTAAGCCTCCCATGAGATTTCAAATTTTGTGTTATGATACTGCCAATCTAAGTCTTTGTCTCTTCATCTCTTTCTAGCCGTGGGAAGACTTTGAAGAGCTGAAAGAAGTTCAAGGTTGAAACTCTACGAATTGCAATGTCGGGCTCAAATTATGTTTAGAATCTTCAGATGTTTCATTTAGAATTGTTTAGTCATTTAAGAAAGTTCAACAAACCTGCCATTTCACACTATTGCCTGGTTGAATGGTTCATATAAAATTTGGTGAGGTCATATGACTTTCACATGACCAATTGCTTAAATCATCCAACGTATTGCTTGGCCCGGTCTAGGCTCTGGGACAGCCTTCATACTGGACTAGATTTTAAAACACTGAATTCACTGCAAGTCATTTTCACCTAAGCTTGTCTTTGTTGATTTTCATTTTGGGAGTTTGTCTTTTAAAACATTTCCTTCTTATTATGGAGTTCTTTCTCAGTACCACATCAAATAATGTTTCTTTAGTCTTTCTAGTTGATTTGCTTCAGTATTTTAATTTGTGTCATTTAGGTTGCTAGTTTGTTTACATACTTGGATATTATAAAGTTATTATCCCAACTGAGACATGTATGTTGAACTTTAGTTTGCATGATTACAGACATGGGAAGGCCAAGGATTTGAATCAACCTAGCTCTTGTTTGTTCTTTGGATATCTTTTACTCATTTACTTAATCAAGCTGTAGTGAAACAATGAAGCGAAAGAGTAGGGGAAAAAAAATCCAAAGAACGCTCCAGTGGTAGTTGAGAATGAGACATATCTTAACATGGAATATCAAGAGGCAGAATTCACTGCTTTAGATGATTTTGAAAATGCTGAGTTTGACTCTAGAATGCATGCTCAAGCACTACAGGCTGAGTCTAATATGAGTGGCCAGCAGGTAGCTTTAGAAAAACGAGTAGCTAATGAGAGACTTGAAAATAATTTCAACTCACTGCACAAAGCAAGTATAGCCATTTCGGGTAATCTGTCCAGGAATGCTGGAAGAATATCGAATAACACGTCTATGGGCTTTGGTTCTTCAAGTATAAACCCGACTCATAATGCAGGAGCACTGGCGCAGGGTGAAAGGACATACCAAGAACAATTAAGATTACCTCAACAGGATCCTCGATACAATGAGGAAGAATTGAATGCTGCTCTGTTGGTATGTTATGTATCATATTTTTGCTAAAAGTTTTAATAGCTAATTTTCCTATTGATAATATTTGAAGTATGATTATATAATTTCTACTTTTGTCATCCTTGGATTCTTTATAGGTGATAAGGATTATAATGAGATCGGATGCTGCCGAGCCCTTCAATGTTCCAGTGGATCCTATCACGTTGGGAATCCCTGTAAGTATACACAGCTCCATAGTTCTTACTTCTATTTTACGTGGGCCTATTTATGTTTTATTTTTATTTTTTAAGGCAAATAAAGAAAATTCTATTGCAAGATTACTCCCAAATTTCCAGTACCTTTATGTCTTTCTTTTGAGGAGTTAGACTAGATCAGTTATCATGAAGAGTTCTACAAAAGGCAATATGTGTAATGTATTTTCATAAAATTTGATTATTCTTTTGTTTTCCCCCTGAAGTTTGGTTACTCATATCCCTTGGTTCTGCAAGGAGTGATTTCCATTTGTTATTATTTTTGAAAAGAAATAATTGTTTACATATTTCTGTTGTATGAACTGATTTCTTTCTTCTTTTTTTGGGCCGGGGGAGGTGTTGAAACCAGGATTATTTTGATGTTGTAGATAAACCTATGGATTTTGGTACAATATGCAAGAACCTAGAAAATGGTGTTAAGTACGTGAATTCAGAGGACGTGTTTAAAGATGTGCAACTTATTTGGGAGAACTGCAGCAAGTATAATAAGAAAGGTAATTATATTTTGGAGCTCATGAAGCGGGTGAAGAAAAACTTCATGAAGTTTTGGGCTGCAGCTAAATTGTACATGGAACAACCACAGGCTATTAGTGGTGAGGCTCTTAATGTTGGTCTATTTGTCAGTTCATCTTTTCCTCGTGTTAAAAAAGTAGCTTAATATGCTTTTTGAATTTTGAGTAATATTATCTTCCCTCAGCTACTCATTGTTTATTGTTCTGACGAGTTTGCATTATGTTATAGATGTTCCTGTAAAATAGTGCAACCCTTGTTTCATATTTTATGGCTTTTAATATTGAGAAAGATGGAAATATTTTTTCTGTTGGTGGTAATTATTTATTAGTATTGCCAGATCTTGATAAGGTTTGACATTGCAAATGTGTCTAGCTTCTTCATAAGTTGTCATGTACGATATTGTTCTCACCAGTTACTGTTATGCTGAAGTGGCAATCTTCTGTGGAAAATCAGCTTATATGTGAAAAGGAAAATAGAAACATACAAATGTGTTAACCATTATCTTGAATCACTTCTCATAATTCTATACAAGTTAACAATGCTACAAACCTGAATTACATCTTGTCAGACAGACATCTTTTGGGATTTTTTAATTGTTTTCCTTAGCATATTGCTCTATCATGTGACTTCTGAATTAAGAGCCTTTTTATTTGGGCAAATGCAATATACCACTAATAGCTTAGGGGTTCTTGCACATCACATCCCATGGTTTAAAAACCACTAAATGACCTCCTGTCATTGCATTTTCATTGCACCTGTTCACTTTTTTGTCTAAACACTGTTAAATATGGTGGCTATTATCTATTTTTTTACCTTTATATTATAGTACAAAGTACTAATACTTAACATAAAAAACAAATAATGCAAATGTAAAACAACTGATATATACTGATTTATTATCTTCTAATACATGTAATTTGATAAATATATATTTAAACAATAAGATTGTAACACTAATAATTATAGCATTAGTAATATTTTTAAACACTAGTAAATTTTTTAAAATTACTAGCTTGTTTACCTATTTAATATTAAAAGTTTTGATGATGTAAATGAGAGAATTTAGATTATTAAATCTTTTATTGTGGTTCTTTATTTTGTTAATTTGTTAGTTATTTTCAGTTTATTTAATTTCATGTGGTTGAATTACTTTTAGTTATTGTTTAATTTAATTTAATTACTTTTAGTTTGTTTTAATTGTTATTTAGTTGGTGATAAATTAGAAAAAAGAAGCCAAAGATAATTTAATTTGCTTTTATAAGTTATATATGAGCTAGCTCTGTTTAGACCCTTTAATAGCTTAACCACTCTCTTATACTGGCCATCGTCTTGGATTGAAAAGGGTAACATGAAATTTTTCGTAAACCACATCTGATAATTTAGTGGTTTTTAAACCACAAGTGGGTGACATGAAAAGATCCTTAACTACAGGCGGAGAATTGCAAAAATCCCTAAACCACAGGTAGTAAATTGCAATTTACCCTTTTTATTTACTGTTTTTCCTTGTAAAGCTTTACATTACTGCTGGCTGCTTTTTCAAGCAACAAACAATAAGTACCGTTTCCTTATGAGACTTCACCTAGTCAACCTAGCCTAATAGTCTAATAACGATAGAGCTAAAATGTCATTGTAAATCTTGGATAATGTTCTATGCTTGCTATTTCCTATAACCTTACTCTCATTTACAGATGTGCTTGACATTCATTTAGAGTACAACTTTAAATACCTTTAAACCTTAATCCTGTCATCTCAGGACTGGGTATCATAAACATCATTATTACAAACCATTAACAATATTGTTACAACCTGTTTTCGTGCTTACAGCCTGACACTAAACTGGGACATACACATCTACTTAATGTTAACCCTGTCAAAGATATTCTGCTTTTCTTTGATTTTTGATAAGTTCTCCATAACTTTACTTTCATCCATTTGATGCCGACTATCTAACGAGAAATTAATCCTGGTTGATATGATATAGCTTTAAGAGCTTATAGTTATCCACTTGATTTTCTGGAGGATTCCCATAGCTTCTATATTGCACCCGAATTATGGTCCTTGTTTTCGACAACCTTATAATCCTCACCAATATATCAGTTAAATTTGGATGCTTCTTGACAAAGGTGCAACTACTTTCTTTTCATGGTAGCACCAGATAGCTGCTGCTCTACTTTTCAAATGGGAGATTGATGTTGCAAAATTAGTTACTGAATTTATATTTCTACGACAACCATAATATTGGTGTTTGGACATTCACTGGATACTTTATTTGGACCGAGTTAGCTTACATTTTATCTTGAGCAATTTATAATGAACTTTTCTATATGCAAGAATCCCGTTAATTTGCGTAATATATTGTCAGTGTTATCTGTTTACCAATTCTTTTCTTTATCGTAGCTTCAAATGCATATCCCTGCATAATTTGACACGATACACTACTGCTAATTTATTTTTTTAAATTGTTTAAATAATTTATTTCTTCTTCTTCTTTTTCCTTTCTTTTCCAGGTGAAGGACATTCACATTTGCAGTCTCCTACAGCATCTAATGCAAGGCACAGCAATCACGGGAAAGAATGTCCACTGGGTCCGGATACCAACAACTCTACCCAGCATCTGCAGGATCAGATGGGTCCAAGCCAAGTACAGTGTCATCACTCCTTGTTCATCTGCAACCAGGAACAGCAGCCTCCTATGGCATCTAACATGAGGCACAGCAAACAAGGGCAAGGATGTCCAGTGGGTTCAGATGCTGACAACTCTACTTGCCGGCTGCAGGATCAGATGAGCCCAAGCCTAATACAGTCCCATCGGCACTCGCCGATGTATTGCCAGAGTGAACATCCTCCTACAGCATCTAACACAAGGCACAGCAAACATGGACAAGGATCTCCAGTGGGTCTTGATACCAACAACACTGTCCATCAGCTGCAAGCGCAGATAAGCCCAGGCCAAGTACAACGGAACTGTAACCAACTACTGCATTACCTGCCACAGCCTGACACAAGCTCCAACCAGCCACAGGCTTCCCTGCAACAGCCTGACACAAGCTTCAACCAGCCACAGGCTCTCCCCCAACAACCTGACACAAGCTCCAGCGAGCCACAGGCTCTCATGCAACAGCACACGAGCTCTAGCCAGTCACAGGCTTCCCTGCGACATCCTGTGGCTGTGGCAAATAACGGTACTTTATTTTCTGTATTTCCCGTGTGTTTCTGACTGTGATCAAGTCTAGTTGAGTTGAGTAATAGTTTTTGCTCGGTCCGTCAAGGTTTTATTGAGTTTGAGTTTCTTTTAATTACAACTCAGCTAATTTGAGTTGCGTTATTGGATTTTTGTGTTGTTTGAGATCTCTTCAGAGTTTATATTATTCACATTTTGATTATTGAATATGTTCTGTTTCTCACCCGTGTTTTTTTCCCATGTAAACCTTGTGTTCTTGTCTTAAATTTTTTTCTCTAATTTATGTGTTTGCCTTAGTTTGTTGTAACAAGTTGGCATAATCAATACCTGGTGATTGATTGATATATAAAGAATTGGAATCAATGAAGGGGTTGAGAACTGTGCTAGGTTCACTTCATTCACATTTGACCAACTTTCTATACTTCATGCATACTAATATGCATATATGCTCATTCATTCATTTTTTTTAGAAATAACTTCAACTACCAAGCAAAGGAATACCCGTGCCCGTGGGCCCACACGTTGCCTTAAACTTTGGAATAGAGATGGTACACGTATATGTGTCACCACCAATGAGTTAGGGCAGCCTATTGGCCTTGAGGCGCCTAAGCTAACGAGTTTCCTAGGCACCGTGGCACGAGATGGGCTCATGGCACCGCTTATATATGCTGATTGGAGGGCAATGCCGGATGCAAAGAAGGAAAAGATGTGGCAGCAAGTTGAGGTATCTGGAGGTTGTCAGTTTTCTCTCTATATTATATAATTTAATTCTGTATTGTAACTGTATGATCTAAACTGTAATGTAGTCAAAGTTTGACATCGACCCCATTTGTAAAGATTGGGTAATGAGGTCCCTTGGCAATAAATGGAGAGACTGGAAATCCAGGTTGAAAACCGCCCATTATGATACTCATGCAACGGATGAGGAACGGCTAGCTGACCGTGATGAGAGGGTCCTTCCAGATCAGTGGGTGACTCTCGTCTCCTATTGGAGCTCTGCAGAAGGGGAGGTATGTGCTGGTATTATTTTCAGGACTATATAGTTCTGCAAATATGATGGAACTTGTAAGATGTTTGATTTTTCATTTCTAGTTATTATATCTGATTATAATCAATAATGAATATTTTATATATTCCACATTATAGGCACGCAGTGCTCAAAATAAAGCAAATCGTTCCCAACAGAAGTTTAGCCACACAACAGGCACAAAGAGCTTTGCTCGTATACGCGAGGAGGAGGTATTTCATAGTTTTGAAACCTTGCAGTTACATTTTTAAATACTAATATAATGCGCAAGTGCTTTATGTTTGAAATAGCGGGCAAAAAGACCTGATGGGAAAGAGTTGTCTCGATCTGAGTTATTTGTATTGACTCGAACACGCAAAGATGGATGGCCAGTAAATGAGGCATCAGCGGCTGTGATTGTATGTTGAATCACATTTTACCTTTAACTTTGAACCTATTTTCATATACACTTGGTGGAATAAAATTTGATTTACTATGTAATCTTAACATTTGGATCTCAATTGCAGTCACAACTCCAAGAATGCACAACTCAGCAGCAGGATACCTCAGATGACAGCCAGAAAAATCAAGATAACATGCTCTCTGAAATAATGGGACGAGATAGACGTGGCCGCTTGCGCAGTCGGGGATTAAATTTATCCCCTTTAAACATCAGTGGACCCAGCCCTACGCATGCAGAGGCCTTGAGGATGGTCACTGAGGCTAATTCAGAAGTCCACGAGATGAAGGAGCGAATGGCGACCATGGAGCAGACTTGCGCACAGATGGTGACTCAGATGTCTACAATGATAGTTATGATGTCCTCCATGCAGAAGTTCCCTGACAATCACCAGTCTAATTTTGTAAGTTAATCATCCAATCCTTTGGGCAGCAGAAATATCAAATGTTAAACACTTGGTATTTCAAATTATAACTTGTATTGCAACGATTATGTTTCTTGATAGGCTGTGGATAACCTGTGGTGCATCCAAGGGTGTACCTCAGCAGGTCCTACTTGCTTCATCGTCTCACCGTAAATTCGTAAGTTATATTATCCAATCATTTTTGCAATAGCACATTTTGGTTAAACTTTAAATATTTTAAATTATGGATTTTAGTGCCCCTGATCTCGTTTCATGATAGGCTGCAGATACATCTGGTGTCTCGGAGGTGTTACCACTGCAGCAGGTAGTACATGGTTCAACATCTCACCATAATGTCATTACTAGACAATCCTTTGGGAGTAGAAACATGGCATTCTAGTTATAGTTGCATGTTTTAAATTAATCTTGTTTCTTGATAGATTGCGGGCTATTCAGCATCTGGTCGTCCAGTTTCACCCCGTGAGGTAAATAATTATTTCCAACTATCGTTAATAAATCATTACTACACTTGAATGACATTATTACTCAACTCTGATTTTATTTTCAGACACGTGCGAGTAAGAGAAGTAAGATGCAGATTGTAAGGACTGCCGCCACCAAGGTCGGTCAAGTCTCACATGAATTGGATATTATGATATATTTCAGCTTCATTTAAATATGTTAGTAAAAGATATAATAGGATTACAAACTGGGTTGTTTTTTCTTTTAATATGAAAATGGTGATATGTTTCTTTCTTTCTTTCTTCTGAATTTGATCACAGGATGCATGAAGAGTGACTGACTGCTTTCAGAAAAGTAATGATTCCATGTGCAATTTTTTTTCAAGTTGTGAGATATGTTGAAAGTAGTGCTGGATAGATTTAGGCATGACAATGAATTTATTCATGTAGTAGAAGTAGTTTTCAGAATATTTTGTGTTGACTAGAAGAATCTTCAAAGCTAATAAGTTGGTTTTGCATATGAAAATTCTCTAGTAATCAACTTCTGGGTATGAAGAAGTTGTTCTTTTCACACTGCCACTCGGCCAGTGCAACCATTTCATCTGCTTGTTGATGATATACACAAGCAGTTCTAGCATTCCCTTTGTTCAAAGTCATATTTTTTTTAAATAAAATAATTAATTAAGGAATTATTTGTTTCATTTTTACTATTAAAAATATTAGTATGTTGTTACTTTAGTAGTGTAATATTATGATGATGAAGTTAAATGTATACTAGAAATAATAATATTAAAAAAATATATATTTAACTAGAATAATAATAATAATAATAATAATAATATTTTTTTTAATTTCACAAAAGAGTCTTCTTTTTTAATTAAATATTTAAATAACACAACTAAAATTTATGATCATAATTTTATTATAATATTATTACTAAGTTAGTTAATAAATTACATTATTTTTAAGAGTAAATATAGAAGTAGAGGAATAAAATTATTAGGCGATTATAATTTCATTAGATTATAATATTATAATCCCAATATTAGGATCCTAGTATTATAATTTGGGATTATAATTAAGTCATTTTATATTTTCGAGACTAATAGTCTTAAATCTAAATTTGAAAACAAACAAGACACTAGAATTAATAGTTTCATTCTAAATATAATCTTTGCAAACAAACATAACTAAACGCCCGTAATGAGAATAAGAAAAAAAAAAAAATAAATTAAAAAAATGCAAATTACATTTTAATTTATATTTAATGTAAATCGCATCCCCTTCTCACAAACGCTTTATTTAATTGTTGACTTTAATTTTGAATCATAAATAAAGATTGTGGCAATTTATTTTATGTAAAATGGTCAAAATTCTAAATAGAAAGATTATTTCTAAATAATAATATATATAAAAAAAACTGTAAAGTATATTTTGGATGACCTAAAGTACAATTTTGCCCTCAACGATGGACATGTCCAAATAAAGGACAACTTTATGATTGTTACGAACCCGTTTAATCCCTTTTCTCTAAAATTAAATTGGGGATACGCTTCACTCACGGGTACGGCTAAGGCTAAACCCATTCCTTCATCTGTACCCAAACGTATAAAACGCATAGAGAAACCAAGCTGTTGGTGAAACAGGTATTACCTAAAAGCTTTCATATATACGGAGTCTTTGTTTTGCCAAAGTAAATGTATTAGGGTTTTCTATTCCACCCCCCCTTCCTTTTTTTTTTTGTATTTTCAAGTTTTAATGTAACGGTATCTTGTATTTCACATTCAATTTTTGGATTTTCCACCTTTTTTGTTTTGTATACTGGATTTTCTTGGAAGTATTGTGTAATTGTGCGCGTTTGAGTTGGTGAATTGGTCCTATTTGGTGGGTTCTAGGGTTTGTTCGTGTAGATATTGTGATATATGTGTTGCCAATTGCCGGATACACTAGTGGTTGAGTTTGAGAGTAGTGTGATTATATGTGTTTTCAAGAACTTGGTATAGAAGGTTTTTGAATTTTGTTCTTTAAAGTAGTTAATTTGGGAATTAAGATAAATTTGGATTTTGGCAAGTCAACTGTACTGTGCTTTGGCAGTTGAATTTGAAATGGGTACATTAGAACTTGGGAGGTCAGTACGAAGATGTGAAAGATAAATATGTTTAAGACGACTAATTTAAGTGAATATTTCATGCAGCTTCATCATTTTGCACTATTTGGACTAGATTATGTTTATGTACAGTGAAAACTAATACAAATACACTTCATGTGGAAACGAGAAAAAAATGATTTTAGTATTGAGTCAAGGGATACTTACTGAGCTAGTTCATTATTAGAATGTGTTGACAGCCAGAATGTTGATTTCAATTTTTTCTTTTTGAAAGTTATGTTTCACTTTAAGTTGATATGTAGAGAAGTTTGTTTTGAAATTTTGGTCGAAGTGTCTATATAGCTCTTTTCTTGCATGTAGAGACTTTATTGAGCAATGAACATAACATCTCTCTCTCTCTCTCTCTCTCTCTGGTGTCCTGAATCTCCTGATTAAAAATTCTAGCAGATAGTTTTGATAAGAAAAGCCTACATTTAAATGTCGTAAAATAGTCTTTATGTTGGCATGATTAATAAGATTTATTTGAGGGCAAGACAACTAGTTTGGTAACATTTATCCTGTTCTTCCTCTCTTTCTGTTAATCTGTTTTTTCTTTAACATGGTGGGTGAAGAATGCATAGAATTATTCTATTCAAAGCTATAGAACCAACCATAAGGAATATTTATTTGTTGTACCCACTAGTCTATTCACATCCTTGCTCAATGTATCTCTGTCTGTGCCTGATAGGCAAAATTTTTTTTGCACTGGTTGATGGTGACCAGTTATCTGTACCTAGCTGGATTTATCTGTGGCTTCAAGCTCAATTGACAGAAATAAAGTTCATCAGTCAGTTTATTCAGCAGCAAAAGCATGAAAAGGAAGCGTGGGAATAAGAAAGGTAAACCTAAAAAGCCCTCTGTGGTGGCTGTGAAGGAAGCAATCCCGCATGTTGATATTTTAAGTACAGAAGATAATCCGGTGATGGATGATTTCGATAAGGATGATGTTGATTCTGACATGGAGGCTGAGACTCCATCTTCAACAGGAACCGATCAGCCTGAAAAAATTGCCACTATCATTTCCCTGGCCCTGTCAACAAACCTGGTAGCTTAGTTTATGCGCGTGTGAAGGTGAAGATCAAAACTTCAAAAGCATTTGACTCTCAGCATACTTCTTCAGATGCACCTACACAAAGTGATACTGATAAAAGCAGCCACCAAGTTGGTTTAGAAAAACTAGGAATAGTTAGTGAGAAAATGGAAGACAGTGTTAACTCGTTGCCTGAAAGTAATCTAGGTCTACTGGCGAATAAGTCTAAGAAAGCTGGGAGTATAAAAATTAAATCATCAAGGGGCTTTAGTTCTTCAAGTTTAAGTCCATGTAATAATGCTGGACTGGTGCAGGGTGAGAGAACGAATCAGAAAGAATCCACACTTTGTCAAGATTCCCAGTACAACAAGCAGGAGTTGGACGCGGCTCTGGAGGTATGTTTACAAATGTCATAACTCTCTTTGACGCTCTTAACAAAGAAAAAAAAGGAAATTGCCTTTCCACAGTTTACTTCGATATGCTTATTTGAAATTTCCGTTGTCATATAATGTTTAAAATGCACTTTTTGCATGGTTTATCTTGGTCTTTTCCATCTCTCCACAGGTGATTAAGAAGGTGATGAAAATGGATGCAGCTGAGCCATTCAATGCTCCAGTTAATCCCATTGCACTAGGAATACCTGTAAGTATGATTTGTATACATTTTTACTGATGCGGTTTATAAGATCACTATTAATTTCCCCCAAGTCACAAAAATTGAATTTTTTGTTTTTTGTCTAAATGTTCCTGACGGAGCATCTTTATAGATTGATTGTAATGGAGGTAAAACTGGCTAATAGGGTGAGGTTAATAAATTCATCATTAAGGACTGAGTAGATATTTAAGTCCCTTGGTTTTACTGTCTAATAGGTGAGGTTAATAAATTCATCATTAAGGACTAAGTAGATATTTAAGTCCCTTGGTTTTTCAGTGCGAAATGGCATGAAATAAATTTTGTAAGGATACTTTGTGTGTGGGAGGTAAGGAGTTGAGTGTAATAGTTGTCATGACAACTGAGAAGTTGAATTTACTACGTGTAAGGGAAAAATTTCATCTATATTTTAGGGTTTTTAATTTTTTTGATATCAGTTCCCCTCAGTTTAGATGGATAAAATTGATTTTTATTATATTGCAAAATTCACCCTCTTACTGTTTTAGTGTTTTATATGCTATATCTGAAATTATCAAAATATAGTATGTGAGTATTGTATTAGTGTATGTTACTTTTCCAGTATACTCATCTTTTTCCACAATGGTTTACTGTACTCCCTCTGTCTCACATTTTTGGCAGGGATTCTAAGACACGCCAAAAGTATGGTTGAATATTACATTTTAAATATAAAATTTTAGGTAGTTGAAAATATAACAGTTAATAATATTTAACGTATTTTTATTGAAAATATAATATTTATATGTTTTTGGTCAGGTCTTACAATCCGTGTCCCAGACCGTGAACAAATGTTGCAACTAAAGTGGGACAGACAAAATACTTTCTACATATGGACTGACCATTTTTTCTTTTTCTTGTTTGGATGTAATCAGGATTATTTTGATGTCATTGATACACCAATGGATTTTGGTACAATATGCAGCAATCTTGAAAATGGTGTTAAGTACATGAATTCAGAAGACGTGCATAAGGATGTGCAATATATATGGGAAAATTGCTACAAGTACAATAATAAAGGAGATTACATTGTAGAGCTCATGAAAAGGGTAAAGAAAAATTTCTCAAAGTATTGGACAACTGCTGGGTTGTACAGTGAAGCACTGCAGGGTAATAATGTTGAACTTTTATGTTATGCATATCCTTTTATTATTATATTGAGCGTGAGTACACTTTTTCTTGCTTGGTTTTGACACTAAATATTGGATAAGTATTGGTTGGTCTGCATAAAAAATCTCTCATGATTATTGCATAAAAAATCTCTCATGCCTTCTCTCATCGAACAGGAAATTTCCCTCCACAAATACCTTTGCTCTTTTTTTAGCTTGTTTACATTAGCTTTCTGCTAAAAATATTTTGTCTAGACTAGGAAGAAGATAACCTATTTTTGGCTTAATTAAATTTCAATGTTCTTTTGACCATACCTGTATTTATCATAGTGCATCATTCGCATGGCTCTTGGGACTTCAGATTGCAGAAGCAGAAAGGGTGCATGTTTTAGTCTGTTTGCTATAACATTTATTATCTTGACATTTGTTACATTTTTTTTTTTATTTTCATTCTTTCAAGGATGCTGCTTTTCTAGGTAAAACTTGATGATATTATGCTTAGCAGTTATGGTTTTTCTCTTGTAGGGGGAAATATGCTTTTGAGGAAACATACCAGAAAATTGATGTTATTGACATTTTTGAATTACCTATGATTGTGAATATGTGATATTAGAATATCAGAGACTTCATGAGAGTGAGATTTCTCAGAAAGAGTTCTGGAAAAAACTTCATATCAATTAGCATTCTTATTTAAATATAAATATTCTATAGGATCTACTTTGACGGACTCTAAATAGATAAAGTGTTATTCACATCTCATATATATGAATGAAATGCATAGATGAGAAATGACCACAGAGGATCTGCCAATGAATCATTTAGTGTAATTTAAGATTCCCAAAAATCTGATGTTTCCTTTGCTTCTAATATCAACGTCACTTTTGGAAGACTCATCCTTTATCCTGTAACCAATTCAACTTGTTGCGCAACACTACATCTTCATGTATATATCTAATATGTGTTACTGTTGAATATAATCAATTCTTATGAATAATTGTTTAGTGTAGTCCATCTTATATTGATTTCACCTTCATGGTGTATGTCCATATTTCTCAAAATATCAATTAATCTAACTCAGTCTTGATATTATTTTTGATTTTTTAAAATTTATTTTGGGTCATTACCAGTATAATTATCATGTTTTGATATAAAAAAATAATCCACAATAGCAAAATATAATTGTCGTTGAACATCAGTTGGTAAATTGACCTTTTTATTCTAGTCAAATTGCATGACTAAAATTTGTTTACTATGTCGTTTATGAATCTTTGTTGGAATGTACCTCAGGATGTATTTAAAAATATAGGAATTATTATTGTTGTTAGATGGAGATACTGGTGCATTGATATGTAACTACGGGTTGCAACATATTGTAGCTGATTATGGCTTGAACAGCTTAAGAGTTTATGTCATGGTAGTGAAGTGAACTTTACAGCACATTTTAAGGGTATCAAATTATGATAGTTGGATGACATATTCATAGTACCTGATAAAAAGAATTCTATATAATTGTTTACGCCTTTCTGCTCACAATATGTCAAACATCATGCATGTGGCTTTCCATGTTTCGCTGATAATCAACAAATTAAAATTTCTGCTATGAAAAAATGTTTACAAGATCAATTTTGATGTTAATACTTGGTATCTTTATTAATGTCTTCATATTACTTTGAACATTAATCATGGTGATCTTGGATATTTTTCTTCTTCAACATATGCAATGTTTTAAATCATTTGCACTTGCATCAATTGGTGAATGCATTGCCTTGTCGCAAGCTCACTGGTGCATATTTTGTGGTGCACTAATAAGTTGTGTGCAGTATCCAAGAAAAAATAAATTTATGAGTCATTTCTTTTCCTTATCAATGTGGATATGAGTGATTATTTTGGATGTTATTTTTATCAACAACAACAACAACAAAAATAAAATAAAATATTGGATGTTATTGTTACCTGTTATGGTAAGATGATGCTTTAGTTTCTTTGTTTTACAATATGCTTGTCCATCCTAAAAGCACCTATTGCCCTTTTATGCAGATACTGAAAGCATTCAGGTGAAAGATGTGGCACCTTCTATTCATGGAAAGATACCTGGCAAGAGTGGTCATTTAAAACACAAGACCCAAAAGCGTCATGGGTATGTTTCTGCAGGTTTCTTATGCATAGATTTGTTGCTATTCATTTGTTTTTCTGCTAATTATTCTTTGTACTGATTGTCATGTACTCACTCTGTCCCATAAAAGATGTCTTGAGTACACTTTCACATAATTTAAGAAAAACAAAAGTGGATGAGAGATTATAAATAAGTTTCCATTTTACCCACAATGGATCTCACAGAAGTACCTTAAAGATTTATCTCTTTTCCTTGAAAAGTTGTGGACCCCTACTTAATTACTTTTGAGAGTAAAATAGACTTTATATAATAGTTTGCATTTAAATTGTGTACTTTAGACATCTTTCATGGGACAATTTTTTTGTACTTCAGTCATCTTTTGGTGGTACGGAAAGAAGTGATACTTATCAAAAACAAATGAATAGTGATTGCCATATAATATAATCATATCATACTTTTCCATTTGGATCTGAGAAAATGTTGAGTATATGATATCTGAGAAGATAGCATTATAGAAAGTTCAAGTGTGATAGACTTATGGTCTTCATATTTCTTATCGAATTTTACTTTTATGCCTTCACCTCAGGGTCGCTAGTTCCAATCCCCATAATTGTGGCAAAAAGTTCCCTATCATATATTGTTTTATGGCCTTCCCGATAAAGTATTTAGTTATAGTTGTTAACCACCATCGATATCAGTTGGTAACTCAGCATTTGCGAGCTTATTTGTCCGCTCATCTATTTTTCCCCATTACTCCACTCCAAGTATTCCAAGTATTTCAATACATTTTCAGCATTTTATTAGTTAATAAATTGGTTAATTGATTTTTGTTAGATTTTCATCAACAAATATTAGTATTATAATTTGTCCTCTAGAGGGAAGAAAGTAGATTTATATATATGAAGAAGAAAAGAGAGAGTGGTAAAGAGGGAGGAGGAGATATAGAAGGCTGGATAAATTACTGATGGTTGGGTGAATATGCATACTTCCATGTACCAAGATGAAGGCATGATAGATAACAATTTTATGGACAAAGAAGGAAGGGAAGTAGAGAATGAATAAATTGGCTCACAGGCTCACAGGCTCACAGGCCACAGCAGAGTCATAATGATGATCTAGACTGTCATTTGAATAAGGTCCTTGGAGTACATTAAAATAAACTTCTATACTTTATTTTAGCATTATGTTACCAATACATATACCATACTGGATTTATATTTTTGGTCTAACTGTGTCCTGACTACTGAGTCTGGTCTGATGGGTCTAATGGGCTAATAAAAGGGCTCAAATTAATGGGCTTCCAGTGAATAGGTATTTCTTTATATTTCACCTTCATATTCCAATGAGGTGCTCCCATGAACCAACTATTCTTTCCATTTTTTTTTTCTCTTTTTTGTTACTTTTCATCCATTTGCTTTTTATAATACTCCCTTGATGAGGAGAATCAAAATCTTTATAACTCACTATTGGCAATCTCACTAGCCCCACAGCAATCATAAGCCCAATAAAAAAAAATGAAATTAGGCGGGGCTAACTTTATTTTTTTAATAACTACCCAGATCTTATATATTTATTTTTCAAATGATTTACCATATTCATAATACATGTTGTAGCATATTAAATCCTCCAAGAAGGTCTGGATAATTTTATTATAGTTGTAATTTTTTGAACTTGTACTCTTCAAATTATATAATGATGATCCATTTGTAATATTTAGAATTCAATATAATTATTAAATTTATGTTTAGTTTCTTAAGTTTTAATATTGAATTAAATCCTTGAAATTTTAAATTTCATTATTTAATACAATTTTGTTTATGATCTCATACTGTTAAAAATATGTTTGAATTTTGAACCATTTTGTGTTGAACTTTGAATTAAATATGGATATGTGTTTGAACTTTAAGCAAATGTCTTTATTATCTTTATTATAAATTGTTTTGCTTTATATTATTGTTTTGTTTGGATAAATGTAATATAAAATATTAAAATAAGCTTAAAATAAAAAATTCCGCCCAAGCCCCGCCTAGGCCCCCTAGGCGCTAGGCCCCCCTCGGCCTCCTGCCTTTTAGAACATTGATCATGGGTGTCATAATGCTTCTAACTGTATACAAGACTATGGGCTACTTATTTAATTTTACTGGATCCTCCCAAGGTCTGACCCAGCCTTGACACTCCAAGATCCTTCAGATGAATGTGGCGAAAATTTCATAAAACACTTTAGATCTCAGGAAACCCTTGTTGACAAAACAATAACTCCGTAAAGCTCATTTAATAGGCAATATAAATTTTTAATAATGGGACTATTGTTCTACCCCCTCCTCCCCTCCCCCTCCCCCTCCCCCTCCTATGTTGAACTGAAAACCATAGTTCTCACTTCTGAGTAACCTTCTAATCAAGGTTAGAAAATAATCACTTTAGGAGTTGATTTAAAGGTTTGAGGAATATATTGTTATCAAATCTTCTTTTCTTTCATTTTTTTTTTAGAGTTAAAATACATTTTGCATTTCCCAAGCTTACCCCATTTTGCACATTGCATCATATATTTCAAAACGTGACACTTTGCATCCCACACTTTTAGCGAACCGGCACATAACCTTTTGATCCAAAATCTGTCACTAAAAGTGTAAAATTTGTCTCTTTAAACACTAACCCGTCACTTTTAGTGACAGATTTTGGGTTGGAGAGTGTTTTGTGTCGGTTCACTAAAAGTGTGGGATGTAAAGTATCACGTTTTAAAATATATGATGCAATGTACAAAATGGGGTATAAGCCTTAAGCTTGGGGATGCTAAGTGCATTCAACTCTTTCTTTTAATAAGTTTGTCATCTCCTTTTTCTTGTTCTAGATGTATTAAAGAGAGAAAAAGAAAAGAACTTCATTTTATCAAAGCAACATTCAACATCAGCATGTCTAGTAATATTAGAGTCCCACTATATATTGCTAAAAACTTCTACCGAATTTCGATTGCGGCGTATATCAATACATACATGAGATTGGAAAAAATTATAAAATTGGTTCATTAAAAGTATTACCAATTAGATTTATCCACATAACTCGTAATAAAAATGTCTGACATGTTATCCATAATATTTCATTATCCGTAATATCATGATATTGCTTTATGGACGGTTTGCTTTCTTCTACATCTCAAAATTTCTGTTTTGTTCTTTTTTATCTGATAGAGTTAAAAAGCACAAGGACGATTGTCTATGTGCTATATGTGTTATGATGCGGCGGAGGCAGGAGCGTGAAGAGATTGCTCAAATTGTTGAAAATCAGATTGAGAGTAGTGATCCAGAGGTACATTCAATCTTTGACTAAGCCTAACAAAACCATTTTTATTTAGTTTCTGAACCTTCATATGTAAATGTTCAATATCCGTACTATAGGGAAGCAATAAATATCTTTAGATGCAACTTAGTCAAGTTTAATTTGCCATGGCCATGAGCTTTTTTATGTCTTTTTTGAAGTAAATGTAGCTTTATTGACGAAGCTATGGTTAATTCATACGACACGCAGATTTTTCTCTACAAGAAACTCACATTTCTTCAAAAAATTTATATAGGGAGCTTCAGCAGTTGAAAGCCCTTGCGGTGAGGATACTTCGTCAAGTGTTGACGATTCGCAAAACCAAGATGCAGATGCTGAAATGGAAGATAGAGGAGAGGAGGTTAAGATGGAAAGAGCTGTGCAGTATATCCCTTTCCAGGAGAAGCAGCAGGAGAAAAGGGAGAACAATGATATCTCATTCCAGACAAACGGAGAGGGTGATACAGGGGAAAGATCAGAAGAAAAAAATAGTAGGCAGTTTGAAACACAAATGGAATCAGGTAGTGATATCCAAAATGACTCTCAAAAAGAAGAAATTTCAATGCAGCATGAGGATGAAAATGCGGCAGTTGAACATCTCAAGCCTAAGGTAATTGATTTCTTTACAGCCGACTGTTTTCCTGCAGCAACTACATGATCTGCAAGTTGTTTATATTGATGAGAAGTTACCTTATGGCTTCATAACATGAGCTGCAGAATGTTTTACTTTATTTCTCGCTTTGTGGTTACAGCAATCGCTAGACGAGAGTCAAAAAGCTCAAATCTGTGAGAACCTCCGCCGGTTTGAAAATCCCATGGTCTTGGAGCTGTGTGGAACCCTCTTTCCTGACGGCCATAAATCCATCTGGAGTGGGCCTCATTCACTCGCTCGGCATAAGGGTTCAACTCGTGTTAGTAGTTCTATTCATGCCGCTATTTCAACATTCATGAAGTAGGTGACATGTTCTGCTAGAGATGCTGCTGAGTAGGCTTAGGCGACTTCATCCAAGTATTAGACAAATTGTAGGATGAATTTATGCAGTAGGAGACTGATATGATTTTTTACAGCAGCGTAACATCTCACAAACCATTGAATCATAATAGCAAAATTTTAGGTGATTTTTCTTTCATATTTTGGTGGTCCTTGTTGAGGGTATGATGGGATGTTTGTAATTTAGGTGTAATAAAGATAATCCTGAAATATAATATTATGAGTTTGATTCTACTTATCAGAAAAGGAAATATGTCCATATAAGATTGTGATTTTAACAGGAAAATTAAACTTGAAATTATGAAGCATACAAAACTCTTATTTTTTTAGTTTGTGCTGCTGGACTGTGCTGATGAAAAAAGAACACACACAACTTTATCCCAAGTCTCTGTATTACATATCAAAATATTTTGCACAATTTTTTTTTTTTTCAAAAAAGGGAATTGCTAGCTCTCTCTTCTCCCCCACCCCTCACCCAAATACAAGTTATTTAGGGCATATATATACCACAAAAGCAAACATGAAAAAGTTGCTTTAATATTAATCCACCCTAAAAACATGAAAAAGTGGTTCAAATACTAACAATCTGAAACATGCTACACAATCACACCAAGAAAATATTATAAATTTAAGTAAAAAGAGCAAATTGAGGGAAGCAAATACAAAACATAGGATTAACTTTTTCTTTTTTTTTTTTTTTTTTTTTTTATCTTTTTGGACATGAGAGAAAAAAACAAAACATAGGATTGAAATACCCAAAATTCTACATTATCAATAACTAATTCAATATAACAAGTTCCAAAAGGAATTCAAATTACTAGTTGTAAAATATTAGAGAATTAATTTGTAGACACACTTGCCCCTTACTACATCTTTCCCTGAGCCAAAACGCATTCCTCATGAATTTTCAATTTTCAATGTACATCTACTTGATCACTTGTTTATAAACATACTGCTTGAGACATCTGTACAAGTAACAAAGGATATGATTTGATCCAATGCACTATCTAACCTCTTGAAAGAATTGAGAAATGTGGTGCCAAGTGCAAATCAAGGGAGGATCAAATTAAAGTGTTTGAATTCCCCTGAAATTCATGTACTATCAACAATTTTTTCCTGAAAAATTCTTTCTTTGTGCATATATCAAGACATGTCGTACTTCACGTTTGCAAGGTACAGACCACGTGCAGGGGCCATCGGACTTGCTTCGGTCACTGTCTTTGCCTTTTCAGGATCCGTTCAACTGAAGAGATGCAATGAATTTAAAATGATTAAATTAGTCCAAAAATGAGTGAAATATGCAAGTCTTTGCAAACACAGCCAGGGAGACGAGGACAACATAGGTATACAAATTCAATCATACCATCAGAAACTGCTAGATCTCCGGTGCCAACAGATTTAAGAGTACCCACAATCAATCTAACCTGCGATTGATTTAACTGAAACTCTCAAAATGGAATTCAAGTGACTAAAGTATACAATAAGAAAAGTTTAATTAATCATAACATGGCCAACTTGACTGTAGATGGGTCATAATTGAGTTCAGTCCAACCATCAGCAACTAAACCATTTTCTAAGTCTAACCATCAGCAAAACCTAGTTTGGGTATCACCTCACAAGCTGGGATCATAATTCAGGTCTGCTCGGCTGCAACTATTGACTCTGTTTGATGTAATATGTATCCTTGGTCCATAGTTTCAAACACTCATCCATGGAGCACGTTCACATATATCAAGTAGAAGAGTAAACAGAAAACTAGAAGAAATAAAACCAGATGTAAAAGAGTACTATAATGCTAACCTGGTGGTACAGAAAAGAGCGTGCCCTTGCAGTTACCACAAAGCAACGATGACTTCTCCTTATGCCAAATGATTGGCTAGCTTCACCATTAGAGGTCTCGACCTTATTTTGCTTAGAAGGTATACCAGTCTTCAACTCAGAACATTCAGAGGGATCATCCACATTTTGTTGTTCCCTCTCCATGACTGACGGAAAATATGGAGTGGAAACAACCTCAATAACATTAAGCTCTTCTAAATTTCTAATAGGTGATTTCGCCTGTTAATATCAAATGATGCACAGGGTTACATAATTTTAGGAGACAGGAATGCATATCACATTCACCAAAACTTCTACAATAAACAAGAAAGTACTTTGATGTTACAAAAGTATGACAACTTCCATAGGAACCCTAAGATATAAAGGATGAGTAAACTGTGAGATATAGCTCAGACAAACTGTAGTCATAGCCAGGTAATCTGCAACACACAAATATTCTCACTGATCTCTAAATCGAATTAGACATTAAGATAACTTTAGAAAATAAAAGAGATTGTACTGCTTCAAAAAAAAATTCAGAATGTATAGAAAGCGAATTAAATATGCAAGGGAATTTATAGCAAATTCATGTGATGAAAAAAAAGGCTCATTTAAGTTTTATAGAGAACGAGACAATACCGTGTTTTAGAAGTAACATGCAATATTAGTTAGCCGTTAGATTGCATGCTGTATACACTCTCTAAACCAAGGAGAGAACTCTCATAAGCAGAAACCATAATGCAAATCTCGCGCAATGCAGAAAACGAAGCAGTTGGCCCTTTTTATTCACCTGGTATAACCTATTCTTTTCATAGGCATTTTCCATACTACTTGGTAGGCTACTAAATTGTGCTTGAGAGCTGATATATACACCGGATTGAATAAAAATATGTGCTGGTTGTTATTTATAAACCAGAACCTAGAGAAAGAAATTTTCTATCACAGCTCAGTAAACATTCTGGCCAAGTGGCCATATCTTTAGAGGCAAACATAACATTGGGGGTAGGAGTAGAGTTTTGATACTAAGAAGTTGGTCTATAATGTAACTTTTAAGCAGTATATCTGCTAAAAACAGAGCCATTTATCCTTGAGACCAATAATTAAGTGAAATCCCTCAGAAATGGGATAATATCTTACTATAAGGAGTAACTTAAGAATGAATCCCTCATCTTCCTACAATTATTTTAAATGAATCATTCAATCCATGTATGCAATCTCTGCAAATGTTTGGCCCTTTCTCTCATTTAGTGATACTGACAGGAAATCATGAAGAATTTCATAAATGATTCCGATATTATCTGGTATGTGTTACTGGCTATACATTCTTGATCTAACAACCAACTGCTGTCTAAAATGGTGAATTAGAATGTTTTGAAAGTCATGTTCATTAAGTTGTTAATGCAAATAAAACCAATAAGGATCTCAAAACATATAATAGAAATTAATTGTGGGAGCAGATGACTAAATAATGAAGCCAAAATCTATGGTGCACAATTTTGAAAAGTAAAATTTACACCCTCGGAAATTGGAAACTGGTTATTAAAATATTGCATCCAAAAATAAGGTGCACAATGTGAAATGCAACAAAAGATTAGTGTAAGCTTTGTAAGATATAAATAAGAACCTCACAAGCAGCTGCCCTGAAGGAACTGAAATCATGATGTCCAACAAGAACTCTACATGCTTTCTGAACACAATAACAACTTTTTAGAGAACATGATGATTTATACTTGAAAAAGCTATTTAGCTGAAACATATTAAACAACCTGCATTGCTGGTAGATCCAGCTCCTCAGGCACATGCCAGGCTCGATCTTTCTCAAAGGTTGACACAGACTCCGGTCCGGATAGAAAGCGGTAGAAATACCTATACAAAATAAGCATCCAGTTCCAGCCACGAGATGTTTAACAAAATAATATGTGGCACGTGCAAGTTAACTAGCATAATTTATCTTTTTATTTTAGACAAGCAAATAAAGTGTAATATAAAGTACCAAAAAGGGGTGAACCCATGTACACACGTCACACTATTTATACAATGCAAGGAAACACAAAAACTCCATAAACACCCCAAATATATATACCCAAAAAATCAACAAAAGACACAATTGAGACCAGAGATGACTCTTTTTCCCCCAAAAAAATAAAAGTCTCAGCAACAAATATTTGAATGATGTACAAGCGCCCCAATTGTTTCTACCTTCCACAAATTTTAGAATAAGAAAATTTATATAAAGGATCTGGACCGATTACAGAGCCATATAAAGATTCATGTATACTACGTAATTGAGATTCTTACTGAAAAATTTGAGTTTGGTGATACCTACGTACGCTCTTGAGCTTTATATCTAGCATGAAAATCGGCTGACACGCATCGAACATCAATTACTGTCATATCACCTTCATTCATCTGTTGCAAAACCAAAATTTTGTCAGGATCTTCTAAATATGTAGGCAGGAAATGCTTAGGACACAAGTGAACCTAGAGGTCCAGGTTACATAGTTCACAAATGCCAACTGGATAAAATTTGAGGTCCATGATTACAATCAATGCTTCAGAGTAAATTTAGAAGAATAATTTGACAGTTGAAGAGTAAAATCTATCGAAGTTCAATTACCTATCCAAAAAATCCCTTTTAATTCCTTACCAAATGATACTAACTTATTAAAAAGAACAAGAAAACTTAGTTATGTAATAAGAATTAACTAAAAACTTCAATTTCTTGGTTGTTTCTTTCATTATATTTTAAGCAGAATGCCAGCAGAAGAATTTACCAAAGGGCCTGAGAAGATCTTTAAAAGAAATAAAGAAGGAAATCATGCAGGTTGTTCAACTCTCAGCTTTGAATATGTATATACTATATACAAAACAAGTCAAGATCTGGATGAATAATATACAGCTAAGTTACTAAATACAAGAACTTTTAGACAAAAAACACACCTGTAAGAAATGGTTCACGGCTTTTTTAACCACGGCAGGGTCATGTGGTGGTAACTGCAGTAAAAAATAATACAGTAAATTCTTGAGAAATTACTAAAATCAAATCATGTACGATTAGATTCTCAATTGTCCTCCTTTATGATGCTCTTTCAGAGTGCAATCAGACCTTTTAAATTAGGCCTAATGATAAAATTGTCCCCCCAAGTTTGGCCGAAAAACAATTTGTCCCTCAAAGTTTGTTCCTTTTTGAAACAACAATTTTGTTCCTTTTTGCCGGTTTGGCCAATTTAATTGCCAGAAATAGACACGTGTCAACAAATTAGATTGTTTATATGAATTTAATACGTATTATTTCGGTATCATATGTATATGACATTTTTATCAAATGAATATACAATTTTACAAAATAATTTCACTTATTTTTATTTTGAAATACTTTTGTTTTAATTGATACACTTAAATTAAGATTAATACAATCAATATGAGCATCAAGATAATAATTTAATTAGTATGATTAACAATAACTTTAAATTATATTAAAAGTAGATTTATTTAAACTGAATAACATTAAAACAAAATTATATATTAAAACTACATAAATACTTAAATAGAAAATCCAAACCAATTATAAAAAAAAAAGTATCCTAGAACAACTCAATGATCTATCCAGCCAAATCAAAATTAAAATCTAAATCTAATTCAACCTAAGCCTGTAAAAATACCTCAACTACATAAATCCCTAAATTCCAAGATCATATAACTATTCACCATTAAAATCACATACACGACCACATCCAAACCAAATTCAAAACATAATCGTTACCTTGAAGAACTACTCATGTTGCATCATCTCGGAACAATTTGAGATTTCACAATTTTAGATTTTGTCGGAAACAACAATGGAACCTCCACCTGTCATCTCCATCCTTTTCATAGTCTTCTTCATCACCATCACCGTCACCGTCCTCTTCCGCTTCTATGATTGATTTGGGATTTCCAAGGTAATTTTGCTCAGTATTCTTCATATGATTTAGGTATTTTGTTTGTGCGCAAAGCAGTTCAGGTGCATTTGATTTCACTATTGTTTCTATCAATGAAGCTTCATGTTTCATGTTTAATGGATGACGAGATTTTGATTTAGGGTTCCTCAGATTTAGGAGTTTTCCATATCAAAATGTTCAATGGGTGAGGGCGAATGTGTAATTAATATTTGGTGGTTTGATATTTTATTTTGATTTCTAGTAATTATGTGGTTTTAATATTTTGTTTTGATTTGTGATAATTGTGTGGGTATTGTATATAATGATTATAAAACCACAATATACGATTTAGGTACCTTCTAAAACATACAAGAAGACATTCGTAAACAATACGCACAGATAACACAAAAAAACTGACGCGTGGCAATCTCTAGGAGTAAATTGGCGGGATTGTCACTTTAAGAAACTTTGAGGTATTGATTGATGATTCCCAAACTTTGAGAGACAAATTAATTTCTGGCGGGGGAACAATTGTCATTAGCCCTTTAAATTATTACTTGCAGTTGTGTAACAATGTATTTTGTTCTGGGAAACCTCAATTAACAAGCCATATCCCATTAACTACAAGAGTCATTGCTCACAAGTCACGGGTAGTATCCCCCACACTGCAACAGCCCCCATAGTGCCCCCTAAGCCTTGTCTCCGTAAGGTATTTTTTCCACTTACTTTGCTAGTAATTTGTTGAACTTTATCATTCCACTGTTTGGAGTTGGGTGGTCATGTGACAGTCAAAAATTTATCATTTGATGGGTTGGAGTTGATGGTACATTGTGGTATGTGATCAATATGGAGAAAGAGCACTAGGAGAAAGAAGAGTATTCAGCACATAGCGCTTGGTCTTGATGACAAGCATGCTATTTATTTTTGGCTTCATGAGTCATAACTGAGTTTGAGGCTATTCCTTTTGTAGGAATTATTGAGAATTTTACACTAATATCTTTTTGCTTCTAGGGTTAGGAGGTTTAACTGGGAGAGAATTTTCAATGTAATTTGTATATTAAATTTTCCACTAAATTAAAGACAAACTTATAATTTATTTCTGGGAAGTGGAATGTCTTAAAATCCCTACCTCAAACATTTTTACTAAAAAAAATCAACATGAGAAGGAGGGAGTACATGAGTACTTATTAAAAAATCCAAAAAATGTTAGCAACTGCATTCCTAAAAACACCTGACCAAACACATTCCAGATCAAGTCATTAAATCAAAGGAAAGGGAAGGCTCGAAGATTTTAATCCTACTTATACTTTATAAAAAAAGTTGGCAAGGGATACCTTACAGAGTAGAAAGGCAGCTCTATTAGTATAAACCCGATGAGCATCACATGAGATCATATACTTAGCAAACAAGATAAGAGAATTTGACTTTCCAGGAAAATTACCACTTCACCAGGTTTCCTTTTGCTTATACGCTCCACATCTACATGGCAAACATTTGATAAGGCATGTACTCCTGCATCCTACATGAGATTGATTCTGCTTCCATAAAAATACTCTTAAGCCAGAAAAGTGCAATGTATGTATTCAGTAAAGAGTTAGTAACAAGCCAGTGATTTTGAATAAGTTGTAAAATGGTTTTATAGTAAGTATAGAGTAACAAACAAACTATAATTACAGTGTCCCGAGTATCAAGTGTCAGCCTCAAAATCTTATACTACCTCCAGATGGAAAAGAGAGTCCTACTTTGCATAGGACACATTCAGACATATCCCTTTATAATATTCATTTTCCTCATAAAAAAAATCAGTCCTTCAAATTTTAATGTCAAAAAAAATAGCTGAAAAAAATACATGCCGCCTTAGTGTATCATATCCGAACCTTAATATTCGTAAAAAAATTAAAGAAATGAAATAAGAAAAAAATCAACAAGCAAGTAGAACTCTCTTTTTAGAACGGAGGGTGTGATATAACATCTGGGACCAAATAGCCCTCATGCAACTGAAAGCTTTCAAGATTCATTTCATTTTTCAAGGTTTGGCTCAAGTTTCACACTGAATAATGCCATTTCTTGCGAGTCACTTGTGATGATTCTCAAATCTGAACCCCTTACTCTAGTAGATACGCACGGAAGGTTAAGATGCAAGATATAGTGAGCCGAAGTTAGACCTAGGTGCAAACAAGTAGAAATTTGGACCAATAAATCCTAGGAATGCCCTTTTAAGCAGTGTATTAAAATAGAAAGGGTCACTGTCACAAGCATTGGGCCCTTAGCTAATGATTACTAATCCCAGCACAGAGCAAATAAGATATTTGTGTCAAACATACAGCTGATGTAGCATATGCAGTCTTTTTGCTTTTGATCCACTCTCTTCAATATAATTCAATGTTACCAGACTATATCTTTATAATACATAAGCTAAGAACAATTAGGTGCTGTTTGTTTACCTCTTAAGAGGTCTTAATAGACCACTTCTTATTCGCTAAGAGGGTAAATGTTGTTTTTTTGTTACCTTTGAATGCCTCTAAATGGTTGAGATAGAAAATCAAATCTAAATTATTCAGACATGCCTCTTAATGACTTTGTTATTTTTTAGACACAAATACCCTCTTCAATATTATCAATTTTCAATATTACCAACATACCAAATCCAATCTCCGTCCAAAAAAATCTATTTTCGCTGATGGTTCCTAAAATAATAGAGCAGGAGAAGGAAAAGTTAAAGTAGCCACTGGGGGTTGGGGGAGGAAGGAGGAGGGGGTGGGGCAAGGGAGGAGGAGGAGGGGTGCGGCAGGGATGGGGAGGGGGGGGGCGGGAGGAGGAGGAGGAGGAGGTTAGGGGAGGATGGCCCCGAGGGGAGGAGGGAGAAGAAGAAGAAGGGGGTTTAAATAGTAAAAACATGTTATTCAGACGTTTTGAAAAAATAATTATCAAATAATATTTTTTCATTCAGATACAATTCTATTTAGATACTCTATATTATTCAGATGTCTAAACTATTCAGATCTTAACAACTAATTTCATCAAACACAACCTTAGTCATCAGCTTATAGCTTATACTCCCTCCGTCTCAAATTAAAAGCCTCATTTTGATTTTTTTGGTCAAATTGACCATTTTTAAAATTATTTTTTGTACATAAAGTTTAGGTTAAGAGATTATAATCATAAGAAACTAGATAAAATTTTCTACCAACTCCAATTTTTATAATTTTAAAAACGTATTATATATGCTTAATTATTAATTCTAAAAATGGTCAATTTGACTAAAAAGTCAAAACGAGGCTTTTAATTTGAGACGGAGTGAGTATTAAACAGCACTGAATATGAGCACAACGTAACTTACAGTTCGGCTTGAGCAAAAGATTGATACTGGCTGTCCAATAAATTTACGAAAGGCTTCCTACATGAAATGAGAACCCCAGTCAGCTCAGACAAAATTTTCCTGTACATCAGTATACAAGAAGCTTAACTTGCAAAAGGACCAATTATAGGAACGCAGAGGGAACTCAGCACTCTGTAGGATCTACAAGGGAGAAAAATGAGTGGTGGCGAACATATGGATGATATTACTGAACATTCAAGTACAATTTATATACATAACTTTACCAACTGTAATTGGTACGATGTGCTGCAATGGGGTCATAATGCCACTTGCTAGCTACAGTTGAAAGCAGTAACATCAATCACCAGTATTCAGCAAATGTAACTACCTACATATGATTTGTATATAATCTTGCACCTCAATCATCCAATGTTCAGGTCAAAATGTTATATTTCTCTTAATATGGTATGCACGGAGAATTGTAGCAACAGTAAAACTGATATAATTAAAAGGGCAAACCTAAATTTATTATTTTTTGCATATGAATAATCACAAACAATTCAACATATATTGCAAATTGTCCAGAGAAAATAAAAGAGCAATGAACTTCTTATCAAAGTATTTACAGAGTTCCTTTCAGTTTTCCCATAATTTCACTTGGGCACCATAAGTATCCACAAAAGTTAATGTCTCATAACCTTATCATGTATTGAATATTGTTTAAAAATAATACGTTTAGCACAGATTTTAAGATGTGTCTATAGCATATTTTGATATTATATTTTCATATTTATAATATAAAAAAATGGAACTTTAGAGGATGAATTGAGTATTACCGGGCACCATATGGATTCATTTAATTTGATTGTAAAAATATTCAAATTATGTATGACTACCCACAGCAATTTTTTCCCTGCCTTTTAAAAAAAGAAAAAAGGAAGGAAAAAAAGGGAATTATCACTTCAATATGATAATTATAAACATGACTCAACCAATATAAAACACAATTATCCAGATGTATTAGAACAACCATATGTTTACATTTCAACTATTGAAATTTAGACTTTAGTTTAAACAATATAATTTCATTTACTTCCCATAAACAACTAAACATTTCATTCAAATTGAACGAAAAAGGATAAATTTACCTCAAGAACACCGACAACAGTTCTGCCAGTAGGTTGCTGCTGGCCCCAGAAAATCGAGTCCCAATGTACTCAATCGCCACCAAATACCTTTGAATTCTTGGGTTTCCGCTCATAGTTCGATCACTACCAATTGCTTCTCTCTCTCCACCTTCGTCGCCGGTTAGTTCTTCGTCGCCGACTTTCGCGATCTTTAACGGACGTTGAGGAAATTCTGGCCGTTGATCAAGGGAGTGCTTAAGGTTTTCGGAGCTCAACGGCTGTGATTGATCGTGTGTCATTGAAACCCGTCAATTAGCTACCCATGTTTTCGTCAGTACACCGGAAGGGTTTAAGGTTTAAGGTTTAGGTATTGTTTGGCATCAGGATTATGCGGAGCCAGGTTTGGGATAGGTCGTTTAAATCTAGAATACATATTAATTCTGGTTTGATGCCTTTACTATAGTTTGGAACTTGAGTCTACTAATTTTTTTTAGATATTTTGCAATATTTACCTAAATTTACATATATTTATACTAATTTTAAATTTAAAAAATATCTCAAATTAAATTTTATAAAACAATCGAGTATAATCAATATTCTCATTTAATCAAATATCATGTGTATGAACAAGGAAAATTCATAAGAACAAGATGGAATCTTATTTCTACTCCCATTTAATGCTATGTTTAGAAGCAAAATGTGGTTGTAGTATATAAATTCTTTTAAAATTTAATTTTATTATTTTAATTTTATTATTCTAAAATTAGAAAATGGTTTAAACTATGAAAACTATTTTTTAAATTCTTTCATGAAAACTATTTTGTTATTCTTTCATGACAAACTCCTTTCTCCCCACATTTTTTATAAGGGTTTTCTCCATATTTGGTTTACATTTCATGCCCTCACATTTTAAAAGTCCGCAAATAAACACTGCAGCATCCTTGCTACCACTAAAATCGTAAAATTTTGAAGATGCCCAAAATACCCTTACTCCAACCCAAAAAACCCACTATCTCCTCGTCTTCTCCCCTGCACGCATAATATTGCTCAACACAAACTCACCCCAGCTTCTGCTCTATCCTGGTGGCTATGGTCGTATGTCACAGCAAAGGTTGACTAAGCCAGGTGCAACAAATGAGTAAGCTATCAAAAAGTGGTGTGAAAATATTAATTTCCTAATCATATTAGTATCATTATGGTATGGTAAGGGTTTGGGGGGCAAAAACGCCCTTACACATTTTATTTAACAGAATCATGACAAAAACAAGCTTTTCAATTAACCTCAATACTATAAGTGTTTATGTGACAACTTTTAAAACATAAGTGGATATGTAAGAATAGGTGAAAACCCCAGGTGTTTTAAGTGAAATTTACCCCTTTTATAGAACTAAACACCAGAAATCAAGAAGTATATATTGAACATCATCTCAAACAAGTGAACAGAATGTAAGAAATTAATTCTCCAACTACATCCAACTGAAAAATAAGAATTAACCCTTGTTCTCCTATAAAGTGGGATAGAGATATCGAGTTTTCTCTTCAATTCAAAGAGGCACTGCCTTGCAATGGTGCTGGACTAAGTGAGAGATTTTTGGTGAGATAAATTGTTGTTAGTATCAGATCCTCCGATAATTCTTTCTCCAGCTTTTTGATGATTCTGCAGAACATAAGTTCGCAGTGTTAAACAGCAAGCAAAAAGTAAACAAATAAATCAAGAAAAGAATGATATCCCAAAGGTTTAGAATAATGTTGAAAATATAAAGGTATTTTGAAAAGATCTCAGTTTTGAACTGAAAAACTCACAGGGTCAACATGTTTCTTGTGTATCTCAGTTTGAGGAGCTAGCTTACTGCTCCTTTTGGCTTTAAGTGACTTCTCCCGGTTTTCATAAAAGTTGAAGTCATCTAGCATTGATGTCTTTCCTGAATAACTTTTGAATATTTTTAGCATTTCTAAACCTTGCCCAAGTCCAATCTGTAAAAAGAAAATGATATATTAACTTCTACAAATTAATCATGATAAACCACAATTAAGTAATACACAACTTAGATGGCAAAAGATTTAAAGAAGAAGGTGGAAAACCACAATTTCATCTTCCAAACAAATGAATATCTTTGATGCTTAAAAAAAAGTAAACTCATCTGTAGCATAAATTTATGACATTTAAAATTGAAACATATATATATATATATATATATATATAACTAATATTTATTTGCATTTGTACAGATGAGAGAAATTTGTCATAAAACAACACAAAACATACCTCCTGAGTATCCCTGGTGAATGTTACAGGCTTGTTGTCATTGTTCTCGAGGATAATGTGTCTCAGCTGTGTGTTAGGGATATCCTTAATTATGTGCCACTTTACTGAGAAGAACCCATTCCACTTATCAAGCTGCCAAAAGTCCATGTTTTTGCCAAAATCAACTGGCCCAACCATTTCAGCCACGCCTACAAATTGCCCACTTCCATTAACCTGACGTTCAGGAAACAAAAATTAGGAAACTCTCATTAGAGAGCTGAATTTTTTTTCCATATAGAAGTCAATAACAGGAAAATTGGGCATTCTGTGCCTCCTTCACTTGTTTTAGCCACTGTATCACGGAAAGCAGCATCTAATTTTGTGTTGCCATTAGGAGTGCTTGACCAAACATCATATTTGATGCACTTATGAACGTCATCTTCACTATATGACTTGATGACATAGAACTTTGCATTATCGTATTCTGTCGGAAAATCTTCTAGGTTATATTGATCTCTTTGTTTAGAGAGCCCTCTCTGTTCATCCAAGGCTGATGAGCTTAAAGGAATGCTCTGGTTATTGCCCCGAGGACCACAAGTTAGCTCAGTAATGGCTTCAAACTCTCCATTTCTTTCTCTCAAATTAAATCTATCATTGCTATTCCACATTCTACCATTTGGTTTATAGTTCAATGAAGTATCATACTCAAAGTAACCACCTTGGTTACGGCTAGTATATGTTGAGAATTTCCCGACTGTTTGAAAACCTTTCACAGGGCCTGCTGACTGATAACTAGAACCCAACTGCAGTGCATGACATAAAAACAATTCATGGTAATTAATAAATTTTTAATAAAATTAAAGAAATTAAAAAACTGAGATGTTCCCATATGGAAATGTAGAATATGTTCATCAATCAATTTCAATATAAAGCACCATATCCAATAATTTCAATAACAAACTTGATAAGGACAGGCATCAGAAACTAGAAAGAAGCAAAGAGCAATAAGAAATTGCCAGAATCTGTTAGCTTGAGTTAGCTCTATATTCTCGTGGATCATGGCGCTAGTTCAATGATTTATTAAAAGAACATCGCCTCAAAGAAGTTTATAAAAGTAAAAACTAAAAGAATAATTTTCTATATACTCATGGGTCATGGCGCTAGTTTGATGATTTATTAAAAGAACATCAACACAAAGAAGTTTATAAAGCAAGTAATTTTACATATAAAAGTACCACATAAAAAATAAAGTACTGTATGAAACTGTAAGGTCTTTCAGTAATACAAACAGAAGGGTTTTTAAAAGTATGAACTGGAAAAGGAGAACGTTGGCAGTAATACTCCAATTGGTTAAACACACACAACTTCATCAAAAGCATGTCCTTGTCTCCATCTACCTCAATATAGAAATATTAGAAACTCTTCCATTTTCCTTTTCCTACCTACTAATTTTTTTCTTTATAGCTTAATAGCAAATAAGATTAAAGATCTCAACATTAAAGAAAACCTTACACATAATGACTGACCATTTATTTGTTCCATTTTACCACTCTTGTTTTATCTTTTGTTATGTACTGGCATATTAGAAAATAGTGCCAAAGGAATAGAAACCTGATCACATATCGGATGAGAAGAACCCCTTACAACAAGAGTGACAACACCCGGCTGCAAGGGCAGCATCCCCAACAACCATCTGTAAACACCACTCCAGCACTAAGAAAAGAAAATATGTTCTAGCGCAAATTCCTCCAACAACCAAAATTTAGAGACAAATCCCTGGGTAAGACACAACTTCTATCATTGAACAGCACAGTTCACAATAAAGAAGAGCATGTGTAACAAAAGTTTTCAGCAAAAAGTGTACCACTAATGTCTCAATTCAATTGGTGAACTTTTTGGAAACTTATTTCATCCACTACTAACAATTACTAAATGCAATGGTTACATTAGTATGATCTTTATGCATCAAATATCCATACCTGATTTAATGGTTTTAGAGATTGAGCGTGAAGGAGAGACTTAGAAAAGTTAGGCGAGGCAGTATACTGTTGTGATTTCATATTCAGAGGCAAATTGGATGGTTTTTCGAGAGTACTGTTTGTTTTTATAGGGTTATTAAAACCCTTTGCCTTCACTGAAATGTTAGAGGCCAGAGCAGATTTTATCCTCCCACGTATAGCAGTTGTCCTATTTGTAGCATAGCCAACATATGTCGAATTCCAGGAGTAACATGGCATGGTTTTTGACCCATAAGGGACAGAGTTCTGCACATATCCTGATGAAGAAAAATAGGGCTGATGCCCATCAACACCCATAAAAGTCCCAGTAGGATAAGGATTATAACCAGGCAGATAATAGAGAAGTGAACCATTATCTGATTGGATACCCTGGAAAAGGTTAGAAAATTAGAAATGGGAAGGTCTCACCCACTGTCATTTGATAAGAAACTCCAACAAGTAAATTGTTTGTTTTTATTTTGGTAACACAAAAGATAAAAGCCTAAGAATATGAATCAAATCAACAGAAAGATAAGGTGAAGACAATACTGTATAAGAAGCATCACTGCCATTGAGATAACCATTATCATCCAATTGATAATAAATTCCATCATATCCTGTAAAAGCAGAAAAGAAAACTATAAATGCTTAATCAGACAGGAAAACTGAATTAATCACACACAAAAACAATAATCAGCAAGTCTGCCTAAGAAATCTTCAATTTTGACAAACAATAATTACTGAGGTGTAGAACTGTCGACCCTTTTTTTGCTAGTATATCCTGCCTCAAATTTTGTTTAATTAACGTATCAACATTTCTCAAACAATAAGCACATTATCTACTTGTTCCAGAGTAGCCTAAAAGCAAGTATTTAGAAAAAACCACAATCCCTACATTATTTTGGAATCATTTGACCATTATTTTCAAGGTTCTATTCTTGCTGCTAAGAAAAATAAATTAACAAGGAATTCAAAAGCCAAAATAAGAAAACTTCTACAGTTCAACATTTGGCATAAAACTTGGAATTAATAGAATTTCCAGAGCTTATGACAGATGCCCTCACTTGTCTGCTCAACCATACAGCACTTGGACAAATACATGAAATAAAATTTGGACATCATAGGATCACAGCTCATAAATGATAAATCAATAGTGAATGTTTCCGAATCTTAGGAATCCTGTGATATTCAATATACATTTTTAAAAGATTAAAAACACTAATTACGGACATCATTTCTAAAGACAGATTCAATCCAACATCTACCTGGGTAGTAATAATAGTAACAGCTAGTAGGTGGATAGTAAACACCTTGCTCTGCCATCAACTGTTGACCAGTCTCACCTTTGATGGTAGACGTAGCATCCCCTGAGTAGGTTAGGGAAAAAGTTGTTTCTGATGGTATTCCATCTTTCTTTGCAGCCTGCGAAAAAATTGAAGCAAACATAAAGTGTAACCCATGTGAGATGATATGAAGAGTTCCACCACAAGAGATATGTTTCTACACTCCAAATCTGAACACCTAAGCAGTAAGCACCTTTCAGCCTGGCCTACAAACATTCTCAGTGATTTTTCCACACAATCAAACCCAAACCATAAGTAATCACACTTCAAGCGTACCCTAGTATCAACCTCTCTTACAAGAATTCTAAAAGTGATTAAAAAAATATAAAAACAAATAAATAAAGGAGAATGTAAGTTCCCAACCTCGGGTTGGAGTTAGGCAGCTGCGACACACACATAGAACAAACTAATTCGACAACCTTAAAGAGAAAAAGGCTCTAGTGAGCCAAATCTGTGCTACACTCTACAACAAAGCTCCCAAAATGCAAGGGACAAAAGTTAGCCCTAGGTTAATTTTATGGGTCAGCAAATCCCAAATTCCATTCTTGCCTATAATACTGTAATTAAAAGCCAAAAGCCACAGCATAAAGCACTGCTAACAAGAATCAAACATATCAATTAAGTCAATTTATATTTTGAATCCAACCAACAAAAATGATAGTTTCACCCAAAAAACTAGAATGATTACAAGAAAAATAAACAACTTCAATCTTGTTAAGGCAAAATAGATAAAGCAATACTGAGTAAAAATTGAACTATAATGCTGATTGGCATACCATCTCTTGCTCAACCAGAGGTGTACATATATCAGACTTCAAGCCTGCAGCAACTGGCTCAGCTGGACAACATAGTTAAGTAATAACATAGTAAGCCTAAACATCTATAAATTAAACCTAACATGTTCATGGCCTAGGAAAACAAGAGGCTCAATCAATGTAGTAAAGTATGGAGTATAATATACAAACTAATTAATGCTACTAACAAAATCCAAAAGAACTCATATAGATTTTAAAATTCTTTATGCAATTAATGAACTTTAGCTCAAAACATATAACAGCAAGCAAATCACGAAACTATAAGATACAACCATACCATCAATACCTAATCCAAAAAATCTTAGGTCTACATCAAGACTACTATTTTCTCATTTCTCAATATACCTAATTTTACGATATTGTATTCTCCCCAGAAATATATACATCATGTTCAAACTGATTTTGTGATGACTAATAATAAACATTTCAAGCACAACTTAATAAATATAGCAGAGCCCAAGTTTTACATAAACCCATACCTAAAAAATTAAATAACAAATAGACAAAGGATACGTTGCTCGATTTTCTTCTCACCAGCCATATCAATCTTCAATGCCCAATTCCTCACCTACAATGAACTACAATAACACAGATAAAGAAACCCACAATTTGTATCCTAATCATGTACCATTTTCTTAATAAAATAGATCATGTCAAGGACAAACTTAATCACCAAGAAATCTTCCCCAAAATAAATTGTATATAATTTCAGCACCAACAAACATTAAACACAATAAAACAAAGCTTTGAAAGCAACGTCCGTGTCATGCGTTCAATTATTCAAAGGCACAAAACACCCCACACATGGGAAAGGGAACCAAATTCTTCCTTTAACAGAAAGAACAAGATTCTTCCAACTATGCTTTCTACCCTGAAAGGGATATGTAGACTATATAGGAGCAATATATTATAAAGATGGTTCAAAATGTTTGTCGTTTATAACTTTCGAGGAGAATAAATTATTTAGATATTACCCTACAAATTTCCTTCAGAATTCTTCATTGTATTAATAGTTTTCAATTTCCCATAAAGGGTATTTTCAAACAAATTTTTTTTTTTTTAAACAACAATTTTTTCTTTTAGGAAGAGAGGTAGTATTATATTGGTGTACAAACAGAAGAGAGGACAAATTTCCTTCAGATATTTTCAGTTTTTCTTTTTGGGTAGTGGGGGGAATCACATATATTTTTATGACTTATATATGATATACAAAAATCCAAGAATATGAGATATTTTAAGAAAAAGTTTACCAAAATTTCAACCCATTTTCCAAATAATAATAAAACTTTAGCCACTTGAAAGCCTGATAATATTCCTATGAGTGACTACAGTCAAAAAGAAAAAGAAAATTGAAAAAATAAAAAATCGTGAAAAAAAAAATCAAATATGCTTCAAAACCAAAGAACAATAAATTTCATAATACTAGAAGAGTTAATAAAAAGTGAAAATTGTAATCAAATAAAATCTGTGCATTTGTATAATACAGCTTCGATTACTCTCACTCTAAAACGCAATAGTTTCTCTCACTAAAATTTTCACAAAAACACAGAAATAATTAACCACAAAACGGACCTTACAGAAAAATAGTAACCGGAGAAAATGGTGAAACGCGCCGGCGCCAGTACCGATATGGTCAGTTAAACCCACGAGGGGGTTTTAGATGATTCGGAAAACCGAAAACCACTTTTTATTTATTAAGAGTGGTTTTCCGGTGAGAAGAAAAGTGTGGACTGGATAGTGAAAACAGAGAGAGAGTGTGTGAAAGTGTTTAAAAAAGAAAGTAAGCGGTGACGGGACTAATCCATAATTGAGATCGGACGGCTGGTATATTTTGACCGACTTGAGATCGGACATTTGTTGTTCTTTGAAGTGAGTTGGACCGTTAATTAAGTAAATAAATGGTCAAAGAGGTCTCACGGGTGAGTATTCGACCGAACCGGATTGTTATTTCAGTTATAATGGAATATCGAATTTATATAATTTTAAAATCTAAATAAGTATTTAAAATATATACTATTCAAATAACTAAAATTCGAATAATTGAATTATATTATTCGGTTCAATAATAATTGAATTATATTATTTAAAAACTTTTATTTTAAATTTAACATTTTAATATTTAAATAATAATTAACCATAATCAATCACACTCATAATAATTTATAAACTAGTTTAATAATTTCAAATTAATACACATAAGTACATAATCTATATGGCAAAGTCTATCAAATTTAATTTATTTTTTTTAAGTTTCTAATTTGGTTAATCGGTTATTCAAATAGTCTAATTTTCATATTTGAAACATAAGTCGTCGAAATATAAAATCGTTATAACCAAATATATCCGAATAATCTAATAATCGAAATAATTTGATTTAAAAAATACGATTCGACTAAATTTATTATTAATAAAATGAATAATACGGTCGCGGGATTATTTCACACTTATAACTTTCTAATTCAATTCAAAAGGAAAACAGTGCTGCAAGTAAAATTAAGAATTTGAAATTTAATCACTTTTTATGGACAACAAATTTGAAAGCATGTCAGGTTACATTTTTAGGATTAAAAATGGACTCTGCAGAATGGAAAATAATAAGGATTTGAAATTTAATCATCTTTTATCGATTTTTAACAAATTTTTTGTATTAGGAGGTTCTACTGTCAATTTACATATTTTATCTTAATTATTTGATTTTATACAAATGGACTCTGTTTTTGGGACGGAAGGAATAATAACTACTAATTTAACGGACCATACTCACTGTTGCCAGGTCTATTAACAAAACACCAACCACACAAGATAATAAATTGGGTCCTTGCCCACATAAAAGTCCATAAGAATTGAGCCCGGCCCATATCAATAGTTTTTTCCAAAACCCTAGATCTAACGGCCAGTATGCAACCCAGAATTAATCGTAACCGTGAAATCCCCAATAAAGCCTCTCCAAGTTCAAAATGAAACTCAATAACCTAAAGTTCATCCTCAATCAGAGAGCAATTGCAGTGTGAAGGTAAATTTATATCTCTTCTGTTGTACGGGAGGTAATTCTTTCAATTATAGTTTGTAAATCTCTTCGATGTTTAGGTGCTGGGAAAGCTCAAGGTGGAAGCTTTTGTAATTTATGTTTCAATGTTGTTTTGGATTTTAAATGTAATTTTTCAGCAAAATTTAATTATCTTTATTAGCTGCCAACCAGTTAAAGTTTAGTTTTTTATTTGTATTGTTTGTTAGCAATTTTTTGGCCATCAAGTTGTAAGATTTGGGTTTTTACCTGCTAATTTTATAAATCTGATTCTTTTTACCTTATCTTTTGATTTTTATTCTATGGATCAGATTAAATAAGCTCATAAAATATGAATCATTGTGTAGAATTGCCAAGTTGTAGCTATATATATTATGTATATATAGGAGTTTATGAATGTTGGTTATAACATTCCCAAAATTTCTAACTTTTGGTCTCAATTTTGTTGGCACAAAATCTATAGCATCTACAATTTTTTTTAATCTTCAAAATTTTGAATTTGTTATTAAAAAAACTAAAAACTGTCTTTGTTAGTTTTGTTATTTAATTGACTGCCTTTGCTTCAGTTTAGATGATGATGTTACTCATTTCCTTGTGATGATTGAAATTGCCTCCCAATGTTGAGTAATCAAGGCTGGATTCTTAAAATGGCTCTTTTGCCAAGACCCATTTTTGGGTGTTTGGTTTGAAAGACGAATGAGCCCAAGAATTGGCACATATTTGTGCCATAGGCCTCTGGTGTGGGAGCATTTCTTTCTATCTGTTGGGACTGGTAGTAATGTCACATTTGGCTGATCAATGTGTAGTTTGATATTTTGTTACTATTAAGTACTAGGTTGTATTTGAATTGTAATTTAAACACTGATCAATGTGTAGTTTGATATTTTGTTATTATTAAGTACTAGGTTGTATTTGAATTGTGATTTAAACACATCTTCAGTTGGGTTTTCCAGTTGTTTTTGCAGGCTCAGTTGTATTTCCTTTGGCCTGGTTAAAAGTACATACATGTACATATGTATTTATTATTGTGAGCAGTATTTTTTGGTCTGAATTAATCCAAGTCTGCATACATGAATTAACTCCGTAGTAGTCCTTTGTGTGGAAACATAATTATAACTTGATAATAAACAATATCATTAGTTTTAAATTCTTGAAATTAAGCGGGATAATGAACCTTCATTTTCATTAGTTTAAAAGGCTTGTAAAGAAGCCTGGACAATTGTCCATGGACCTTTTTTTTCCTTTCAGTTTTAAATTGAAGTGTGTGTGTATATACATGAACATCCTTTCATTTACAATTAGAGTTAAGTTGTTTGTTTCATCTCTGAGTCCATGAGTTTTGCAGAGATACTACAAGAAGAAAGCATGTCTCATCGCAAGTTTGAGCACCCAAGACACGGTTCTTTAGGATTTCTACCAAGAAAAAGGGCAGCCCGCCACAGAGGAAAAGGTTTTTATTGTTTCATATATTTTTATATGCTTTGTTAACTTTTATTGTCTTCTATTAATGTTCTTCTGTTACATGAAAAGATCATTATATGCATTGCTTGGCTGTTAATTTCTGGATACCCTTGCTTAAACTTTCTTTTTAAAGTACATCCCTTTGTCATTTCTTTTGAAATGTTCTTTTTGAGCAAAGGTGAAGAGATATACACCAATAAATTTACTAATTAACAGCCCAAAATTTGTTGGATTTTCAGTTAGGCATTCCACCTTATTAATTATGGTTGGGATCTGTCAGTTGTCTTGGTCTTCTTGGGCTCTGTTTGAAAATTATTTTACAAACTGATAGTTTATTATTTGATTTCAAGTAGTCTTCTTTTTTCAAGATGTAATCAGCTGGATGAAAGTTATGTGCATTTTTCATTTTGATATCAGATTTATAATATTTTATGATAGATACATCATTCATGGGGGCATATGCCATTGTGCCTATATGACGTCTTTCGCTTCATAAGGAATTTTTTCTCTTTCTTTGACATTTTAGTACTTGTATTAGAGTAATTCTTTCTCTATGTTGTGAACATTGGACAAGCAGATTCACCCAAGTCGTCCTTTGTTTTGAGGTAATTATGTCTATTAGATGAAAGCTAATACAATCAAGATGCTGAATTACTTTTTTTTTTCTTTTTTAAAAAGCCTCCTGATTATAGGTCAATATCATTTTTTTCCATCATAGTTTTGATGCATTGGGACTCCCACAGTTTACATGATTTGATATGCTATAGTTTAAATTATTTGGCTAATGGAGCTTCAACTACATTAAGGTTTTTTAGATAGTTATGACATCAATTATTACAATGCATGTTGTTACCAAGAATGTTTTCTCTTGTTGACTGCTTTTTGTTTTTGCAAATGTCTAAGATAATGGTTGCTTAGTCTAGGATATTTTTTTCACAATATTTTTTCCCTGGTAATTAATGTTTCTCACAAAATATTGGTAATTCATATTTTGCTTAAATTGTGTAAGAAAATAATTTGAACTTTACAAATTAGTGCATGCTCAAGAATGTTGACGCCTACATCATTCTGTTTTGCGCTCAGCTTTTGAATTAATTAGTTACCACAAATATCCAGGATATTAATTGTGTATCCATGTATGAATTATTATAAAGGCTGGTACCTGTTGATATCTTTCTCTACAATGTTTATACAGTGAAGGCTTTCCCCAAAGATGATCCTGCAAAGCCATGCAGATTAACTGCATTCCTTGGATACAAAGCTGGGATGACTCATATTGTTAGAGAAGTTGAAAAACCAGGGTCAAGTGAGTTGGTTCACTCCCATGCATTTTCTCTTATTAGGGATATTAATGCTATATTACTCCAACACACATTATTATATACACACTAAAACCTGTATACATATTTTCTAGAAAGTGTTGATTTAAATGTTAAAACCGTTAACTTACTTTTGTAAAAATTTGTTTGATGGGATACTTGTTTCCCTTATCACCTTATGTATGGGAAAATAGTATTAATACTGGAAGATCTTTTTTTCCTTTTCAATTTATTCCTGTCAAGTGAACAATTTAAGGAGGACATACCTTTCCTACATCATAATTTTTGTTAGTATCCTATTGTTTTCCAATATTGAGAGGGAATGATGGTCAAGTGTGTCATTTTGTTTGTATCCTATTGCTCGTGTGCTGATAAAAATTCTTGGTATTCAGAGCTCCACAAGAAGGAGACATGTGAAGCAGTAACAATTATAGAAGCACCGCCAATGATTGTTGTAGGGGTTGTTGGATATGTCAAAACACCCCGTGGTCTCCGATCTCTGAATACTGTTTGGGCCCAACATCTTAATGAGGATGTGAAAAGGAGATTCTACAAGAATTGGTGCAAGTCTAAGAAGAAGGCTTTCAGCAAGTATTCAAAAAAGTATGAGAGTGAAGGAGGGAAAAAGGATATTCAATCAGAGTTAGAAAAAATGAAGAAGTACTGCTCTGTGATTCGTGTGCTGGCTCACACACAGGTAATCAATTTTCTTGAATTTCTACTGTCATTCTTGTCATCAATCATCATTTATACTTTATCATGTATCTTTGATGTTTTTGAATTTGTAGATTCGGAAGATGAAAGGGCTAAAGCAGAAAAAGGCCCACCTTATGGAGATACAAGTGAATGGTGGAGATGTTGCCAAGAAGGTGGACTTTGCGTATAACTTTTTTGAAAAGCAGGTTCCTATTGATGCTGTGTTCCAGAAGGATGAGATGATTGACATCATAGGGGTGACCAAAGGTAAGGGTTATGAGGGTGTTGTTACTCGTTGGGGTGTCACCCGCCTTCCTCGCAAGACCCATCGCGGGCTTCGTAAGGTTGCCTGTATTGGTGCATGGCATCCAGCTAGGGTTTCATTTACAGTTGCCAGGGCTGGACAAAATGGTTATCATCATCGTACAGAGATGAACAAAAAGATTTACAAGCTAGGGAAGGCTGGTCAGGAAACCCATTCTGCCAGCACTGAGTATGACAGGTTAGATAGTTCTTTCCATTCTCAAGCTCAGTGTGTCTATCATACCTCAACTATTTTGTGTATTTAGGTTTGCTTAAAGAAATTAAAATTTGTATTTTATGTGGTTCAGTATACTAGACAGGAAAAAGCTTAATATTTTTTGGAAAAGGTAGTTCCCTGACTTGGTTTGCCTGGGTTATGGGAATCTTTAGACTGGCATTTTCACTTGGATACGAGTTCTTCACCTCGTAGCTCTGTCTGTTTATAGCGTAATAATTTATATTCATTTCCAGTAAATGCAGGTGGAAGTGTTGGAGTAGTAGTCATATAACTCATATTAATCTGGGAATTTATAGTAGCTAAGGTAGTAACAGGATTTTTCTGTTTTATGCAGGACTGAGAAGGATATTACGCCGATGGGAGGTTTCCCCCATTATGGTGTTGTGAAAGATGATTATCTTCTGATAAAGGGATGCTGTGTGGGACCAAAGAAGCGTGTTGTCACCCTGAGGCAGTCACTGTTGAGCCAGACATCTAGGCTGGCATTGGAGGAAATCAAACTAAAGTTCATTGACACATCCTCCAAGTTTGGCCATGGTCGCTTCCAGACAACAGAGGAAAAATCCAAATTCTATGGGCGACTCAAATCTTGAAGAACTGGTGGAGCCTAGTAATCAGTTGAGCTACATTGTTATTATGATTTGTGGACTATACCTTGCTTGGGAATTAGTTTGGAGTTTTCTTTTCGTGTCGGGATTAAGCATTTTTGCCCTGTTTCTTATGTTTGGTTAAACTCTATTTATCTTCTCTATGACAATAGTGAAGTGGTTCTATGTTCTTTTTTATTATTAAGGGGAGAGTTAAGTTTTGAGAATCTATTGAAAGTATGAGAATGGATGGTTTTTGATACTAATGTTAAATTTAGCTTAGAAACCTACATTTGACAGAAAAAAGCCTATTCTACTATCTACTTTTGAAACATTTGGAATTCTAAATTCTCTAATTCCTTTCATTTAGACCTCAAGGAGCTTTTTTTGTTACATTTTGTTCGAGTGTCAAAATTTCAGCCTACAGATTTCGGAGTTTCAGTGTTTACACCAAGTTACGTTGAGATTTGGCTTGTCGAGCTGAGATGAGATTTAATTAATTAGTATTAAATGAACCGGTCTTGGGGGGGCGTGGCCAGCCAGCCAGCCACTGCTGACTGCTCTGGGCCTTCTGGCGAGTTGGCGACTCAGTCTTCTGCTCTTCTTCTTCGGTCTAAGTCTTCTGTGCCTCTGGCTCTGTCTGCAACAGGATTTTTTTTGTGGAGTTCAGATTACTAGGATTTCATTCCGTAAGCAAGGAAACTATCTAAATTCATAAAAAAGAACTGAAATTAGCAATTTTGAGGTGTAAGGAGGGTTGCATCAACTGCTGTAAAATGATAGAACTGTTGTGTTTGGGCTGTTAAATGTCATCATGATTGATGGGATCTTGCATTTGTTGTGCAGAGGAATAAGGATGAAAATACATGGCTTAACCATGTACCGGTAGGTGTGAAATTTGTCTTTTAAAGTTGTGCATATGTTATGTTTGATAAATGTTCTTTAAGAGGTTGTCAAGTATAACTAAGAGGATTTGGTCAAGTTTGTGATTAAGAAATTCTTTATACATGTTTTATAAAGTAAGTCAACTTGTTTTGGTTGGATGAGCCGAAACAAGTTTGTAAGAATTGAATGAGGTACGCTCTGTTAAAAAATTGTTTCAGCTAGGCAGTTTTAAATTCTTATAAAATCTATCTAAGATGATTGTTTTAGTTGGTTTATATTTTTTAAAAATAGTATGATATGCCTTCTACAACATATTAAAAGTTGGTTTATATTGAATGTACGGTTTGAAAGATAGATAATCGCAAAATAGCTACTATTGGATGTTGGAGTTCTTTCAATTAATTGATTTTTTGTTGGGCCGCTAATATAATTTCTATTTTTTTCAATCTGGGTCAAAATCAAACTCAAAGACCTTAACTCCGCTCCCTCGCCGCTGCATGTCGCTGCTCCGGACCTTCGGTAACCGTCCTCAAATTTTGACCCCCTCAAATTTTGTTTTGGTTCCGCCACTAAAGGCTAGACATCTTCCAACATGTAAAATGTTATCAAGATATGTCCCAAATAGGTCAGAATTGTAAGTTTTGGGGGAGGATAGGAAGGTGTTTTGTATGTTTTCCTCTGTTTGAATCTCAATTTCGACCTTACGCTACATTTTTTGAAATATTAAAAAAATTGTATATATATTTTTTTCTCTAGCATCTGAACACGAGTTCGAAAGGGGGTAAAAAGAATATGAAAAATATTAGTATATAAATGTGCTTCATTGAGTTCATTATTAGAATCTCAAATGGTAACTATGGAGTGCCTTTACCATTTTCTGACACAACACCCACACACACACACACGTTAGATATCATCTAACTTCTTAGTATTAGACCCCTAAAATGTATTTGCACTACTTTCTGATATTTTTACTCTCAAAAGTGTAGTGTAAAACACCTTTCAATGGTCTAATTCTCAAAAGTTAAGATAACATCTAATACTAGCTACTTCCCATATTATGTAATCATATTAGTATATGCAACTATGTCATCAGATATAATATATACTCAAATACGAAAATGATATTTTTACTTTTAAAAGTGGATAAATAACGTTTTGATCATCATTGACGTATTCCGATTTTTATTTTGAGTAATCAAACTTTTTTTTTTTTATAATCAAGAATCATCTTTCTCAAAAATTACAAAATTCATTATTCAGTTCGATTTTCGTCCAAAAATTTAACGTAAATGCTGACTGTGCATATTAACCCGTTATTTTTTTTGACGTGACCCGTTATTTGTTGACGTGGAGGGCATAAGGCTTGCCTAAAATTTTTTATTAAAGCCACTAGACCAACTACCTATTATGCTAGAATTTATGTACTAGGAATTGTAATAATAATAATTGTAATAATTATTATTATAGTAATAATAATAACTTTTAAATTATTAAAATAATAATAATTATTATTAAAATTAATTCATTCTAAAACTAAAATTAATCCAACTGAATTGAAACTTGATCCGATATTGGCCGTATTGATATTAAAATTAATTGGCAGTATTGATATTTATGAGCTATATTGGGCTGCTTAAGCTTAATTACATACGTAATCTAAAATAGTATAATTGAATGGAATTAAAATCTATATATAATTATCGCCATAATAAAATGCAGAACCATATAGTACAAAATAACTTGTGTTGTTTTACGAAAAAAAATATACCAAATTGAAAATGACGTCATTTTAAAAAAAATCAAAAATCAAAGCTTCAATTCTCTCTTCTATTTGGCAGTATTGATATTAAAATTAATTGACCAACTACCTATTATGCTAGAATTTATGTAATAAAATTGTAATAATAATAATTATAATAATTATTATTGTAGTAATAATAATAACTTTTAAATTATTAAAATAATAATAATTAAAATTAATTCATTCTAATTATTATAATAATACATTGACCAAAAAAGGGTAATACACTGTATTATTACAATAATAATAATAATTATTAAAATAATAATAATAATAATAATTAAAATAATAATAATAATAATAATTAAAATTTTAAATAATAATAATAATAATAATAATAATTGTAAATCTCTCTCAGATATGTGAGTCTCTCGCTTTCTGCTAATTTATTGATTTTGCTTCAAAAAAACGTTGCGTGAAAAAATGGCAGTTGTAATTAGTTGCTTGCTTCGGTGATCAAGTTAGCGAGAGAGCTGGGCAAATTATTTATTACAATAATTATTATTAGTATTTAAAATTTTAATTATTATTATTATTTTAATTAAATTATTATTATTATTTTAATTATTATTAATATTATAATAATAATTATTGTTTTTGTAATAATACAGTGATTAATATTGCCCATATAGGATCAAGTTTCAATTCAGTTGGATTAATTTTAGTTTTAGAATGAATTAATTTTAATTATTATTATTATTATTTTAATAATTTAAAAGTTATTATTATTACTACAATAATAATTATTACAATTATTATTATTACAATTCCAAGTACATAAATTTTAGTATAATAGGTAGTTGGTCTAGTGGTTTTTGTTAGAATATAAGGTTTATAATTTGGGGAGGTCTGGAGTTCAACATTTGTTAGCAACATTTTCTTTAATAAGAATTTTAAGGCAAGTCTTATGCGCCCTCCACGTCAGCAAATAACGGGTCACGTCAGCAAAAATAACGGGTTAATATACACAGTCAGCATTTCCGTTAAATTTTTGGACGGAAATCGAACGGAATGACCATTTTATAATTTTTTGAGAGTACAGTTCTTCGATTGTAACAAAAAAAATTTCGATTACCAAAATGAAAATCGGACCCTAGTACAGTAACCAAAACGTTATTTATCCCCTCTCAGAAGTGTAGTGTAAAACACTTTTCGATTGTCTAATTCTGAAAAGTTAGATAACATCTAATGTTAACTACTTCCCATACTATGTCATCATATGCAACTATGTCATCTGATATAATATATACTCAGGGACGAATGTGACGCCCCCAAAATAGGTATACATCACCTATTCTGAGTTGCCAAATACATGATACAGAATACAAATACAATCTTAAATATACAACAAGAGAGTTGTGAGTTTTAATACAAACATTGTCTTCTAGACAATATCCACTCTCGAATAAGTCCTCATTACATTTATTAACACACTATTTAATGTAATAGTGAGGACTACTAATACTATCATCCGGACGATCACTCGGCTCCCGACTAAATTCCTTTCCACGCGTTCATTTCACGAAGAGCGATTGAAAGAAAAGGTGAGTGAACTAACTAGCCGATAGAAATATTATGACTAAGATAATGCGAAATAAATTATCATTAGTCTTCAACAATGTTAAACCGATAAAATACAATAGATATCAAGTTTAATCTGCGGTGAACATCTGATCCATTAAAATAGTCAAGTAGAGAATAAAATCTACTATTTTTATGATTTAAAAGGTTTTCAAAGACTTTTATCGGCGAGACTCGGCTTAAAAAATAATTCACATCATCCCCGCACTACTACCAATGATATTCATTAGTATCACAACCACAATTTATCCACGCTACGGCCAAGGATATTTGTGTATTCATTAATGGTCACGATCATGCCAATAATTGTCCATCAATGCACTCACTGCCAACGAGACTTTTACACATCATTTGTGACGCCCCAAAATAGGTATACATTACCCATTCCTCGAATCGCCAAATACATGGTACGTAAAAACAACTACAACTTTATTAATACATTTATCGTGCAAAAATATGACAACACATCTTTGTGAGTTTAAATACAATATTGTCTTCTGTATAATATCCACACCCAAATAAAGTTCTCATTACAATTATTGATGCCTTTATTTTATAAAATGGTGAGGACTACTAAAACAAATGACTATCTTGAAATCATCACTCCATACCCCTGGCTAGTCCTCGCTAAACTCTCACCTCCCGAGAAGAAAAATGGAATAAAAGGAAAAGGGTGAGCTTTCAACTAGCCCGAAGAAAGAACATTATGACTAAGATAATATACAACAAATTATCCTTAGTCTTCAACAGAAAAAATCTAATAGAATACAATAGACAACAAGTTTTAGATCAACAATCATAATCTTGAAACATCAATTCATTAAAAGAGTTAAGTAGAGAATGAAATCTACTATCATCTATGAATTTAAAAGTCCATCATCAATATTTTATCTCTGTAACTCAATCAATATACATCTTTGCACTACGGACCAAAGATATTCATTTATCACCAAATGGTCATGTTCATCTCAACACACATTAAATGCTCTTTCTTTGCTACGGGCCAAAGATATTCATCGAGTAATCATTCATCTTTACCACAGTAAAGATATTCATCAAGTATCACCATTAAAAGATTGAGGATGATGAAAAACATTTTAGAGAAACGAATCCAAATGAGATGAAGGACAAATTTTAGGGATTCGTATTTCGGTTTATCCAAATTCAATAATACTCCATAATAACCAAGTGTGAAGTAGAATTCAAAAATAAAGATCAAAACATGGATACAATCAAAGATAATAACCATATAAGACATCCGGAAAAGAAAGAGAAATTTCATTTTCTATTGAATAGTCTTGCGTATTTGTGAATAAAGTGTCGATCGTGAATAGTCAGATACATGAATAGTAACCCCATAACAACAAGTTCCAAATTTGATTAAAAGTTCAGATCAATACTTCGGCATAATGATATTGAAAGAAATAATATCATATATGAAGAAAATAACATCCTTTACCTCAAAGAATCGATTTCTTGGAATGAAAGGTCCTTAGTGATCTTTGAATGAAACTTATCAATGAAAATGACTCTCAAAGTATCTAAATACTCACAAAATACCCTCGATAATAGAGAGAGAAAGAGAGAAAGCTTATGTTTCTAGTGTGATTTTCAATTCTAACTTAGCCCTCTATTTATAGGAAAATGTTATCACGCCGAAGCAGACTTGATGTGACGCCCCCAAAATAGGTATACATCACCCATTCTGAGTTGTCAATACATGGTACAGAAACAATTACAACTTTATTAATACAACAATAAAACTGTGAGTTTAAATACAAATATTATCTTCTAGACAATATCTATACCCAAATAAATCCTCATCACAATTATTGATACATTATTTTACAAAAATGGTGAGGACTACTAAACAACTCTCTCTAGAACCATCATTCCATTACCCAGGCTAGTACTTTATATTACATTCTACCTCCTCACGAGAAGAAAAATGGAACAAAAAGAAAAAGGGTGAGCTCAACTAGCCCGATAAAAGAACATTATGACTAAGATAATATAAAACAAATTATCGTTAGTCTTCATAGGGAAAAAATCGATAGAATATAATAAACAACAAGTTTTAGATCAATATTAGCAATGAAAAAATAATAATTCATAGAAGAGTTACGTAGAGAATGAAATCTACTAGTATATATGAATTTAAAAGTCCATCAACATATATTTTATCCTGTAACATCAATCGATATACATCTTGAATCATATATTCATCTTTTGCTACTGAGGCCAAAGATATTCATCGATTAATCATGTTTATCTCAACACTGTTCATCTTTTGCTCTACGGGCCAAAGATATTCATAATAAAATCAACCATCTTTGCACTACGGGGCCAAATATATTCAATAATATCATCATTTAGGGTGAGGATGATGAAAAAATATTTTAAAGAAAAGCGAATCCGGTGAAACAAAAGAATAAATATTAAGGATTAAGTATTTCAATTTATCATGTCCAAAAATACCTCATAAATAATCATAGTGGAGTAAAATTCAAGAATGATCAAAACATGGATACAATCAAAGCTAGTATCCATAATAGATATTTTGGACAAAAAAAAAAAATTTTATTTTTACATGAATAGTCTATAGTATTATGAATGAATAGTAGTCCTATACGTGAATAGTCAATATTATATCGTGAATAGTAACCCCCGACACAAAAGTTCTAAATTTGATTAAAAGTTCTTACCAATACTTGGCATAATGATATTGAAAGAAATAATATCATTTTAAAAAAATAATATCCACTTACCTCGAAAGAATAGTACTTACAATTGGAATCTTTGAATATAAGTCTTTGAAGAAACTTACATAGTATATAACACTCAAAGTATCAAAATACTCACAAGAATAAACTTTCGATATATAGAGAGAAAGAGAGAAAAACTTGAGTTTACGGTGTAATTTTCAATTCTAACCTAAGCACCTATTTATAGGAAAATGCTTAGAACACCAAAAGCGAAAATTTAATAAAATAATAATATTAATATTATAAATTCCTATGCCCACTTTTTTGATCTGAATTCAGCATTTACATCACATGCAAGACCCACCTTTAATGAAAAAAAAACGTTTTTCTTAATAAAAATATTTAAAACTTCCAAAAATCAATTATTTCGGAACTCGGAAACTTTAATAATTCATAATAAATAGCTCTTTTATCAAAAAAATTCGAACCACACGTTTTTTCCATAGGAAATTTTATTTTCTACAACTTTGTAAGTTTAAGTTTTTCCAAATTTCAAGCAGAAATTGACCAAAAAATCCACAAGCAGGCGATTTTATAAAGTTATAATCAAATTTCGATCAAGAAATGGGGTCCACAAACATGAAAAACATGTTTTAAATATTTTTAGTAACAAAAATACTCCTCCTCCTCATATACTCATATATCCCACATTCATTGTAAAAAATATCACCATTATTATATTATTAAAATATAATAATATATTTAAATGAATTATTTTATCGAGAAAAAGATAAAATATTTATTTTCAACAATTGTCACATTAAAAATTTTCTCCATCTATATCCACATAAAATTAATATTTTCCTCATCATATAAATCAATAATTAATTATTCACAAATAATATTCTGAGAATCACAATCTTGTGACGGTAGTTCCCGGATAGAGGGGGCTTTCGATAAGGATTTCTCCTTTACTTGGCAGCATGATTAGATGACCTAACCTCTCCTTGAAACGAACTTTCTAGACATTGCCAATAATGTTATCTAATAATATTATTCGGATAATATGAATTATTGCTCAGATAATGAAAAATCTTGTGTAATGACAATTATTGAAATAACGATAATATAAAATATCAATGCACAATTATTGAATCAATAAAATAAAATCTTGAGCGATAATTCTTGTAACAATTATTGAGTAATGCCTTCTTACGTAAGAATCAATAATTGGTGCAATCTGGTGTCTTCTTGTGTTTTAACCATAGAGTATTTCAACGATATATACGGTAATAACTACTACTAGTTATTTATAAACAACTTATACTTGTCGTTTTCTTCATCCAATCGCTTTTTCGTTATGGGGCCCACACAAAATTTTGCTTGTCGTCTGAATATTCCCAAACAATGAAGAATATTCCACGACCAAACGAATATTCCACAACAACAATGAATATTTTATAACCACTTGCTTATTTGAAATATTTACGCATTTTTTACCATAACTAACCCATTAATCAAATCAACCCTTACTATTTCAAAATAATAAATAGAGAATTTAAATTTCATTTATTAATAATTTGGGGTCTTCTGACCTCCCTCCTTATGAAATTTAATCCTCGAAATTGGCGTCGTGCGTACAGTGTTTGAAAAGGTGAGGATACCTCGCTTTCATTTCCGTTTCCAACTCCCGGTCATTTCCTCTATAGCATGGTTCCTCCATAAAACTTTAACTTGTGGTATGACCTTTGTGCGTAGGGACATGCTCCTTCTATCCAAGATCTTGATAGGTACCTCTCTAAATACGTTAAGTCTTGGCTATCTCGTCGGGTTCTAACTTCGATAGCGTGGTTTGGGTCTTTCACATATTCTGAAGCACGGATATGTGAAAAACATTATGAACACGAGACATACTTGGAGGTAGCAGCGAGTCTATAGGCTACATTTCCTACTCGGTCGAGAATCTGAAATGGACCATAAATAAATGGATGGATTGAGCTTTCCTCTTTTCCCAAATCTTGTAACTCCCTTCCATGGGGCTACACGCATGACAATCGTGATCCCCGATACTAAATTCCACGTCCTTTCGATGAAGATCCGCATAACTCTTTTTATCGATCTGTGCCGTTTGTATCGTTGTCGAATCATTTGGATCTTTTACGTGATCATACGTACCAACTTCGGGTCCCAACAATGTTGCTTCACCCACCTCATCCCAACATATTGGAGAGCGACACTTTCGTCCCATATAATGCTTGAATGGAGCCACACCTATACTTGCACGATAAGCTTGTTGTTGTAGGAGAATTCCACCATGGTAAATACTTATCCCAAGCCCCTTGAAGTCTAGGACCACGAGTCTTAATAGATCTTGAAGAGTTTGAATAGTCCTCTCGATTGTCCGTCCGGTTTGAGGATGGTATGCTTAGCCCAATAAATAAATCCGTGCCCGTAGCTTTTTGCAAGCTAACCCAAAATCTTGAAGTGAATCTTGGGTCACGATCCAAACTATGGATCTTGGCATGCCATGCAACCTCACAATCTCATTTACATACATACTAGCAAGGCGTTCAAGGAATAAGTCTCCGTGTCGGCGAAAATGTGCGGAACTTGGTTAATCTATCAACAATAACCCAAATAGCATTTATGCCTTGAAAGCATGTGGGAAGACCCGTAACAAAATCCATGGTAATGTGTTCCCACTTCCATTTGGAATCTCAGTGGTTGCAATGGACCCTTAGGCACTTGATGCTCCACCTTTACGTTGACAAGTTAAACACATCGAGATAAACTTTGCAATCTCTCTCTTCATATTGTTCCACCAAAATGTATGTCGAAGATCACGATACATTTTAGTACTTCGAGATGGATTGCAAATGGTGTATTGTGTGCCTCCATCATGATCTTGTACTTCAAATCGAGTCGTTAGGAACCTGAAAGTGCAGGTGGACTCAAGTATTCCTTCTTCATCGATTCTTGCTTACGGAATAACACCTTCTTGTACTTTCTTCTTCATAATCATCATTTCAAGATTACGTGGCTTGAGCAACTTTAACTTTCTCGATTAAAGTTGGTTCTATCGTATACTTGACATCATTGCATGGGTCCCAGAGTCTTGAATTCTATTCTCATCTTTTGTAAATCACACAAAATGGGCCTTTGTTATAACAACATCGTTTTTCGTTCCGCGTATGATCTTACTTCTTCGATCGTCGGCTACCTACCACGTTCGCTTTTCGGGATGGTATTGAATAGTGTGGTCGTAGTCTTTCAATAGCTCGAGCCAACGTCGTTGCCGCGTGTTGAGTTCTTTTTGGTGAAGAAATATTTGAGGCTTTTATGGTGCGAATATATCTCCACTTTCTCCCCGTATAGATAGTGCCTCCGGATCTTTAAGCGCGAAAGCATTGCTTTGCCAACTCTAGATCATGAGTAGGATAATTCCTCTCATATTCTTTAAGTTGTCGCGAGGCGTAGGCTATGACTTTCCCACGTTGCATGAGAACACATCTAACCCTTTTGCGAAGCATCATTTGTAGATAACAAATCCATCCGAACGGATGGTATTGTTAGAAACAGTCTTAAAATGAGTCTCCTCTTGAGCTCTTGGAAACTCTTCTCGCATTCCCTCGCTCCATCACAAATTTTGTATCCTTAAGAGTCGGATGAGTTAATGGAGTAGCGATTCGAGAAAACCCTTCCACGAATCTCAGATAATAACCGGCTAAGCCCAAAAAGCTACGTGCTTGATCACCGTCTTTGGTTGCTCCCAACTTTGTATTGCTTGATCTTCGTGGATCAGCGGATACTCCATGTTTTGACACCACGTGCCCAAGGAATGCTACTTTCTCAAGCGAACTCGCATTTTTCTTCAACTTGGCATATAGCTTGTTTTCACGAAGCCTTTGGAGTACCAGCTTCAAATGGTGCTCATGATCTTCACGACTTTTAGAATATATGAGGATGTCATCAATAAAGACAACAACGAACTGATCCAAATAATCCTTGAATACTCGGTTCATCATATCCATGAAAAGCCGCGGGGAGCATTAGTCGATCAAAAGACATGACTAAGAATTCATAATGCCCGTCTGGGGAGTTACGAAGGCGGTCTTTGGAATATCCTCGATTCTAATCTTGGTGATGATATCGAGCGAAGATCGATCTTTGAAAAGAATTGTGCTCCTTACAAGCTGGTCAAACAGGTCATCAATACGAGGTAGTGGATACCTATTCTTGATGGTGACATGGTTCAATTCCGATAGTCGATACAAAGTCGCATACTCCGTCTTTCTTCTTTACAAATAAAATAGGGAGCACCCCGAGGAGATGTCTTGGGGCCGAATGAAGCCGATGTCCAACAACTCACATAATTGGACCTTTAACTCACGAAGTTCAATAGGAGCCATTCGATATGGGGTTTTAGAAATGGGCTTTGTACCGGGTTCAAGATCAATAAAGAATTCAACTTCACGTTACGGGGTAGGCCAGGAAGTTCTTGAAAAAATCGTCGGGAAAGTCGATAACAACGGAATATTATTCAAATTTGGCGTGTCTTTATTCAAATCCATAACATGGGCTAAGAAAGCTTGACATCCGTTTTTCAATAAGCGAATAGCTTTATGATTAGATATGATGGTGATTGATTTTAATGGTTTAGTTGCTTGAATTCAAACAACGGGTTGTTTAGGAATATGAAAACTAACAACCTTACGAAAACAATCAATTTTGGCATGATGAGTAGTTAACCAATCAATCCCTAAAATCACATCAAAAGCAAGTATCTTTAAAGAGATAAGGTCAACGGGTAAGGTGATGGTGCCAACTTGGATTAAACAAGATTTATAAGCAATGGATGTGATGAAAGTTTCTCTAATGGAGTCTCCACGAGATAAATCAAAGTCTAATTTCTCGAAGTCGAGTTTAAGCGTTGAGCACAAGCGGGAGAGATAAATGAATGGGTATGCCGGTATCTAGTAAGGTATAAACTTCACAAGAATTTATGATTAGCTTACCCGTGATCACCTCGTTTGGGTTCCTCGCATTTTGACCCGATCCACGACAAACGCTCTTCCGAGGCAGTTGACTTTGACTTTTCAGGGACGACCTTTTGAGTCACCGTCCCCATGAACTAGGTTTATTCTCTGAGTATAATCTCGGCGATATGTCCTTCCTTTCCACAATTATAGCATACCTTGAGCTGTTGTGGGCGGTTTGGGGTGATATGTCCCTCTTTCCGCATTTGTAGCATCTGACCGGTGGTCGTTCTCCTCCCATAGAACCGATTCTTCTTTGGTCTTTGTCGTCTTCACATTGTCATTGTTGAATCTCCTCTTTTAAAATCTCCTCCGACTTAAACTTCTTCTATTCTCATGGCCATGATTACCACCACTAGAGTGGTTACCATTTTTGTCCGTCTTTTTTCTTTCTCCGTGGTTATCGTTATTACATTGACTACTATCTACGGTATGATCCTGGTTGTGGTCCCTCGGTTGAGCGTACTTTCGTTATCTCGCTCTAATAATTGAGCCTGTTGACAACATCTCTGAAGAGAGAAAATTTATGAGAAATGAGATCTTGGCGTATCTTGGGTTTTCAAACCTCTCGAAACATCCGCGTCATCGTTCCTCATTCTCCACCAAATGAGGTCTGAACACGGATAACTCTGCAAACTTTGCCTCGTCTTTGGGACACCGTCATGTTATTTTGTTCGATCTAATGAACTCCACTTCCTTCATATAGCGAATACTTTCGGAAAAAGTACTTGTCATTGAAAAGTTTCTGAAATGTCTCCCAAGACATCTTTGAGTGCGGTTTGGATGGAGTGCGCTTCACAGATTCCCACCGATGTCTGCCTCATTCTGGAACATAAAGGTGGCGAATGGAACCTTACATTCTCCGTGCATCCCAGACATCGAATATCTTGGTGATTTGTTTAACCCACGTTTCGCCTTAATCGGATCCGGCTTTCCCAGTGCACAGTGGTCCCAACTCTTTGAAGCTGCTTGGTTGTGACAACCCATGAATGATACTATCATTTCCTCCTGTATTTTGAACACGAGTCTCCTCGTCGATTTTGCATGAACTGCAAAAAGCTTCTAAACATCCCATCGTTCATCATCTGCTCAGTGGTGTTGTTCACAGGAGTAACATTGCCAGCCTGTTGCACGTTCTCCTCGTTGGTGAGCAAAGGTGTCTCCACGGTCTCATTTACTCCTTTATTAATATTCTCGATTGACATTCTCAAATCTTGCCATAAAACAAGGGTTAATTAAAAAAAATCAATATATCACATAATATCCTATATATTGACCAACTAACAAATAAGCTTAGGTAGGACACACTAGCGAAGGATTTACTCGTCTCTCCCTCTTAGTTCTATTCCCGATCTCTCACTGGAGATCATATCCTAAGCTCGATACCAATGCGTGGCGCCCCCAAAATAGGTATACATCACCCATTCGAGTTGTCGATACATAGATGCGAAACAATTACAACTTTATTAATACTGACAATAAAAGCGTGAGTTTAAATACAAATATTATCTTCTAGACAATATCTATACCCAAATAAATCCTCATCACAATTATTGATACATTATTTTACAAAATGGTGAGGACTACTAAACAACTCTCTCTAGAACCATCATTCCATTTTCCCAGGCTAGTACTATTACATTCTAGCCTCACGAGAAGAAAAATGGAACAAAAAGGAAAAGGGTGAGCTCAACTAGCCCGATAAAAAGAACATTATGACTAAGATAATATAAAACAAATTATCGTTAGTCTTGACGAGGAAAAAAATGATAAATATAATAAACAACAAGTTTTAGATCAATATTACATGAATGAAAAATAATAATTCATAGAAGAGTTACGTAGAGAATGAAATCTACTATTATCTATGAATTTAACGAGTCCATCAATGATATTTTATCCTGTAACATCAATCGATATACATCTTGAATCATATATTCATCTTTTTTTTTGACAGAAAAGATATTCATCGATTAATCGTGTTTATCTCAACACACATTCATCTTTTTTGCACTACGGGCCAAAGATATTCATAAGAAAATCAACCATCTTTTGCTCTACGGCCAAAGATATTCAATAATATCATCATTTAGGGGTGAGGATGATGAAAAATATTTTAAAAAAAACGAATCCGGTGAAACAAAAGAATAAATATTAAGGATTAAGTATTTTAAACAATTTCATGTCCAAAAAATACCTCATAAATAATCATAGTGGAGTAAAATTCAAGAATGATCAAAACATGGATACAATCAAAGCTAGTATCCATAATAGATATTTTTTGATAAAAATGAAAATTTAATTTTTACGATGAATAGTCTTGTAGTATTAAGTGAATAGTGTCGTATCGTGAATAGTCTTGGTATATCGTGAATAGTAACTCCAGAACACAAAAAAGTTCTAAATTTGATTAAAAGTTCAGATCAATATTTGGCATAATGATATTGAAAAAATAATATCATTTTAAAAAAAATAATATCCACTTACCTCGAAAGAATAGTACTTACATTTGAATCTCTTGAATATAGTCTTTGAAGAAACTTACACTAGTATAACAACACTCAAAGTATCAAAATACTCACAAGAATACGCTCAATATATAGAGAGAGAGAGAGAAAAACTTGAGTTTTTGTGTAATTTTCAATTCTAACCTAAGCACCTATTTATAGGAAAATGCTTAGAACACAAAAGCGAAAAAATTTAATAAAATATTAATATTAATATTACAAATTCCTCGCCCACTTTTAAGGATCTGAATTCAGCATTTACATCACATGTAAGACCCACCTTTAATTACAAAAAAAACGTTTTTCTTAATAAAAATAATTAAAACTTCCAAAAATCAATTATTTGAAACTTGAAAACTTCAATAATTCATAATAAATAGCTCTTTTATCGAAAAAATTCAAACCACATGTCTTTTCCATAGGAAATTTCATTTTCTACAACTTTGTAAGTTTAAGTTTTCCAAATTTCAAACAAAATTGGCCAAAAAATCCACAAGCGACGACGATTTTATAAGTATAATCAAATTTCGATCGAAAATGGGGTCCTGAAACATGAAAAACATGTTTTTTAATATTTTTAGTAACAAAAATACTCCTCCTCCTCATATACTCATATATCCTACATTCATTGTAAAAATATCACCATTATTATATTATTAAAAATATAATAATATATTTAAATGAATTATTTTATCGAAAAAAGATAAAATATTTATTTTCAACAATTGTCACATTAAAATTTTTCTCCATCTATATCCACATAAAATTAATATTTTCCTCATCATATAAATCAATAATTAATTATTCACAAATAATATTACGAAATCACAATCTTGACAACCAGGCGGTTCCGGGATAGAGGGGCTTTCGATAAGGATTTCTCCTTCTTGTGGCGCATTGATTAGATGACCTAACCTCTCCTTAGAAAGAACTTTCTAGACATTGCCAATAATGTTATCCAATAATATTATTCAGATAATATGAATTATTGCTCAGATAATGGAAAATCTTGTGTAATGACAATTATTGAAACAACGATAATATAAAATATCAATGTAGCAATTATTGAATCAATAAAATAAAATCTTGAGCGATAATTCTTTGTAACAATTATTGAGTAATGCCTTCTTACGTAAGAATCGATAATTGGTGCAATACTGATATATTTCTTCTTGTGTTTTAACCACAGAGTATTTTCAACGGTATTAATGGTAATAACTACTGTAGTTATTTATAACTAACTTATACTTGTTGTTTTCTTCATCCAATCATTTTTCGTTATGGGGCCCATACAATTTTGCTTGTAGTCGTCACGAATATTCCCAAGCGATGAAGAATATTCCACGACCAAACGAATATTCCACAACAATAATGAATATTTTATAACCACTTGCTTATTTGAAATATTTACGCATTTTACCTATAACTAACCACATTAATCAAATCAACCCTTACTATTTCAAAATAATAAATAGAAATTTAAATTTCATTTATTTATTAATAATTTGGGGTCTTACACAATTATTGAAACAAAAATAATATAAACTATCAATGCAGCAATTATTGAATCAATAAAACAAAATATTAAACAGTAACTACTGTAACAATTATTGAGTAGTGTCTTCTTACGTAAGGATCAATAATTTAACAATAATGTGCAATACCGTGTGCTACTGTGCCATTACGCGTATTACTGTATTTAACCACCGGGTATTCTAACTGTGACGCCCCCAAAATAGGTATACATCATCCATCTTGAGTCGTCAAATACATGGTACATAAATCAAATACAACATAATTATACAACTGTCGTGTAAAATACGACAAAACATAAACTGAGAGTTTAAACAAGAATATTGCCTTCTAGACAATATCCATTCTCAATGGAGTCCTCATAGACAGTATACAAACTCAAATCCAGTCCTCATTACATTTATTATCACACTATTTAACAGAATAGTGAGGACTACTAATGTAAGACCCCAAATTATTAATAAATAAAATTTAAATTTCTCTATTTATTATTTTGAAATAGTAAGGGTTGATTTGATTAATGTGGTTAGTTATGGGTAAAAATGCGTAAAAAGGAAAAAGGGTGAGCTCAACTAGCCCAGTAAAGGATATTATGACTAAGATAATATAGAACAAATTATCGTTAGTCTTTAATAGGGAAAAATCTGATAGAATACAATAGACAACAAGTTTTAGATCAACAACTGCAGCGGAAACCACAATTCATTAGAAGAATTAAGTAGAGAATGAAATCTACTATCATCTATGTAGTTAAAAGTCCATCATTGATATTTTATCCCTGTAACATCAATCAATACACATCTTTAATCAAATAGTTATCTTTGCACTATAGGCCAAAGATATTAATCAGTCGATCATGTTAATCTCAACACATGTTCATCTTTGCACTACGGGCCAAAGATATTCATCAAGAAATCATTCATCTTTGCACTACAGGCCAAAGATATTCAGTTATATCATCATTTAGGATTAAGGATGATGAAAAATATTTTAAAGAAAACGAATCCAGTGAAACAAAAGAACAAATATTAAGGATTCGTACTTTAAACAATCCGAGTTCAAAAATACTTCATAAATAATCATAGTGGAGCAAAATTAAAGAATGATCAAAACATGGATACAATCAAAGCTAGTATCAATAATAGATATTTTGGAAAAAAAATAAAAATTTAATTTTTCTGTGGTGAATAGTAACTCGTGAATAGTTACTCATGAGTAGTAACTCATGAATAGTAATCGCGACATGAAAAAATAAGAATTTTACAAGAAAAATCTTACCAATATTCCGGCATAATGATATTGAAAGAAATAATATCATTTTTAAAAAATAACATCCCTTACCTCAAAAGAATAGTACTTCTGGCTAGAATATCATATATAACGCTGAAGGAAACTTGCACCGTATAGCAACACTCAGGATATCAAAATACTCACAAGAATACGTTCGATAATATAGAGATAGAAAACTTCGTGGTTATAAAATATTCATTGTTGTTGTGGAATATTCGTTTGGTCGTGGAATATTCTTGCTGTCGGGGAATATTCGTACGACGGCGCAGCCTTGTGTGGGCCCCATAACAGAAAGCGATTGGATGAAGAAAACGACAAGAATAAGTTAGTTATAAATAACGGCGTAGTTATTACAGATTATATCTTCATTGAAATACTCTTGGTTGGTTAACACACGAATACACCTGCGGTATTGCACCAATTATTGATTCTTACGTAAGAAGACACTACTCAATAATTGTTACGGTAATTACTTATTCAAAGATTTTATTTTATTGATTCAATAATTCTTTGCATTGATATTTTATATTACTTGTTGTTTCAATAATTGTCATTACAAAGATTTTCCATTATCTGAGCAATAATTCATATTATCCGAATAATATTATTGGATAACATTGTTGGCAATGTCTAAAAAGTTACGCCTCTAAGGAGAGGTTAGGTCATCTAATTGCATGCGCCAAGAAAGAGAAATCCTTATTGAAAGCCCCCTCTATCCCAGGACCGCACTCGTTATCGATTGTGATTACGTAATATTATTTATGAATAATTAATTATTGATTTATATGATAAGGAAAATATTAATTTTATGTGGATATAGATCGAGAAAATTTTTAATGTGACAATTGTTGAAAATAAATATTTTATCTTTTTCTGATAAAATAATTTATTTAAATATATTATTATATTTTTAATAATATAATAATTGTGATATTTTTATAATGAATGTAGGATATATGAGTATATGAGGAGGAAGAGTATTTTTGTTACTAAAAATATTTAAAACATGTTTTTCATGTTTGTGGACCCCATTTCTTGACTGAAATTTGATTATAGCCTATAAAATCGCTCGTTTGTGGATTTCGGTCAATTTCTGTTTGGAATTTGGAAAAACTTAAACTCACAAAGTTGTAGAAAATGAAATTTCCTACGGAAAGGACACGTGGTTTAAATTTTTCTGATAAAAGGGATATTTATTATGAATTATTGAAGTTCTGAAATTCTAAAATAATTGATTTTTGGAAGTTTAAAATAATTTAAATAAGAAAAACGTTTTTTGTGTTTGGTGGGCTACACAAACATGTGCAAAGTGCTGAGTTCAATTAGTAAAAGTGGGCATAGGAAAATTTTGTAATTATTATAATATTTTATTAAATTTTCTGCTTTGGTGTTCTAAGTATTTTCCTATAAATAGGGTGCTTAGGTTAGAATTAAAAATTATACCAGAAACTGAAGTTTTCTCTCTCTTTCTCTCTATATATTGAGCGTATTCTTGTGAGTATTTTGATACTTTGAGTGTTGCTACACGGTGTAAGTTTCTTCAAAGACTTTATTCAAAAGAGTCGGCCCGTAAGTACTATTCTTTCGAGGTAAGGGATATTATTTTTTTAAAATGATATTATTTCTTTCAATATCATTATGCCGAAGTATTGATCTAAAATTTTAATCAAATTTGGAACTTTTTGTGTCGGGGTTACTATTCACGTATACGGCACTATTCACAGAAAAATTAAATTTTCATTTTTGTCCAAAATATCTATTGTGGATACTAGCTTTGATTGTATCCATATTTTGATCATTCTTGAATTTTACTCCACTATGGTTATTTATGAGGTATTTTTGGACATGAAATAGCTGAAATACGAATCCTTAATATTTATTCTTTTGTTTCACTGGATTCGCTTTCTTTTTAAAATATTTTCATCATCCTCGGTCTAATAGATGATATTACCGAATATCTTTGGCCTGTAGTGCAAAGATGGTTGATTTTCTTATGAATATCTGTGGCCCGTAGTGCAAAGATGTACAGGTGTTGAGATAAACATGACCAACTGATGAATATCTTTGGCTTGTAGTGCAAAGATGAATATATGATTCAAGATGTGCATTGATTGATGTTACAGGATAAAATATCGTTGATGGATCATTAAATTCATAGATACTAGTAGATTTCATTCTCTTCGTGAACTCTTCTATGAATTATTATTTTTCGCTGCGAATATTGATCTAAAACTTGTTGTTTATTATATTCTCTCAGATTTTTCCCTGTTGAAGACTAACGATAATTTGTTTTATATTATCTTAGTCATAATGTTCTTTACTGGGCTAGTTGAGCTCACCCTTTTCCTTTTTGTTCCATTTTTCTTCTCAGGAGGCGAGAATGTAGTGAGTACGAGTCGGGGTATGGAATGATGGTTATAGAGAGAGTTGTTTAGTAGTCCTCACCATTTTTGTAAAATAATGTATAAATAATTGTGATGAGGATTTATTTGGGTATAGATATTGTCTAGAAGATAATATTTGTATTTAAACTCACAGTTTTATTGTTGTATTAATAAAGTTATAATTGTTTTTGTACCATGTATTAACAACTCAGAATGGGTGATGTATACCTATTTTGGGGCGTCACAACTAATACTATCATCTGGACTATCACTCCGTCCCTGCTACGTTCTCATTTCCTAAAGAGAATAGTGAAAGAAAGGGTGAGCTCAACTAGCCCAGTAAGAAATATTATGACTAAGATAATGCAAGATAAATTATCATTAGCCTTCATAATGTTAAACCGATAAAATACAATAGACAACAAGTTTAATCTGCAATGAATGAACAAGCAATCCATTAAAAGAGTCAAGTAGAGAATAAAATCTACTATCTTTTATGATTTAAAGGTTTTCATCACTTTTATCATTTGGTACTCGACAATAAATAATCCACATCATCCCCGCACTACTGGCCAAGGAATTCATTAGTATCACCGCCCACAAATAATCCATGCACAACGGGCCAGGATATTCGTGTATTCATCAATGGTCATGATCATGCCACATCATCCATGCACTACGGCCAAGGATATTCATTAGGGTCACGACCACAAATTGTCCATGAACTACGGGCCAAGGATATTCGTGTATTCATCAATGGTCATAATCATGCCAACAACTGTCCATCAATGCACTACGGGCCAATGATGACTTTTATCACATCATTTATAACATTACGGTTATGATTACACCGAATAATCCCTGGTCATAATCATACCAAGTCCATCTATGCACTACAGGCCACAGATGACTTTCAAAAAATATAAACATGAGGATGATGACAATGATATAAGAATTCAATAAAACAAGTTCAAGAATTAATTTGTCCAGGAACCAATAACGTCCAAATTGTCAACATGATACTTCTTTGTGAGTAAAATTCAAGAATGCTCGGAAAATATTTCCATGAAAAGATCTTGGATGAAGCGCAAATATCAAGGATATTCTACTAATTTCATGGAGTATAAAGTCAAAACTTTAACCAACCGAGTATAATAAAGAATGGAATAACAAAAGAATTCACCATGCATGTGGTACTTGGATGAGATAAAGTTATTCCAATGAATAAAAACGAAACCAGAGTTCACGACGTGATATTCCAAATGTAATAATAAAGACAGTAATAATAAAGATTTTAACCGGTCCCGTAAAACACACGCACAAGATATTCCAACGTAATAATAAATGCGGAATAATAAATATGGAACCGTGTCGTGAAATTCACACAAAGCGGTGATATTCCGGCAGAATAATAAAGAACGGAATAATAAAAGAATTTCACCAAGTATGCGAAGATTGTGCATAAACAAAGTTATTCCAACATAATAATAAAGAATGGAATAATGTAAGAAGATCACCAAGTATTGGGTAAACCGCATATCAGGTCATTCCACCAAGTATAGGTAAACCAGCATACAAGAAGTTATTCCAATGTAATAATAAAGAATGAAATAACATAAGGATTTCACCAAGTATAGGGTATGTCACAGATCAAAGTTATTCCAACAGAATAAATAAGAATGGAATAACATAAGGATTTCACCAAGTATAGGTATGTCACAGCGTACAAGTTATTCCAATGAAATAAATAAGAATGGAATAACATAAGGATTTCACCAAGTATAGGGTATGCCGTATACGAAGTTATGTATAGGGTATGCCACTTTTACAAAAGTTATTCCAACAGAATAATAAAGAATGGAATAATGAAGTTCTCTTCATGAATAAGAAAGAATAACACCCTTGCCGTAGTAAAAAGACCTTTGGATATCAAAGTAGTGAAGTAGCGAATACTCTTCTTCTTTCTCTCTATAATTTCTCTCTCTAGAGTTTCAGTGAATCTGTAAGAAATAATGAAGGAATGAGCTTCTATTTATAGAAGAATGGATTGAATAGTAACTAATTCATGAACGGTCTAGATCGATTTACTTTTAAACGAACGATCCAGATCGATTTACTATTAATACTTTAAACCAACGACCCATATTTATTCACTATTATAACTTTCCACCAGCGGTCCATATTGATTCATTCAACCAACGGTCTGAAAAATTAACACATCTCCTAATGGAATAATACTGTACCCAAATACCCGAATGCACAATAATAGAGTGAATAGTAACTGGGTGAATAGTAACTCGTGAATAGTAACTCATGAATAGTAACTCGTGAATAGTAACTCGTGAATAATAACTCCTGAATAGTAACTCGTGAATAGTAACTCATGAATAGTAACTCCGACACAAAAAATGTCCCAAATACTCTTCAGACATCAATTATTGATTTAATAATATAACAAATAATTCAGATGATACTGTGATAATAATCGAATCAATAATATGAGAGATATGATGCGTGAATTAATCTTGTAGAAATAACTCGAGTATAATCTGAGTGACTTCTTACGTAAGTATCGATAACCAATACTGTAGTGCTACTACTATGCAACCACAGCGTATTCATTGTACTTTTTACTTCCTAGTAGTTCAACAAAGATCAACCAGAAAACTTTCGCGTTATTTTATAAAAGATAATTACATCATTTTCTTTTCTACGACAAATACTTACATTGTGGGGTCCACTAATGATTATGCTTGTCATTTGGGATATTCCCCAAACAAAAAGAATATTCCCCGACCAAATCGAATATTATATAACAACTTGCATACTTTGTAAAATTTATAAATATTACCCACAACTATAACATTATCTCAAATCCACACCTTAATATTCAAAAAAATATTTCGAGAAATTTAAATCTTTATTTATAAAATCTGGGGTCTCACAATCTCCCCTCCTTATGGAATTTCGCCATCGAAATTTACGTATGTACTTGGTATGCTGAATAGGTGAGGATACCTTGACTTCATTTCAAATTCTAACTCTTGAGGTATAACCTTTAAGTGTTGAATACGCTCCTTCTTATCCAAGATTTTAACAGGTACATCTTCATACGTTAAATCATTCGCTATCTCGTCCGGTTCTAATTCAATGACGTAGTTCGAGTCTTTCACATATTTACGTAATATCGATACGTTAAAAATGTTATGAACACGAGACATATTTGGCGGTAAAACAAGTCTATAGGCCATAGTTCCTACTCGATCGAGGATTTCAAATGGGCCAATTAAATCTAGGGTTGAGATTTCCTCTCTTCAGCAACTCTTGCCTTTAAAATAACGTCTTCTTGAACGTTCTTCTTCACATTCATCAGCTCTGAGTATATAGCTTGCTTGGCTTTAACTTTATCGATTAAAGTCGATTCTACTCGTATATTCGTTATCTTCATGTGGGTCCCTAGAGTCTTTAACTCTATCTTCATCATTTGTAAGTTATACGAAATGAGTCTTTGTGTTAACAACATTGCACTCATAAACGCATACGATCTTCTACTCAACACGTCAGCTACCACGTTCGCTCTTCCACGATGATATTGAATGGTACGATCGAAATCTTCAACAGCTCGAGCCAACGTCTTTGGCACATGATGCGTTCGTTTTAGTTGAAAAAATATTTGAGGGTTTTAGAAATGGGTTTTGTACTGGGGTCAATACAAAATTTGATTTCACGCTCTAGGATAGGCCATGAAATTTACTAACGAAAGAAATATCATTCAAAACTGTGACCCTCATCCAAGGCTTGGATATTACGTCACATTGATACCAACTATGACTTCTATTCCTTAACCTGGATAGCACCTCACAATGATACCTATCAACTTTCCATCTTCATTCACGATGTCGCCTACAGAAAGTCTGGTTTCGGTGCATTCCACATAAGGAAGTCAACAATTGAAGGATCGGGGCTCTTTACTTATGGCTTGATATGATAGTGATTGACTTTAGTGGTTTGGTTACTTTGAATTCGCATAACAGGTTGGTTAGGAGTATAAAAGCTAAAAACTTATGAAAAGCATGATGAGTAGTTAACCAATTGATTCCTAAAATCACATCAAAGGCAAGTATTTTCAAAGAGATAAGATCGACAGGTAACGTGAAAATGTCGATTTGAATCAAACAAGATTTATAAATAGTGGAGGTAACGAAGGCTCCTACTAACGAAGTTTCAACCAATAAGTCAAAGTCTAACTTCTCCGGAGTCAAATTTAAACGTTGAACGCAAGCAAGAGAGATAAAAGAATAGGTAAAACCGGTATCGAATAAGGTATAGACTTCACAATTATTTATAATTAACTAACCCGTGCTAACTTCGTTCGGGTTACTCGTTTTTTGAGAAGTCACGAAAAACACTCTCCCTTGCACTATCGGTTTTGACTTTTCTGGAATGGTCTTTGGTGCCTCCATCCTAGCTGAACTTGTCTTTGGTGAACGACAAAATCGGGCTAGGTGACCTTCTCTTCCACAATTATAACATGCCTTGGACGGCATCACGCAGTTTGGACTGATATGTCCCTCTCCTCCGTATTTGAAACATATGATAGGTGGTCGTTCTCTATCCTTAACAACGGGCGTTGGTGCTGACGTCTTTCCATCATTGTTGAATTTCCTCTTCTTGAAATGTTCATTCTTATTGTTTTGGCCATGATTACCACCAAAGTGGTTACCATTTCTGCCATGTTGATTCCCTTCACGCTTATTGTCACCGCTTCGATGACTTTTATCACTGGTATTATCATTTTGCCGGCTGCTCTCTTTTGGTTGGGTTGACTCACTATCGCGCTCCAATAACTGAGCCCTATTAACAACATCTGAATACAAACAAAGTTTATGAGAAATGAGGTATTGACGTATCTCGGGTTTCAAACCTCTTAGAAACATCCGCGTCATTCTCTCCTCATTATCAACCAAATGGGACGCAAACCGGGACAACTCGGCAAACTTGGCTTCGTACTGCGACACGGTCATGTTATTTTACTCTAGTTTAATGAACTCTACCTCTTTCATGTGACGAATACTTTCTGGAAAGTACTTGTCATTGAACAATTCTTGGAATTTCTTCCAAGTCATCTTCAGATCTGGCGGAGTTGAGTCGCTTTACTGATTCCCACCAAAGAATCCTTCTACACGCAACATGAAGGTGGCAAAGGGAACCTTTTGCTCCTCGGAGCATCCCAAGACATCAAATATCTTGCAGATCTTCTTTATCCACGTCTCTGCCTTAAGTGGTTTTGGCTCTCCAAAAAACTCGGGTGGTCCCTGTTCCTTGAACTGCTTAGCGGTGACCGTCCGAGAGTTGCCAGTGTTTCCACCTGCATTTTGAACAGGAGCCGCTCTCGCCTGATGTTGCATGAATTGCATGAAGCCACAGAACATTTCGTCGTTCATCATTTGGTTAGTGTTGTTGTTTGAATGAGGATTGTCGCCTTCCTGATGCACATTGTTCTGATTGTTGATCTGTGGAGACTCGACGGTCTCCTGTGCTCTATTGATGTTCTCAACATTCTCGGATGCCATTTTTAATTACTGCCACAAAACAAGGATTAGATAACATATCACATATTATCCCTATACTCTGACCGACCAATTAACTAACAAATAAACTTAGGTAGGTCATACTAGCGAAGGAATTCCCCGTCTCTCCCCTCCTAGTTCTTATCTCACATCTCAGTCAGGGATCATATCCCTAAGCTTTGATACCAACTGTGACGCCCCCAAAATAGGTATACATCACCCATCTTGAGTCGCCAAATACATGGTACATAAATCAAATACAACATAATTATACAACTGTCGTGTAAAATACGATAAAACATAAACTGAGAGTTTAAACAAGAATATTGCTTTCTAGACAATATCCATTCTCAATGGAGTCCTCATAGACAGTATACAAACTCAAATTCAGTCCTCATTACATTTATTGTCACATTATTTAACAGAATATTGAGGACTACTAATACTATCATCTGGACTATCACTCCGTCCCCCGACTAGTCCCTGCTACGTTCTCATTTCCTGAAGAGAACAGTGAAAGAAAGGGTGAGCTCAACTAGCCTAGTAAGAAATATTATGACTAAGATAATGCAGGATAAATTATCATTAGCCTTCAATAATGTTAAACTGATAAAATACAATAGACAACAAGTTTAACTGCAGCGGAACAAGCAATCCATTAAAAGAGTCAAGTAGAGAATAAAATCTACTATCTTTTATGATTTAAAAGGTTTTCATCACTTTTATCACCGGGTACTCGACAATAAATAATCAACATCATCCCTGCACTACGGCCAAGGATATTCATTAGTATCACGACCACAAATTATTCATGCACTACGGGCCAAGGATATTCGTGTATTCATCAATGGTCATGATCATGCCACATCATCCATGCACTACGGCCAAGGATATTCATTAGGGTCACGACCACAAATTGTCCATGCACTACGGGCCAAGGATATTCGTGTATTCATCAATGGTCATGATTATGCCAACAGCTATCCATCAATGCACTACGGGCCAATGAGGACTTTTATCACATCATTTGTAACATTACGGTTATGATTACACCGAATAATCCCTGGTCATAATCATACCAAGTCCATCTATGCACTACAGGCCACAGATGACTTTCAAAAAATATAAACATGAGGATGATGACAATGATATAAGAATTCAATAAAAACAAGTTCAAGAATTAATTTGTCCAGGAACTCATGAATAGTAACTCGTAAATAGTAACTCGTGAATAGTAACTCATGAATAGTAACTCGTGAATAGTAACTCATGTATAGTAACTCCGACTCAAAAAAATGTCCCAAATACTCTCCAGACATCAATTATTGATTTAATAATATAACAAATAATGCAGATGATACTGTGACAATAATCGAATCAATAATACGAGAGATATGATCGTGAATTCTTCGCAATGATAATTGAGTATAATCGAATGACTTCTTACGTAAGCATCAATAACCAATTTCGTGTCTTTATTATTATGCAACCAATGCGTATTATTATCACTTTTTTACTACCGGGTAGTTCAACAAAGATCAATCGGTAAAACTTCTGCCGTTATTTTATAAAAAGATAATTACGTGTCGTTTTCTTACTACAATAATACTTACATTAGGGGGGTCCACCAATGATTATCTTGGTCGTATGAGATATTCCCCGACAAAAAAATATTTCCCGACCAAAACGAATATTATATAACAACTTGCATACTTTGCAAAATTTATAAATATTACCCACAACTATAACATTATCTCAAATCCACACCTTAATATTCAAAAAAATATTTCGAGAAATTTAAATCTTTATTTATAAAATCTAGGGTCTCACACTAACAGTGTTAACGGTAACGATTACGCCATTATTTGTAACAACTCAAATTTATCGTTTTCTTCATCCGACAGTTATTCTGTTATGGGGCCCACGAATGACTGCGCCGTCGTACGGATATTCCCGATAAAAAGAATATTCCACGACCAAACGAATATTCCCTGACAAAAGGAATATTTTATAACCACTTGCTTATTTTGTAAAATTTGCACATTCCACCCATAACCAAAGCATTATATCAAATTAACTCCTTACTATTTCAAGATAATAAATAGAGAAAATTTAATTTTATTCATAATAAGTTGGGGTCTTACAACCTCCCCTCCTTATGAAATTTCGTCCTCGAAATTGAAGTACGTACCTGGTGTTTCGAAAAGGCGAGGGTACCTCGCCTTCATTTCTGATTCCAACTCCCAAGTCATTTCTTCAATAGCATGGTTCCTCCACAAAACCTTAACTTGTGGTATAACCTTTGTTCGTAGGACATGCTCTTTCCTATCCAATATCTTAACAGGTACCTCCTCATACGTTTAATCTTCGGCTATCTCGTCTGGTTCTAACGTAATAATGTGGTTTGGGTCTTTCACATATTTACGAAGCATAGATATATGAAAAACTTTATGAACACGAGACATGCTTGGAGGTAACGCGAGTCTATAGGCCACATTTCCTATTCGGTCTAGAATCTCAAATGGACCAACAAATCTTGGATTGAGCTTTCCTCTTTTTCCAAATCTTGTAACTCCCTTCCATGGAGCAACTCGTAACAATACATGATCTCCAATATTAAACTCCACGTCCTTTCGATGAAGATCAGCATAACTCTTTTGTCGATCTTCTGAAGTCTTTATACGTTGCCAGATCATTTGAATCTTTTCTGTAGTCATGCGTACTAATTCTAGTCCCAACAACGTTGCATCTCCCACCTCGTCCCAGTATACTGGAGAACGACACTTTCGTCCATATAACGCCTCGAATGGAGCCATGCCTATACTTGCTTGATAACTATTGTTGTAGGATAATTCCACCAGTGGCAAGTACGTATCCCAACTTCTTTTGAAATTTAGAACACAGAGTCTTAATAGATCTTCAAGGGTTTGAATAGTCCTCTCTGATTGTCCGTCCGTTTGAGGATGGTATCTTTGAATCAATCGTAAATGCGCTCCGTGCCTAACTTTCTCGCGCAAGCTAACCCAAAATCTTGAAGTGAATCTTGGGTCATGATCCGAAACTATGGATATTGGCATGTCATACAATCGCACAATCTCATTCACGTACATACGAGCAAGACGCTCAAGGAATAAGTTTCAGATAGGTAAGAAATGAGCGGACTTGGTTAATCTATCAACAATAACCCAAATCGCATCTATGCCTTCAGAAACTTTGGGAAGACCCGTAACGAAATCCATTGTAATGTGTTCCCACTTCCATTTTGGAATCTCAAGTGGTTGCAATGGACCCTTTGGCACTTGATGCTCCGCCTTTACACGTTGACAAGTTAAACACCTCGAAATAAAGTCTGCGATCTCTCTCTTCATATTGTTCCACCAAAATGTATGTCGAAGATCATGATACATTTTGGTACTCCCGGGATGGATTGTAAATGGTGTGTTATGTGCCTCCATCATGATTCTATGCTTCAAGTCAGGATCGTTAGGAACACAAAGTCTGGAGTTGACTCGAAGTATTCCTTCTTCATCGATTCCTGCTTCTGGAATAACACCTTCTTGCACTTTCTTCTTCATACGCATCAGCCCCAGGTCCGTAGCTTGAGCAGCTTTAACTTTATCAATTAAATTTGGTTCTACTCCGTATATTTGTCATCATCATGTGGGTCCTCAGAGTCTTTAACTCTATCTCCATCCTTCGCAAGTCGTGCAAAATGGGTTTTAGTGTTAACAACATCGCACTGCATTCAAGATTACGATTTTCTACTCAATGCGCTCTCTACAACGTTTGCTTTTCGGGATGATATTGAATGATATGGTCGTAATCCTTCAACAAATCGAGCCAACGTCGTTCTTAGCATATTGAGTTCCTTTTGGGTGAAGAAATATTTGAGGCTTTTATGATCCGTATAAATCTCCACTTTTTCCCCATACGGTAGTGTCTCCATTTTCAACGCAAAAATCAAGGCTAACTCCGGATCATGAGTAGGATAATTCCTCTCATATTCTTTGAGTTGTCGCGAGGCATAAGCTATGACTTTCCCATGTTGCATGAGAACACATCCTAACCCTTTGCACTCAAGCATCGTCAGAGATAACAAATCCATCCGAACCAGATGGTATTGTCGAGCAGGTGTCGAAATGAGTCTCTCTTGAGCTCTTGGAAACTCTTCTCGCATTCCTTGCTCCATACTGAATTTTTCATCTTTTCGTCGGTCACCGAGTTAACGAGTAGCAATTGAGAAAAATCCTTCCACGAATCTCCGATAATAACCATCTAAGCCCAAAAAGCTACGCACTTCGGTCACTGACTTCGGCTACTCCCAACTTTGGATTGCTTCAATCTTTGCCGGGTAAACAGATACTCCATGTTTTGACAACACGTGCCCAAGGAATGCTACTTCCTTAAGCCAGAACTCGCATTTCTTTAGCTTGACATATAGCTTGTTGTCACGAAGTCTTTGAAGTACCAGCTTTAAATGGTGTTCATGATCTTCCTTGAATACACGGTTCATCATATCCATGAAAGCAGCAGGAGCATTAGTCAATCCAAAAGACATGACTAAGAATTCATAATGTCCGTCTCGGAGTTACGAAGGCGCCTTTGGAATATCCTCGCTTTTAATCTTCAAATGATGATATCCGAGCGAAGATCGATCTTTGAAAAGAATTGTACTCCTTGCAACTGGTCAAATAGGTCATCAATGCGAGGTAGCGGATACCTATTCTTGATGGTGACATGGTTCAATTCTCGGTAGTCAATACAAAGTCGCATACTCCCGTTTTTCTTCTTTACGAATAAAACAGGAGCACCCCAAGGAGAAGTACTAGGACAAATAAAACCGATGTCTAACAATTCCTGTAGTTGGACTTTTAATTCCTGAAGTTCAATAGGAGTCATTCAATATTGGGTTTTAGAAATGGGCTTTGTACCCTGTTCAAGATCAATAAAGAATTCAACTTCACGTTCTGGGGGTAGACCAGGAAGTTCTTCGGGAAATACATCAGGAAATTCTTTAACAACAGAAATATTATCCAAATCTGACTTGTCTCTGTTCAAATCCATAACATGGGCTAAGAAAGCTTGACATCTATTTTTCAAAAAACGAATAGCTTTATGGCTTGATATGACAGTGATTGATTTTAGTGGTTTAGTTGTTTGAATTCGTATGACAGGTTGGTTAGGAATATGAAAACTAACAACCTTACGAAAACAATCAATTTTGGCATGATGAGTGGTTAACCAATTAATTCCTAAAATCACATCAAAAGCAAGTATCTTTAAAGAGATAAGATCAACAGGTAATGTGATAATGCCAACTTGGATTATCTGAAGATTTATAAACCGTAGATGTAACGAAGGTTTCACCCAATGAGTTTCAACGGATAAGTTAAAGTCTAATTTCTCCTGAGTCAGTTTAAGCGTTGAGCACAAGCAGAGAGAGATAAAAGAATGGGTAGAACCGAAGATCTAGTAAGGTATAAACTTCGCAAGAATCCAAGATTAGCTTACTCAGAATCACCTCGTTCGGGTTCCTCACATTTTGGCGATCCACGACAAACGCCTCCTTTGAACCACCGGCTTTTGTTTTTGTCCAGTAATCGCTTTTGGTGTCGCCAGTCCCGATTGGACTTGACTTATTCTGGGACAAAAATCGGGCTATATGACCGTCTTTTCCACAATTGAAACACACCTTGGAAGGCTGTGAATAGTTTGGACTTATGTGTCCCTCCTCTCCGCATCTATAGCATCTAACTGGCGGTCGTTCTCCTCCCCTAGAATTTGTTGTTGGTGCTGGTGCTGCTGCTGATGTCTTCCCATCATTGTTGAATCTCCTCTTTTTGAAATTTCCACTTGACCCACCTCTCTTATTATCATGGCCACGATTACATCCCGAGTGGTTACTGTTTTTGTTCGTATTTTTCCCTCCTCGCTGGTTATCATCGCTCCGATGACTGATGTCACCAGTATAACCCTGGTCGTGGTCCCTTGGTTGAACATACTCATTATCTCGCTCTAATAATTGAGCCCTGTTGACAACATCTGAATATATAGAAAATTTGTGAGAGATAAGGTATTGACGAATCTCGGGTTTTAGACCTCTCAGAAACATCCGCATCATACGTTCCTCATTCTCTACCAAATGAGGTGCAAACCTGGATAACTCCACGAACTTTATCTCGTACTGAGACACCGTCATGTTGTTCTGTTCCAGTCTAATAAACTCTACTTCCTTCATATGACGAATACTTTCAGGAAAGTACTTGTCATTGAATAGTTTCTGAAATCTTTCCCAAGACATGTTGAGTGCGCCTGGCTGGGTACGCTTCACAGATTTCCACCAATAATCTGCTTCACCACGGAACATAAAGGTGGTGAATGGAACCTTCTATTCCTCCGTGCATCCCAAGACATAGAATATTTTGTTTATCTGCTTGACCCACGTCTCTGCCTTAATCGGATCCGTCTTTCCCTAGAAATCTGGTGGTCCCAACTCCTTGAACTGCTTGGATATGACAAACCGCGCGTTGTTATCATTTCCACCCGTATTTTGTACATGAGTCTCCCTCGTCTGATTTTGCATGAACTGCAAAAAGCTTCTAAACATCGCATCATTCATCGTTTGCTCGGTGAGTGTTGTTTATAGGAGAAATATTGCCTTCACATTGCCGTTCTCTTGGTTGGTAATCAAAGGTTGTTCCACGCCTCATGTACTCCATTGTTAACGTTCTCACCGCCATTCTTAAAAAGCGCCATAAAACAGAGTTAATTAAACAAATTAACATATCACATAATATCCCTATATTATGACCGACCAATAAATAAGCTTAGGTAGGACACACTAACGAAGGATTTACTCGTCTCTCCCCTCCTAGTTCTATTCCCCGATCTCTGCCAGAGACCATATCTCTAAGCTCTGATACCAACTGTGACGCCCCCAAAATAGATATACTTCACCCATTCTGAGTCGCCAAATACATGGTACAGAAATCCAACTACAACTTTATTAATACATTTGTCGTGCAAAATACGACAACACATACTGTGAGTTTAAATACAATATTGTCTTCTAGACAATATCCACACCCAAATAACGTCCTCATTACAATTATTGATGCACTATTTTACAAAATAGTGAGGACTACTAAAACAGCTATCTTGAGTCATCACTCCATACCCCGGCTAGTCCCTGCTAAACTCTCACCTCTTGAGAAGAAAAATGGAACAAAAAGGAAAAGGGTGAGCTCAACTATCCCAGTAAAGAACATTATGACTAAGATAATATACAACAAATTATCCTTACTCTTCAACAGGAAAAAATCTAATAGAATACAATTGACAACAAGTTTTAGATCAACAACTGCAGCGGAAACATCAATTCATTAAAAGAGTTAAGTAGAGAATGAAATCTACTATCATCTATGAATTTAAAAGTCCATCATCAATATTTTATCCCTGTAACATCAATCAATATACATCTTTTTCTTTCTGACCAAAGATATTCATTTATATCACCAACAGGTTGGTCGTGTTCATCTCAACATCATGCATCATCTTTTTGCACTACGGGCCAAAGATATTCATCGAATAATCATTCAACTTTGCTACTGGTGCCAAAAATATTCATCAAGTATCACCAATAAGGACCGAGGATGATGAAAACATTTTAGAGAACGAATCCGGTGAGGAGCGTAAGGACAAATATTAGGGATTCGTATTTCGGTTTATCCAAATTCAATAATACTCAATAATAACCAAGTGTGAAGTAGAATTCAAAAATAAAGATCAAAACATGGATACAATCAAAGATAATAACCATAAAAGACATCTGGAAGAAAAGAGAAATTTCATTTTTCGGTGAATAGTCTCAAGTATTTGTGAATAAGGTCAGATCGTGAATAGTCTGATATATACATGAATAGTAACCTCGACACAACAAGTTCCAAATTTGATTAAAAGTTCGGATCAATACTTGGCGTAATGATATTGAAAGAAATAATATCATATATGAAGAAAATAACATCCCTTACCTCGAAAAATTAGTACTTGAATGAAAGGTGGAAGTGATCTTTGAATGAAACTTGTACTGAACAACAACTCTCAAAGTATCTAAATACTCACAAAATACGCTCGATAATAGAGAGAGAAAGAGAGAAAGCTTATGTTTCAGGTGTGATTTTCAATTCTAACTTAGCCCTCTATTTATAGGAAAATGTTAGCACGCCGAAGCAGACTTGACCTGCTACCTGATGGCTTTACCTGCTACTATTGCCACCCACCACATTTGAAATTCAATTTGAGCACATTTCTCACCAACCACAAGTGGGGCCCACTCAATTCTAGAATTTTCCACCAAAATCATTTATAACCCTAATTTCCGAAACAGTCACCTATTAAAATTCATAACAAATCATTCGTTCATTTTTAATGGTTCAAAATTTGTGTACATATACCCAACTTATATATGTATAACATATCCAAAAATCACAACGATCCAACGGTCAGATTAAAAATTATAATTCACGCAATATATCGTAAAAATACTAATTTGATTTTTAATACCTCCATTCCGACAAAAATACAGATAAAACACCTCAACATTAACTCCTTTAATTATACTCACATAAAATAAATAAATCCATCATTTATATAAAATAAATATTTCCTTATCATATGAATCAATAATTAATTATTCACAAATAATATTATAGAATCACAATTATGACAACCAGGCCGTTCCCAGGAAAGAGGGGGCTTTTCAATAAGGATTTCTCCTTACTGGCGCGCAATTAGATGACTTAACCTCTCCTTGAAAGAACTTTCTAGACATTGTCAATAATGCTATCTAATAATATTATTCAAATAATATAAATTATTGATCTAATAATGGGAAATACAGTGCAGTGACAATTATTGAAATAATAATAATATAAACTATCAATGCAGCAATTATTGAATCAATAAAATAAAATATTAAACAGTTGTAAGACCCCAACTTATTATGAATAAAATTAAATTTTCTATATTTATTATCTTGAAATAATTAGGAGTTAATTTGATATAATGCTTTGGTTATGGGTGAAATATGCAAGTTTTACAAAATAAGCAAGTGGTTATAAAATATTCATTTCTGTCGGGGAATATTCGTTTGGTCGTGGAATATTCTTTTTGTCGGGAATATCCGTACGAAGGCGCAATCATTTGTGGGCCCCATAACAGAATAATTGTCGGATGAAGAAAACGACAAATTTGAGTTGTTACAAATAATGGTGTAATCGTATCATAATACACTTTTTGGAATACCCGATGGTTAAAATACGTGAATAATGCTGGCGTAATGGCACAAGATGCTACACGGTATTACAGATATTGTTGAATTATTGATCCTTACGTAAGAAGGCACTTTACTCAATAATTTTTACGATGAGTTCTTCGCTTTAATATTTTATTTTATTAATTCAATAATTCTTTGCATTAATAGTTTATATTATTGTTGTTTCAATAATTGTCAACGCATCGTATTTCCCATTATTAGATCAATAATTCATATTATTTGAATAATATTATTAGATAGCATTATTGACAATGTCTGAAAGTTACATCGAGGAGAGGTTAGGTCATCTAATCATGGCTTGTAGGTAAGAAATTCTTATTGGAAAGCCCCTATTTCACGGGAACTACTTTCATTGTCATAATTGTGATTCTGTAATATTATTTATGAATAATTAATTATTGATTCATATGATAAGGAAATATTTATTTTATATAAATGATGGATTTATTTATTTTATGTGATTATAATTGAAGGAGTTAATGTTGAGGTGTTTTATCTGTATTTTGTCGGAATGGAGGTATTAAAAATCAAATCAGTATTTTTACGATATATTGCGTGAGTTATAATCTTTAATCTGACCGTTGGATCGTTGAGATTTTTGGATATGTTATACATATATAAGTTGGGTATATGTTCACAAATTTTGAACGGTTAAAAATGAACGAATGATTTGTTAAGAATTTTAAGAGTTGACTGCTTTGAAAATTAGGGTTATAAATGATTTTGGAGGAAAATTCAAGAATTGAATGGGCCCCACTTGTGGTTGGTGAGAAATGTGCTCAAATTGAATTTCAAATGTGGTGGGTGGCAATAGTAGCAGCTAAAGCTATCAGGTAGCAGGTCAAGTCTACTTCGGCGGGCTAACATTTTCCTATAAATAGAGGGCCAAGTTAGAATTGAAAATCACACCAGAAACAAAGTTTTCTCTCTTTCTCTCTCTATATTATAGAGCGTATTTAGTGAGTATTTACAAACTTAGAGTGTTGCTATACTTAGAATATTTCCATGAAAAGATACTGGATAAAGCGCAAATATCAAGGATATTCCACTAATTTCATGGAGTATAAAAGTCAAAACTTTAACCAACTGAGTATAATAAAGAATGGAATAACAAAAGAAATCACCATGCATGCGGTATTTCACATGTATGTGTTATTCCAATGAATAATAACTAACGGAACCAGTCCGTGTAAAACGCATGATGCACAAGATATTCCAATGTAATAATAAAGATTTTAACCAGTCCCAAACGTAAAACTCATGACATGTGATATTCCAACAAAATAATAAAATGAACCAGTCCCACATAAAAGCGCATTGCAGACGGATATTCCAATGAATAATAAAGAATGAAATAACAAAAAAATTCACCATGTATGAGGTATCTTGGCATAGAAAGCGAGTTATTCCAAAGAATAATAAATAATGGAATAACGAAAAAATTCACCAAGTATAGGGTAGGCCCAGCAGATACAAGGTTATTCAATGGAATAATAAAGAATGGAATAACGAAGTTCTCTTCATAAATATGAAAAAAATAATACCCTTACCCTTATAAAGAAGAGTACTCTGAAGCGGTAGGGCGGGGATATACTTGAAGAAACTTGCACTACGCCAAAAGCTTTCTTAAACGCTAAAGAAAAATACGCCCAAGATAGAAGAATAATTCTCTCTCTACAAGTTTCAAGAGTTTGGTGAATTAAGTAAGAAATAATGAAGGAATGAGCTTATTTATAGAAGAATGGATGAATAATAACTTGATCCATGAAACGGTCAGATTGATTTACTTTAAGCAGATGGTCCAAATTGGTTTACAATAAAATATAATATATTATATTCATAATCTAATAAAACGAATAACTTTTAAAAAAATTCACTATCTGAAACACTATGCAAAACACTATACATAATAAAATATAATATATTTTAATTATTGTCTAATAAAACGCGAATAACTTTATAAAAGTATTTTATTTTATATAAAAAATTTACTATTAGCTAATAAAACGTAAATAACTTTATAAAAGTATTACATTTTTATATAAAAAGCTTTTCATTTTTATTACATTAATAATATTAATAAAACAAAACTTCATCATCATTATTATTATTCACATTATTAATCGACGAATTCGTTCCGGAAAGAGGGCTTTCCATAAGGATTTCTCCTATTGGCGCAATTAGGTGACCAAACCTCTCCTTGGCGAACTTACTAGACATCATTAATATTGCAAATAATAATATTAATAACTTCATCATCTCAATTATAAAATATCAACAATAATTGAATCGATTAACGTGAGATCTTGTCAACAAATTCTTTGAAACAATAATTGAACAAAACCGAGTGACTTCTCACGTAAGCATCAATAATCAATCTTGTGTCTTCTCTATGCGACCACGCGTATTCTGTACTTTTAACACCGGGTGTTTCAATAGTTAACGGTAAAACTTCCGCCGTTATTTTCATAAAAATATTTTTTATCGCTTTCTCGATCAAATGATAATTCCGTTGTTGGGTCCACTGATGATGATTGACGTATTCGTCACGAATATTCCCCAACCAATCGAATATTATAAACAACTTACGTACTTTGCAAAATTTCTAAATATTACCCACAACTATAACATTATATCAAATTCATTACATAATATTTAAAAATGATAATTATAGAAAATTCATCTTTATTTATAAAAGTTGGGGTCTTCTGAATCTCCCTTAACATGAAATTTAGCCCTCGAAATTAGGTGCGTACGGTATGTCGAAGGGTAAGGATACCTTGATTTCATTTGATTCTAACTCCGGGTCATTTCCTCAACATCGTGGTTCCTCCATAAAACTTTAACTTGAGGTATAACCTTGGAGCGTAGAATATGTTCCTTCTTATCCAAGATTTGAACAAGAACCTCTTCATACGTTAAATCTTCCGCTATTTCGTCCGGTTCTAACTTCGATAATGTGGTTCGGGTCTTTCACATATTTACGTAACATGGATATATGAAAATGTTATGAACACGAGACATTGCTTGGCGGTAAAAGCGAGTCATAGGCTACGATCCTACTCGATCGAGGATTAAAATGGGCCATGAATCGAGGATTGAGCTTTCCTCTCTTTCCAAATCTCGTAACTCCTTTCCATGGAAGCAATACGTAACAACACGTGATCTCGATATCGAATTCCACGTCCTTTCGATGAAGATCAACATAACTCTTTTTCGATCTTGGGAGGTTTTATATCGTTCTTGGGATCATTTGTATCTTTTTAGTAGTTATACGTCTTAACTTCGGTCCCAACAACGTTGCTTCACCCTCCTCATCCCAAAGATCTTTGGAGAACGACACTTTCTTCCATCTGGCGCTTTGAATGGAGCCATGCGATACTTGCTTGATAAGCATTGTTGTGAAAAACTCCACCGATGGTAAGAACTTGTCCCAACTTCCCTTGAAGTCGAGGACACGAGTCTTAATAAATCTTGAGAGTTTGAATAGTCCTCTCTCCGATTGTCCGTCCGTTTTGAGGATGATATGCGAACTAAATCGTAAATCCGTGCCCATAGCTTTTTGTAAACTAACCCAAAATCGTGAAGTGAATCTTGGGTCTCGATCAAAAAACTATGGATCTTGGCATACCATGCAATCTTACAACCTCGTTTATGTACATACTGAGCAAGGCGTTCAAGTGTATAAGTTTCTCGTATAGGTAAGAAATGAGTAGACTTGGTCGATCTATCAACAATAACCCAAATTGCATCTATGCCTTGAGAAACCTTGGGAAGACCGATGCTTGAAATCCATGGTAATGTGCTCCCACTTCCATTCTGGAATTTCAAGTGGTTCATGGACCTTTTGGTACTTGATGTTCCGCCTTGACTCGTTGACAAGTTAAACACCTTGAGATAAATAACGTTATCTCCTCTTCATATTGCCCCACCAAAATGTATGTCGAAGATCATGATACATTTGGTACTCCCGAGATGGATTACAAAGCGGTGTGTTGTGCGCCTCCATCATGATTTTATACTTTAAATCGGGGTCGTTAGGAACACAAAGTGCTGAGTTGACTTCAAAGTATTCCTTCTTCATCGATTCTTGCTTTCGGCATAACACCTTCTTATACTTTCTTCCTCATATGCATCGACTCCAGTGCATAGCTTGGCGGCTTTAACTTTATCGATTAAAGTCGGTTCTACTCGTATATTCGCCATCATCATCGTGGGTCCACAGGTTTTTATCTCTATCTCCATCCTTTGCAAGTCATACAAAATGGGCCTTTGCGTTGACAATATCGCTTTTCGTGCCGCGTATGATCTTACTACTCGATACGTGGCTACCACGTTTGCTTTTCGGGATGATATTGGATGGTATGATCATAATCTTTCAACAGTTCAAACCAACGTCATTTGTCGCGTGTTGAGTTCCTTTTGAGTGAAGAAATATTTGAGGCTTTTATGATCCATAAAGATCTCCACTTTCTCCCCATCTGAGTAATGCCTCCAAATTTTAAGTGCGAAGACAACAATTGCCAACTCTAGATCATGAGTAGGATAATTCCTCTCATATTCTTTGAGTTAATCGAGAGCATAAACTATGACTTTTCCATGTTGCATGAGAACACATCATAACCCTTTGCCTAAAGCATCACTGTAGATGACAAATCCCTCCAAGCCAGATGGTATTGTCAGAACAGGTGCTGAAATGAGTCTCCTCTTGAACTCTTGAAAACTCTTCTCACATTCCTCACTCCAAACGAATTTTGTATCCTTCCGAGTCAGCTGAGTTAACGGAGTAGCAATTCTAGAAAACCCTTCTATGAATCTCCGATAATAACCAGCTAAGCCGAGAAAGCTACATACTTGATCACTTGATTTTCGGTTATTCCCGACTTTGAATGGCTTCATCTTTGCGGGTCAGCAGATATTCCATGACTTGATACCATGCCCCAAGGAATGCTACTTCCTCGAGCCGAGAACTCGCATTTCTTCAACTTGGCATAAAGCTTGTTTTCACGAAGCTTTTGGAGTACCGACCTCAAATGTTGCTCATGATCTTCACGACTTTTGGAATAAATAAGGATGTCATCAATAAAAGGCGACCACAAAGTGATCCAAATATTCCTTGAATACTCGGTTCATCATATCCATGAAAGCGGCGGGAGCATTAGTCGATCCAAAAGACATGACTAGGAATTCATAATGCCCGTCTTAGGAGTTACGAAAGCCATCTTTGGAATGTCATCGGTTCTAATCTTCAATTGGTGATATCCGAACGAAGATCAATCTTTGAAAAGAATTTGGCGCCTTACAACCTGGTCAAACAGTCATCAATACGTGGCAATGGGTACCTATTTTTTTTGATGGTGACATGATTCAACTCCAGATAATCAATACAAAAGTCGCATACTCCCATCTTTCTTCTTCACGAATAGAACAGGAGCACCCCGAGGAGAAGTACTTAGGGCGAATAAAGCCATGTCTAACAATTCCTGCGGTTGGGTCTTTAACTCCACGAAGTTCAATAGGAGCCATTCGATATGGGGCTTTGGAAATGGGTTTTGTCTTTGGGTTCAAGGTCGATACAAAATTCAATTTCACGTTAAAGGGTAGGCGAGGAAGTTCTTGAGAATCGTCGGAAATTCATTAACAATAGAAATATCATTCAAAAGCGGCGTATTTTTGTTTAGATCCGTGACATGAGCTAAGAAAGCTTGACATCCATTTTTCAATAAGCGAATAACTTTATGGCTTGAGATGACGATGATTGATTTTAATGGTTTGGTTGCTTGAATTAGCATAATAGGTTGATTAGGAATATGAAAGATAACAACCTTACGAAAATAATCAATTTTTGCATGATGAGTAGTTAACCAATCAATCCACAGAATTACGTCAAATGCAAGTATTTTCAATGAAATAAGATCGACGAGTAATGTGAGGTACCAATTTGAACCAAACAAGACTTTATAAGCGATGGATGTAATGAAGGTTTCTCCCAGCGGAGTTTCAACGAGATAAGTCAAAGTCTAATTTCTCGGAGTCAAATTTAAGCGTTGGCGCAAAGTAGGAGAAATAAAGGAATGGGTAGAACCGATATCAAATAAGGTATATACTTATTTAGAGTTTATGATAAGCTTACCCATGATGACCTCATTCGGGTTCCTTGCTTTACGGGAGGTCACGACAAGCGCTTTCTCCACTTGCACTATCTCTGGGCTTTGACTTTTACGGGCGTCCTTTGGTGCCTCCATCCTAGTTGAACTTGTCTTGATGAATGAATGAAAATCGGGCTAGGTGACCTTATCTTCCACAATTATAACATGCTTTGGGCGGCATCGCGTAGTTTGGTGATGTGTCCCTCCCCTCCGCATTTGAAGCATATGATGGGTGGTCGTTCTCCTTCCTTAACAACGGTCTTTGTCTTGGCGTCTTTCCATCATTGTTGAATCTCCTCTTCTTGAAATGTCCATTCTTATTGCTTTGGCCATGATTACCACCAAGTGGTTACCATTTTTGGCATGTTGATTCCTCCACGCTTATTGTCACCGCCGATGATGACTTTTATCACTTTGGTATTATCATTTTGTCAATTTGCTCTCTTTTGGTTGGGTTGACTCATTATCGCGCTCCAATAAGCGAGCCATATTAACAACATCTGAATACAAACACGGTTTATGAGAGATAAGATATTGGCGTATCTCGGGTTTCAAACCTCTTAGAAACATTAGCGTCATTCTCTCCTCATTATCAACCAAATGGGGCCTAAGCCGGGACAACTCGGCAAACTTGGCTTCGTCTTTGCGACACGGTCGTATTGTTTTGTTCGGTTTAATGAACTCTACCTCTTTCATGTGAGCGAATACTTTCGGAAAAGTACTTGTCGTTGAACAGTTCTTGGAACTTCTCCCAAGACATCTTGGTCTGGCGGCGGGTTGAGTCGCTTTTATGATTCTCACCGATGTCTGCCTCTGCACATAACATGAAGGTGGAAAATGGAACCTTTTATTCCTCGGAGCATCCCAAGACATCAAATATCTTGTTGATCTGTTTTATCCACGTCTCCACCTTAAGTGGTTTTGGCTTTCCAAAAAACTCTGGTGGCCCCAGCTCCTTGAACTGTTTGGCGGTAACCGTCCGAGAGTTGCCAGTGTTTCCACCTGCATTTTGGACAGGAGCTGCTCTCGCATGATGTTGCATGAATTACATGAAACCTCGAAACATTCCATCGTTCATCATTTGGTCAGTGTTGTTGTTTGCATTAGGATTGTTGCCTTCCTGATGCACATTATCCTGATTATTGATCTGTGGAGACTCAACGGTCTCCTGTGCTCCATTGATGTTCTCAACATTCTGGGATGCCATTTTCAAATCTTGCCACAAAACAAGGGTTAATTAACATATCACATATAATCCCTATACTCGACCAACCAATTAAATATCAAATAAACTTAGGTAGGTCATACTTAGCGAAGAATTCCCGTCTCTCCCTCCTAGTTCTTGTCTCACATCTCGGCGGGGATCATATCCTAAGCTTTGATACCAATCATGTGGCGCCCCAAAATAGGTATACATCACCTATTTTGAGTCGCCAAATACATGGTACATAATACAAATACAATCTTAAATATACAACAAGAGAGCTGTGAGTTTTAATACAAACATTGTCTTTTAGACAATATCCACTCTCAGAATAAGTCCTCATTACATTTATTAACATACTATTTAACAGAATAGTGAGGACTACTAATACTATCATCTGGACCGTCACTTCGTTCCTCGACTAGTCTCAGCTACGTTCTCATTTCCTGAAGAGAACAGTGAAAGAAAGAGTGAGCTCAACTAGCCCGATGAAGAAATATTATGACTAAGATAATGCGAGAATAAATTATCATTAGTCTTCAACAATGTTAAAGCGATAAAATACAATAGACATCAAGTTTAAGCTGCGGTGAACATGCTGATCCATTAAAAAAGTCAAGTAGAGAATAAAATTTACTATCTTTTATGATTTAAAAGGTTTTCATCACTTTTATCGCTTGGGACTCGACAATAAATAATCCACATCATCCACACACTACTGGCGAGGGATATTCATTAGTATCACTGACCATCACCATGCACCACAATTTATTTGTGTGCATTCATCGAATGGTCATGATCAATGATATTTGTGTATTCATTAATGAGGACTTTTACCACATCATTTGTAACATTACGGTCGTGATTATCATCAATAATCCTGGTCATAATCATACCAAGTCCATCCATATGCTCTGACTTTCAACAAAATATAAATATGAGGATGATGACAATGATATAAAATTGATAAAACAAGTTCAAGAATTAATTTATTCGAGGAACTAATAACGTCAAATTATCGACATGATACTTCTTTGTAGAGTAAAATTCAAGAATGCTCATAAGAATATTTTTATGAAAAGATCTTTGGATGAAGCCAAATATCGAAGATATTCCACTAATTCCATGGAGTATAAAAGTCAAAACTTTAACCAATTGAGTATAATAAAGAATGGAATAACAAAAAAAATCATCATGCATGCGGTACTTGGCATAGGACGGAGTTATTCAACGAGAATAATAAATAATGGAACCAGTCAAACGTAATAACGCAAGCGATATTCCAATGAATAATAAAGAATGAAATAACAACAGAAATCACCATGCATGCGGTACTTGCGTAGAGATATTCTAACGAATAATAAATAACGGAACGAATCCACCAGAAAACAATCAGGCGGGATATTCAGCGAATAATAAAAAAGATTTTAACCGGTTTGGCGTAAAGCGCATGACGGGATATTCAATAAAATAATAAAGATAGAACCGGGCCCGCGTAAAAGCATTATGAGCGAGGATATTCCAATGAATAATAATAAAGAGCGGAACCGAATTCCCAGCGTAAGCGCGCATGACGGGATATTCCAACAAAATAATAAAAAGCGAAACCGAGTCCGGCGTAAAACTAATGCAGACGATATATTCCAATGAAATAATAAAGAATGGAATAATAACGAAATTTCACCATGTATGCGGTACTTGCATGAGGCGAGTTATTCAATGAGAATAATAAATAATGGAATAACGAAAGAATTTCACCAAGTATAGGGTAGATCAGCGTATCTGAGTTATTCCAACGGAATAATAAAGAATGAAATAACGAAGTTCTCTTCATGAATATGAAAAAAAATAATACCCTTACCTTATAAAGAAGAGTACTCTAATCCGTGGTAGAGCGGGGATATACTTGAAGAAACTTGCACTACGCTCAAAACTTTCTTAAGCGCTAAAGAAATACGCTCGAAGATAGAAGAATAATTCTCTCTACGTTTTCTCTCTAGAGTTTGATGAATTAAGTAAGAAATAATGAAGGAATGAGCTTATTTATATAGAAGAATGGGTGAATAATAACTAATCCATGAAACGGTCGAGATCGATTTACTTTAAGCGAGACGGTCCAGATTGGTTTCAATAAAATATAATATATTTTATTTATAATCTAATAAAACGAATAACTTTTAAAAAAGATTTTACTATCTGAAAACAATATCACGAGCCTTTATCACAAACACTTATGCGTAATAAAATATAATATATTTTAATTATTATCTAATAAAACGAATAACTTTATAAAAGTATCGCATTTTATATAAAAAGATTTTACTATTAGCTTAATAAAACGAATAACTTTATAAAAGTATTACATTTTATATAAAAAGTTTTTTGTTTTATTACATTAATAATACTAATAAAACAAAACTTCATCATCATTATTATTATTCACACTATTAATCGACCGAAGTCGTTCCCGGAAGAGGGCTTTCGATAAGGATTTTTCCTATATGGCGCCGCAATTAGGTAACCAAACCTCTCCTTGGCAGAACTTTTAGACATCGTTAATATTGCAAATAATAATATTAATAACTTCGTCATCTCAATTATAAAATATCAACAATAATTGAATCAATTAATGAGAGATACTTATCTGACAATTCTTGAAGCGATAATTAAACAAAACTAAGTGACTTCTCACGTAAGCATCAATAATCAATACCGGTACTACTCTTGTCTGCAACCACCAGATATTCTGTACTTTTAACACCGTGGTGTTTCAGCGATTAATGGTAAAACTTCCGCCGTTATTTTCATAAAAAATATTTTTGTCGTTTTCTCGATCAAATGATAATTTTTGTTATGTGGGTTCACCATGATTGTCTTGTCGTGCACGAATATTCCCCAAACCCAATCTAATATTATAAACAACTTGCGTACTTTGCAAAATTCTAAATATTACCCACAACTATAACATTATATCAAATTCATTCCATAATATTTAAAAATGATAATTATAAAAAATTCATCTTTATTCATAAAAAGTGGGGTCTTCTGGCGGAGCCATGTTAGAAATTTGGAGGGGGCCATGTCACCGCCACCCCCCAAGATTTTTTGGGCGAGTAATAGAATACCAAGTGAGCTAATCACTATTGTGAAGATAAACATTAGCTAATGATCACTATTGGGCTAAATTCATTAGAATACTAAGTGTGCCTTACAAAAAATAGAATAGTCTAAAATTTTAATGTTCTAATCAGACTAGTTGTTGCTTAGTATAATAGTATTGACTAAAACTATTGTGAAGATAATTCTAGGAGTAGATATTTTTCCATTTTCCCATTTAGTATAATAGATGGATTTCGTGATTTGAAAGAACGTCGGGTGCAATTTTGACGAAGCTTTGATATGTTCTAAAAGCCTTTTTTTTTTTTTGCTATGTTTTGTTGTCTTTGTCAAAAAAAATTATATTACTACATTATCTTTGTTTTAGTAAAAATATGTTTTGTAATTGTGGAACTTTACTTTTTGATGATGAATATATATATTATGTTGTTAATAAAATTCTTGGCCCCCAAATATCGAATCCTGACTCCGTCCCTGTATATACTCAAATACGAAAGTGATAAATGTGCTCCATTCAAATTCATTATTATAAGCTCAAATGGTAAACTATGGAGGGTTTTTACCATTTTTCGATACCCACCCACCCACCCACCCACATATATAACGTTAGATATCATCTAACTAACTTCTTAGGATTAGTCCTTGGAAGGTATTTACACTACTTTCTGGTCTCAGAAGTGTAGTGTAAAATACCTTGCGAGCTTCTAATGCTTAAGCATGGCACATCTTAATATATAAAACTCTGCGGCAGGCATGGGCAATCCCAGATTGACCATCTCACAACACCAACATGTGTTTGTCTGTGCTCCAGCTCTATCTATCTATCTACCTATCTATGTATTCCTACCCCATAAAGACCAAATAAAAGTATGCTGCTGCTGCTGCTGTTTTATGCTTGTTGACTGGAAACTTTTGCCTTGTAACAAACGGAGCCTAAAACGATCTTTTTTGAGCTGTACTTCCTATAATTTATATTCGTCCCCCCACCCACCCACCCACCCATTTTCTTTGACATGTGATACATTATTTCTTTCATTCTTGATTTGAGTCAAATTATCAATAATTTCCTTCAAGTTAATTTCTAAATTAAGAATGTTTAATTAGTCTTGCCTTTTCAAATCAGGAAGAAAAAGATTGTTAAAAAAATGAAATAACTAAAACTTATGAAACTGAATTATTGTCTCAGCCACTACTCCCCCACAAGCTTAATGGCAATTGGCCCCTGAGCAACATTAACAACATGCACAAAAAGTCATCATTTCCACATGGGGGAGAGACAAGGAAAGAGTTCAAGATTAAGATAAAGCAAAGCTACACATGTGATAAAGAAATATGAACAACACAACTCCTTCTTTTAACACATGGAAACACACACACACACACACACATATATATATATATACATGCTCCTTCTATCCAAAAATGAGTCTTATTTGACATTGACAAAAAAAATCGGTATTATAGTTTTGACTATGACATAATTAATCTTATAATTTCCATAAATTTTGGTCAATAAAAGTCTTAGTTTTTATATTTGAAAAATACTATCACAAAAAAATGTGTCCAAGTATATCCAAAACACATTAATAGTCTGAGGAAGTACTACACATTTTCTTAATATCATGAATGAATGTTAAATTTATTCCATTTTCCTTGAAGATTGAAACTAACAACTTATAGCATGAAGCCTAGAGTTGTAACAATAGCTGGTCACTCTGGTCCAAAGGGATCTTGTGGTAGTTGGAGAACTTGTCAAAAAAGCAAAAGGTTGCTTCATCTGAAAATGCTTGTGTTGAGAAAAGGAAAAGAAAGAAAAGAAAGGAAAATTATGATGATTCAATCTGTTTTTCAACATTTCTCTAATGTTCTTTCTTATCATGGGGTCCTTTCTCTTTACAAAGTGTCTTATATAGAAAGTAAAAAATGATATTCTTTTCTTGAGCCATGAAAAATGTTATCTTTAGTCAATAATAAACAGGCAAAACAAAGCAAATCCCCAAAGGAGGTGACAAAATTTATGTCATATGTCATAGCCTTATCTTATCAAACATGAATTTGATTTGCACTTTTTTTTTAAAGAAAAATAAGAAGAAAGAGAAGTCTTTTCAATATTTTTATTGGGTATTTTTGTAAATAATAAATTATAAAGGTTGAAAAAATGAGCATAGGTTGTTTGTATATGGGAATTTTATTTGAAATAGGTTTATACTTTAGATAGACTTTTATATCTTTCTCAGACATGGTGATTGTCTTGGTGGGAAAAAATCTGCACTCAATGAATTGGAGGGAAATAATTATTGCTCCTCATCCTTTTCTTGAAATCTTGAAAAAACAGGTTAATCAGTGCCAGTGATGTAATCTTCGATATTTGACATAAAATTTATTTGCAACTAATTCAGCAATTAGCTTTAGTGCTTATGACAAAGTTGTGGGGTTCCTCTAGACATTATTGAGGAATAAATTTGACTCTAGTCTACATCACATCTTTTTTTTTCTTTCAACTAACTGTTTCTTTTTCACTTGAATAATGGCTTTTCAGGTAATTAATTTCCTGGCAGTAAGATATCCAATAGCAATATTGATACTCTCTTTTGCCTTGTGATTTCTCTGTCTTGGTTTCAAAATGGATGTCAGAATTCTGTATTAGGATTTTGATCATATACCCTATAGCAATACAGAGATTCAACATGATGTAGAAGTACTAATTTTTCTGCAGCCTTTGGTTTCTTCAGTTTCTATATGGAAGCTTGCTTGTTCAATTCCATCTAGTGGGAAATGATGTGACTCTTCAATCATGAATCCGGATGATGTTGAGAAGAAGACTTATGCATGGATCCAGATGGATTTTATTTATCGTGTTCTTGTCGAGAATTTTATGATAATTAGATTGATTACAATGTGATCATCAAGCCTACTAGTCAAATTGGTTTTATACTATTAATTTCTTGTAAAATAAAACCATTTCCACTTTTTAGATTAGATTTTTTTTGAATAATTTCTCAGATGAATCAACGCAACCACGCGTCACATTAAACTCGTAACTATACTTTAAAAGTTTAACTATATGAAATCCATCTGATGTACACACGAACACATACCGGAGAATTTACAATCACATTGGGGTTGTGGTGCTTCTAGTGGTGATCATTGCTACCAATTATTTTTCTCACACTGTGATATGATCTGATGAGTATCCTGTATTTGATTTTTTTAGTAAAATTTTCCTTATAAAATAATTTAAATCTGTTCATTCGGGTTAATGGGCTGGGTCAGAAGCTGCCACCTCACTTGGTATTTTTCTGAAGTTATTGCTTTAGAAGAACCAATAGGCCATTGTTGTTGTGGCTCTCCAGACAGGAAGGCCCATACTTTAGAATTATTTAAGTTTGCTTCTCCAGGCAAAGCTATAGTATTCATTAAGTTGGGCATCAAGATCATAAACACCAAAACATTATATATATATATATATATATATATAAAAGAAAAAAGAGAGGAAAAAGTGTACTTATATAGTGAGATCATCATGTAACTTTGTCTTTACATTTTGTATTGGGTATAAAGGTAGTTATGCTGAGCTGCAATCTTCAATAATGGTAGGACTTATAGAAATAGCAAGATAAAGATAATGGGGTGCTCCTGCTTCTTCTCTAGAGAAAATTGAAGGCATGGAACATGATGTATAGTGGTTCAGAGCCTAGTCCATCGCAAACAGGATTTGATCGACAAGCTGCATGGAAAAGCATTGGGACATCCTCCATGAGTGCCATTTCTTTGGGTTTTGTTGCCACAGCAGTACTAATATCCATGTTCCTTATCATGGCCATTTTTGAGCATTTGTTTAGGCCAAATGCTTCTTTTTCTTCACCACAAGATGCTTCGAACAGGCCCTCGGAATCAAGACAAATGCAGAAACTTGGACATCCACACATGGTAACTTTCTTATTTCAACTTGTATTTTTCTTGTATTTATATTCAACTACTTGTTATACTTTGATGCCAAAACAATCAAACTAGTCTTGATGATCAATCTCTTTATGAGAATCTTTAGGGGAACTTGAGTAAAAAGAGATAAATGAAATGAAATCAAAAACATTATCAAAAGTTTCTTTCCAAGTTCCAAACATAGCCTTGGCTAATTAGAAGATAGAAAATGCACAAGAACAAAAAATGAACTCATGTTTGTAACAGGTGCCAACGGCTTACGCGTCAGATTTCTCGGTATTGATGCCAGGGCAGCGATACCCTACCTACATTGCACAGCCTGCGCCACTCCCCTGTCCAAGGGAAGGCGCCTATTGGCCATCTCATGAACATACTTTCTCTCTGCATAGGCTATAGTGTTGTATTTTTATTTATGATTGATTGTATGTACTTTTCCTTTACGAGAGTGAAGGAAGCTATTTACCACCTGCTATTTTGTTAAGTTGATTCTTTGTAGAATGCACTAGTTGATAACTTCGAATCAATATTTTCTTTATTGCAAGTAAGTTGAAATTATGCTGTTTTGGTAAATATAAACAAGCTCACGCACTCAATTCCAGGTATAAAAATATGCCAAATAACAAAGAATCTACAATAGAAACCCAACAACCAAAAATATGAGGCAAGAGAAAATGAAACTAATTACACAAGTGTAAGCATTTCCTTTCACTTGCATCCTCCCTTTTTTACAGGCTCCTTCACCAGTACAATGTGCACTTTGTCTTCAAAATGGGGCTATCTATGTATCAAAGATGCTCCACCAAACACAGATTGTCTTTTGTGTGAAAAGTTGTTGAAGATAACGAAAAATTAGGGATCCTCTAGCGCTTCTTCATCGGGTAACATTACAGTTAATAAAGAGTACTTGACCCGAAGCGAAATCCTACCCTTTTCAACCACGAGTCTCGCTCCAGAAACGACCCAATATCCAGGAGTTTCTTGTGGCCCTCTGGTCATCTCCGTTGTGTCTACAAATTTCAAGAGCTTAGGTGCTTGGTTTGGCGCCGGAGGGCCACCTGGGTAAATAGCAGAGTTTATATTCACATCAGCAGGCTGTGGAGGTGGTTTCTGAGCTGCTGTAAAATGATGGCTTATGAGAGTTGATATAAGTCCAGATTTACGAGCCAAGCCAGGGGAACCATCCCATTCTGGATGCTTAACTGCAACTGCTCCTAGTACAGTTGAGAAGCGGAGTCGTAGAAAGAGAATTCTTTTAAAACCGTAATCCCCGACTTCTAATTGGGCTCCGGTAACTATAGATAGATCTTCATCTGATTCGACTGGAGCAGTGCAGATGTGGGAGAAGTTCTTCCACTGAACTTTCTCATAGTATCTACGATCATATGATTCTTGGCGGAAGTTCCCATTTGGGTCATCTTCAAGTTGGAATACTTTCGGAAGAGAGGAAAGGTGCTGCATGTGCATTGCCAAGCGGTTGCTTCTTTTTCCTTCTAGATATAGTCGGAGGCCTGTGACAGGCCTCTTACCTACATCAACCTGTCATGAATTGAAACTTTATGTATTCTCGATGATTGAAAAGAAATGTAAAGCAAGGAGCACTGATTCAAATGAATGTAACATCCAAATTATGTGCGATATATATGAAGAAATGCATAAATTAAGACTTAAAAGATGTTTCAAGTCTAAACTATTTAAACTATCGATGCACAGAAGCAAGAGCCATTTCCTTGAACAAACTTGGGGAAATAATACAGATACATACAGATAGGTATGTCAATAATATGTGGGTTCAGTTGGGTCACGGACTTGACTAGCCCATCGATGGTCTAGAAGGAAAAGTATTTATGCATGTATATTTTTTTTTGACAAGTGCATTTAGTATGTTCAAATATTTCTCTTGCAGACCAAACAGTTGGGAAAATGGTAGTATGAGCAGCAACGATGACGAAGTTACTTTGTAAAAGAGCAGGTGTATTGACATTATGTAGACTAATACAACCAATCATGGGCTCAAATCCTTCAGAGCTGAGCTACAAACATGGGTATGAGCGCACACACTCGAAGTTCAAAGCTGCTCAACCTGAATTATTTTCAGACCTATAAAATTAAGAGATTATACTACTCAAACATGGTGTGTGAATCCTTCAAGACACAAATTAAACTTTATAAGTACATTTTCTAGCATCAACGCTTCTCAATCAGTTCTGATCAAGAATGGGTAAATTTAAGGAAGAAAGAACAATTTGACCAACAAGAGAAGAAGCTTTACCGGAGTGGTGCTCACATAGAGCTTAGGACCCATAAAACTGAACTGCAAAGATGATGTGCTTTGTTGCCTCCGCTGTGGACCAAGGGGAAGATCACTGAACACAGGCGCCCACTGCCGCGGAAGCTGAAATTCCAAAAACTGATGAAGCTCTTCAACTGGTGGTTTATCTGCAAATTGGAGCCAAGGAAATATTTTGAGGCAATGTATTATTTCAAATGAACTCTAGATGTATTCATAATTAGCAATTAAAAGAGGCAAAAGTGAAGCTGTCCAAAACCTTGTTCAGACCTAAATTCTCTCTCTCTCTCCCTCCCCCTCACACTCATAATATTAGTTTCACATACACAGATCTTGTTATCACCACCAGCTCTGTGTCCACAGAGTTTCCTATGCTTGGGACTTCAATGAACCTCACATGCAACCCCAGGTTGGGATAGCAAAGAAAATAAATCCTTTGTGATGATGATGTAATGTAGAACTTAACCGTGTAATCCCTCCCCCCCCCCTACCCCCCCTTACCATATATGAAATTATAAAATGAAAGAAAATGTAGTCCTTTCTTCAGATATAATCTAAGTAGACATGCCAACAAGAAACAAACAAGATATGGAATGAATTTGCAGGTTTGAAGCCTAATGCAGCTAATTGCATGAAAAGAAGGATAATGTCTTGCTCACAGCGTAAATAAAGATTTATGGCATGGCTCAAGAATCCACTCCCTGAGACACCATTCAACAGAGAGGTTATTGGGATGAAGGACATTGAGATAACATCAGGCTCCGACTGTACACTGTGTAACCAGTCATTATGGGTTAGGTTTTTATTATCGCTTCCACCTCTCCTCTTGCATATGCTTACAGTGTCCTGTAAGGAAAAGGATGATCCAATGAACATAAATGTAACATAAAAGCTAGAACCCTTAAACTCTTGAACAAAGCAATCCAATCATACCTCCTTGTATGAATAAGAGCTTGACGGGCTGGTATCTGCAAACCGCAGCCTCTGCTCCCTGATTTGAAACTGGAATGATATATATAAACACATAGAAAGTAAGCAGACTGAGTATGCAATATATTTTCCTTTACAGCTACTGAAATAGTTTGCAAAAACTAATCTTCAAAAAAATCAGATTTAAGGAAAAACTCAGGTGGGTGTTAAAGGTACTTTCAACCCTATTTTATGAATAAAATAAAACTGCCTGAAGCCTTCAACATTTATAAACATTACAGAATTATAGCTTCGTTGTTGTTTCCAAGTCACCAATAAAGGTAACACCCAGCTATAAGGGCTAAGGCACAAAGGGCAAAGAATCGTAGCATGAAACTCAAAAAATCTGCCAAACTTGTGCTTAATCAAGAACCATATTATTCTCAGGAGAAGGTGCTGCATACCAATTGGATACGAAGTTTGAAAAAAAAAATGAAGTAAAGAAGGAAGATAATTCACCACTCAAGCATCTGTATTAGTGTATATAATGATTATTAGGGAGTCTGCAGGATTCAAATACCAGACCTCCAGATACATACCATGAGAGAGCATGAAGAGTTTGTTCCACATTCAGCAACGGAGGCCTCCAAAATAATTTAGTAAAAATCTTGCAGGTCCAATGCAAAGTGGTTTCAATTTAGATGCTCTATCATTGAATCAAGCTTGGTTCCCGACATTTTGCTAACCCCAAGAAACCTAAACCAGATGTACCACAAGGGCCAAAAAACACATCTAGCTATATTTGACCCACATTACATTCTTTTCCCCAAGTAAAGCATTGAAATGCAAGTTGCTTTTGACTGATAATTGACTGTTTAAAATTAGGAAACACAATTTTCAAATGACATCCACTTCCAACATGAAATTTAGAAAATCCATTGTAACATAAGTAACAGTATCAAAAAAGATTAGCATTTTTTCTACAAATGAATTTATAAACACCTGTTTAAGCTTTATAATTATTTACTTAAAAAATGAAAAAACAGAGAGCAGAAACAAACTATCAGAAACCTTGTCATTCTGATATGTCTGTTCAGAATCCATTCCATATTGTCCACTTGCATCCACAAATCTCTTATCTGCAATCATCTTTAACCGTTTTTGTACATCAGAAGGTTGAAGTGAAGATGAATGCTGCTGCTTCATATATATTACATCCTTCCCTCCCATCTTCACACCAACAATAATGTGAGTTCCAAATTTTTCAATGAACCTGGAATGACAAATAGAACCACAAATCAATTGAATGGTAAAAACTAAACATTGTACAGTTACTAATGCATCAATGGGAAAAGCAATGCAGGATATGCGTGTTTAACTTATTCAATCCGTAATTTAAAAAGGAGATATGGACCTTCTAATAGATTACCATACGAGTATACAGCTATGCTATTCTGTGGAGATAAACTTCTAAAAATTTGCTATTCAAGTACAAATATTAAGGTTAATAATCATCAGTGAATTGGCACCCATCAAAATTTTGCATTACGTTATGCACCACCTGGGCAAATTTAACAAAACTAAGCTTCATTATTTATGACGTAAAAACATTTGGGGGTGAAGTATAATGAGGACATGCCATGAAGCATCATAATGTAATTTAAGTCCTCAAGCAGTCAATTAAAAAAAGATACGTGACAAATAAAAGTCCTGGTTGACTTTTTGCACATATTAAGAAATAGGATAAAATAACAAAATTGTTCATATTTAAATTCTTATTTAATTGCATAATTTATATGACTAGTGATGCTACATAAATATGAATAGAGAATAGAAATATGACAATTAATATTAAGGGTATTATAGGTAAATTATTGTAAAAAAATAGATTATTTAAGGCAAGTAGACATTTAAAACTACCTAAAATAGTAATAAGAACTTTTATTATGGGACGGGGACGGAGGGAGTATTTATTTAGTCCCACAATATGGCATCCCCTCGATGTAAATGCCACAACTTTACATATCATTATAACACATCTTGACAATTTAGTAAAAGAAATTTATTTATTAACAGAACAAACCCTGAAGTTGCAAATGGCCTTCCAATACAATAAATGAAGTGTATACTCTCTTTTCTTTGGTATTGACAAGGATGACTGAAATGGATAATTCCAAACCTGAATATCATATTTTTCCTGTTCTTTTTGTTAATTCTTAGCATACAATGAAAGATTTATCTAATAATGCTGGAAAACAAGGAAGCTTAAGATTTAGAAGAGGGTAACAAGAAGGTGCAAGTATCTGTAGCAGAAAAAAATATTCTAAATAGTTTATACATTAGCAACGACGACAGTGGTTGTGGAAGAGGTGCCCCTTTCCCATGTTCTAAATAGTTTAAACAGTAGCATGTGATTTAGTTGCAGAAAATGCTTAAAGGCTTGGATATGCAAAACACGATTCATGTACGGATCCCAAGTTGTTGGAATAAGATTATGTTGAGTTAAATTATTGATATTGTATTTGCATAAACTTTCACTAATTTCAGTTTTGGACACATTTATTTGTAATCTTCATCCTGTATTAAATCAAATACAAACCAAAAATTAAATTATATTTGTACAAATTTTCATTAGTTTCAATTTTGGACAGATTTATTGTAATCTTCACCTAGTATTGAATCAAATGCAAAACAAAAATGGCACAAGGTACAATTTATGCTAAAAAAGAATTCAACCTAACATGAGGAATTCACAATTGATGAGGTTTAGCATTAATCCTGTCGTCCACTCAAAATAATCAGTTTATTGGATTATTTGCATGGGACCCAAAAAAAGTGGCTAACAAGAGCTATGAGAAAAGCAGGGGGAGGAAAGAATATGGGTCCAACTCTTTTAGTTTAACCCGATGGCCTACTATTAATAAGACAGCACATGGCACTGCTCTTATAAAGCTAAGCCATATTAGTATAGCAAATATAACCCAATTCAAAATCATTATAATTTAATTTTCTACTGATGCTATCTTCTTGTTTACTCACACAGACTACTCATATCCCTTCTCCACCCACTTAAACCATCAAATGCATTTTCTATTGTTCAATGTCGAACTCTACGATGTTTTGCCTCCAGAATATGACTTAGGAACCGAATCAAGAACACCATCATTGTCAGAAACTACATACACAAAACGGGTGACAACATATGGCTTTGAAGACTTAGCATGAAACACAAAATGAATATAGTGGCTTCATCACACAAAAAATGTGAACAGTTTATTTCACCTTGCCAAAGCAGCAGGATCCCATGACGATGGAACGGCTTGCTTCACATGATCAGACAGTATCATCTGAGTCTTTTCCAGTGCGACCGTGTACAATGTGATGAAAACACCATCAAAAGAAAGGGTTTTGGTATTGGCTGCATCTTTCTGCCAACTACCAGGAAACTCGAACATGGTATTGAAGAGTCCTGAAGGTATTTTTCCAGTCAATGATATTTCTTGGTTGAATTGCTCTGACATCTGCATTATAAAAACTGGTAATCTTGAAACACCCAAAAGATATAGATTGGTAGTCAAGCATACCCCAAGTCAGAAACTAGCACTTAACATTTTTATCCACCTATAATAATATAGTAGAATAGCCATCAATTCTAAGATATGAAAAAAGAGGCCAAGTATTCACTTCACTAGTTCACCAGGTCTCATATGTTACAAAATGTTAAAATTACCATGCATGATGAAGACATCAAAACTTATAACCAACATATAAATTGAAATATTAGAGTATTATAACCAATAAATTTAGATATATAAATATTTCAGCAATGAATAAGTGCAAAAATTTACTAATCAACACAAATGACGGTACCTGCTGAAAAGAGAGAACATCCGACCTAAACCTAGTCCTCTCCCCTTTATCACATTTTATTACTTTAGACACATTGGGAATCACAATACCACCAGGAAGAACAATTTCTCTACCCTGATCCTCATGAATTTCAATCAACCGCGGATTTGTCGAATCCCCTTTACAATACTTTAGCCTCAGATCCAAAGAAATATCGTATCCACATCCAATCGACTGAATTGCAATCTTGGCAGCTTCAGGAGCTGAAACCTTAAGCGCCATTACTCAGAACATCACCTTCCCAATGAAACTTCCGAAACCAGACTGAATTTCATGCAGCAAAAAGGCCTTAAATTGCGTTAACTCGTGCTCATTTCCATAAATAATGCACTTATAACCCAATTAGGTGAATGATACTTTAGCTAAAACGGGCGCTACAATCAATATCATGATAGTAAAATTTACCCAAAATTGCAGCTGCTACAAAAGTTCTAATTTTGAATATTCCCTTTTATTAAAAATGTTTGCAAAATCCGAAGCTGATGCTCTCCCTCTCTTTCTCTCTCCAAATCTTAAGCTATCCAATCAAATTATTCAAGCTGAGTTTACAGAAATATATACAAATTCGAGCTTAAAACGAATTCAAACCCCAAATATCTCAACTCTTCCAAAAAATCAGCACATATTTCACCCGAATCCCCGAAACCCCAGCTAGCTAGCTGAACAAACGATATTTTCAGAATCCGAAGTTGATACAGTTGATTGAATTGGGTTAATACGACAAATTGAAGCAGAATCCCAGAGGATTGTGGGGATGCGAAAATGTGGAGTTTGTAGAGAGGGTAAGGAGCTGAAAACCCTAGGTTTGAATGGGAGCTCAGATCTAGGGGGAAGGGGGGAAATATAGGGAAAGGAAGAGGAGAGAGAAAGTAGGAAAGCAAAGCAAAGTATAAGGTGGAAATGAATATTGTTAGAGCTGAGAATTGAGATGATGAGGATAGTAGTGGAATGAAGAACGAAAGAAACCGCGGTGCGGTGGATTTTTAGTATCAATTTTTTTAATTATTAAAATACTATTAATTAAAAATTAAAAATTAGAGTTTAGGGTTAATGATATTGATTAGTAGTTCTTTCCGGTCTATCATACGAGGAGAGGAGCGTGAAGTCTCCTTTCCCGTTCAGATTCATTTTCAGAGAAACACTTAAAAATGATTTCATTGTAAATTTAAATGGAATTATAGATTGAATTAGTGCTCGACAAAATGACGCATATCAAGAAGATGCAAAACATGATTGATATCTCCGCCTTGACATTTTTATATAATTTTTAAAAATATATTAGCGTTTGTGCTTTTATTCTCGACCGTCAAAAATATTTATGTGAACAGGCGACTTATAGATCCAAAACAAAACAAAATTCTATGTAATAAAATTCACTATAGTCGTTCTATAACTTTTGTTTCATTGATTATATTGCATTAATAAATTTTATAATTTTTATTGTATTAATTAATATAACATTTGTCATAAATACTATAATAAAAAAGTTGTAAGAATTGTGTACCAATTTCAAAATAACCGGATACTATTTGATTATGTTTTTAAATTATATTTTAATAGTATATTCTAATAATTAGAGCTATAAGTTGTGCAGAGACTTGAGAGCGAAAGATGTTAGGCACCTTCCAAACAAGTCACAAGCTGATTGGAATTTTCTGCACACGTGTGTCCAAATATGAAACAGTGACAGAATTCTCTCTCTCCTTCTTTCTCTTCTCCATTGGATTCTCTGTTTTATCTCCTTCTTGGTCAACCTTGGGCTACATTTGTTTATCAAACAACAATGCTACTATATCATATAAAAAAATATCACATATATATATATATATACACACACATATATTATGAGTTTTCGTCTGACATATAAAACCCATAATATACATATGTATATATATAAATATTATGTGAAACATTTTTTATGTGATAAGAAGATTATTTTTATGAAAATAATAAGTTAGATAGAGATTATTTACACTTATTTATTATTATTATTTTATAATTAATACGTTATTTAATTTCTAAATTTAATGAAGCATCTACTGTCGTGCCATAAAAATCTTCCCCTTTCAATTACCTTTTTATTCTTTTCTTTTGTCCCTCATAACCCAATCCCACATTAATAGTCCCATCCTCTCAAAAAAAAAAGTAGTTCTCCCTATTTTTTGGTGACATTGTCTAGCAATATTTTATTTTTTTTTATATTACCTCTTAAAAAATGTATAGTATTTATTTCAACTGAATTTTTTATAAAAAACAATATTTTAGGTGTAAATTGGATACATCTGAAAGCAGTGCATGCATTCAGTATAACTACTTTTTTGCATGTATCCAATTTACACCTAAAAAACACTGCTTTTATAAAAAAATCAATCAAATAAATAGTATCATTTTTAAGATATCTTCAAAAAAACCAAAAAAAAAAAAAAAAGTTCGCTAGAGAATGTCACAAAAAAATGTCCCCTAGAATTTCTAAAATAAAAACACACACACATTTCTCTACTTATATACCTTGACCACAGTCACAAACATATCTATACTTATACACCTTAGCCCCCAAATTCTCCATACTACAAAAAAGAAGAAAAAAGAATGAATAGGTACTCCAAGATCAAACTGGTGAAAAGTACCAAAAAATCAAGATCCATAGATTTTTCAGATCTCCAATCATTCCCTCATGAAACCACAAAACCCATTAAACCCCAAGAAATCAATTTCAAAACCCAAGAACCAAAACAACAAATCAACACCCAGAAATTCAATGATTCCCCTCCAAATTTAGAAGAAAATGATGAACTAGCCAATACCAATGACAAGAAGTATGGGACAATGAAGTTGAGAAGAAACAGTTCAGTCTCTGCAACCACTACCAATTCTACCAGCAGATTCAAGCTTGAAAAACAGACCACAACTGCCCTGCAGAGTGCAGTGAAGAGGGCATTTTCAATGAGAAGATCTTCATCAGTCTCTGAGAGGTATTGTAAAATCCATGACCAGTGTGTGACATTCGCATCCCCCTTTGATGATGAAGATGATGATGATGATGATGATGATGATGATGAAAACAATACAATGCAGACAAGATCTATGAACATGATGATGATGATGAAGAAGAAGAAGAAACAGAGGTACAGCAGTGGAAGGATCTTAAAAGCCTGTAAGCGCCTTTTTGGGCTTTAGTTTAATTAATTATTAAGTTAATTAATTAATTGTTCTATGCATGACTGAATCTACTTTTGCCCTTTTTGTGCCACAAGTTAATCATAATTGGTCTCTTTTTTTATTCCACTTTTATATATAATATATATCCCTGTTATTGGGTGTCCATTACATTTCAAAAATTGAAATAACAGTAACTTTGAATGAGGTAAAGTAACTATTTTTCTAATTATATTTTTTTCTGACGGTGGAATCGGGTGTGTAAGGATAAATTTATGCTAAACTAATATTGATTGATAAAAATTATAAAAAAAATTCACTTATTACGCTTCTTTAAAAAAAATTACCATTAATACTTATGAATGTAATTCAAAAAATCGACATAAACATTTCTGAATTCTGAAGATAAAGTAATAGTAATGTACGAGGATGATTTACTGGTAAGGAACAATCATTGAAAAATGCTTGGGGCATTTGAATAACTAAGTAGTTGAGACACCCCCTCTACTGTTTACAGTGGTAAAAGAAGAGTAAAACCAATATGGTTGACAGGATTGCTGCTTAAATAATAGGGATCCGGTTAACATGATCAATTAATCACTACAATGCTGACATACAGGAAGATCAGCTCCCGTATGTGTGTCAATACTGTATTTGGTCGATTGATCAAAATTAACTTTATGTTAACCAAATCCAAATAATAGGCTACTACTCGGAAGACGCTGTCCATGAGAAAAAAAAAAATTGGAAAACTTTTTCCATATGTTTGACTCTTTGGTTTGATATTAAAAAAGTGGCGAGTGTAATTTGTTTGGCGGGTCCATGCACATTTTACATGTAGTTTTTTTCCCAGTGACCTGATCTTCAAATTCTGCTAGTGATTTGCCAGAATTCAATACTTTGATTTCCTTGTAACAAAGGGAGCTTTTATTGGACCATTTATAAATAAAAATAAGACTATATAACCCAAAAGTCGGATCCAGAAAATGGTGATGTAGCATAAAGTATATTTTTGAATAAGTTTGTCAATTAAATGCTGACACGCACGCAAACGAGGTTCTATGTATATCAACATTCTATTAGTCAATTGACCAAACTTCCTAAAAAATAAACTTTATTCTAACCAGATCGAAGAAACTATATACATACACTTGCTAGAAACTTCACCGACCATATTACATACTTGATTAAAAGAATTGCCACGAATAGTTATCATAGTAGTTGGCAACAAAAAAATAGCCATCTTTCCAAGAAGCATTTGCAATCTCAGCAACAAGACCAATATTTCCAAGCATTCTTAGGATCCCCTTGCATCTTTTATAAACCAAAGCATTTTCAATATTCAGTGTGTAACGAGTACAAGACTGCTAGAAGTTTATCTACTGTAAAACTTAATACTCTACTAACCTAATAAAAATTGTTTCTCAAAACTCAAAAGATCACAAGTGACTGGATAAATAACCCCACCATGAAATTTGATTCCCATAAAACTATTCCTTAATTATACACATTAAAGAAAAAATTTGAGACCAAAAGGAGAGAAATCAGCAGACCCACTTTTTGGTCTCACTTGCTGTCCGTGAAATCTGCATCAATAACATCTCCTTCAGGTCCCTTGTTGCCTGATGATTCTGAAGGTCCATCTGCACTGCCAGGTGTGGGTCCTGCACCAGGTGCCGCACCTGGCTGATTATAGAGAGACTGGCCAAGCTGCATGACTTCCTGGTTAAGAGCAGCCATGGCATCCTTTATGGGCTGGGTCGAGCCCGCAGCAATTGCATCCTTAAGCTCCCCAAGTTTGGCCTCAACCTTCTCTTTCACAGGTCCAGGCACCTTGTCTCCCAGCTCCTTCAATTGCTTCTCAGTCTGGTAGACAACAGAATCTGCCTGGTTCTTTGTGTCTATGGCATCTCTCTTCTCCTTGTCTTCCTTAGCAAACCTCTCAGCTTCTGAAACCATTCTCTCTACCTGTTTATCATTGACACAACTTATTCATCTAATAATTGGGGCAACCAAAAGGGTGCAAGATGTTCATTCATTTGCAAGGTCCCTTGCAATTTGTGAGTTTGAATGCATACATCCATAAAAAGTTAAAACATATTAAGGCTTTCCAGTTATGTACGTTAGAATTACAAGCTTCAAATTTGGTGATAGATGAATGTAACAGAAAAGTCATTAAAATCAAACTAATTAACACAAATTGCTCGTGAAAATATACCTCATCATTGGGCAACGTGCTAGCTCCAGTAATGATAATATCTTGTTTCTTCCCAGTGCCCTTGTCAACGGCAGTGACAGAGAGAATACCATTTGCATCAATGTCAAATTTGACTTCAATTTGAGGAACTCCACGTGGAGCTGGTGGGATTCCATCAAGACGGAAGCTGCCAAGAGACTTGTTGTCCCTAACAAACTCCCTCTCACCTTGAAGGACATTTATCTCCACGCTTGTTTGTCCATCAGCAGCTGTTGAGAATACCTCTGACTTTGAGGTGGGCAGTGTTGTGTTCCGAGGGATAATTTTTGTCATAACACCGCCAAGTGTTTCTAGCCCAATAGATAGCGGTGTTACATCTAAAAGTACAATATCACTGACATCTCCAGCCAAAACACCAGCCTAAAATGGTACAAAATCCAGATAATTAGTTTATGCAGCTTCAATCGAAATAAGTACAAACAAACTCCAATCTGACACCCTTTCATTCATAGACTCCCTACAGGCGCTTCACGTTCTTGAAGGATACAAAAGGAAACACCAGAATAAAACATGACAACTACAACAAGAAAAGGAGAGAAGATCTTACCTGAACTGCAGCTCCAAGGGCAACAACCTCGTCAGGATTGACAGTAACATTGGGTTCCTTTCCAGTCAAAGATTTTACAACGCCCTGAACAGCTGGAATACGTGTTGAACCACCAACGAGGATCACCTCATCTATATCCTTGAAAGAGAGCTTTGCATCCCTCAAGGAATTTTCAACAGGTTTTTTAAGTCTAAGGTAACAGGGAAAATGAAATTAGTTAAATTTCCATAAAACAATGGACAAAAATTCCATGAAAACAAACAATTAGATAAAGGAGTAAAGACTAATACAAATAGTTTGGATGAGCCGACAGTAATATATGAGATATGCATTATGCCCATGCTGTTAGTTAAACATATCCATGAAATAATAGTAGGTACCTATCAAGGAGATCTGAGCATAATTCCTCAAATTTCGCTCGAGTAAGGGTCGTCTCTATATGTTTAGGGCCATCTGCTGTGGCTGTAATGAAAGGCAAACTATAGAGAAAGCAGAGAAAGAAATTAACAATTAAGAATCAACCCAAAAGAGAAAAATGTTTTGAATATTGTAAATTTGACGCTCCAAATAGTTTACACGGTACCTAATATTTGTCTGGGTCAAAGACGACAACTCCATCTTGGCTTTCTCTGCTGTCTCTGTCAGACGCTGAAGAGCTTGTTTGTCCTTCAAAAGATCTATGCCTTCATCTCTCTTAAAATTTGATGCAAGCCAATCTACAACTCTCTGTGTGATGCATACAAATCATAAATAACTTGAGCAATAATAAATAAGCCCTATAGTACAATAAAAGCAGAAATATATTATGCATACCTTATCAAAGTCATCCCCACCCAAATGTGTATCTCCAGATGTAGAAAGAACCTCGAAAACTCCATCACCAACCTCAAGAACTGCAACAACGGGATAAAAGAAATAAACTGAGAGTTTCTCACAACAAGATGCTCAAGAACACAGTTTTCCCATATTAAAATTGTTGAAAAATTGAAACTAAGAGAGAGGCATGTAAAGATTACCTGAAACATCAAAGGTGCCACCTCCAAGGTCGAACACAAGAATGGTTTCATTGTTCTTCCTTTCAAAACCATAAGCCAGTGAGGCAGCAGTAGGCTCATTGATAATTCGGAGAACTTCCAAGCCAGCAATGCGACCTGCATCTTTTGTTGCTGTCCTCTGGGAATCATTGAAGTATGCAGGAACTGTGACAACAGCTTTAGTGACTTTATCGTTCAAAAACTTTGATGCATCATCGACAAGCTTTCTTAAAACCTAAACCAATAAGGTTAAGAACATTTTAGTGCCTGTTGGAAAAGTAAAAATTATAAGAGAAACCTGAGTGAGCTATGCAATACATATTTAAACTATCCTTATGGCCACTAAATACGAACTATGTGTCTGCTTCAAATCATTCCAAGATCAGATTTAAACCTTCACATGTACATATTTATCAGAACAACCATAATAATTAATATTCTTTACATCAGCTTCCAAAAAAAATGATTTTAAATTTTTATTTTATACAAACACCCAAATACTAAGCAGCTTCACCATCAAGTACAGTATTCAATAAGTAGCACATTCTCAGACATACATTTAAAACTATATCCTTTCATAAGTACTGAAAAAACAATAAAATACAATATAAATTAATAAAGTAAAGAACATAAATAATTACGAATATATCAAATCACAAATGCACATATACACAGAATCAGAAACTGAAGAAACTCATTTGAACAGTTCACTGATAACTCTTAAAAACACTGCGCACATAATAATATTCTAATCCAATATAAGAATTTAAAAGAATGGTCATTTATGAATATTCACAAAGTCAAACACCATTAAAGTATCTAGAGAGGTGTAATCCCCAAAGCTATTACCATAAATAAGCAGGAGATACTACAATACATACTGAATTAAATCACAATATCCACCTATCCATGCAAGAACAATCGAAATGAACCCATTTCAAAAAGGTCAGTTACAACTCCCATGAGCTACTATCAGTAATCATATTTCAAACAGTATATATGAACAGAAAAAGGAAAACCCAATTAGAAAAAGAGAGTTTAATATACCTGAGCTGAAATTTCTTCAGCTGCAAATTGCTTCCCAATAGCAGGGCATTCAAGCTTAACATTTCCATTCTCATCCCTAACCACAGTATAAGACACCTGCTTCGCCTCCTCATCAACCTCAGACATCTTTCTCCCAATGAACCTCTTCACCGAAAAGAAGGTATTTTCAGGATTCACCACCGCCTGTCTCTTAGCAATTTGACCCACCAGCCTATCCCCATTCTTAGTATAAGCCACCACCGACGGCGTCGTCCTCTGCCCTTCCGCGTTCGTCACAATCACCGGCTTCCCACCTTCCATCGCCCCCACGGCGGAGTTAGTCGTCCCAAGGTCAATTCCCACCACTTTCTCCGCCACAACTCTGAAAGGAGCATTCTTCCCACTATTCCTCCTACTTTTCTTCAATTTCTGGAAAGAGGACTTAGGGTTTATGAAAGAAACAGTATTATTCATCCTCTGACCCAAAAACGCAGTCTTTAAGGGCTTTTGTGTCGGATTTTTTGACTGAGAAGAGATGGGATTTGCTCCTAGAGCGTGAACTTGAGCTGCTGCTGAAGCCATTTCTGGTTATCAGCTATAAACCAAACCCTAATTGGTCCCTGTATATATGAAAATCAATCTATATGAGAGAGAAAATTGTTGATTTTTGGAGAGAGAAAAACCCAAGAATGACGAAGAAGGGGCAGCACCTGCGTGAGTATTTGAGGGGTGAAGTTTGGGAGAGAAGAGAAGAGACGAGAAGATAAGAGAAAGAAGGAGAAAGGGTTTAGGAGAGAGATGAGGGTTAGGTGAGAACACGTGGCCGATTTCTAGAATGATCTATTGGCTCGTGCAGCTTCTGGTTAATTTACGGGCAGGGCCGCAGGGGTTATAGGCCGTTTGATAATTTTGATTTAAATTATTGTGCTACCCGGATGGAGATATCGAGGAGATTATTTGGGCTATTCTAGAGTATTTCTTAATTACATATTTTAGTATATTTTTAAAAATAATTACAATAATGGTGCATAGATAAAATAATTATAAAAATAATATATTTTTTATATTTATTTACAATATTAATGCAATTAGAATTCCTTAATTTAGGAAATTAGTATTAGGAATGACGTGATTCTCTCTCTTTTTTCTTCATCCTCTTTTTTGAAACGCATGATTTTCTTGCTTATTTTTCTGCGACCGTATGGTTTCTAAGCACCCTTGCTCTCAGGTGTAGAAATGTGACAGAGGGTACTTTCTTTGATTGAGTTGAATCTATCACTAAGTCATGGGATTTTAATCAAATTGATGTGCTGCCATGGTTGCTTAGGAATTGTGGAATCAATTGAATGCTTGAGTACAGGGTCGCAGAAACTTGATCCAGCGGATGTGGTGGCTCGTTGCCTTCGTCTTCTACAGAATTTTGGATTTGCTATAGTGGGTGGTTGTAAGGTAGGTACGTGCTGGCTGGTGCACCCCTCCCCTCCCCTCCCCTCCCCTCCCCTCCCATCCCAACCCAAGTGGAATGGTTGAGATTGTTGTATAATGTGTTTTTACCCAGAGATAACTTGACGAAGGAGCCAACCATAGTTCAGAATACATGGATCAATGATATTATCATTGGATGGGGGAAGAAGGAAAGATGCCCTGACCATCGATCCACTAACATTGTGAAAGGTACATTATGTAAGACCCCGAAATTTTTTAAATAAAAAAGAATTTCCTTTATTTATTATTTTGAAATAGTAAGGGTTGATTTGATTAATGTGGATAGTTAAGGGTTAAATACGCAAATATTTCAAAATAAGCAAGTGGTTATAAAATATTCATTATCGTCGGGAATATTCGTTTGGTGCGTGGAATATTAAATCTTTGTCGGGGAATATTAAATGCAATACCGTAGTGCGACCGTGTAATGGGCCCCATAACTTGAAGCGATTGGATGAAGAAAACGACAAATATAAGTTGTTTTTAAATAATTACAGCGTAGTTATTCACAGATTATCTTGTTGGAATACCCGTTGGTTAAAACACACTAATACTGGCGTTGTTGAGCAAGAAGCACCGTATTGCACCAATTATTGATTCTTACGTGAAAGGCACTACTCGATAATGGTTACGATAATTCTTGCTCGATTATTTTATTGAGTTAATAATTGTTGCGTTGATATTTTATATTCTTTGTTGTTTGAATAATTGTCATTACACGGTATTTTCATTATCGAAGCAATAATTCATATTATCCTAATAATATTATTAGATAACATTATTGGCAATGTCTAGAAAGTTACATAAAGGAGAGGTTTGAATCACCTAATTGCGGCGCAAGAAGAAGAAATTCTTATTGAAAGCCCCTCTTCCTGAGAAGCTGCTCAGTTGTCGATATTGTGATTACGTAATATTATTTGTGAATAATTAATTATTGATTTATATGATGAGGAAAATATTGATTTTATGTGGATATAGATGGAGAAAATTTTTAAAATGACAATTGTTGAAAATTAATATTTTATCTTTTTCTGATAAAATAATTCATTTAAATATATTATTTTAATAATATATTAACGGTGATATTTTTACAACGAATGTGGGATATATGAGTATACGAGGAGGAAGAGTATTTTTGTTGCAATAAATGTTTAAAACATGTTAAACATGTCGATGGACCCCATTTATTGACTGAAATTTGATTATAGCTTTTAAAAAATCGCCTGGTTTGTGGATTTCGGTCAATTTCTATTTGGAATTTGGAAAAACTTTCTTCTGCAAAGTTGTAGAAATTGAAATTCCTATAAAAACTCATGAGATTCGAATTTTCTGATGAAAGGGCTATTTATTATGAATTATTGAAGTTCAAACTCAAAATAATTGATTTTGGGAGTTTAAAATATTTTTGTAAGAAAAACGTTTTTGTTGTTGCAATTGAGTGGCTCACATGTGTTATAAATGATCTGAAATCAGATTTCTAAGGTGGGCTTGAATATTTTTAAGAAATATTATTATTTTATTAAATTTTACATTTTGGTGTTTAAGTTTTCCTATAAATAGGGTGTTTAGGTTAGAATTGAAAATCACACCGTAAAGCGAGGTTTTCTCTCTCTATATTATCGGCGTATTCTTGTGAGTATTTTGAGTATACTTTGAGTATTGCTAGAGGCGGTCTGCAAGTTCCTTCAAAGACTATAATCTTTATTATTCAAATTTGTAAGATCTTGATCTTTTTGAGTAAGGGATATTATTTTTTTGTAATGATATTATTTCTTCAATATCATTATCTTTGAAATGTTGATCCAAGTTTTTATCAAATTTGGAACTTTTTCATGTGGGGTTACTATTCATGAGAGTTCTTATTCACGAGTTACTATTCAGCGAGTTCTTATTCACGAGTTCTTATTCATGAAAGTACTATTAATGAAGCGTGAAGATGTTTTTTGGAATTTCTATCTTTTGGTGTCGGAGTTACTATTCACGATATCGGACTATTCACGATATCTGACTATTCACGTTATCTGATCTTATTCAATAGAAAAATAAAATTTCTTCTTTTCGTCCAAAAACATCTATTCGGATACTAACTCGATTGTATCCATGTTTTGATCATTCTTGAATTTTACACCACTATGATTATTTTTGAGGTATTTTTGGACGTGGATAAAACCAAAGTACGAATCCTTAATCCTTAAACCTTGTCATTTTGTTTCACCGATTCGTTTTTTAAAAAAAAAAAAATTCATCATCCTCGGTCTTAAATGATGATATTATGGAATATCTTTTTGGCTGTGGTGCAAAGATGAATGATTTCTTTAGAATATCTTTGGCTGTAGTGCAAAGATGAATGATTTCTGAAGAATATCTTTGGCACAGTAGTCTGAAGATGAGCAGTGTTTAAATGAACATGACCAATCGATGAATATCTTTGGCACAGTAGTCAAAGATGAATATTTGATTCCGGATGTATATTGATTGATGTTACGGGGATAAAAGATAGAGCGATGAACTTTTAAATTCATACATAGAAGATAGTAGTTTGCATTCTCTACTTAACTCTTCTAATGAATTATTATTTCCGTTGCGAATATTGATTTAAAATTTGTTGTCTATTGTATTCTATTATATTTTTCCTGTTGAAGACTAACGATAATTTGTTGTATATTATCTTAGTCATAATATTCTTTTGAAATTAGTTGAGCTCACCCTTTTCTTTTTGTTCCATTTTTCTCGGGAGGCGAGAATATAAGCGAGTGCAGTCGAGGTATGGAATGAAGGTTTTAAAAAGGATTGTTTAGTAGTCCTCACCATTTTTATAAAATAATGTATCAATAAATGTGATGAGGATTTAATTGAGTATAGATATTGTCTGAAGATAATATTTGTATTCAAACTCACAGTTTTCTTGTTGTAATAATAAAGTTGTAGTTGTTTACATACCATGTATTTGACAACTCGAGAATAGGTGATGTATACCTATTTTGGGGGCGTCACGGTTAGTATCGAGCTTAGGGATATGATCTCTGGCGGAGATCGGGGAATAGAACTAGGAGGGAGAGCGAGTAAATCCTTCTAGTGTGTGTCTTACCTAAGCTTATTTGTTAGTTGGTCAAGATATAGGGATATTATGTGATATATTGATTTCCTTAATTAACCCTTGTTTTATGACGATGATTTGAGAATGTCGATTGAGAATATTAACAATGGAAATGAGGCCGTGGAGATGCTCAGTACTCACCAACGAGGAGAACGTCTGAACAGCAGTTGCAATGTTCCTCCATGAACAACACCATTGAAAGCGAGATGATGAATGAGGGATGTTTAGAAGTTTTTTGCGATTCATGCAAAATCGACGAGGAAACTTCGTGTTCAAAATCTGAGGAGGAAATGATAGCAATTCACGGGTTGTCACAAGCAAGCGATTCAAAGAGTTGGGACCACGAAATTTAAGGAAAGCCGATCCGATCACGGCGGAAACATGGGTCAAACAAATTACCAAGATATTCGATGTCTTGGGATGCACGGAGAAACAGAAGGTTCCATTCGCCACCTTTATGTTCCGTGGCGAGGCGAGATTCATGGTGGGAGTCTCGTGAAGCGTACCCATCCAAACCGCACTCAAAGATGTCTTGGGAGACGTTTGAAGCTATTTAATGACAAATACTTTCACGAAAGTGTTAAATCGTATGAAGGAAGTGGAGTTCATCGATTGAACAAAACAAACATGGCGGTGTCTCGATCACGAGGCAAAGTTTGCGAGTTATCCAGTTTCAGACCTCATTTGGTGGAGAATGAGGAACGTGATGGCGGATGTTTCTTAGAGGTTTGAAACCGGCGATACGTCGATATCTCATTTCTCATAAATTTTCTCTTTATTCGAGATGTTGTAAATGAGGCTCAATTATTAGAGCGAGATAATGAGTACGGTCAACCGAGGACCCTGACCGAGATCGTGTCGAGAGATAGCGATCAGCGAATAATGATAACTGCGGAGAAAAGAAATGAGACGGACAGAAATGGTAACCACTCTGGTGGTAATCATAGCCATGAAAATAGAAGAAGCGAGTCGGAGGAGATTTTAAAAGAGAGATTTAACAACGACCGTATAAAGATGGCGATCTTACAAGTAAGAATCGGTTCTAAGGGAGGAGAAACGACCACCGGTCATATCTTCTACAAATGCGGAAAAGAGGGACATATCAGTCAAACCGCCACAACAGATTCAAGATATGCTATAATTGTGGAAAGGAAGGACATATCGCTCGAGATTATGCGATGAATGAAACCTAGTTCAATGAGGACGGTGACTCAAAAGATCGTCCCTGAAAAAGTCAAAAGTCAGCGATTAGGGAAGCGTTTGTTGTGGATCGGTCATAATGCGAGGAACCCAAACGAGGTGATCACGGTAAGCTATTTATAAATTCTTGCGAAGTTTATACCTTACTTGATATCTGGGCTTTACCCATTCATTTATCTCTCTCTGCATGTGCTCAACGTTTAAACTTGACTCGGAGAAATTAGACTTTGACTGTATCTGTGGAAACTCCGTTAGGAGAAACTTTCATCACATCCACTGTTTATAAATCTTGTTTGATTCAAGTTGGCACCATTACCTTACCTGTTGACCTTATCTCTTTAAAGATACTTGCTTTTGATGTGATTTTAGGGATTGATTGGTTAACTACTCATCATGCCAAAATTGATTGTTTTAAAGTAAGGTTGTTAGTTTTCATATTCCTAACCAACTGTTGATATGCAATTCAAGCAACTAAACCATTAAAATCGATCAACATCATATCTAATCATAAAGCTATTCGTTTATTAAAAAGCGAATGTCGAAGCTTTCTTAGCCCATGTTATGGATTTGAATAAAGACACGTCCAAATTTGAATAATATTCCTGTTGTTATTGACTTTCCCGACGTATTTCAAGAAGAACTTTCCTATTACCCCGAGCGTGAAGTTGAATTCTTTATTGATCTTGAACACAGTACAAAGCCCATTTCTAAAACCCCATATCGAATGGCTCTATTGAACTTCGGGAGTTAAAGGTCCAACTACGAGAATTGTTGGACATCGGTTTCATTGTCCTAGTACATCTCCTTGGGGTGCTCCTGTTTTATTTGTAAAGAAGAAAGAGCGGGAGTATGCGACTTTGTATTGACTATCGGAATTGAACCATGTCACCATCAAGAATAGGTATCCTCTACCTCGTATTGATGACTTGTTTGACCGATTTCAGGGGGCACAATTCTTTTCAAAAATCGATCTTAGCTTACGGATATCATCAATGAAGATTAGAATCGAGGATATTCCAAAGACCCCTGAAACTTCGGTATGGGCATTATGAATTCTTAGTCATGTCTTTTCGGACTAACTAATGCTCCTGCGGCTTTCATGGATATGATGAACCGAGTATTCAAGGAATATTTGGATCAATTCGTTGTTGTCTTTATTGATGACATCCTCATATATTCCAAAAGTAGTGAAGATCATGAGCACCATTTGAAGTTTGGTACTCGAAAGGCTTCGTGAAAACCAACTATATGCCAAATTGAAGAAATACGAGTTACGGCTTGAGGAAGTAGCATTCCTTGGGCGCGTGGTGTCGAAACATGGAGTATCTGTTGATCCGTGAAGATTGAAGCAATACAAAGTTGGGAGCAACAAAAGTCGGTGGTTCAAGTCGTAGCTTTTTGGGCTTAAATTGGTTATTATCGGAGATTCGTGGAAGGGTTTTCTCGAATCGCTACTCCATTAACTCAAATTAACTTTCGGAAGGATACAAAATTCGTTTGGAGCGAAGAATGCGAGAAAAGTTTCCAAGAGCTTAAGAGGAGACTTATTTCTTTTGTTCTAACAATACCATCCGGTTCGGATGGATTTGTTATCTCTGATGATGCTTGAGCAAAGGGTTAGGATGTGTTCTCATGCAACGTGGGAAAGTCATAGCTTTATGCCTCATGACAACTTAAAGAGTATGAGAGGAATTATCCTACTCATGATCTAGAGTTGGCAGCAGTCGTTTCGCACTAAAAATATGGAGGCACTATCTATATGGGGAGAAAGTGGAGATATATTCAGACCATAAAAGCCTTAAATATTTCTTCACTCAAAAAGAACTCAACATGCGGCAGCGACGTTGGCTCGAGCTATTGAAAGACTACGACCACACTTATTCAATACCATCCCGGTAAAAGCAACGTGGTAGTGACGCATTGAATAGAAGATCATATCACGGAACGAAAAGCGATGATGTCAAGTATCGCGACAGAACCAACTTTAATAGAAAAAGTTAAGGTTGCTCAAGCCACCGAGGCCGAAATGATCGTATGAAGAAGAAAGTACAAGAAGGAGCTATTCCAAGCGAGAATTGATGAAGAAGGAATACTTTGAGTCCACTCTGACTTTGTGTTCCTAACGACTTCGATTTGAAGTACAAGATTATGATGGAGGCACACAATCGCCATTTGCAATCCATCCTGGAAGTACTAAAATGTATCGTGATCTTCGACATACATTTTGGTGGAACAATATGAAGAGAGAGATTGCAAAGTTTATCTCGATGTGTTTAACTTGCCCAACGTGTAAAGGCGAGAGCATCTTGTACCTAAGTGGTCATTCTGCACCACTTGAGATTCCTGGAATGGAAGTGGGAACACATTACTATGGATTTCGTTACGGGTCTTCCTACGGTTTCTCAAGGCATCAATGCTATTTGGGTTATTGTTGATAGATTAACCAAGTCTCGCTTTCATTTCTTGCCGACACGGAGACTTATTCCTTGAACGTCTTGCTAGTATGTGCGTGAATGAGATTGTGAGGTTGCATGGCATGCTCAGATCCATAGTTTTGGATCGTGACCCAAGATTCACTTCAAGATTTTGGGTTAGCTTGCAAAAAGCTATGGGCACAGTTTGCGATTTAGTTCTAAGCATACCATCCCCAAACGGACGAGACAATCGAGAGGACTATTCAAACTCTTGAAGATCTATTAAGACTCGTGTCCTGAACTTCAAGGGTAGTTGGGATAAGTATTTACCATTGGTGGAATTCTCCTACAACAACATGCGAGTTATCGAGCAAGTATAGGTGTGGCTCCATTTGAAGCATTATATGGACGAAAATGTCGTTTCTCCAATATGTTGGGATGAGGTGGGTGAAGCAACATTGTTGGGACCCGAAGTTAAAATACGTATATGACTCACCGAAAAGATCCAAATGATTCGACAACGTATACAAAAGCGGCACAAGATCGACAAAAGAGTTATGCGGATCTTCATCGAAAGGACGTGGAATTTAATGTAGGGGATCGTGTATTGTTGCGAGTTGCTCCATGGAAGGGAGTTACAAGATTTGGGAAGAGAGGAAAGCTCGATCCACGATTTATTGGTCCATTTCAAATTCTTGACCGAAGTAGGAAATGTAGCTATAAATTGCGTTACCTCAAGTATGTCTCGTGTTCATAATGTGTTTCACATATCATACTTCAGTAAATATGTGAAAAACCCGAACCACGTTATTGAGTTAGAACCGGACGAGATAGCCAAGACATAACGTGTGAGGAGGTACTGTCAAGATCTTGGATAGGAAGGAGCATGTCCCTGGGCGAAGGTCATACCACAAGTTAAAGTTTTGTGGAGGAATCATGCTATATAGAGGAAATGACACGGGAATTGGAAGCGAAAATGAAAGCGAGGTATCCTCACCTTTTCGAAACACCAGGTACGTACGTCAATTTCGAGGACGAAATTTCATAAGGAGGGGAGGTTGTAAGACCTCGAAATTTTTTAAATAAAAAGGAATTTCCTTTATTTATTATTTTGAAATAGTAAGTGTTGATTTGATTAATGTGGATAGTTAAGGGTTAAATACGCAAATATTTCAAAATAAGCAAGTGGTTATAAAATATTCATTATCGTCGGGGAATATTCGTTTGGTCGTGGAATATTAAATGCTTGTCGGGGAATATTAAATGCGACCAGTAGCGACCATGTGTGGGCCCCATAACGGAAGCGATTGGATGAAGAAAACGACAAATATAAGTTGTTTTTAAATAACGGGCGTAGTTATTCACAGATAATCTTGTTGGAATACCCGGTGGTTAAAACACACTAATACGCTGCGTTATTGAAGAGATGCACCAGATTGCACCAATTATTGATTCTTACGTGAAGAAGCACTACTCAATAATGGTTACGATAATTCTTTATTCGATTATTTTATTGAGTTAATAATTGCTTGCGTTGATATTTTATATTCTTTGTTGTTTCATAATTGTCATTACACGATATTTTCATTATCGAAGCAATAATTCATATTATCTGAATAATATTATTAGATAACATTATTGGCAATGTCTAGAAAGTTACATCTAAGGAGAGGTTTGGTCACTTAATTGCGCGCCCGATAAGAAGAAATTCTTATTGGAAAGCCCCTCTTTCTGAGAGCCGCACGGTTGTCGATATTGTGATTACTATGTAATATTATTTGTGAATAATTAATTATTGATTTATATGATGAGGAAAATATTGATTTTATGTGGATATAGATGGAGAAAATTTTTAAAATGACAATTGTTGAAAATTAATATTTTATCTTTTTCTGATAAAATAATTCATTTAAATATATTATTTTAATAATATATTAACGGTGATATTTTTACAACGAATGTGGGATATATGAGTATCTGAGGAGGAAGAGTATTTTTGTTGCAATAAATGTTTAAAACATGTTAAACATGTCGGTGGACCCCATTTATTGACTGAAATTTGATTATAGCCTGTAAAATCGCCTGTTTGTGGATTTCGGTCAATTTCTATTTGGAATTTGGAAAAACTTTCTTCTGCAAAGTTGTAGAAATTGAAATTCCTATAAAAACTCGCATGATTCAAATTTTCTGATGAAAGGGCTATTTATTATGAATTATTGAAGTTAGAAGTCTCAAAATAATTGATTTTTGGGAGTTTAAAATATTTTTGTAAGAAAAACGTTTTTGTTGCAATTGAGTGGCTCACATGTGTTATAAATGATCTGAAATCAGATTTCTAAGATGGGCTTGAATATTTTTAAGAAATATTATTATTTTATTAAATTTTACGCTTTGGTGTTCTAAGCGTTTTCCTATAAATAGGGTGTTTAGGTTAGAATTGAAAATCACACCGAAACTCGAGGTTTTCTCTCTCTATATTATCGGCGTATTCTTGTGAGTATTTTGAGTATACTTTGAGTATTGCTAGGCAAGTTCCTTTCAAAGACTATATACGGTATTCTAGTAAGAAATCTTGATCTTTCGAGGTAAGGGATATTATTTTTTTTGTAATGATATTATTTCTTCAATATCATTATCTTTGAAATGTTGATCTGAAGTTTTTATCAAATTTGGAACTTTTCATGTCGGGGTTACTATTCATGGTTCTTATTCATGAGTTCTTATTCACGAGTTCTTATTCAGCGAGTTCTTATTCACGAAAGTTCTTATTCATGAGTACTATTCATGAAGCGTGAAGATGTTTTGTGGAATTTCTATCTTTTGGTGTCGGAGTTACTATTCACGATATCGGCCTTTATTCACGTATCTGACACTATTCACGTGTCTGATCTTTATTCAATAGAAAAATAAAATTTCTTCTTTTAATCCAAAACATCTATTCGGATACTAACTTTCTGATTGTATCCATGTTTTGATCATTCTTGAATTTTACACCATTATGATTATTTTTGAGGTATTTTTTGGGCGTGGATAAAACCAAGTACGAATCCTTAATCCTTAAACCTTGTCATTTTGTTTCACCGGATTCGTTTCTTTAAAAAAAATATTTTTCATCATCCTCGATCTTAAATGATGATATTATGGAATATCTTTGGCACGTAGTGCAAAAGATGAATGATTTCTTAAGAATATCTTTGGCTTTAGTGCAAAGATGAATGATTTCTGAAGAATATCTTTGGCCGTAGTCAAAAGATGAACAGTGTTTAAATGAACATGACTAATCGATGAATATCTTTGGCTGTAGTGCGAAGATGAATATTTGATTCGGATGTATATTGATTGATGTTACGAGGATAAAAGATAGACGATGAACTTTTAAATTCATACATAGAAGATAGTAGTTTGCATTCTCTACTTAACTCTTCTAATGAATTATTATTTCATTGCGAATATTGATTTAAAATTTGTTGTCTATTGTATTCTATTATATTTTTCCTGTTGAAGACTAACGATAATTTGTTGTATATTATCTTAGTCATAATATTCTTTACTGAGCTAGTTGAGCTCACCCTTTTCCTTTTTGTTCCATTTTTCTCAGGAGGCGAGAATATAGCGAGTACGAGTCGGGGTATGGAATGAAGGTTTTAAAAAGGATTGTTTAGTAGTCCTCACCATTTTTATAAAATAATGTATCAATAAATGTGATGAGGATTTAATTGAGTATAGATATTGTCTAGAAGATAATATTTGTATTCAAACTCACAGTTTTACTGTTGTAATAATAAAGTTGTAGTTGTTTCTGTACCATATATTTGACAACTCAGAATAGGTGATGTATACCTATTTTGGGGGCATCACACATTATATACATTCTTCTTGCTACTTTTGTTGGTAATCAAACCTTCATATTAAGGTAACCAAACTGTCATACCAAGGTAACCAATCCACACCTACATACCAATGTAACTAAACCTTCATACCAAGGTAATCAAACCTCCATACCAAGGTAACCAAACCTTCATACCAAGGTAACCAAACTATCATAGTGCAATTGGTAACCAAACCTTCATACCAAGGTAACCAAACTGTCATACTAAGGTAACCAATCCACACCTCCATACCAAGGTAACCAAACCTTCATACCAAGGTAACCAAACTGTCATAGTGCAGTTGATAACCAAACCTTCATACCAAGGTAACCAAACTGTCATACTAAGGTAACCAATCCACACCTCCATACCAAGGTAACCAATCCACACCTGCAGTTTTTTCATAGTGTAGTTGGTAACCAAACTTTCATACCAAGGTTATCAAACCTGCATATCAAGGTTACCAATCCACCTCCACACATGCAGTATCTCGAGAATTTCCTTTTATTAGCGAAAAATGGTTGCTCCCGCCACCACTGCCCCCACCATCCACCTCCACCGTATCTGTAACCACCACCTGAGCCACCACCGCCACCTTCGCTGTTGCCGCCATCACCGCCATTGCTACCTCCTCCATAGCCTTCATCGCCGCCTCCGAAGCCACCACTACCACCTCCTCCGAAGCTTCCACCTCCTCCGAAGTTGCCTCCGTCACCTCCTCTGAAGTACAAAATTTGTGCAGCCTTTCCTATGAAGATTTGAATTTGAATTATTATTTTGAATTTGATTTTGTTTTTATGGTTAGATCCCAGATATTTGAATTAAAATTATTAATTATGTCAATTATTTCTCCTTTATTTTAGGTTTCTTTATTAATGTGAATTGCGTTATTTTTGTAATTATTTTGTGTATGTATTATTTTTGTAAATACTTTATAATTGTTGTATATTAGTGTTAAGAACCCTTATTTTTTTATATAATGATGCTAGAGCTAATTTCAAAGTCATGAAACAGGTCAAATAATAAAATACAAGTGAGAGTTATTTACCAAAAAATAATAATTTTATAAATATAAAAGAAATTTCAATATTGTAGAAAAAAATTGTAAAGAAAGAATACAAGTATTTATCTAAATGGATATAGTATAAAATAACATAAATATATATAGACTAGCAACAGTCCCGTGCCTCCGGAACTATGGACGGTGGGATTTATTTCAAACTTTGGACGGGCCAGATGATTTATTAGGATGAGCGAAAAATTCAAAATCATTTATATTTTATTATATAGATTGGTATATATTGTCCCTCTAAGTTCAGAGCAGTTTGAATGCATCTTAACCGTTTGTCTCTTAATATATTTTAAGAGCCCACATCTTTGTATTAAGAGGTTATTTAAATAGTTAATATATAAATATGAGTCTAAATTATTTGGAGAGTCTCTTAATACAAAGATATGGACTATTAAAATATATTAAGAAGTGGGATGTTAAGATATATTAACATACAATTAAACACCATCTAAAATATTGATATATACCGAGTAATGCATTTTCTTATAATTTCAAATTTTCGAAATAATGTGGATACACAAAACTATATTTTGTATTTAAATGTGTGTAATATTGGTTGTTGATAATGCCAACGTTTATATTTTTCTTAAATTTTAAGCTTTGAAAATATAAAGCATATTTTGTGACATAGGGAGTATTTCAATAATGTTTTGATGCGTTTGTTAGTTAAATAATTGTGTATAGAATAAATTATTTATAAACGAATAAAATTTTATAGTGCATTTGAATTTTTAAACTCTCCATTAACTAGTAAACGAATAAGCAAATAATCATCTATTTTTCAAAACATTTGGTAGAACATCCTTGACAATAAAACTAAATATATTAAAAAGGTGTTTAAGATCGCTTATAAACAATCAACTATACTGATAATCAACTTTAAGAAGTAAAAAAGTTTTAAAAATTAATTTTAAAACTATTTACAGTAAACTTATTTTAAAAAGGGTTAAATACAGTTCCGTTAAGTATCACCATATTCATGATTCGTCCCCCAAAAAATTTGGACTTATAATTTACTATATCAAGCACCTAATTATATACAATGTAGCCCCCAATTTCAGAATCTGACCAAAATTGGTCGAAATATCTAATTTTTTGACTAAATAAGAATTGTATATTGTTTGACCGTATAGAATACGGGCTAATAACACTTATGTTACATCAAGTACCACCAAATTCACAATTTACTACACCATGTATCTAATTCATATAAATTTTGTAAAAATACTTATTTTGACGTATTAAATCTGTATAAATTCTTATAAATAATTATTATATGTTAAATTATTAAAATTAAATATTAATACAAAGATTACCAAATATTTTTTTACTTTTAAAAAAGACTTAGTTACCAAAAAAATCAATTAAACCTTTAAACATACAAATTATATTTTTAACACGAATAACATTAAACTTTAAAATAATTAATACAAAATGAGGAGGAAAAAATTGAAAAAGAAAAAAAAGACCCATTTGCTCTTCTTCAAATTTGAAAATTTCACCGCCTTGGAGTATGTCCAGTAGTTTTGATCGACTTAAGCAGAATAACCTAAAATTTTAGGTTAGTTCAAAGACTTTTTTGACAAAAAACGCTAATTATGACCATTGAAAGAGGAGATAAAAGATAGTGTGCAAAAAGTGAGTTACAAACATATGTAATGTATTTTGAATTTAGAAAGTGAATTGTTTTTATTTAGTTAAAAGATTCTTCAAACAAATAGTAGTTAATTAGTTTATTCAACAATACTTTCTAATATTAAATACACAAAACCAGACAGCATGGCTACTTTACTAGTCCAAAATTGTTCTTTTGTATCTAGTTAGCTGCCATCTTATAGACATAATCAGCTATTAAGGAAATAGCCAATCCAAACATACATTGTAATAAACAATGACACTCTATTAATTAAAAAATCAAACAAGGTCAGGCTATTAGAATACAAATATTGAACAATAGCAGCATTTTAGCCCTTTATATAATTTGACAACCATATATATATAGTAAGCACCTTGTGTTCGCTCTTCTTTTATTCACTGGAGTTTAGAGTTAAGGAGTTGGCTTCTTACTTGAATGATGCAGGAAATTGTACACAACTCCTTTGCCAAAACTAGAAAATAAAGCCATTGAAGGAGTAAAATTTTTTAAGGAAGCCATTTCCAGCCAATTCCTTAGAAGACATTAGTATACTCAAGTGCTGAAGCTGTTCGTCTCATGTCCCCAAATTTTCAGGCAATACAACCATTTCACCCCTTCAAAGATAATTGTTTCAGGGTTAGTGCTCTCCATCCGATGTCTCTCCGGTAAAACCCTCCCGGCCAATTGATTTCATCCACAGCTTGGTAAGCTCTATCCCGAGCTTCTTCGAGGTCTTTACCCTTGGCAGTGACGCCAAGAACACGCCCCCCGGTAGCTATGAAATTTCCATCCGAGTCGAGAGCTGTTCCAGCATGAAATATCTTTACAGGAGCGACATGCTCTGCTTCTTCAAGTTTCTGAATCACAGTTCCCTTCTCATAGCTCCCAGGGTAGCCATTACTGGCCATGACCACCACCATTGCTGATCCGGGGGACCAATTCAGAGATACTCCGCTTAGCTCTCCCCTACAAGCTGCAACCAGAACTTGTGCCAGATCAGACTCCAACCGAACCATCAACACCTGCATGTCATAAAGAGCAAGTTTAAAAAGCAGTTAAAAGAGTGCTTGCTGCAAAAATTAAATTAAAAAAAATTGGGAGAAAAACACAAAGATAATCGGATAAAAGATCACAATCGATTTTTCATACGTCCTAAAAGAACACAACCCTATCTTTTGAAGATAAGCTAAACGTCTAGTTACTTTATCAAGACAAAAAGTTTAAATTAAGGTTTCTAGTGTCAATTGGTTGCAAATTTGGTACGTGGCAGACCAATTGTCAATTGCTTCGTCAACCCCTCTCCCACCAAAAAAGAAGAAGTTATTGTTAGATTACAACTTATGCAGAGGCAGCCCAAGAGGTTGTTAAGTTGGATTAGGTTTTTGTTAGTTTTGGCCCGTAGAACTTCAAATTAACATAACTTTTGATAAAGAATGAGTTACTGAACCATAATAAATCAAATCAAAGCACTCAACGAGCTCTACAAGAATCATTGCCTTTGGCCACAAGGTAGGTTGTTTTGGGCTTGAAAAACCTATTTAAAGCAGGCTTATCAACGGTCAAAAGTTGGAATGTTTTTTAATTTTTGTTCTTTTGTTGTCTGCTTTTTCCTGAGTAGGGTTGGAAAGTGGTTAAACACTATACATATATTTTCTAAGGGTTTCTGCATAATTAGTCTTGACTTTCATCAATATAATTGTGTGTTCTCTTGGAGAATCCTTATTAGTTAATTTAAGAGTTTATTCTACCTTTGTGATACTAGGTTAAACTAACCATTATTCCGCTGCCCCAACAACATAGTTATTAGTATCAACTACTCAATTAAGGAACAGAAGTCTAAACGAATGAAATTTTGTAAACTGACCTGGCACTCTGGATCTCCAAACCGCACATTGTACTCGATCAGCTTTGGTAATCCTGATTTCTTCTCAATCATAAGTCCAGCATACAGAACTCCAACAAACTTGCAGCCTTCTTCTGACATCCCTTTTACTGTAGGAAGAATTATAGATTTCATGACCAATGATTGGAGTTCTTTTGTCAAGACAGGTGCAGGAGAGTACGCCCCCATCCCACCAGTATTTGGACCTGTATCACCATCCCCAACTCGTTTATGGTCCTGAGCAGACTCCAGAGGTATGGCATTCTCTCCATCCACCAAGGCAAAGAATGATGCTTCTTCTCCTTCCAAAAATTCCTCGACAATTATGCGACAACCAGCAGAGCCAAAAACACTCTTCACAAGCATTGAATCAACAGCTTCATATGCCTCTTCAAGCGTCATTGCAACAATTACCCCTTTTCCAGCAGCTAATCCGTCAGCTTTTACTACAATAGGTGCCCCTTGCTCTTTAATATACACCTTTGCAGCAGAGGCATCTGTGAACGTTTGATACTGCATCAAATTAATTAATGATTGGAAATGCACCTCTATTAGTAGTGGTTAGACCAAAGGAGAGAACAAAGGTCATCCAAAACTCATTAGTCAATCACTACAATTAAATTAGACTAAACCTAACTATAAAATTGCAAACTTCAATAGCACAATAAAAACATATTATTGCTTATTTTTTAATTGGAAAAAAAAAAGGAACAAACTATACAAGTTTCTAACTTCAACTAAACATAGTTTGGTGACTGAGATGGTATGATAATATTACACTTATTTTAAAAAATTAGAAATGTATAGGAGTTTTCTTTAAAGAGGCAGAAGCAAAAATGATGACAAAATTTTCATCTCTTATAATTGAGATTAAAACAAGAGGACAAACCTTAGCAGTGGGAATTTCATATTTGTCACACAAAGTCTTCATGAAGTTCTTGGAACCTTCCAAAGCAGCCGCCTCTGATGACGGACCAAAAGTAGGGATCCCAGCCTCAACAAGATCATTTGCAAGACCTGAAACAAGAGGAGCCTCTGGACCCACCACAACCAATCCCACTCCCCACTTGCGGCAAAAAGGAGATCACATCTGAACTATTAAAAATATCAAGGTCTGAAATACAAGTGGCATCTCCAGAATTGGAAATTCCAGCGTTTCCAGGGGCACAAAACACAGCGTCACAGGAGGGAGATCGCTGTAAAGCATGACAAAGTGCATGTTCCCTCCCACCTCCACCAATGACCAAAACTACGATCCTCTCTTCTACAGTAACAGTTTAGAAAGACTAATCAATAATTATTGAGCTAGAGTAACAAAAGCGACCAGTGTTTAACAATCATGCGAATCAGCTAGGGATTCCAATGAAATAAACATTTAAAACATGTATATGTGATTTTTTGATGTGCAAGTAACAAAAGACAATTTGACTCTAGATAGATGTCCAGTACTCTAGTTCGCTATCAAGATTCTCTACCAGGAGAATTCTCAATCCTAAATCATGCATAGTAAATCCAGTCCTCCGATTCAAATTTCAAATGCAAACAATCCTTGCTTAGTTTCAATGCAAATTTGTTTCAAAGTAGATGAATAGAGAGCAAGCCTGGCCCTAACAAATCAAATCAACTTATTTCAAAAACTTCTTGATTCGTCATAATTTTAAAGTAGGGATTTTTCATGAATATTATCCTAAACAGATCAAATGAAAGCTTCTCTAAAGATTTGAACTTGACATTCAACATAAAACACTCCAACGAAGTATTTGCAAATTCCTTGGCTATTATCTCGAGGAAAAGTCATATCAATCTGCTTTTCAAAACAAAGTAAATAAAAAATTATCATATCTTTGCCCCTAAGTTCTGTTTGGTTGGTAAGGGAAGTCGAATTAAAGTATATGTTCTAAAGTAGTTTTAGAGGAATAGGGTTTTTCCAATTCTCACCAGAAATTCCATTATCCGAAGAAACACTGTTGAATACAGTGGTGAAGAATCGGGAACTTTTGCAACGGAGAGAATCTCGAGGAGACTTAATAACAATCGAAGAGTCAAAATTGAGGGGACCCACATGAAAGAGTGATGAAAATTTGCCAAAACTGAACTGAGCTGCAAGAGATTGCGGCTTGCGGCGGTGATGGCGATTCAAGTAATTTGTTGGAACTCCGATGTTGAATGAGATGCAGGCCATTATGTTTGTTAGCAGAGGGAAGTTCCAATGAAAGTTAGCTGGAGACGGAGGGAGATTTAGTAGGTGGCGCTACGGCGGTGCCGGAGAGGTTAGGAAGGAGAATGTTGAAAGGTGAGGGGTTGAATGACGATTGACGACTTTAACAAGAGCGCCAGGGTTTTGGGTTTATTGGGATTTGGGTGAGTATCTTTTATCTTTTCCTTTATTTATTTATTTTTGTTTATTAGGTTTCCTTCATTTTAAAGATTTTACGAAAATAATTTTAGAAAAATGGTTAGTGTATTTGAATTTTAAATACTAAATTGGATATTAGTGTATTTGAATTTTACCTAAAAATACAATATACGTAATATAGGTGAAATTTAAATATCTAATTTTTTTGTCCACACATAAGAATTATTTTTGGTAAGCATACGAATAGATCCATTAAAATTTTGTTTTGTTATTTTTGACGACTTTTTAGATGATTTTAAGAGAACATACAAAACTTATGCATACAACATGCATGTTTATTTACATTTATATTGTTATTAAGGTGTGTATATATCAAAATTTGTTTGACATATTCTAAAGTTAATTTCCATGCAGACGATTGCTTAAAGTTTTTGGTTAAATTTATGTGTTCGATTAAATTGGGAAGTGATGGCTAAGGCAGTAGAGCTATTAATAATTTTGAGATTATAATTATAGAATTAATAATTTTAACTCGAGATTAAACAAACATATGCTAGGTGTAGCAATGATAGCCATCTGGATGGTTAAGCTGGTGGTCCTGTTTGGTAACATCATATACATCTTTGTCTTGTTTGTCCTAAATTTGTTAAATGTTTAGTTTAGTAGTAGATGAGTTGAGGATATTGTGTCTTTATTATTTAAATTGATATACTCTATCTCTTTGTCTTAACATATCATTTGCTTTTATAATTTGAAAACCCCCATTCTCCAACTCAACTTCGATCTACTTGGAAATGATGAATTCTGGTTTCTCCCTCTTTTCTTCTCGTCTCGAGAACCTACCTGTCTGTCCATTATTACAACATGCATGTTGAATTTGCTTTGGTCATTGCAACCATGTTATTTTGCCTTTGGAATGAAATCTTTCCAAGGGAAAGAAATGGAGTCGGGCTCTGCTTTTGCAGCCTTTGCCTCAAGACATATTATATCTTATCATAACTTCCTTTTTATTTTGCTTCTACCTAGTCGAGGACAAAAAGGAAAACTAAATACATGTATTTTGGTATTGATGAGAAAACTAACTAGATGTAATTCTTTATACCAAGGAAATGCATAATTACTCTTGATACCCCTCCTCACTCCATCCGTCAAACAATAAACTTCCTAAACAGCTTATTTTTTTATTATTATTATTTTACTGAAAATAAAAATAAACAAAGATTGTGTTCCTCATTCAATTGTTACCGTCACGAGATTACCAAGTCCAAATGGTATCCGAGTATCATGTCAAATACATAAAATTCCATAAGACATTTCCCTTCAGTATACATACTGGGACATGTTGAGAACCTTGAAATATATAATTCCTATCTTTCAGTCTCCACATTTCAGACCCATGATGCACCAAATTATGGAAATACAGAAATGTCAGAATTGGCAAAAAAAACTGACGAAAAATACATTCATCCTCCTAAAGCCTCACTTTGTTTCCATATTACAAAGGTAGGTCACCATAAGTATCACCATAGTAGTAGTATATAGTTCCTCAAACAAACCTTTTAACTCGAGCTATATCCATCCCATCTCCCAACTTGTCCTGTAAAGTCTATTTAACTGCGACGGATCAATATTGGTGACAAGTGATGCCGTATTGTAGTAGTAAACCAAGCCAGTGTTGTACGAGAGAGAAATGCCAAAGCAGCACAGGAATGGTGAGCAGCAGAGCGCAAAGAGAATACAACAGTCACTAGGCATGGAGAGCCATAAAGGAGTTCTGCTTTCGAGCATGCTCTGGAATAAGCCTCCTGAGAATATCAGGAGGGATGCCCGCAAGCTCTGCAACAAAAATAAAATTGACTAGTTAAAGTAAAAACAAAAAACACGAGTAAAGACGTGTGCTATATTCAGATGGACAAAAACAGCAACCCGTATATTTTGTGTCGTGTGATTAGTATCCAAAGTGAACCAAATTCTCAATTCAAGTATCTATTTTATTTTTACCTCTTTACTCGTAGTACTTGGAAGACAAGCTAGATACATTTAAACTAAACTCTTAAGCCACTAAAGGAATCAATGTACACCAGCTGCCTCACTCATAGAATAAACTAGCTACCCTTTCAAATTATATGTTTTATAGGTAGGTTTGGGCGTTTGGCCCAAGTGATGTAGGACAGAAATTGTTAACGAGTAATTAATTGGAAGTGATAAAATAACACTAGAAAATTAAGAGAATTAGGATGATTCAATAGTAGGAGAACCACTATCCTAGGGTTTTCCAACCACAGAAGTGAGGAAGTATATTGATCACAACCACTAATTAGAGTAATTTCAATATCAAAGTGTAAAGAGTCTGACATGACTTGCACACATATTTATAAGAAAATAAACTCTAACAACCCTAAGCACAATAACAATTGGGCCTCAAAAAAAATAACTAAATACTGAAATGAACCAATAAATAAGAAGTCCAACAAACTAAATAGATAGACAATTGATAAATAAAACTCTCCCACACTACGAAAACGAAGTCTCTGACGAAGTGAATGCCACATCTCTCTCCAAAAGGTCTAGATCAAGCCTACGGAACTCCTTAACACCAATCCATGTACAATCATCCGGAGGCCAGTTGCGCCACTTTACCAAAAATTGATGGTAACCACCTTGACTAGTCTATACAACCCACACGATAAGGAGTAAGGTCTTCCGCATTGAAGCCATCATGGATATGAAATCTTCAATACTCATAACACACGGTGTCGCAATATCATCAGAATTCCCATGATAAGGAGTAAGGTCTTCCACATTTTGAATATAGGACCAATACTCATAACACACGGTGTCACAGCATCACTCGACCATTCTCATTAAACTCTTGATGCCTGCGATGCCATAATATATACTCAACGCATCGATGTACTAGGAATACACAAGTTGGTGCCCTTAAAAAGATACCCACCATGGCTATGAAAATCACTAGAGGGTGGGGAACTAGAATCCTGTAGGGCAACATAAATATAACTAAAGTCTTAACAGGTAGGGTGCTCCTGGATAATGCGCTCAAATCCCACAACATTCACTCTCAAAGAGTTAACAAGGAAAGAAACCCTACTCAACACATCGACAACTATAGTTTTCATCCCTTTGCAATGCTCAAGGACAAAAGAATATTCCTGAATAAACTCTACTCACCTATCATGTCGATGACTTAGCTTCTTTTGGGAGCTAAGGTATTGGAGTGCCTGATGATCGGAGTAAAGAACAAACTCTTTATGCAACAAATAATGTCGTCAATACCTAAGTGTCTGGATTATTGCACAAAACTTCCTATAGGTAGAGTACTTTTGTCAGGCCTCATTCAATTTATCACTAAAGAACGCTATCAGATGACCCTCCTGATTAAGCACTCCTCCTATCCCTACACCTGAAGCATTGCGTGCTACCTCAAAACACTTTATTAAAGTTTCGTAGCACGAGAACAGGTGCTTGTGTCAACCTATTCTTGATTTCTACAAAGGCTTTGGTAGCCAATTTAGACAAAACAAACTCCCTTTTTCAAACTATCAGTGATAGGAGTCATAATGGTACTAAATCCTCTAATGAACCTCCTATAAAACGTAGCTAGCCCATGGAAGCTTCGAGCTTCGTGAATATTAGAAGGTTCAAGTCACTCATTGATAGCGTTTACTTTTTTGAGGTCGGAAAAAATTCCCCTCTTTGGAGATCACAGACCCGGGAAAAATGATAGACTCCTGAACAAAAGAACACTTCTTCAAAATAACATAGAGTTCCTCACGTAGAACTGTTAGAATCTCTCGCAAATGAACTGCTCCTCTCGGGTTTTACTATAAATGAGAGGGTTTTACTATAAATGAGGATGTAATCAAAATAGACCACTACAAACTTACCTATGAAAGGACGTAGCATCTGATTAATAAATCTCATAAATGTGTTGGGTGCATTGGTTAAGTCAAAAGGTAAGACTAACCACTCATAAAGTTCGTCTCCAGTCATAAAGGCAATCTTCCACTCATCTCCCTCTCGGATGCGGATTTGGTGGTATCCACTACGCAGGTTTATTTTGGTGAAAACGCAAGCCCCAATCATCATATTTAGCATGTCATCAAGCCTAGGTATGGGAAACCTATACTTAATGGTGATCATTGGCTATCACACAACACATCCTTAAATTCCCATTAGCCTTAGGAGTGAATAAGGCTAGAACGGCACAAGGGCCAAGACTCTATCAAATCCTTTCCTCAACAACTCACCTACATGTCATCTCATCTCAGTATGCCCTGTGGGATGCACCCTATAATGTGATAGGTTAGGTAAAGAAGACCCCGGAACAAGGTCAATGGCATGTTGGATGTCCCTAAGAGGTGATAATCCATGGGGAACTCACTAAGCATAACATCAACGAACTCAAGTAAAATATGCCTAACATCACTAAGAATCTCTCTAGTACTCTCTTCAGGAACATCTCTCAGCTCTCTAACTATCACTGCATACACAACATTTTCCTCCAACACACTTTGCTCAAATTCCTTTTTATTAAGAATATAGAGTGATTTAGTTTGTCCTCCCATAATGAGTCACATCAAGATCATATAGCCAAAGTCTCCCTAGTAGAATATGTGCAACATCCATAGGAAAGACATAACACCAAATACTCCTCATAGCCCTAAAGGTGGATCGGAACTAGACATTTCCTTGACACAGGAATGGATACCTTGTTAACCCATGCAACGTTATAAGGCTGGGGATGTGGTTCTGCCTTCAGCTTCATTTGTGGTAAGGTGGACTCAACAATCACATTTAAGCAACTACCCCAATCGATGATCAACTTAGAAGAGACACCACCTACTTTGATGTAGATCTGAAATATGATAGTTCTCCAATCATCCTCTCTCCTATGACTCGTGAAAACGCACCTCATGACACCTACTTGATTACCTATCTCCTCTAGGTGCTGATCAGCCTCCTCATCTTGCGAATAATATTCATGCTCAACTCCACTACTACTACCCGTTGGCAAGCACAGTTGGGGCACTCAAAAGACTTGTGCCCTATCCCCTGACACGTAAAACACTTCTCTTGATTAATAGACTGAGAGATGGATGTGGCTAAATCCTTCCCTTTGTTACGAAATGTCCCTACTACGGTGTTACTAGCTCTAGAGGACGCCTATGAAGCGGAAAAAAATCTACCCTGAGAGAAATTTCGGCCACTGAGCTAGCCCAAATAAGAAGTGACCCTCTTAGCAAGATCCTATACCTTATACTCATAATCTAGAGATGACTAGAAAAGGTCATCTAGGGTAGTGATGCTACTGGTCAGGACATGTGATTGAAGTTCAGGTCGTAACCTATTTTTGAACATCATAATGGTCAATATATCACTCTCACTGATCTTACATCTTTGAGTCAACTCTTAAAATCTAACCCTAATGAAAAATATCATAATGCTCCATTAACCTATATGTATGTCTTATGGGTAAATAATATTGTTTTAAGCGAGTTTTCATTTTCCCCCCAATGTCTGATAGGTGGCTCACCTAGACGCTCTAGGTCTCTCACAACACCTGACCATAATAAACTGGCCAATTTCACCAATTTCATTTTGTCAAACCTCACCTTCCTATCCTTAGACATCTTATACCAGTCGAAATATTTCTCCATAGTAGACAACCAGTCAAGAAACGCATTGGGATCAAATCTACCGTCAAACTCTGATGCATCTACCTTGACTTTCCTATAGTCATCATCATAAGGATTACGCCTAGGTTGTTTTTGGTGTCTAATATTCACGATTACTATTATTTCCTTGAGGTACCACTAAAGGTTGTCTTTACTCAATTTGTGTAATCATATCATTCATTTGACCCAATTGTGCAACTATGGCAGCTAATTGGTCCTGAATTTCTCCTAAAACGGCTTGATTACGTGTAGTCATGATGCAAATGCAAGTGCAAAAAATTTAATTGAAGCAAATTAAAATTATAAATCTAAGCCTGTCCAATCGCAATCGCAATCGCAATCTCAAAAACTAATAATAATAATCGAATAATAGGCAACTAAATGGAATAATATGCAATTTAAAAGAATTAAATCCTAAATAAGCTTTCAAAATTTTTAGTACTTGTGAACAAAGGGAATTCAAGTGATTAAATATTTAAAATCCTACTATTCAAAAATGAAATTTTTACTTCTTTTTTTTTTGGACCTAGCTGATATTTAATATAAAATAGGGACTGTACTGAAAATAGGATTGAAGTATAAATGTAAAAAGTGTAAGGTTGATTTAAAAGGATAAAAGGGCACAAGTGAAAAGTTTATAAACTATAAGCTAAATAAATGTTAGAGGAAACTATGGGGGAGCAAATTGTAATTTTGGCAAGGTACTAATAAGATTAGGTTAGGTCTACCAGCCTTCTCACAGGAAGAAACAAAGGATGCTGCAGCAGTTTAACATACGAGGACAGCAGCAATGGAAGAAACAAGCAATAGTAGTTTTTTTTTAACAGTAAATCGCAATGAACAGTAACTCCAGCGATGAACGGTGTCTTTTTCTTTTTCTTTTTTGAAAAAAAAACCAAGATCTCCCAAAAATTAAAAAATTGATGGAGAAATCAAGCTCTTATGCCAATGTGATGTAGGACGAAAATTGTTAACGGGTAGTTAATTGACATGAATGGGGTATATTTTGACTCGAGTAAAGTAAGAAAAAAATCTGAACAAATAACGTTAAAAATTCAATAAAATCACAAAACTATTGTGAGTAAATATATAGCTTCAAAAAAAAAACAATTGTTTCTTATTAAATCCGGGAAAAAAATGCACATTAGAAACAGTGGGTCACATAATAAATTTGATTTGACATTCATATTTATAGCAACACTATATTACACTAAGCCCAACCCAATAGATGTTGATTACCGATATAAATCCAGTTTTGCTGCAAGGAATAATATGTCATCCTAGTGAACCGATCCTCTGATACCTACCCTGACATGTGCGGCACTCAGAAACAACATGAGCTACATCTCTCTTAAGGTTAGGCCAAAAGAACATTTCCTCAACAATTACAATGGTCTTATCTCGACCAAAGTGTCCAACTAAACCTCCCGTGTGTAACTGCCACAATAAATACTCACGCATTGATGTACTAGGAATACATAAGCGACTGCCCTTAAAAAGATACACATCATGGATAAGAAAATCACTAGAGGGTGAGGAACTAGGATCCTGTAGGACAACATAAATATTACTAAAGTCTCGACAAGTAAGGTGCTCCTGGATAATGCGTTCAAATCCCACAACCTTCACTCTCAAAGAGTTGACAAGGATATACACCCTACTCAACGCATCGACAACTATAGTTTCCGTCATTTTCAATGCTTAAGGACAAAAGAATACTCTTGAATAAACTCTACCTACCTAGCGTGTCGATGACTTAACTTCTTTTGGCAGCTAAGGTACTAGAGTGCCTGATGATCGGAGTAACGAACAAACTCTCTATGCAACAAATAATGTCGCTAATACCTAAGTGTCGGGACTATAGCATAAAACTCTTTATCATAGATAGAGTACTTTTGTCAGACCTCATTCAATTTATCACTAAAGAACGCTATCGGATGACCCTCCTGGCTAAGCACTCCTCCTATCCCTACACCTGAAGCATCGCATACTACCTCAAACACTTTACTAAAGTCTGATAAAACGAGAATATGTGTCTATGTCAACCTATTCTTGATTTTCACAAAGACTTTGGTAGCCGATTTAGACTAAACAAACTCACCCTTTTTCAAACTATCACTGATTGGAGCCATAATAGTACTAAATCCTGCAATGAACCTCCTATAAAATGTAGTTAGCCCATGAAAGCTTTGAGTTTCGTGAATATTAGAAGGTTCAGGCCACTAATTAATAGTCTGTACTTTCTCGGGGTCGACAAAAACCCCCTTTCGAAATCACAAACCCGAGAAAAATGACACTCCTAAACAAAAGAACACTTCTTCAAATTAACACAGAGTTCCTCGTGTAAAATAACTGCTACAATCTTTCGCAAGTGAAGTATTTGTTCCTCTCGGGTTTTACTATAAATGAGGATGTCATCAAAATAGACCACTACAAACTTACCTATGAAAAGACGTAGCACCTGATTAATAAATCTCATAAATGTACTGGGTGCATTGGTTAAGCCAAAAGGTAAGACTAACCACTAATAAAGTTTGTCCCCTGTCTTAAAGGTAATCTTCCACGCATCTCCCTTTCGGATGCAAATTTGGTGGTATCCACTCCGTAGGTCTATTTTGGTGAAAACACAATTCCCAATAATCATATCTAGCATGGCATCAAGCCTAGGTATGAGAAACCTACACTTGACGATGATCTTATTTATAACTCGGCTATAATAACACATCCTCAAACTCTCATTAGCCTCAAGGGCGAATAAGGCTGAAAAGACACAAGAGCCAAGACTCTCTCTAACAAAGCCTTCCTCGAAAACTCACCTACCTGACGTCTCATCAAAGTATGCCATGTGGAATGCAACCTATACCCCAGAACAAGGTCAATGGCATGCTGGATGTCCCTAAGAGGTGGTAACCTATGGGCAACTCACTAGGTATAACATCTACGAACTCAAGTAAAATCTGCCTAACATCACTAAGAATCTCTCTAGTACTTTCCTTAGGAGCATCTCTCGCCTCTCTAGATACTACCGCATACACAACATTTTCCTCTAACACACTCCGCTCCAACTCCTTTCTATTAAGTATATGGTGTGATTTGGTTGGTTGAGTAGGTAAGTTAGTCTCCTTTGGATGACTCTTGACACTCGAGATTTTACAGGTGCTAATGATATTGTTTTCCCCTGTAAACACATGTTCGTCCTCCCATAATGAGTCACATCATGACCATATAGCCAAGGTCACCCTAATAGAATATATGCAACATTCATAGGAAGGACATCACCCCAAATACTCTCCTCATAGTCCCCTGAAGGCATCTCCTTGACACAGGAATGGATGTCTTTTAACCCAGGCAATGCTATAAGGTTGGGGATGTTGTTCCGTGATAAGGTGGACACAACAACCACATTTAAGCAACTACCCCCATCGATGATCAGCTTAGAAGAGACGCCACCTATTTTGTTGTAAGTCTAAAATATGGTGGTTCCCTCCAATCATCCTCTCTTTTATAACTCGTGAAAACGTAGCTCATGACACCTACTTAATTACTTATATCCTCTAGGTGCTCATCAGCCTCCTCATCTTGCGAATCATATTCACCCTCAACTCCATCTCCTACAGTATCTCCTCTTTTGAGGTTCCCTCCACTACTGCTACCCGCTAGCGAACACGGTTGGGCCACTCAAAAGACTTGTGCCCTATCCCTTGACACGTAAAACACTTTTCTTTGGTTAACAAATTGAGAGTTGGGCAGTCTTCTAAAAATTCCCGCCTAGGCGCTAGGCCCCCCTGGCGCCTCACCTACGTCCAAGGCGGCAAAAAAATTCCTCCAAAAAATTAGGCGGGGTCTAGACGGAGAGAGTTTTTTATTTTAATAACTACCCAAACCAGATCTTGGTATATTTATTTTTCTAACGATTTACCATATTCATAATGCAAGTTAGAGCATATCAAATCAGAGCAAAAAGTGAACAATATCAAGTCAAAATGTATAATTTTATTATAGTTGTAATTTTTTGAACTTGTACCAACTTCAAATTATATAAATGATGATACATTTGTAATATTTAGTTTAATTCAATATAATTCTTAAATTTATGTTTAGTTTCTTAAGTTTTAATATTGAATTAAATTCTTGAAATTTTAAATTTTATTATTTAATAGTAATCTTGTTTATGAATAAAACTAATACGTTAAAGATATGTTTGAACTTTGAACAATTGCATGTTTGTATTTGAGCTTTGACATTGACAATATAGATGTGTTTGAACTTTAAGCAAAGACCTTTATTATCTTTATTATAGATTGTTTTGCTTTATATTATTGTTTTGTTTGGATAAACGTAAGATAAAATATCAAAATTGGCTTAAAATAAAAAATCTCGCATAGGCCCCCTAGGCGCTAGGCCCCCCGGCAGCCCACCTCCCGCCTAGCTCCTTTTAGAATATTGGAGTTGGGTGTGGCTACACCCTTCCCTTTGTCACGAAATGACCTTATGACCCTGCTACAGTGTTACTAGCTCTAGAGGAGGCATGAGAAGTGGAAAAAGATCTACCCTACGAGAAATTTCGGCCACTAGGCTGACCTAAGTAAGAAGTGACTTTTAACAAGACTTATTATCTTGAGCTTACTAGAAAAGGTCATCTAGGGTAGTGATGCTACTAGAGTATATGTGATTGAAGTTCATGTCGTAACCCATTTTTGAACTTCATAAGGGTCAATATATCACTCTCACTAATCTTACATCTTTCAGTCAACTCCCTAAATCTGCAGATATAATCAGCAACAGACATTATTACCTAACGAAAATTATCATACTGCTCCATTAACCTATTTATATGTCTTATGGGTAAATAATATTGCTTTAGGCGAGTTTTCATTTCCCCCCAATGCCTTATAGGTGGCTCACCTAGACACTCTAGGTCTCTCTCTAACACCTGACCAAAATAAACTAACCAATTTCATTTTGGCGAACCGCATCTTCCTATCCTCTGACATCTCATACCAGTCAAAATATTTATCCATGCTAGACAATCAATCAATAAATTCATTGGGATAAAATCTACCGTCAAACTCTGGTGCATCTACCTTCACTTTCCTATAGTCATCATCACAAGGATCATGCATGGGTTGTTCTTGGTGTCTAAATGACCATTGTCATTACCATTATTCCCTAAGGTTCCACTACAGGTCTTTGCTCAATTTGTGTAATCATATCATTCATTTGACCCAGTTGGGCAACTATGACAGCTAATTGGTCCTGAATTTCTCCTAAAGCGGCTTGATTACATGTAGTCATGATGCAAATGCAAGTGCAAAGCTGAAATAATATAAAATTTTAATTAAAGCAAATTAAAATTATAAATCTAAGCCTATGCAATTGCAATCTCAAAAGCAAATAATAATATTATAATAATAGGTAATTAAATGGAATAATATGCAGTTTAAAAGAATAAATCCAAAATAAGCTTTCAAAAATTTTACTACTTGATGAAGAAATCAAGCTCTGATGCCAATAGGACTGAGCAAAAAACGGATATAATCGAATTACCGAACCAAACCGAAATAATTTAACCGATTTTTTTGGATAATTCGGTTATTTTCACTATTTCGATTATATCCGATTTTTTTTACGGTTTTCGGTTAGCTTGTACGGGTATTACTTTTGGGTTATTCGGTTAAACCGAATAACCGAACAACACTTTACTAAATTCTCAGCATCTCAGACTCTCAGCCAGCCCATTCAATATTCATTAATCATTACTAATTTAGCCCATTTAATTTAGACTACTGCTCAGTCCTTCTCCACTCCAATTCTCCTTCTCGTCCTTACTCAGTTACTCCTTACCTTAGACTCGAACTCTCAGACCTCAGTACTCTCTCTGTCTCTCAGTCCTCAGATCAGATATCTGATCTCTCTCATCTCAAGTCTCAAGTCTCGACTGTCTCGTCGTCTTCTCGAACTCTCAATCTCAGAGTCTCAGATCTGAGATCTCTCAAGCCTCAAGTCTCGAACTCTCGAACTCTCGGCGTCGGCGACCCTTCATCGCGAACTCTCGAACTCTCAGATCTCGGCGCCGACGACAGCTTTCCATTTATTAAGGTAATTTTTTTATTTACCTTTACTAAATTCTCGAAGACCGATTGCTTTTTAGTGCATCTTTTTAGTGTATTTATTTTTGTGTAATTATGTCTGTGCATGTGTAATTTCTTAGGTTTTGAAAAGAAATTAGGAAAAAGTTGATACTCTGTTTTTGTTCCTTAATTTCTCAGGAAAAAGTTGATACTCTGTTTTTGTTTCTCAGGAAAAAGTTGATACTCCAGTAGTTGCTGAATAGCGACGTGATGATTGTATATTTTATTTGTACATATAGTTTTCTCCTTATCTGTTTTCATGCTTGAGATTGATGAGGCAGGAGTACTGAAATTTGAGTCATTTTGATCTGAACTAGGCTGCCGCCTCATACAACGAGGTTTTGCCCCATTGGTGTGTTTTTTTTTTCTTCTTCCAATAAAAATATCATCTATGAATCTCCAAAGTGAGAAATGGTTTGAATTTGTTATCTTGGATGTATTATAAAGAAAAATCTCGACGGAGAATGATAGAGGAAAATCATAGTCATGGGCCCTTTGATTGCCAAGTCATGTGTTTATTATCTATTTCATAGTTTATTTATAACCATGAAATTTTTGTTAATTTTTATTTATTTAGTTACACATATATATGTAACATATTTAGCAACAGATTCCTCTGCTTTAGGCCACTTGAAGATTGATACAAAAATGGTGATAAAAGAAAAGCTAGAAATAGACAGAAAATTAAAGTTTTCTTTCCAATTCTTATGTTTCTGAGTTTTTTAATAAACGGAAAAGAAAAGAAATGGATAGAAAACTTGGCCACTTTTCCTGCCAAAGTTTTCCGTTCAAAATTGGCTTGATTTGGACGGAAAAGAAATTAGAATAAGTAATATTTTTATAATTCTCATATTATCCTCAACTTTTAATATAATAAATTTTAAATTACAACTCATGTCCTCAATTTTAAATTTTCTATTCTTTTCTATTAAAAACTCGAAACAACACAAAGGAAAACTTCAAGTTTTCTATTCTTTTCTTTTCTGTTCTAATTTAAATTTTCTATTCTTTTCTTTTCTGTTCAAAACTCAGAAACAGACTGTTAGGGTTTCCCAACCGCGGAAGGGAGGAAGTATATTGATCGCAACCAATAATTAGAGTAATTTCAATATCAAAGTGTAAAGAGTCTACCATGACTTACAAGCATATTTATAAGAAAATAAACTCTAATAACCCTAAGCCTAGTAACAAGTGGACTTCTAAATAAATAACTCAATACTGAAATAAATAAATAAATAAATAAGAAGTTCAACAAACTAAATAGATAGACAACTTATAAATAAATAACTAAATAGTAAATCATCCACGACGACGACGACATCTCACAGATCGATCCCTATCACTAGTGTTCCCTCAAGACCTCTGCCATTTCTCCCACCCCTAGGAATTTGCTGTTAAATTGTCAAACTTTCCAGAGGATCTAAGTGCCCCTATTCATCCCTAGTTTGACCGGTACAAGAAGAATCAATCTCCTATATTTTTTTGAAGGATATTCATTCTGCTTAATTTTGATCAGTTCATTGAGTTAGTGACCAGTTGCACACTCTTTTGGATGAATGGGGTGGTTTAGGAAGCACTTTTAAATCCACAGCCTCTTTGACTCGAAGGTTAGTATTTACTTCAATCAACAAGTTATCGAACATACCGTGGCAAGTGGGCCAGGATATTTTAGCTCGCAATCCGTATCATAAGGAAAATGCAGTGCGTGAGTAAATATACAGCATCTAATTTATTAGCTTAGGCATCACATGGTGATCCAAACAGGTAAAGACAGATTCTGAAGGAACAAACCGCCTAAAGATCATAAATTCATAATGCTCTTGGGATCATAAAATAGACATCTGGAGCCCAGCTCCACCTATAGCTAGGAGTGATCCTAAACTTTCTAAGCATCACTGTATGCTCTCCAGTCCATTTGACTATTTGAGGCTTCAAACAGCATTTCCCTAAATCATTAACATCCTACTGCAAGAAAGATGTGAGGACCAAACATTTGTTCTGGCTTTAGGGCTGTAATCAACTCCACTAAGACTAGAATGTCAATTGCCAAAAGGATTGTAAGCTTCCTTATTTTAAAGACTGTTTCTATCTAAACTAGTATAATTAGAAACATGTAGGTGTATATATAATTAACCGATAGTGTGCATCCACGCAAGATAAGTTGGACAACAACAGTACCATGTGGACAATAGTCATCATAATTTTATGATTATAATTCCACAAATTACAAGGTTTTTCTTTTTCAATTTTGGAAACCAATTTCTTTCTAATGCTAGATTCAAGTTAAAGGACGGTCACAGACTCCCAGGAGCTCCATTTTTTACCATTAATTTGTGGATTTTTTCTTGGATTAGACTAACTTCCATTTATTTTTTCATTTGTAAGGAAAGATCAAAACCCTGAAAATCACTATTAGAAATAAAGAATATTGCAACAAATAATGTGAATATCGCTATTGCGAATAGCTTTACATAACAAAATAGTGAGAACCTTTCTATTGCTAATTATGATATGTAGCTTTTGGTTTATTCCTAGAAAGTTGGAGACAACTGGTCTTTGAGAAAACCCAATGCAAGTTCAAAATTCATGTTATCGACAATTGCAGTTTCTGCATATAACAAAAGAAAAGCCCAGGTTCATGTGTAGCTTAAATTAGCCAAACACACAAAAGAATGATCTATGTCTCATAGGCCGATATGTTGAATAACTTGGTATTTCTTGACATATTGCCTATAAAAATGTTTTTTCTATAAAGAACAAAAGGAATCCTTTTCTACTAATATTAACTATTGATTTTCGGAAACATAATTGCTAATATCATCAATGTAAATATGTCATGGCAATGGAATGATATGATACACCTTTTGTGCTAGGTAGTAAGTCAAGCTTACCAGGGGCTTTGAAATTAAATAGTGGAGGAAGAGGACGGCCATTTGGTAGTCGGGTGTTTGGGTCCCTCAATTCATCAAAGAACGGATGAATGCAAGCTTCCAACTTGAATAACAGAAAAGGAAAAAAATTATAACTTCATCACTGAATTTTAAATGATTGACAGTGAAATTATACTTACAGCAGTGCATCTCAGATTGGGGGAATACTGAAAAAACCTACAAACCAAGTCCACTGCTTCCGGAGGTAAACGCTTTTGGAAAACCTAAATATGAGAAGAGATTTAATATGAAGCTTGCATCTGAATCCAAATGCACACTGGACACAATTAAAAATAAGTTATACATGCACACAAGCACAATACATAGGTAAAGCGTGGAAGCCCCAAACTACCAAAAGAAAAATTAAAGTAAAAGCGAAAGCAGCTCTAACATAAAGGCAATGAAGAATAAAATCTGTTGACCGAAAACCTATCCACGAACATGGTAGTATGATACTTTTAAGCAATTATGGATAGACCAAAACACTGTAACAGTTAAAATCAATATTATTTAGGATTGTGACGCACAGTATGTCGGACATGCCAACACTAACACATTTGTTAAAAGCAACACCAAGTTACTTTTACTTGTGTTACCGACATGGAATTCTTGATAAAGCATATTTCAGCTTTAAACAGGTGAATCCAAGGTTCATGTGTAGCTTAGAAGCAACACCAGGGAGTGTTTCGAATGAAAATAAAGCATATTTCAGCTTTTTAACTCAAGAATTTATGATATTCTGTGAGAAATAAAACATGAGCCAACAAAGGGTATAATATAACTGGACATACCTTATGCCATGGATGAGGCTTTATCTGTGGGAACTTGAATTCAGTATAGTTTGGATTCATACATTTTATCTCCTCCCTGGTTGGTGTTCCCAAAACCTGTAAAATGTAGTTCGGACAAGTTTCAATGTTAAAATTTAAGGAAATGGAAGTTGATATGCAATTTTTGGAGGACCAAAAGCTTATGAATTGTAATTTTGTATTCAGCATTTACTATGCTAAATTATTTTTATTTGTTCAGAATTTCCCCAAGGTCCTTTTGAGAAAAGGGAACAGCAAGCTGAAGAATACAGATTAAGACAACCAGGATTCAGTTCAAATTCAATGTTATTGAACTCTAATCGGAGTGAACCTTATAGAAATCGTGGTAAATCAACCTCTACTGTTTTAGTTTTCAAGATCATTACATTCATCTATCATGGATGACCAAAAATCCCAAGCCCATGACAAGAGCAATGTAAAAAATTCTTAAAACAGGTGAATTCCCAAAATAAAAGAAGTGGCATAATTGCTAGTTAAATCACCTTGATAATCTCAACTAACTGATCAACTCCACTCTCTCCAGGAAACAAGGGCTGCAAGAGAACATGCTTATATAAATAACTAGAAATAAGAGGAAAACAGAACTTTGAGCAACAATGACGCACATCAAGAAAATTAAACTACCTGTCCAAGAAGCAATTCTGCCATCACACAACCTGTAGACCATATATCTATAGCCGTTGTATATTCAGTGGCACCAAATATGAGTTCTGGTGCACGATAATATCTTGAACAGATGTAGGAAACATTGGGTTCTCCTTTCACCTGATTAACAGGTAGGTTAAACAAAAACAAGTTAAGCAAGGAAATAATTAACAACAACAAATAAAGCACTGTTGCATGGAAGACGTACCAAGACTTTTGCACTTCCAAAATCACATAGTTTCAGCTGATGTGTGTGTGGATTCACCTGGACATAGAAACTTAGCATTTTAGCCTTTCAACAATGAAATTGACATATGACAGACATAACACATAGAACAATTCCATCAGCAATCCTATTAGTGTTCGTTTATTCAGTGAGATCAAAACTGTCATCATTTTTTAGCCTATATAGGAACTTTCCAAAGCCGTAAAACAGTGGCTTTATTCTCTTTCAAAACTCCCTATTTCTGGTAACAGATCTGCCATTTATAAAATTCAACTTTCCTAATAATATATTTTCTAATCTTTAGTAAATCTTTTGAGTTATATCTTTGCCTCCACTTTCCAGAATCCAGACAAGAGATAAGCAGAGAATGGATACCAACTGCACTGACAAATATGATTTGAAAGACCAAGCAAAAGACAGTATGTCTTTCAAATGCATCATGAGCTTACCTCGTTATCTAGTTGAACTGACCTTTTGTAGCTGACATTACAACCACGTGGGCACTACAATATGCATTAGATCCCTATCTTTTGTTTGTAATAAATACTTTGCACCTGACATTTATATGGATACCTTGACACGCGCACACAACTGAGACTGTTTCTGGGACATGTTCACCTATTATTTATATTGTCAAATGGATTCTTTGACCCATATATATATGTACATGTGAGCATGCATTTGTATGTAGGATCCTCTCATTACGAGTTGATTTTCTGTTACAATAAATTGATGAAACAATAGCCAGTTCAATATTAGATTTATAGCTTAAGATGCTTGTTGTGCTATATTAATATCTCATCATCTCGTAATAGACTCGACTCAATGCTTTTTAACCAAACTATGGGGTTGGCTGTAATTAAATCCCACACTATGTGTAGAAGTAGAAAGGCAAGAAAGAAAACTAAAAAGATAAAACAAATAAAATAAGAAAATATTACATAACACTTTAATATATATATATATATATATAATGAATAGAAATAAGTAAATAAAAACACACCCACATATAGAAAAATACATGCACACATTTTATATAAAAAGTTAAATTTTGAACAAAGACGACCAAAAAAAGAAAGTGGAAAGCGAGAAACAAAAAACACAATATAAAGGTGGAACGCTCTCTACAGAGCCTCCAATAAGAATATTATATTTCTCCACTCACTTTTATCATAGGTCATGTCCTTAATTATATTCCGCTCTTTCAAGTCTTTTTGTAAAACTTTTCCCCAGGTAATTTTCGGCCTACCCCTCCTTATATCTTCTCCTGATACATGACCTCCCCTTCTCACCGATATATCTATAGTTCAATGTTAAATATGACAAACCATCTCAAATAATACTTCTATAATTGATTAAATATTTATATTCAATATCAAATAGTACTTCTGTAACTACACCCCATCAAAATTATGATATTGTAAAGGGGAAAATATTAATGTAAATCATTTTAGATTTTGCCTCATATCTTAACTAGCAATGCCACGTGATCATAAATACTCCCACAAACATCGAAGTTAATTTCATAGTGGTTGTATGTCACAAAGTAATTTTATTTGAACCTGCAAATAGAAGCATCACCTTTCCTCTAATTCCCTCCAATACACTAATTGTTTTAATTATTGTAGTAGAGACCTATCACTTGATTTATGTTAGCATTCCACCAAAACTAATAGTTTGACTTTTCACCATTTGATGAACATGTCCAATCTTTAATCAAAATTGTAATGTTTAAAATCCTATATAATTCGTATTTCGTAATGGTATAAATCCATTTACCGAATCTACTTATTTCATAATTGATCTTAATATTACGAAATATCTAGAATATATTTGGATTATTGCTAACAAAGATGTTATGATATATATTTGGTGTATTGGATGAATTGGAGGAAAAGTATAATGAAGGGTAGCCAAGTCCAACTACCACAAAGAGAGAGTTTGTGGTTCAGCACACATGCAAGTGCTGATATTGGAGACATGAAGTTGCACAACTTGCAAAGTTTTAGATGGATAAATTGTCATGAGTATCAAGTCCTCCATTTGAAGAGTACAAGAACCTTAGAAGTATATTATACCCCAGGGGTGGGAGAAATGGCAAAGGCTTTGACTTTTGAGGGATAACCTCATGTCATTGGTTCCAACCCGCATACGTAGTTGGGGCCAAATATATGTACCAAACAAAATAAAGAATCTTACCAGTAAATTCTGAGGCTTGATGTCACGGTGACAAATACCAATACAGTTATGAATATACGCAAGCGCCCTGCATATCTACACCCAAAAAAAGATTACCTAGGAGTTAAGAAAGAAAGGGGAAAATGATAATGAAAACTCTAACAAAAGTACACAACACATTTAATAATAAATCGACATATATAAGTGACAAAAGTTTCGGATTGATATCTTTGTTCAAAACTAATAAGTAGGGTTGAAAATGATCCCGAGTCAAATCGAACAGTATATTGCTCAGATTCTACTTGAAAATTTTTTAAGGTACTCGGATTCAAATAAAATTTTGCAATCTTTGCTCAGATTCAAATTCAACTCGTTTTATTGTACTCGAGTTCGACTCGACTAATCGAACTACTCGTGAGCATTTGAGACATATTTAGAGTATCGAATTTTCCTTACCTCACTGATACATACTCAATACAAATTTGTTGATTAGTATTGTGTATGCGCAATTTATTTAATATATATTATTTAACAATTAAATTCTCCACATACTTTTAGAATGTGAAGTAGTTCGTTAATTGTTTCAAGAGTGATAATATCATCTCATTAATTTTTTTACAAGGATAGATATCTAATTTGAGGTGTTCAAATTTTAATTATTTCAACTACTTGACTGAGTTAATTTTATATATTATCATAATATAAATGATCCAATTCTAATTCATGAACGAACAGTGGGTGGCTCATATTCGACTCGTATAAGTGTCTATGTATTATGTATCAAAAGGGATTCGAATTCGACTCGTTTAAGTATCGAAACCAAGTCTTGCTCGAATTTTTCGAGCTGATCCTGAACCGAGTTTCGAACTACTCGAGTTCATTTTCAGCCCTACTAATATCACTAAAAAATCTCGTAGCTTCAATAAGTTATTCACATAGAACACCACCGTCCAATGTTAACTTTGCAGTTGCACAAATATTAAAGGCTTAAAAAGAAGAATGTTTGGTTAGGCTTAAAAATTTTCCTAAGCATCTATGCAGACTAGATAGCATTTTGCAGGAATATAACAACCAAACACGATAGCATTTTAGAGTCCTGAGAGCATATTGTAGATTATGTAACTGAGAAGATCAGAAAACGATGCAAAGGCACGTATATAAGAAAAATCCAGTGACAAGGAAAGTTGGATCGGATTAAATACCGGAAAATTATTAAACTGATATTATGTGCAGAAAGTAGCCAAAATAAGCAAAGGTAATTTGATACCACAAACCCCCAAAAACAAGATGGATTTGACCATCAAACATAGCAAGAGCAGGTGTACAAAAAAAATAATGTGAACAATTGCAACATAAATTTCAGAAACATCTTAACAGAAAAAGCCTTTAACTAGGATATAACTGATATACCATACTTGTACCTTATTGTTAAGCTTTTAAATGGCAGGTAAAATTTAATCCAACTCTGACTATCTGATGAATATAACACATGAAGAAAATGGAATTGGGGACCATTATAAAGTGCAGATAGCTTCTAATCGAATGGTGCACATGGTCCAGATTACATGCCCTTGAACATAGAAAAGCCAGGGTATCTCATGAATCTAAAACAGATAAAGAAAGTGGAACAGGGGGGCCATCATAAAGTGCAGATGGCTGCTAACCAAATGCTGCACAGGGTCCGGATTACCTGTCCTTGAAAATGAAAAGCTCAAGGTGCTCTCCAAGGTAAGAACCTTGATATGCCTTCAAAGTTTAAAGCACTAAATGATATACAAAAACACACATGGAGGGAGAGGTCCTCTTCCCAATCAGCAAAAGTGAACCAAAGCTAGATTAGCTTATATACGATTATGTTATTGATGAATTTTGAGTACCACTGATTAATCATCTGTAAGTCTCTTCTTCCCAAACAGCAAAAATGAACAAAAGCTGGATTAGCTTAAATATGATCATCTTATAGTTGAATTTTAAGTACCATTGATTAATCATCTTTAAGTATGGTCTTCTAAAGATGAATTCAAAGATCAAACCAAAAGGCTACACACCTGATAGGTATAAAGTTTGACATATATTAAGGGCATCCGCTGATTCAACCTACTGTATTGCCTCGCAATACGATTTACAGTTTCAGGAACAAATTCGAGAACCAGATTGAGGTACAACTCTTCCTTGTCAGTCGTTGAAAAGAAAGAATGCTTGAGGGCAACAATATTAGGATGGTCCAACATTTGCATAATCTGCAACTCTCTATTCTTGTAGCGCTTGTCTTGAAGAACCTTCTTAATAGCGAGGATCTCGCCAGTCTCTCTGCATTTTGCCTGAAAAAGCAATTTAAGTTATCTTAAAAATATTATATTAAAAAAAGAACAAATGCAATTTTAATTCCGTTTTAAAATTGAAATATAAAGAAACAGAATGATCCAACTAGTAGATGCAACAGCTCATTACTTGGCAAACTACACCAAAGGAACCTGTTCCAACTACATGCTCTGCTATGTAACTGACAGCCTGTGAATGAAACAAAATATTGCAAATAATGTAAGACATTTTCCAGAAATCAGTCATCATGTCCACCAAATGAAAGTTAGGTATTTGCATATTTCACAAATCATTTCTTTGTCAACCTGTCTAGATTGACCATTTCGACCGCCAATGGTAGTTCTTATCATGTGTCCTGCTTCAGCCCCCACGCCATTAACTACATCGGGTTCACTGTCCTACATTGTGAGTAAGAATAGAAAATTAATAAAACAGAAATGGGAAAATTGGTTAAAGGTTTGTTTTTTAGAAATAGAACAGCATAAATTACACTCAGAACAGTAGACTCAAAGTCCTGTCACTATGAAACAAAATTATTCATCAGCAATTTTGGACTAGCATCCATAAAAACATTGCAACTAAATAAGAACAGAATGTAATAAATAAACTCAAAAGCTTACTCTCTCATCGTCATGGTCCACCTTATCCCTTAATCTCATTTCAAGCATCTCCTGCCCAGCCAGTCAACTGAACTGGACGACTCATTGAAGCCATTAACAGTTCTCGAACTGCCTACTTTCCCATGTCCTATGCCCGCAGACGCCATAGATATGACTTATAAGAATCACAAATGCTAATATGTTCTACTGTTCACATGCAATTTTGTTATTTGGCAGTCCATCCCTCTCAAGCACCTGTCTTCCTAATACAATGACAACATTCTTGAGTCAGTCAGAAAGAAAGTTCAAAGCAGGCTGGCAGCATGATCACTCTTTTTTCCTTGCACACTAGATGGTACATGATAATAAGATGAACGAAAGGGACATGAATTACAAAAGCCAAGAGAAAATTATCCATTCATAACCAAAAATTCACCTTTAGTTAAAAGGAGGCTTACATTTCCAAAAGCCAAGAGAAAATTATCCATTCATAACCAAGAGTCCAAATTTCTTCTGAATTCTCAAATGACGCAAAAGAATGTTTATCAAATTTACAGATGAAAAGCTTTACAACACATTAATCACAAAAAATTAACACTAAATTTCAAACAAAATCAGCATAATAAATTATCAATCAGATCTAGAAAAAATAAATTACTCCGATTATCTACACAAAACATTCAAATTCAAAACCCAAAAACCAAATTGAACTACGGTAATTACAAGTTATGACAAAAAGGACAACTAACCAAAATTTAAAATTAGTTTACACACATAATCATACAACAGTAACCTCACCTGGAAAAAGTTGAAACCAAATACGATGCAGAATTCGTGCATTTCTGTCCAATTTAAGCTTCAATCATATATCAAATTCAACAACAATCTGATGAAATTGGTTGATAATTATACACCAACTGTATCAAAATTGAGAAATCACTAATCGTTGATTATATTATACTTGATTTCCTTTTTCCTCACTTTTCTTTTTTCTCTCTCCTCTTCTCTCTCTCTCTAAATTGGTATAGAAATGAAATTGGGGTTTTGAATAGTAGTAGTACTAGTACTGGTAGTATTACTCACTGACAAGTGACAACGTCCTTTAACCTCTTTCAGCCCTTGCCTATTATATACTCATCTATCTGGGGTGTAGGGATTCACTGTTCCGTGGACCACCATGGATAGGTAAGCCCCACCATTTAACCACGAATCTATTTTCAGCCATTTTATTTAAAGCTTAAATATAAATAATTATTCTAAACTATTAATTTTTTTTCCACTTCAATTTTAATTTTTTTAATCAAGTCATTAAAGTATAAATATTTTTCACTTTCATTCAATTAAATATATTACGTCATATAAATGATGGCGTGAATTTAAATATAAATTATTACCCTGAATTATTAATATTTTTCCACTTTAATTATCGATCTATTAATTTTTTGCACTTTAGTTCAATTGAAGTTGAAGATGGTGGGTTCACAGAAACAAAATGGTGAGAGTTTTTTATTTTTTAATTACTAATTTTTAATTAATTTTATCTATTAACCAAGAGTTCAAGTACATGAAGAGTGATTATGTGTAAATTTGATCTAATAATTTAATATTATTTTTATTTTGTGGAAAAGAAATAATTAATGATAGTTGTAAGTAAGATCGTATATTGGGGGAGTTGTTAACATGGAGATAACTTTGATCAATTAATTAATACATTAATAATTTGTTTTTTTTATTAGAGAGATGATTTATTTATCTGCGTTTTATTAGCGTTGTATTAGTCGATTAATAGCATTGTAATTATGATGAAATTAATAAATTCGTTGTTCTTGTAATAATATTTCTTAAAATTGTTATTTTAGGAAAAATAATGATGTTAATATTCTACTGATAATATATTTTTATATAAAAATATAATATAATATACGTATCTACTTTTGATTTCTGTTGTACATTATTATTTAAATAATTTTGCTCCAAAGAAACCCCACGTATAGAAATTTATAAATAAATTTATTTATAGTACAGTAATATGATTAAATTGAATAAACCAGCTGGTCCATTTATAATAGAACGGATAATTTAAATAAATTGAGGAATAGTTAGCCAATAACAGATAGGAATTTATAAATAAATTTATTTATAGTACAGTAATATGATTAAATTGAGACAATTTTATTCGTACGAGTTTTTTTTGTTTTTTTTTTTTTGTTTTTGCATTTGTATGAGTTATTTAACCGAGCTAACGATAAAAATAAATCAATTTGGGTTTGGCCATAAATTCATTTATGTAAAAATTAACTGATTTAATCTCGTTTGTACGAGTTATACTCTCTAATTTATAATATTCTCATTTATTATCTTGAATCTATGTATTTATTTATGATTGAAATTAATTTTAGGTGCATGAATGTGTGTATCTGTCATGTTTTCATGCTACCTATCTATAACAAGCCGTAAGAGTCGATTTGGGTTTGGCCATAAGTTCAATTACGTAAAAATTAATTGAGTTCATTTCTATCATAATAAAGACTTTCATATTCTCGTCTACTATTGTATTGAATGTATGTATTTATTTATGATAGGAATTCTAGGTGCATCGTATGTGTATGTCTCTCATATTTTCATGATACCTATCTATAACAAGTCGTAAGAAGCAATTTGGGTTTGGTCAGAAGTTCAATTACGTAAAAATTAATTGAGTTAATTTTTACGTAACTAAAAACAATAGTGGTGTAAATTTTGTGTTGTTTTAAAATTCAGCAATAATCTTTTCTCTCATCTCTCCTCGACCTCTAATATTTATATGTACAAGAGAATTGATATATGTGGTAGGAATTGTCTGTTCATTGATACGTAAAATAAACAAGACACTTAAGTTATGTTTGTTTGTAAGGATTATAATCTCAAAATTATAATGTTTCCAAGATTATTAATCTTAGTATTATAATTCCGATATTATAATTATAATCTTAAAATTATCGAGTCATTTTATAATTCCTAAATCAATAATCTAAAGTCTAAATTTAAAAATAAACATAATACATGAGATTAATAATTTTATCCCAAATATAATACTTGCAAACAAATATATATTTAGGACACTTTTATTCTCAAGAATGATCACGACACTTTTATTCTCTTTTGCCCACTTTTCTCCCAATTTTTGAGCTCTGCTGCTGCATGCCACGTGGTCCCACCTAGCTCCTTAGCCGAATTGCGTAGCCTCCCAGCAACGTGACACGTGTCTCAGTCAGTCCCAAAAGAGCCACGCTTAAAAGGACCCCACCTACTTCATATGAATGAAACGGTCAACATCATCGCTTCTGATCTTGGACCATTTAATTGTTGACTTTGCCGGGGGTACCTTTAATTTTCAAACCGAATTCCTCTTTTTTTTGCCCTTTTGTTTTCTCTTCTTTGTGGTGAATTTATTGAGACAAAAGAGAATATGTAACTTGTCACGAGTCATGACTAAGTTTGATAATAAATATAATAATTTAAATTAATATATATAATTGTATATTTGTAGGATTGTTGAAGTTTGTATTCCAAATATTTTCAAGATTTTAATGGTCTAAAATGCATTTTAAAGTTCTTTTCACTAAGATTATTTTTGCTAAACAAAATAGACTCATTTTGTGACGTCCTCAAAATAGGTATACATCATCTATTTTGAGTCGTCAATCGAATATATAGTCTGAAAATTCAAATCTGAAATAATAATACATACAATTAGGTGTAAATATCTGACAAAAAACATCTTTGTGAGTTTAAATACAAATATTGTCATCTGTACAATATCCATTCTCAATTGAGTCCTCATGGCAGATGATACAAACTTAAATTCAAATTCTCATTACATTTATTATCACACTATTTAATGTAATAGTGAGGACTACTAATGTTACTTATCTGACCGTCACTCTATTCTCCGACTAAATCCCGCCACGTTCTCATTTCTCAAGAAGAGCGGTGAAAGAAAAGGTGAACTCAACTAGCCCAAAAAAAAATATTATGACTAAGATAATGCGAATAAATTATCATTAGCCTTCAACAATGTTAAACCGATAAAATATAATAGACATCAAGTTTAAGCTGGAAGAATATCGCAATCCATTAAAAAAGTCAGTAGTAGAATAAAATCTACTATCTTTTATGATTTAAAAAGTTTTTCATCACTTTTATCGGCGAGACTCACTAAAAAAAAAAATCCACATCATCAAATCATCCTCGCAAAGATGCGGGCGAGGATATTATTTAAGTATCACGACCACGAATTATCCATGCACTACGGCCAAAGATAATCGTGTTTTCATCAACCAGTCCCCGATCAATGCTATAAAATAATTCATCTTTGCTCCCTTGGTCAAGAGAATCCATAGCCATAATCATACCAAAACTCGTCCATCAATGCATCACTTCTGCCAACGATGAATTTTTTCACATCATTTGTAATATTACGGTCCATGATTATCTGAATAATCCAGTCATAATAATCATACCAAGTCCATCTACGCCTTACATGTGACGCCCCCAAAATAGTATACATCACCCATTTTGAGTGCCAGATATCATCTATAAAAATCAAATAAAAACTTCATTTATCTAATTTGTTGAATCGTAAATGCAGAATCGACCACGCTTAAACTGTGAGTTTTAAAACAATATTATCTCGTAGACAGTATCCAAACTTAAATTGTTACAATGCTATATAAAAATACAGCAACAAATATTTCACGTCTCCAAAGGGACACGAGAAGAATTATGTTCTCTTCATTTTAATGCGGTGCACTTTTATTATTGTCAAAGCTCGGGTTCTCATCACCCTATTGTTGTTCGCCAAAATCAATTATTAAGTGACGTATAAAATCGACACACACATCTTAGGTCCTTAATACAATTATCATTGTATGTCATGCCGTTTTATAATGTATTGAGAAACTTGGCGGGCTCGGACCATCATACTATTTCCTGTTATCCCCACTCGACCCAAATTACACTCTTATTACACGAAAGGAATTGTGAAGCAAAAAGGTGAAACCTGAACTAGCCCGATAAAGAATATCATAACTAAAGATAATTAAATTATCAATAGCTTTTGTCGATAATAAATCGAGATTTAGAACATATGGTAGATAATAAAATTTTCAACCATAATTGCGGTGGAATCAACAATCCATTAGAAAGTCAAGTAGAACATAATGTCTACTATCTCCTCCAAATTAAAAGTCCTCACGATATTTTCGTTCTGTAATACTCATCAACAGTTCTTCGTTGTACCCGAAGACAAAGAGAACTTTCATCACACGCCTTCACACGAACCACTAAAAGATTATAATTAAGTTCACAATTCATATTTATAATAATGTGAATTAACGGTTCCTTCTTGCCACAAAGGCTTAATAGAATGTTTACTCAATATCCTTACCCCAAAGGTGAAGATATTCAAATGTAATAACAATGATCATACCCGAATCGGTTGTCTATCATTTACACTACTGGGCCAAAGATATTCAACTATAAAACCAATGATCATGATCATACCAATCAATTGCTTGTCGATCTTACACTACTGACGAAAGACATTCAATTGTTAACTAATGGTCACGACCACGCTAATCACATCATTGAATTATCCATGCACTACTACCAAGGATATTCGTTAGTATCACTAATGGTCATGATCATGTCATACACTTGTCCATCTTCGCACTACTGAATTCAAAGCTATCAAACAACGAGATCATCATATTTGCCATACTGGGCCAAGATATTCAACAACATATCATCTTTGCAGACTACTGGTAAAATACATACAACCGTAAAACCAATAATCAACAATATAATAAAGAATGGAATAACAAAAGATGTGAGACCCCGATTTTATTAATAAAGATTTAAATTTGGTGAAATAATTTTTTAATATTATGGTGTGAATTTGAGATAATATTATAGTTGTGGGTAGTATTTATAAATTTTGCAAAGTATCTGAGTGGTTATATTATATTCGATTGGTGGGAATATTAGGTTTAGCGAGGAATATTAAATAACTACTCAATCATTGGTGGACCCCACAAATGTAATTATTGGATTGAAAAAACGCAAAAATATTTTATTAAAATAACGGCGGAAGTTTTACCGTTGATCTTGTTGAACTACTTCGGTAGTAAAAGTAAAGATGTCGTGTGGTTGCATAGTAAGAGCACCAGTATTGATTATTGATCTTTATGTGAGAAGTCACTCGGTTTGATTCCATTATTGTCGATTAATAATATGAATTATTATAATGATAATGACGTTTTGTTTTATTCAGTATTATTAACGTAATAAAAAAGCGAAACATCTTTTATATAAAATAGAATCTTTATTAAAGTTATTACATAAATAGAATATATTATATTTTATTATGCGTAGTGTTGCAGTAGTGTTTTTGCGTAGTGTTTTGCATAGTATTGCATAGTGTTTGCATAGTAAAATGTTTTATATAAATAGAATATATTATATTTTATTTAAAAGATTTTTCTTTAAATATGGATGAAATCAGATTAAAGTAAATCAATCTGGATAGTTCATGGATTAATTACTTATGCATTCCATTTTCCTATAAATGAAGCTCATTCCTTCATTATTTTCTTACGAATTCATTGAAACTCTGAGAGAGAAATTATGAGAGAAAGCTATAGAGAAAATTATAAAAAGAAGAAGAGAGTATTCTCGCTACTTCACTACTTCTATATTCAGTTTCTTTACGGTAAGGGTGTTATTCTTCTTTCTTGAAGAAACTTACATTATTCCATTCATTATCATTCTGTTGGAATAACTTTTGTAAAAGTGGCATACCCTATACATAACTTTTGTATCTGCAGACATACCCTATACTTGGTGAAATCCTTATGTTATTCCATTGCTTATTATTACATTGAATAACTTTTGTACTGCGGTTTACCCTATACTTGGTGACATTCTTCTATTATTCATTGGAACATCCTGTGCATGTGTTTTACACCGGACCGTTCCGCTTTTTATTATTCTCATTGGAACATCCTGCATGTGTTTTACACACCGACTGGTTCCGTCTTTATCGATTCTGTTGTAATATCCTATCATGTGTTTTACACCGGATCCAGTTCCATCTTTATTATTACATTTGGAACATCCGCATGGTGTGTGAATTTCACGACCAGTTCCGTTATTATTATTACATTGGAATAACTTTGTCTATCTGCAATCTGCATGCATGGTGATTTCTTTTGTTATTCCATTCTTTATTATACCCAAATTGGTTAAAACTTTGACTTATACTCCATGAAATTAGTAGAATATCCTTGATATTTGCGTTTCATCCAAAGATATCTTTTCATGGAAATATTCTTACGATCATTATTGAATTTTACTCTACTGAAGCGATGTCGTGTTGACAATTTGGACGTTAATAATTCATGGATTAAATAATTCTTGAACTTGTTTTATTGAATTACTATGTCATTGTCATCATCCTCGTATTATATTATGTTATCTTTGGCTTACGTGCGTAGATGAACTTAGTATGATTATGACCGGGGATCATTCGGTATAATCATGACTTGATATAAATGATGTGACAAAAGTCCTCGATTGGCACCGTGTCACGATGATGGATAGTTTTGGTATGATTATGACCAGGGGTGATTCGGTATAGTCGTGACCATTGACAATTTGATGAAAATCCTTGACCGTGATACATGGATGATTAGATGTGGTGGTTTATTATTAAAAGTCTGAGTCTCGTGATAAAATTGATGAAAACTTTTAAAACCTAAAAGATAGTAGACTTTATTCTCTACTTGACTCTTTTAATGGATTGCTTATTCACTGCAGCTAAACCGGTTGTCTATTGTATTTTATCGGTTTAACATCTGTTGAAAGGCTAATGATAATTTATTACGCATTATCTTAGTCATAATATTTCTTCTTTGGGCTAGTTGAGCTCACCTTTTCTTTCACTTTTTCTCTTGAAATGAGAACATAAATTTGGGACGAGTCGAGAACGCAGTAATGGTCCGGAGGATAGCATTAGTAGTCCTCACTATTCTCGTGAAATAGTGTGATAATAGTTGTAATGAGGACTCCTTTTGAGTTTGTATAATATCTAGTAGACAATATTTGTATTCAAACTCACGGTTTATGTCGTATTATACACACAGCAGTTATATTAATAAGTTGTATTTGAATTTATGTACCATGTAAATGGCGACCCAAGATGGGTGACGTATACCTAATTTTGGGGCGTCATGAAAAGAAATCACCGGTATACTGGTGATGTCAGATACAAACGAGTTATTCCAACAAAATAATAAAGAATGGAATAACATCAAACTTCACCAGGTATATGGTAATCCGCGTATACAGGTTATTCCAACAGAATAATAAAGAATGGAATAACAACAGACTTCACCATGCATGCGGTACTTCGCATAGACAAGTTATTCCAATAGAATAATAAATACGGAATAATAAATAATGGAACCAGGTCAGGCGAAATTTGCACCGATAGGATATTCCAACAGAATAATAAATGCGAAATAATTAAATAATAGAACCAGGTCAGGTGAAATTCACACCAACAAGATATTCTGACAGAATATTAAAGAATGGAATAATAGAAGAATTTCACCATGTATGCTGTACTTTGCATTTACAGGTTATCCCAACATAATAATAAAGAATGGAATAACAGAAGAAGATCACCAAGTATATGGTAAATCGCATATACAGGTTATTCCACTAAGTATAGGGTAAACCGCGTATACAGGTTATTCCTATAGAATAATAAATAATGGAATAACAGAAGAATTTCACCAAGTATAGGGTAAACCGCATATACAGGTTATTCCACCAAGTATAGGGTAAACTACGCATACAGGTTATTCCAACAGAATAATAAATAATGGAATAACAAAAGTTCTCTTCATGAATACAAAAGAAATAATATCCCTTACAGGTACAACAAATAATATCCCTTACTATAATAATATCCCTTTACCTTTGAAAGAAGAGTATTAAATTTGGTAGAGGAGAGGACATACTCGAAGAAAACTTATCTTCTACGCTCAAAGCTTTCTTAAACTCTAAAGAAATACGCCAAGATTATAGAAGAAGAATTCTCTCTATAGTTTCTCTCTCTAGAGTTTTAAATGAATTAAGTATGAAATAATGAAGGAATGAACTTCTATTTATAGAAGAATGGAATGAATAGTAACCAATCCATGAACGGTCCAGATTGATTTACTTTAATCGGACGATCCATATTTAAAGCAAATTTTTTTTAAATAAAATATAATATATTCTATTTTATATAAAAAGATTTTTACTATCTGCAAACACTATCGCGAGCACTATCAAACACTATATGCGTGATAAAATATAATATATTCTATTTATAGAATAACTTTTAATAAAGTATTACATTTTATATTAGAATATAATATATTCTATTTATAGAATAACTTTATAAAAGTATTCTGTTTTATATACAAAGATTTTACTATGCAAAATACTATGCATAATAGAATATAATATATTTTATTTATAGAATAACTTTATAAAAGTATTCTATTTTATATAAAAAAGCTTTTACATTATAATTTCAACCAACTGATGCGAAAAATTAGTACATCTCTTCATGGAATAATATTGTACCCAAAAATATTTTGGACCGAAAATAAATATATTGTTCGGATGAATAGTAACTCGTGAATAGTAACTCGTGAATAGTAACTTATGAATAGTAACTCGTGAATAGTAACTCATGAATAGTAACTCGTGAATAGTACTCCGACAAAAAAAATGCCCCAAATACCTGAGTGAATAATACTAGAGTGAATAGTAACTGAGTATTTTATGACAACTTGTCTACTTAAAAAAAAACTTCACATATCACCCTTAACTTTAACCTTTTATCAATTTACTAAACTAGAAAAATTGAATACTTTTATTTCATAAAATTCGGGGTCTCACACTGCAGGCCACAGATGACTTTCAACAAAATATAAACATGAGGATGATGACAAATGATATAAGAATTAAATAAAACAAGTTCACGAATTAAATTATTCAGGAACTAATAACGTCCAAATTGTTAACATGATACTTTTCAGAGAGTAAAATTCAAGAATGCTCGAAGAATATTTCCATGAAAAGATCTTTGGATGAAGCGCAAATATCGAGGATATTCCACTAATTTCATGGAGTATAAAGTCAAAACTTTAACCAACCGAGTATAATAAAGAATGGAATAACAAAAGAAATCACCATGTATGCGGTACTTAGCATGAGCGAGATAATTCTAACGAATAATAAATAACGGAACCGGTCGAGGCGTATGTCATGACGGCGGATATTCAACGAGAATAATAAAGAATGAAAAAACAATGAAATTACCATGCATGCGGTGACTTGGCGTGAACAAGTTATTCCAATGAATAATAAATAACGGAATCGGTCCGGCCGTAAAAGCGCATGCATGGGATATTCCAACAGAATAATAAAAAAAACCAGTCCCACAGATATATAACACACATACATGATGTTCCAATAGAATAATAACGAATAGAATAACAACAGAAATCACCAAGTATAGGGTAGACCGCATATACAGGTTATTCAAACAGAATAATAAAGAATGGAATAATAGAAGTTCTCTTCATGAATATGAAAAAAAATAATACCCCTTACGGGTACAACAAATAATATCCTTTACCGTAAAAGAAACTTGATATTGGAGTAGTGAAGTAGCAGAATACTTTCCTTCTTTCTCTCTATAGTTTCTTTCTATAGTTTCTCTCTCTAGAGTTTCAATGAATTAAGTAAGAAATAATGAAGGAATGAGCTTTATTTATAGAAGAATGGAATGAATAATAACTAATCCATGAATCGGTCAGGATTGATTTACTTTAATCGGACGGTCCATATTTAAAGCAAAATCTTTTAAATAAAATATAATATATTCTATTTATAATCTAATAAAACGAATAACTTTTAAAAAGATTTTTACTATGGAAACACTATCGCACTGACTATACAAATACTATGCGTAATAAAATATAATATATTCTAATTATTATACAATAAAATGAGATAACTTTATAAAAGTATTACATTTTATATATAAAAAGTTTTTCTGTTTTATTACGTTAATAATACTGAATAAAATAAAACTTCGCCATCATATAAAATATATCGACAATAATTGAATCAAACCGGTGACTTCTCACATAAGCGTCAATAATCAATACCGTAATATACTTATGCAACCACGCCAGACATCGCGTCTTTACTACCGAGTAGTTCAACAAGATAATAACGGTAAAACTTTCATAGTTATTTTCATAAAAATATTTTTGTCGTTTTCTCGTTTAAATGAATAATTCCGTTAATGGGTCCACGATGATTGTCTTGGTCGCATTTAATATTCCCGGCACAAAGAATATTCCCCACCAATCGAATATAATACAACAATTTGCATACTTTGCAAAATTTATAAATACTACCCACAACTATAATATTATCTCAAATTCACACCATAATTTTCAAAAAAAAATATTTCAAATAAATTAATTTTTTATTCATAAAATCTGGGGTCTCACACATTTTGACCGACTAAATCTTTGGAGGGTACATTTTTTTTGGCTAAAAGACAGCTGAATATTTTTTTTTTATAAAATTAACCATTATATTAAGTAATATCAAATAAATTTACAATAATTTAAAAAAAAATTCAATTATCAAATAATTTTTTTATTTAGATTTATTCCGTTTTTATCAAACAACTGTTAGTGTAACCGTATAAGTACTCCTTTTTGCTTTATTTTGATGTAAAATGGAGAGAAAACTATTGGGTTGTAAAAGGCTAAATATTTAGAGTTTTCAAATAAGTTGAAACAGGTGGTCCTCACGATCGACCTAACCGTGTTGGGGGCAAATGATGCTAGTAATTAGTACCTTTCAGTTGCATATAATAGAAAAGTTCAATAGGCTTATGATAGATTAAAGATTAGTGGCTCAGCTACAAGAAAAGAAGATTGAAAAAGAATGAGCATGCCTCTTGCACTGACAAAGACACTCTTACTTTAAAAGCTTTACAGCCATTTTCCCTTCCTTTTTTAGCTCATAAATAATTCATGGCTATTTATTGTATTTGCGAAACTTACCAATACATCTAGTTAAAATTAACACAGTTACTGAACAACACACTATAAGAGAGCTTAAACATATTTTTCCATTGCCACAATCACCATATCAAAGCCAAGGACCAAATCAACCGAGGTCTTCCAACCTCGAATCGAATTTCTCAAATGCTCCTAGAGAGTTTCTAATGTTGTATCAAAGAACAAAAACAAACTTCTAGGCAGGAAGCAGTCCCCAAAGCTTTCTTCCTTTAACAAACCTGTAGTAATCTGTATTTACAGTTCCATCAAAAAGAAAACTAAAATACCACGATAACCACCAGAAAGCAGAACCCCGTCCCCCCCCCCCCCAAAAAAAAAAAAATGAAAACTGAGGTAGTCAAATATCTTCCCTTTCTTTATCACTAAGCTCCTAACCTGGCCATCTTCGAATAAGTAGGATCAGGATTCTTCAACCCACCTAAGAGTAAATACATCAATATCTGCACCCTTCGAGTAGCTGGAGTTCCTCTAGGTCTTACAAATACACCTTTCATTCACTCCGAAAACTTTGTTTTCACCTGATGTCCTGTAAAAGTGATAGTTTCCGGCCAAAAGCCAGATGTTTACTCCATTAGGGTAATAGACCCAGCATTCATCTGTGACAGCAACCAAAGATCAGTGATCAGAAGGAAAGACAGCTTTTATTGAATGCAACGTTAATGCAAGTTGAACCAGGTACAGTAATATCCTTTGTATGACATTGCAGAGTATTAATATGGCTATTAAAATTAGTGTTTGTTACAAATTACAAATCTAATAAAAAACAACACGAGTTGGGAGTTGGGAGTTGGGACTGTAAGTTTACTCTCTTATAAACCAATCTTTTAAATAGTCAAGTAGCAACTGTAGAGTTGGCAGCTAAGAGCTCGTGTCTAGATCTATTATATCCTCTTTGTGCAAGAGTATTTTGTGTGGAGAATAGTATGAGTTGATGTTCTTCACATAAAGAGACAAATTCAATTGCATCTTACAATGGTAATTTACACAACTATGAAAAAGTAGCATGTCACACGAGCTTATCCATGCATCAAGGAAAATCAGGTTAAGAATTAAGATTCTTTATCACTAATCCTACAAGCCTAGAACATAGTTTCAAACATCTCAAGGTCTACCAAGAGGGACAGAATACAACTCTGAACCAATTGGATCTCTAGTGCCCTGGTGATGCCTAGTATAAATGTATTACATCTCCACGAAGCCTTAAGAGCTTGTCAGTATGAATTACGAACAAGGTATGAAGTACATGTAATCCCTGAGTTGCACAAGAAAATATCACCTCACTCCTTATCATATGTTCCCCACTACATGAACTTGAATTCATGTTGTTCAAGTTAGATAATGCATGTCAATGATGTACTCAACATAATGTTTAAGATGCCTACTTAAAAAGGAAAGATGAATCTTCATATGGTTTCTATTAATTATTTGCAATTTAAGCACTTATTATTGTACAGTACATGAGAACACATAATTTAGGATTTTAAAAGATTATTCAACATAATTTAGGATTTTAAAAGATTCTTCTCCTGATATTAACTGTTACCATATTGCCTATGGTTGTCTTTTGGTACTATCCACTTGATAGGGTTTTTTGAAATCCAATAAATTTGCCCTAAATGTTGAAAAACATGCAGTCTCCTACAATGAATTAAACATGAAAATTTGAAGAAACAAAGAGAGCTTGACTTCTCTTCCCTTCTTTCTTCAGTCTTTTCATCTCTGTTTTCTCTTTGGTATAAACAGACTACACCATGTCTATATACGCTTCCATCTTAAAGTTGTTGTGCAGCATCATAAAATAATTAGCTAACAATGTGTCTATGCAACTTTTAAAAATGATTCCATTTAACTAAAATAAAATAAAATTAAAAACCCCACTTGGTTAAGTTGCATGTAAGTATTAAGTTTCAAACAAATAGGTCAAAAGCATTTTCCCAAGAGCGAGTGTGTTGCATTTTTGCTCAACATCTGATAAGTTATTCACTAAGACGACAACCCTGTAAGAATAGAATTTGTATTCCTCAAGACTTGTGCTAAGGAATAACATTGTCATATTCATTCCAATACAAATAAAATTTTTACAACTAAAATTGTGCTTACCATTAAGAACACTAAGATCCAGAACTTGACTTTTGAACCCAAACCTGTTTCTGCATTATATTTTATAGAAACTAATTAGCCAAAATGCACAACCAAAACATAGAAACTGATTAAAGACATTCAGACTTAACTCAATGCCCTTTGTCCCATACTATTTGGGAAAGCTAAAAATGAATCCCATATGTATTAAGGAAGTTAAACTAACTAAAAATAATTCAACTCTCACCTCATGGGAACCATAGCCAGAAGAAACCCCTTTTTTTAAGGGTTTACCTTCCCCTATGATTGAAGAGCCATCCGTATCCTTCCCATTATGTGGAGCTCCAGGTCCACGGCGACCACCATGTTTATAGGAACCTGCATCAAGTACATAAACACAAGTTGTGCTACACCACCACAAGAAATAAGTGTGTACAAAAAATACATCTACGACATATAAATATGACATCTCCTGTTCCAGAGGCAAAACTAACCATTATCAACTGACAAATGACCACTGCGCCCACTGCCAATGTGCTTGAACTCTCCGCTCCGTGCACTCAACATGTCATTCTTCGTTTCTCCATGAGCTCCTTCAAAATAATATGCACAGTAAGAACAATATCCTAGTAAAAAATAATAACTAAAAGCAGCTATAGCCCCATTTCCAGTAATATTATTCAATCCTTTAATTTCATTTACATTAAAATTGAAATACGGATTGAGTGAAGACTCTGGAATCATCCATCTAATATAAACACTGTCATGACTGTGCACTAAAATGTGCCAAATTTTACTAAATTTTCAGCATCTAGTTGAGTACTAATCAAACCTTCTGCAGGATCTAGCAGTGATAACTTATTCTGTGATGTAGAAGACGATAAAGACTCATCACTTGCATGTGAACCATCTGAACGGCGAAGAGGAGCCCAAACACCACGATCAGGTCTATCCTTGTTCCTTGTACGCTTTTCCGGCTTCTCGGTGCAGGTACCATGCAATTCATTTGCAACCCTGTCTTCTGGTACCCCATTTGTATCCCTAAGGAACAATTGAACATTCGGTGGACGAGGTGCTCTTTTGTCCTTCTCCTGATTTGAGGCCTGGATTTGCGTTTCAGAGTGAGGCACAGACGAATTTTGGCGCGAATCCTTATTAAGAAGTATGCTTCTTATAATCTTTCCACTAGCCTCACGTCGGTGGTTCTGTCTGACAGCAGATACCCCAATTGAATTCTTCACCGGTGATGCTGAATTCTGCTGCAATGACAAGCCACCAGACACCTATACGATGAATGCAAAGAGCAAAAACAAGTCATAAGAAGTTTCTTATTGTGCAAAGCAAGAATATTATAGTTCCACAATTTTTTTTGAAAAAATGTGATCATTTCATTTAACAGTACGACTACATCAATGTTGGGTAATGAAGCGTATGGACTGTGGGTTAATGTTGGACTTGTCCATCTCTTCGGTGGACGATCTTCTCCTTTGCAGATTCAAGGGTATAGATGAATGTAAAGAAAGTATCCTTTGGAGATGTGATAGTTTTGCCATTTTATTGGGCATTTGGATCAAGTAATACTAGAATTATTTGTCGTAAAACAATGATATAGATTTACTTTGGAATAGTGCATCTTTATTCACTTCTCTATGGACTCATGCATTGGGAACTTTTCTGAATTCCAATAATGCCTTGATAAATTTTCAGCTAATTTCTTTTGGCTTTTTTTTGGAAGGACTTCTTTGTCCTCCGTATGAATTGTGAATTCTTCTCTACAAAATCTTCTTTTATCAAAAGAAAATGAATTAACTCCAATTTAACAAGTATAAAATCTTCGTCTAAACTTCTCCATTAATAACTGACAAAACAAGTCAACTTGACTTGAAAACAAATTAGGTGGTAGTTTATATAAACAGTAACTATTATATCATTACATGTTTCCAGATGGACTTTCTAAGAAAAGCATATAGTGTTTTCAGTCTTTGGTTTTTTAAATAAATAGCACTTGAAGTTGTAACAAAGCACCACTTGGAAGTTGTGCAGATGCATATATAAATTACAGCTACTGCATGTGTTCTTTCAGCAAATGATGGATATTTGTCGAAGGACTTGTGATGGAAACCACACTTCTGGATTTTTTTTAAAAAAAATTGACTTATTTAGTGTATAGGATTTTTATTATGTCAAATAGGGTCTAATTATTGTAGTTAATTTATTTAATAGTGGAGATTTAGGAAGTATTATAATCCAATTACTTAACTATTTAGTAGCATTATTTTAGTCTTTCAATACTTTTCTTGTTCCCCAAGTATAATAAGGGTGTTAAGTCCCTTTAAATAGCTATGTGCCACAAGTTCACTGCATTACAGATTATTATTGATATTTCATTGATTGCGATAAATTTTACTCATCTGCAGTTGCGGATCCTATGGGGTAGTAGAATACAGAGTTTCACCCTAGTTACAGCTTTCCTTTGTTTTCAATTATTTTCTGTTTATTCAAGCCTTAAGAATCTTGTTCTGAATCAAATTGTATTAGGATATAAAGGTTGCAATTACAAAGTCTCAATAATTATAGTTTATGAAAACACATGAATATGAAGGAAAAGAAATTCATCGATCAAACAAGTGCTCAAAAATAATATATCCTCTGAACGGGAAAGAGGTTTGGAAATATAAACTTCCCAACTGCTGCAGATGACCTTTGTTAAATCTTCTGCATGTTCTTGCATATTATCAGCTCGAACAAGAGAATACCAAAAGTACTTACTGGTTTGCTTTTCTAATCATCACTGCTCATTTTACTACAAACATTAAACAATCAGACATACAATGATCACTTGCTTACAATTTATTGTTCACATTACAACTTACTATTCACATTTCAATTCTGAGATTTCTTTTCCCCAGTTTTATACTATTTATTATTATTACTGACTGTTATTATTATTATTACTATATTACCTCCATTTGACTGTCAAGTCCTGTGTTCTACATCGACAGAGGAGAAAAACCCTACTTAAGTAAGCTTAACAATAAATAACATACAATACACCAACTACAATGTAAAGGTGCCAAGGGAATAATGAAAACCAAAATGGCAAAGAAGGATGCAAAAGCAAAGCACTTACATGAGGAATTTCTTTTTCTTTTTCTTTTCCCTTTAAGAGTAAGATTTTCTTTTTCCCAATTTCAGTGGTTCCAAACACTCCTGAAACAAATTTAAGGACAATAAATTACAGAATGCCATGCAATTATGCAAAGGCAATTTATTGAAGACAAATGTATTTTTTAAAAAAATTAAAAATATATAGCAACAACTGTTAAAAGTATATATCTAAAAGAAACTTAACATAGTATATTCTCATGAAGAGAACAAAAAAAAGAAGTGAAGAATAAATATTGATACAACACAGGTGATTTACAAAAAACCAACCGACACGTAAGAGGAAAATCTGTACCAACAACAGCCAATTGAGACAAATCTATTTATTTTTTCAATTATCTCACATATCAAGAAACCAATGAACCAATATTTGTAAAACTTGCTCTATTACGTTCAGTTTCTCATGCAATAAATGCATATGGCTTTAGATCCTACCGGCATATTTTCTTGCCATGGTCATTTCTAGTTCTCTACAGCCAGTCAGTTTCCATTAGCATATCTTATTTGGAATTCTAAGGTTCCATCCATAGTCGAGGCTTCTTGCTAGATTAGATCTCAGAGCAATGAGACGCATTTGGCTTTAGATCTTTATTTCTACTTGTTAGGCTAGGTAGACTTCTTGACCTCCCCATTCAAAGGCACTATTTACATTTCCCCCCGTCTTTCAAATTCTAATAGAAAAACCATTTTGACCTATCAAACGAGTATAAAACTAGTAAAAGTAGGAGTGTAGGATGCTGTGGAGTCTTTAAAAGAAAAAGGGAGGTCATGCCGAGACCAGGACATGTGAAAATTGATAACCTCACAATATCAGGGACCTAAAATTACTCTTAAGCTTAAGGAATCATGCAGGGTACACACGGTAAGAGAGGCGGCAATCAAATTTCCTAACCCTGACTCAGATGGGGACACTTCATTTAGATGTTAGGTTGATCTCCAGGTGCGGCAGATCATCAAGCACCCACACTTTGGTTATACTTGTGCGGAAATCTCCGCACAAGCCACCTCAAACCAAGCCCAACCTCTCACGCGTATCTACAAACTACAAACACATCATATATACTCAAGTATAGGTCTTTCAACTTACACTCACTGTAAATAGTGCTATATTTAAACCCATCAAAACCAAATGTGAGAATCATTTAATATCAGTCCCTCCATTGGACTGCATACGACTCGTGTTTGTCATGTTTTCATTCATGTCAAAGGTTGAAATCAATGGCTATTTATTCATAACAGTAACCAGAAGTGGAGTTGTGGAGCTCATCTACTAAAATTTTTACAAGGTTCTTTATCATGTGGATGAAGATGTCAGCAAATTCAAGTATTTGCTGTCCAGGAAAGGCATACACCGTTTCTCTAACGAACTGGCCGATGGAAGATGAACCCACCCAGATTTAAGTATGGTTTTTTCTAGATAGAAATATATGAGGTGATCTAAGTTTTTATTAATTAGGTTTAACTTATGCTTTGGAAATTCATACAAAAACACTCTTTCCCCTTATCCTTCTCCTCTATTTAGGTGAGGTCTTGAACGTATTGACTATGTAATACCTCCGTATCAAATTATGAGATTAACCTTGCCTTTTTAAAAGTCAACTTGAGCATTTTAGAATTTAAAATAGACATGATTCATTTAAGTTTGAAAAAAATATATCTCACAATTAATAGTACTTTCTAGATAGTATATAATATTCATAATTGCATTGATAAAAATTAAATAAATTCAATTCATATCTAAAATTTGAAAATGTTTCAACAGACTTTTAGAATGTCAATATTGATCTTCTATTTTGGAACAGGAGTATATAATATCAACAATATCAACCAAAGTTTAGGTTATGAAGATTATTCACAAATTGCTATGTAGTTCCTTGATGCACCAAACTCACAGATGATAAGTTGCTCCACTATACCATACTTGCTTTGTCCAAGTCTCCCATATAACATCCTCTGCATGTTCTTTTAGTGGCTTTAAGTACAAATGGACAGGATTAGGGGTTAGATATTGCAGATTTTCAAGTACAAACTTCTTCAAGCAGCTACTAAATGCAAGGTAAGAACTCAAAATTGGTTTTTGTTGTATCCTAAATCTTAGTAGTATCGTCTCAACGCACATTCATCTTTTCAAATTATCACGGTTAATAAATGAAATATGATTCATTAATTTGTTTCAAGTTTTGCAACCTATTAATTGTACAGAAAATCAATTGACCTCTGAAACAAAGTCTTCTAATATGATAAAACTTTCTCCCATGTTTTAAGACCACAACTTGTCGCATCAGCAAACGTTTTCCCGTGGGCTGAGGGCCCCCCCAAAAAAAACAGGCAATGATCTATATCACTTCGGAAGAAACGTTATAACAGTACTTTCTCCTTGGTGAGGTGTTCTCTTTTTTTCCCTTGGTGAGGTGTTCTCTTTTTTTCCCTTTAGGGCCTGTTCTAAGAACAAGAGTTAACGGTAGCACCGCTTTTCTATGATTCACTCTGGTACACACCACACCCCAAGAAGAGGGTTGGGGGAAGCAAAAGAAGAAGATAGAGAACTATATTTGTCTCAACACAATATAGATAATTAGCATTTGAAAGATTGACAAATACGAAAGTGCAGTGATTCTGTAATTCCGTGCTTCTGTGCAACTTCAAGCTACAATGATTAAACAACAAAAAAGTTAATCAAACCAAACAACTGAGATCCTAGTAATGAACCATACCGTTTTCCGCCTCCAAATTTTCAGTTCCAGGTGCCGTAGCTAAAACAGACTTTTCAGAAATCTGCTGATCATCACATTTAGGAACCATGACATATGTCGACTTGTCTTTGCCAAGTGTGCTCTTCGCAGTATCCCTTAAGACATACTGTTAATCAAGCGGGAGAATGAGTTAATTAGAGGAATGCTTCATTCGTCCAGATTGATAAATTCAAATGCTCAATATTGGAGAGTAATTGGGAAAACAAGCATCACACCATCAAAGCAGGATTTATGTGCCATAGGTGATAGTAGTCCTCCATATTATATCATTACTTGTAAAAATTACGTATCTTGGATTGGTGATAGAACATAACCTATGGCGTGAGAAACACGACCAACAAGAATAATTCAATTACAATAAATTAATAAGTAGATGTAATCTAAAGCTGCTACAAATTTAGACATAACTAGTAACGACTGAAGTTCAAAAAGAAAAATTTATTGAACATCTATAATTTCAAGAGGAGCCCAACTCAGAGTTGGTTGTATAGTTTGCTTTCGAGGGAGTTCCTTTTGGGATATAGGATATAAGAGCTTCTTCTTTTGTGTAGATGTTAATATACTAACATATGTATAAACACTGATTAGGTAGAAGTAGTTTGAAAAGTGTGCCATATCAGACTATAAGTCTGGACTCTGACATATGAAAACAATATAATTGTAAACTAAATGCCATTTAAAATACCTAGCTATAACTTCTGAAAAATCAAAACAATTCAATGATTTTTCATTTATTCAAAAGAGTACATCAAAAGATATTTATGACAAATATTAACTACAACATCAATAAACCAAATCTAATAGAAAATGGAAATACCATAGTGGTAGAGACCCTTCTTTTTTCAGAACCTCGTTTCAATGAAGCTGAACTATGACTTCCGGATGATGTTCCACCGGTCCTTCTGGTTGGTTTCCCATTAGACAAGGACCTCTGTCATATCACAAAATAATATTAGCAACAATGGTTTTGCTATAAAGGTAATGAGTGAGCACATCCAATATATAATTACTGGTCAGTTAGAAACTTTATACAACATAGCATACAAGAATATGACAAGATTCAAAACTGAAAAAGAAACTATGAAAGAAAGAATCAGCTGTTAGATTCTATCAAGAATAACAAGGAAATAAGCCTCCTGTCATCAATCACCACAACTTGAGATCTTGATCCCATGTTAGCGTGTCAAGAAAAATATCATTATCATTCAACATTCTTGCATCTATTATACTTTCAAACAAATTCATTTTCAAAGAAAAGTGGAACAATTTTTTTCGTTTTCTTTTTTAATAAGTAATCTAAAACAAAACTTGCTGCACCAAATCTGTCTATAAGAGGGGATCCACAATGAAATAACAAATGAAAACTTCTACTACAATCAAATCCTCCAATTATATTTCATACTCGGTCCAACTTTAATTATCCTCATTTTTCGGACTTAGAGCAGGTTTGGAAATATACTAAGATGAGAAAGAAGGGTGATAAGGGACCTATCCACGTATGGAATCAGTAGAAGCAGACATAAACAAAGCAAAAGGTTTAATCTCATATCAATAATAATTCAACTCTGTCAAATACTGAAGGATTGCAATGCTTAAATAGATTACATAGACTTGATGACCAAGTAAAATCCTAATTAAAAAGGATACAAATCCTAATGATGAAAAACTCTACAATATTCTACCTACCTAATTTAATTAATAAAGGTTTTACGATAATTACCAAAAGCATTTATATGTAAATAGTAATATAATATGATAATTGATTAATCTTTGGATCTTCTTTTGCTCCACATCAACTTTTAATTGAAACTCTTCAATTTATTTCGTTTCAAAGTTCATGGACCACAGTTCATGGACCACAGAACCCACTTATAAATAAGAGTTTAAGAATCTTACTCTTAGTTCAGTCCAAATTTTGTGGAGCCAGCAATTAAACAATTATTGAACTTGAAGGGAAAACTTTAAACCGTTATTTAAAAAGATAAAATTCTTAATCTATGTGCCATCCTGATAGAGTCAATTAAAGACGAACAGAGTGAGTATCCCTCCTCTTGTGCTGGACCTTAGAAAATTTCTACTTGCAAGTTAAGTAAACAACTGTTCCATATTATCTCAGGCATACAGTCTTTAACGAAGAACATAAACTCAAATCGCATGCAACCATAATTTGCATAAAGCATCATTTGTTGTATAGTAATTATTTTCTAGACCACAATACACAAGATCAAATGAAAAGTAAGAGCCAATTAATGACACAGAGACTTGCCGGTTAAAATATAATAAATTTAAAACAGTCCTCGATAATTTCTAAGAATATGGCATGCATGTTTTCTAAATGTGAAGTGCGAGCACAGAAAATCCAAAAATCAAAGGAGAAATTTGTAGTGGTTTCCAACTAGCTACATTGCTTGATGCTCTGCAACGTTTGCATATAGAAGTAATAATAGCAGTTCCTACCCGAGATCCACCCTTGGCAGCTCTTTTCTGACGAATAAAATGCATTAGAGGTGTAACTATAGGAACATCCTTTGCAGCACCTAGAAAACAATATGCAAATCGTTCTAGTTAAGAGTACAGCCCAATTCACCTCTTAAGCTATTTCTACTTTCCAATTATTTTCCTGTATTTGAGCAAGCATATTCAGGCAAGTTTTTGACTAACCTGCTCTTTCTGCTTCCCTTCTTTCCAATTGTATTTCTGCACTAGGAAGATTCTCAACAGGCTTTGAAATTAATTCAAGGAACTCCACATATTCTGGATCTACATTTTCATCAAAAGTAACTCGTATGGAAACTAAGGAAAATATTGGTACATACTGCAAAGGCAACTCAATGTAATACATAAGCATTTATAATACCTTTATATATAGTTCCTTCACGTCCATCCTTTTTGGACCATTGCTTTGGAACACGTTGTGAAGGAGCATACTCAACGATAGTTTTGAACTGAGTACCTGAGAAAGAAATGAGGGTAAGAACCAAAGTTCTTAAATAAAGATGAGACTCAGCAAAGCTTATTACATGAGTGAGTGAGGGGGGGAACAGAGAGATTTTTTGAGTAAATATACATTTGCCAACACTTTTAAATTCTTACCTCTCTCTTTATATGTAAATATCTATTTTACTTCATTTAAAAATAAATAAGCACTTGAGAAAGGTGTTGCAAATGGTAATTTGAGTATTCCTAATGTTACCTACAGAACTCTTAAGATTTTCGGCGGGCAGCTGATGTCAAAAGGGGTAAGTTAATTACCCTGGTGAAATAAAATTTCCTTGAAATGAATAAAGAATATATTTTGCCACACTTTTTTGGGAACCACAAATGGCACGACTAAGCAATGACTTTAGTAGATGCTGAAGCCTTACCCTTTTCATTAACAAAAACATGTCCACCAAGAATTCAGCAAACTCCATAACGTCCTCTGGCCTCTGAAAGTCAATATAGGCTCTAGAATATGATTGATGTTTCTGGCTGCAAATTCAGATAAAGATAAAGGATTTGAGCATAGGTATGATATATTACAAATGCTGGCATAGAGTCAACATATTTCTAGAGAATAAAAGTGAAATCAAAAGGAAACGAGAGTTCAAATTAAAGCATTTCCTTGCGATGGCCTGTAATTATTATACATCAGTGTTGTGGTGTGTGTAAATGGATTTATGAAATAATTAAGAGCACACTAGTTTTACTGCAAATCAAACATTTTAAAATCAACAGATGCCTCGGTCAATGTATATGCAATTGTGAAACTGCAAAAGGTACTAACTCATAGAAATCGGAAAAATCATATCTCTAAGACCGGCTTGAAACTGTGTTTATGCATGTTCCTATTTGTATATATATACATATCCTGAGCTGAGGTAGTCTAGGATGAGAGATTATGAACCCACTTGGGATCATAGTAAATATATACACGTATTTGTGATGCTTAACGTGCACGACTATAATGCATTTAAGTTGAATTATAGCTCAAAAGGTTATCAGAATTATGTTATTCCAATGAAACACTGCATATCGGAAATGAAACACTGCGTTATAAATTATTATGAAACCTGTCAGTGAAATGACAAGCATCACACTCTTTAAACAAACTCATAATTCTCTATGTATTATCTCTGGTTTTATTTTAGAGCTGCAGCCTTGTGAAGCTATTAGTCTATTAACAATTTAATGAAATTCACAATTCGGTAAAGAAGATATAAATCAAGAATTTGACTGAAGGTAATGATGATCCAAAATTAGTTAGATATTATTTAATCTGAACATATGTAAGAACATGCACAGCTCCCCGTGATACCATTTAAAGCACCCATCACTTCCTAATGTATGTGTGTTACACTGTTAATATATTTAAAGTTAGAAAAACAGAAACAAAAGAAATAAAACTAACAAGAGTATGCAACATCACACATAAAACCATATTATCCATACAAGAAATTCAGAACAGAGAACTCCTCTACAAAAACAGATATATAAGTTATCAAACCAAACAAAGGAAAAAAATAAACTTATTACCAAGACAATAAGTACATAATCTTTCCCTGTAGAAAAAATAATTAAAACAAAACATCACATTGGGTTGGCCAAAAGCTAATTACTTTCCATCACCATTCTTCAGCCCATGTGTTTCTCCCCATAGATTACTAGCTGTCCCCAAATCCTGCAACTGGTTTCTACAACTATTTATTCCCCATAAATTATTCACACTTCACATATTGTCTGCGGCACAGTAAGTTGCTCGGAGATTTACTTAGATGGTAATTTGTTAAGATAGATTTACAAGAATCTCACAAACTTCAACCATAGGTTGGGATTAACCTTTTCCCAGAGTTCAGTAACTCCCCACGACAAGCACTCAAATACATAAACCTTACTAAACTCATTACCTCACCGTATTCAGAGCATCTATCAAGTAATAACTTGGCGTAGACATTCAATCAAAAAAAAATCAATACATTTAGGACACAAAGGTGCAAACCCTAACCTGTTGTTGCCGGGACGGAAAGAAACCCAATTATAGCGACCAGCGAACCTCCCGTCTATTTGCTCCGTGAGCATGGGCTGAGAAATTGTCGGCGGCAAGTGCCGGAGCACGACTTTCGTTCGATCTGCCGTACCCCTCATGCGTGAACTTTATCCTAAAACCCGAAAACCCGAAAACCCTAGAAAACTAATTTTTTTTTAAAAACCAACTAAATATTCCAGCAATTGGACACTTGAAACCCTAAAATGCTTCGAAACCCCCTGATATTACATCTTCACTCCGCCTTGTTACTATCGATCGTCGTTATTTTTGTTCCCTAATTCGCAATTTGATCCCAAATTGTCATGTAAAATTAAAAGGTAAAGAGAAAGTCACAATAAAGAGAAATTACAGAGTGATGAAAGAGAATTTATGTGATTTCTTTTTTCTGTTAACACCGTCACATGACCAGCCTATCACAGAATCAACTTCAGAATAATGGATCCCGTGAATTACGTGAGTATGCTAAACAGCACAATATTATTATACAAAGAGAACTTATTTAATTTTAATTTTGAAATGATGTGTGAATGTGATGATAAAGTTTTATAAATTCAGTATATGTAGTCGAACAAGTGAATGTCAAAATTATTTTCAAACTTAAAATGACTTTAGACAAGTTTAATATCACGTAAAATTATTCACATATCGCTCGCATACACTTATATATGTATTTTGATGAATTATATGAGAATTTCCAAATTTTATAAATAAATATTTAATTTTTTTCAAATAATTTTTAATATTATAATGTGGATTTGATATAATGTTGTAGTTATGGGTAGTATTTATAAATTTTACAAAAAGATCAGAGTTATTATATTATATTCGATTGGTTTAATATTCGATTTAGCGAGGAATATTCGTAGAATAACTACCAATCATTGGTGGGCCCTATGTGTAATTATTGTCGAATTAAAGAAAACGACAAAATATTTTTATAAAAAATAACTACGGAAGTTTTACAGATTATCTTGTTGAACTACTCGGTAGTAAAAAATACTGATGTCTGTGCAGTTGCGTAATGTAAGACACTGCAGTATTGATTATTGATACTTTACGTGAGAAGTCATTCAGGTTTTGTTCAATCGAATTATTGAGTATTTTCGTCGTGTCATCTTATTCACGAGTTCTTATTCACGAGTTATTATTCACGAGTTACTATTTACAAGTTACTATTCACGAGTTCTTATCGAGTCACATTCACTTCTTATTAGGGGAGTTGGTGCAAGATTGATGATCTTGCGTACTAAGTTAAAATATAGAGGTATAGATGGAGTCTTATGTAAGACCCCAACTTATTATTAATGAAATTTAATTTTATCTATTTATTATTTTGAAATAGTAAGGGTTGATTTGATTAATGTGGATAGTTATGGGTAAAATCGCAAATATTTCAAAATAAGCAGTGGTTATAAAATATTCATTGTTGTTTAGAATATTCGTTTGAGTGTGGAATATTAAATGCTTGTCGGGGAATATTATTAATGCAGACGACCTAATGCAGTGTGTATGTATGAACGAAAAAAAAGCGATTGGATGAAGAAAGCGACAAATATAAGTTGTTTAAAAATAACTAGGCGTAGTTATTACAATTAATCTTATTAAAATACTCGGTGGTTAACACACGAGAAGACACTCAGATATTGCACCAATTATTGATTCTTACGTAAGAAGACACTACTCAATAATGGTTCTGATAATTCTTGATCGATATTTTATTTTATTGATTTAATAATTGTTGCGTTGATATTTTATATTGTTGTTGTTTGATAATTGTCATTCTGCGGATTTTTCATTATCGAAGCAATAATTCATATTATCTGAATAATATTATTAGATAACATTATTAGCGATGTCTGAAAAAAATTACATACAGGAGAGGTTTGATGGTCATCTAATTGCTTGGCATAGAAGGAGAAATTCTTATTAGAAAGCCCTTTTCCTTTAACCTAGCTGCACAGTTGTCGATATTGTGATTACTCAATAATATTATTTGTGAATAATTAATTATTGATTCATATGATGAGAAAAATATTGATTTTATGTGGATATAGATGGAGAAAGTTTTTAATGTAATGATTGTTGAAAATTGAAATTTTATCTTTTTACGATAAAATAATTCATTTAAATATATTATTATATTTTAATAATATAATAATGGTGATATTTTTACAACGAATGTGGGATATATGAGTATACTGAGGAGGAAGAGTATTTTTGTTGCGATAAATGTTTAAAACATGTTAAACATGTCGGTGGACCCCATTTATTGATGAAAATTTGATTATAGCGCAATAAAATCGTCTGGTTTGTGGATTTGGTCAATTCCTATTTGGAATTTGGAAAAACTTTCTTCCGCAAAGTTGTAGAAATTGAATTTCCTATAAAAATTCAGCGAGATTCAATTTTCTGACAAAAAGGGCTATTTATTGTGAATTATTGAAGTTAGAAACTCAAAATAATTGATTTTGGAAGTTTAAATTATTTTAAATTAGAAAAACGTTTTTTTTTTACTTTTTCTAGAAGGTGGCATGTGCTTATTGAGCTGAAATCAGATTTCAAGAGAGTGGCGTAGGAATTTTGATATATATATATATAATAATAAAATTAAATTTTATAACTTTTTGGTGTCTAAGCGATTTCTATAAATAGGGTGCTTAGGTTAGAATTGAAAATTACACCAGAAATGAAGTTTTCTCTCTATATTATCGGCGTATTCTTGTGAGTGTTTTGAGTATACTTTGAGTATTATTATTTATCTGGTCTGAAAGTTCAATCATAAATTTATATCCGTTGTTTAACTAGAAATCTTGTCTTTGTGAGGTAAGGGATATTATTTTTTTTAGAATGATATTATTTCTTCAATATCATTATGTTGAAATATTGATCTGAAGTTTTTATCAAATTTGGAACTTTTGGTGTGAATTACTATTCACGTATCTGTGACTATTTCATATATCTGATCTTATTCACGAATCTGGCCTTATTCATTGAAAAATGAAAAATTTTCTTTTAAGTCAAAATATCTATTACGGATACTAGCTTTGATTGTATCCATGTTTTGATCATTCTTGAATTTTACACCACTATAATTATTTTTGAGGTATTTTTGGACATGGATAAAACAAAGTCTGAATCCTTAATCCTTAATCCTTGTCATTTTGTTTCATTGGATTCGTTTCTTTAAAAATATTTTTCATCATCCTCGGTCTTAAATGATGATATTATTGAATATCTTTGGCACATAGTGCAAAAGATGAATGATTTCTGAAGAATATCTTTGGCCCGTAGTGCAAAGATGAGCAGTGTTTAGATGAACATGACCAAGTGATGAATATCTTTGGCTTTGTAGTGCAAAGATGAATATTTGATTCGGATATATATTGATTGATGTTACTGGGGATAAAAGATGAGACGATGAACTTTTAAATTCATACATAGAAGATAGTAATTTGCATTCTCTACTTAACTCTTCTAATGAATTATTATTTCATTGCGAATATTGATTTAAAATTTGTTGTCTATTGTATTCTATTAGATTTTTCCTGTTGAAGACTAACGATAATTTGTTGTATATTATCTTAGTCATAATATTCTTTATTTGGGCTAGTTGAGCTCACCCTTTTCCTTTTGTTCCATTTTTCTTCTCGGGAGGCGAGAATATAAATGAAAGTGCAGTCGGGGTATGGAATGAAAGTTCTAGAGAGAGTTGTTTAGTAGTCCTCACCATTTTGTAAAATAATGTATCAATAAATGTGATGAGGATTTATCTGAGTATAGATATTATTGTCTAGAAGATAATATTTGTATACAAACTCACGATTTTATTGTTATAATAATAAAGTTGTAGTTGTTTACGTACCATGTATTGACAACTCAGAATGGGTGATGTATACCTATTTTGGGGGCGTCACAGTTAGTATCAAAGCTTAGGGATATGATCTCTGGCGGAGATCGGGGAATAGAATTAGGAGGGGAGAGACGAGTAAATCCTTCGCTAGTGTGTCCTACCTAAGCTTATTTGTTAGTTGAATCGATATATATAAGGATATTATGTGATATATTGATTTCCTTAATTAACCCTTGTTTTATGATGATGTTGAGAATGTCGTTGAGAATATTAACAATGGAAATGAGGCGTGGAGCGCTTTGAACTCACCAACGAGGAGAAACGTCGCAACAGTGGCAATGTTCCTCCTCCCGAACAACACCACTTACAAGCGAGATGATGAACGAGGGGATGTTTAGAAGCTTTTTGCAATTCATGCAAAATCGAGACGAGGGAGACTCGTGTTCAAAATATAGGAGGAAATGATAACAATTCACGGGTTGTCACAAACCAAGCGATTCAAAGAGTTGGGACCACGAAATTAAAGAAAAGCTAGATCCGATCATGGCGGAAACATGGGTCAAGCAAATTACCAAGATATTCGATGTCTTGGGATGCACGGAGGAACAAAGAGTTCCATTCGCCACCTTTATGTTCCGTGGCGCGAGGCGACTCTTGGTGGGAGTGCGTGAAGCGTACCCATCCACCCCTTTCAAAGATGTCTTGGGAGACGTTTGAAACTATTTAATGACAAATACTTTCACGAAAGTGTTCGTCGTATGAAGGAAGTGGAGTTCATCGATTAGAACAAAATAACATGACGGTGTCTCGATGCGAGGCAAAGTTTGCGAGTTATCCGGTTTGCACCTCATTTGGTGGAGAATAAGGAACGCATGATGCGGATGTTTACGAGAGGTTTGAACCCCGATACGATAAGATCTCATTTCTCATAAATTTTCTCTCTATTCGGATGTTGTTAACGAGGGCTCAATTGTTAGAAATGAGATAACGAGTATGTTCAACCGAGGGACCATAACCGAGGATCGTACGAGAGATAGCGATCGAAAGAATAATGATAACCAATGGAGAAAGAAAGCAGACGGACAAAAATGGTAACCACTCTGGTGGTAATCATAGCCATGAAAATAGAAGAAGCGAGTCGGGAGGAGATTTTAAAAAGAGGAGATTTAACAACGACCATGTGAAGACGCAGCGGTCTTACGTGACAATCGGTTCTAAGGGAAGAGAACGACCACCGGTCGTATCTTTATAAATGCGGAAGAGGGACATATCAGATCAAACCGTCCATGCAGTTCAAGGTATGCTATAATTGTGGAAAGGAAGGACATATCGCTCGAGATTATGCGGTAGCGAAAACCTAGTTCAATGGGGGACGGTGACTCAAAAGATCGTCCCGAAAAAGTCAAAGTCAATCAGCCCGTTCGGAAGAGCGTTTGTTGTGGTGGTCAAAATCGAGAACCCAAACGAGGTGATCATGGGTAAGCTATTTATAAATTCTTCGAAGTTTATACCTTACTTGATCTGGTCTTACCCCATTCATTTATCTCTCCGCTTGTGCTCAGCGTTTAAACTTGACTCAGGAGAAATTAGACTTTGACCTTTATCTGTGGAAACTCCGTTAGGAGAAACTTTCATCACATCCACTGTTTATAAATCTTGTTTGATTCAAGTTGGCACCATTACCTTACCATTGACCTTATCTCTTTAAAGATACTTGCTTTTGATGTTATTTTAGGGATTGATTGGTTAACTACTCATCATGCCAAAATTGATTGTTTTCGTAAGGTTGTTAGTTTTCATATTCCTAACCAACCCGTTTATGCAATTCAAGCAACTAAACCATTAAAATCAATCAACGTCATATCTAATCATAAAAATTATTCGTTTATTGAAAAACGGATGTCAAGCTTTCTTAGCCCATGTTATAGATTTGAATAAAGACACGTCAAATTTGAATAATATTCTGTTGTTATTGACTTTCTGGCGTATTTCTGAAGAACTTCCGGTCTACCCCCGAACGTGAAGTTGAATTCTTTATTGATCTTGAACTGGTACAAAGCCCATTTCTAAAACCCCATATCGAATGGCTCTATTGAACTTCGAGTTAAAGGTCCAACTACGAGAATTGTTGGACATCGGTTTCATTCGTCCCTAGTACATCTCCTTGGGTGCTCCCGTTTTATTCGTAAAGAAAGAAGAGGCGGAGTATGCGACTTTATTATTGACTATCGGAATTGAACCATGTCACCATCAAGAATAGGTATCCTCTACCTCGTATTGATGACTTGTTTGATCGATTCTGAGGGCACAATTCTTTTCAAAAATCGATCTTCGTTACGGATATCATCAATGAAGATTAGAATCGAGGATATTCAAAAGACGCCTTGAGAACTCCGGTATGGGCATTATGAATTCTTAGTCATGTCTTTGGATGACTAATGCTCCTCTTGACTTTCATGGATATGATGAACCAAGTATTCAAGGAATATTTGGATCGGTTTGTTGTTGTCTTTATTGATGACATCCTCATATATTCTAAAAGTCATGAAGATCATGAGCACCATTTGAAATTTGGTACTCCAAAGGCTTCGTGAAAACAAACTATATGCCAAATTGAAGAAATGCGAGTTACGGCTTGAGGAAGTAGCATTTCTTGGGCCCGTGGTGTCAAAACATGGAGTATCCGTGTGGACCCGTGAAGATTGAAGCAATACAAAGTTGGGAGCAATCAAAATTCGGTGGCCAAAATCGTAACTTTACGGGTCTAGCTTGTTATTATCTCGAGATTCGTGGAAGTGTTTTCTCGAATCGCTACTCCATTAACTCATCTAACTCGGAAGGATACAAAATTCGTTTGGAGCGAAGAATGTAAGAGGAGTTTCCAAGAGATTAAGAGGAGACTTATTTCTAAGACTTTATTCTAACAATACCATCTGGTTCGGATGGATTTGTTATCTCTGGCGATGCTTCGAGGAAAAAGGTTAGGATGTGTTCTCATGCAACGTGGAAAAGTCATAGCTTTATGCCTCGCGACAACTTAAAGAATATGAGAGGAATTATCCTACTCATGATCTAGAGTTAGCGGCCCGATCGTTTTCGCTAAAAGATATGGAGGCACTATCTATATGGGGAGAAAGTGGAGATATATTAGGACCATAAACGCCTTAAATATTTCTTCACTAAAAAAGAACTCAACATCGCGGCGGACGCGTTGGCTCGAGCTATTGAAAGACTACGACCACACTATTCAATACCATCCCGGAAAAGCGAGCGTGGTGGTAGCCGACGCGTTGAGTAGAAGATCATATGCGAGGAATGAGTGCGATGATGTCAAGTATCTGCGACAGAGCCAACTTTAATAGAAAAAGTTAAGGTTACTTTCGAGCCACCGAAATCGGAGTGATCGTATGAAGAAGAAAGTACAAGAAGGAGCTATTCCGGGCGAGAATTGATGAAGAAGGAATACTTGAGTCCACTCCGGACTTTGTGTCCCTAACGACTCGATTTGAAGTAAAAGATTATGATGGAGGCACACAATACACCATTTGCAATCCATCTGGGAAGTACTAAAATGTATCGTGATCTTGACATACATTTTGGTGGAACAATATGATGAGAGAGATTGCAAAGTTTATCTCAATGTGTTTAACTTGTCAACGTGTAAAGGCGGAGCATCTAGTACCTAAGGGTTCGTTGCAACCACTTGAGATTCCGAAATGGAAGTGGGAACACATTACCATGGATTTAGTTCTGGTCTTCCTACGGTTTCTCAAGGCATCAATGCTATTTGGGTTATTGTTGATAGATTAACCAAGTCTGCTCATTTCTTGCCGTCACGGAGACTTATTCCTTGAGCGTCTTGCTAGTATATATATAAATGAGATTGTGAGGTTACATGGCATGCCAATATCCATAGTTTCGGATCGTGACCCAAGATTCACTTCAAGATTTTGGGTTAGCTTGTAAAAAGCTATGGGCGCAGTTCTGATTCGATTTCCACATACCATCCTCAAGCAGACGGACAATTAGAGAGGACTATTCAAACTCTTGAAGATATATTAAGACTACGTGTCCTGAACTTCAGGGCGGTTGGGATAAGTATTTACCATTGGTGGAATTCTCATACAACAACAGTTATCGAGCAAGTATAGGTGTGGCTCCATTTGAAGCATTATATGGGCGAAAGTGTCGCTTCTCCAATTTGTTGGGATGAGGTGGGTGAAGCAACATTCTTGGGACCCGAAAGTTAGTACATATATGACTCACCGAAAAGATCCAAATGATTCGACAACGTATACAAATGGCACAAGATCGACAAAAGAGTTATCGCGGATCTTCATCGAAAGGACGTGGAATTTAGTATAGGGGATCATGTATTGTTGCGAGTCGCTCATGGAAGGGAGTTACAAGATTTGGGAAGAGAGAAAAGCTCAATCCACGATTTATTGGTCCATTTCAAATTCTTGACCGAGTAGAAAATGTAGCCTATAGACTTGCGTTACCTCAAAGTATGTCTCGTGTTCATAATGTGTTTCACATATCTCATACTTAAGTAAATAAATATGTGAAAGACCCAACCACGTTATAGAGTTAGAACCGGACGAAATAGTAGAAGACTTAACGTATGAGGAGGTACTGTCGAAGATCTTGGATAGGAAGGAGCATGTCCCACGCCAAGAAAGGTCATACCACAAGTTAAAGTTTTGTGGAGGAATCATGCTATAGAGGAAATGACACGAGAATTGGAAAACGAAAATGAAAGCAAGGTATCCTCACCTTTTGAAACACCAACTACGTCGTCGTCGATTTCGAGGATGAAATTTCATAAGGAGGGAGGTTGTAAGACCCCAACTTATTATTAATGAAATTTAATTTTCTCTATTTATTATTTTGAAATAGTAAGGGTTGATTTGATTAATGTGGATAGTTATGGGTAAAATACATGAAATATTTTAAAATAAGCAGTGGTTATAAAATATTCATTGTTATCGGGGAATATTCGTTTAGTGGTGGAATATTAAATGCTTTGTCGGGGAATATTAAATGCGACGGTAGCGACCATGTGTGGGCCCCATATAACGAAAAACGATTGGATGAAGAAAGCGCGAAATATAAGTTGTTTAAAAATAACTTGGCGTGGTTATTCAAGATTAATACTTATTAAAATACTCGGTTGTTAACACACGAAGACACTCAGGTATTGCACCAATTATTGATTCTTACGTGAAGAAGACACTACTCAATAATGGTTACGATAATTCTTGATCGATATTTTATTTTATTGATTTAATAATTGTTGCGTTGATATTTTATATTCTTTGTTGTTTGATAATTGTTATTACACAATTTTTCATTATCGAAGCAATAATTCATATTATCTGAATAATATTATTAGATAACATTATTGGCAATGTCTAGAATGTTACGTCTAAGGAGAGGTTTGGTCACCTAATTGCGCTACCAAGAAGACGAAATTCTTATTGGAAAGCCCCATTTTCTTGGGAACCTGCACGGTTGTCAATATTGTGATTCTCAGTAATATTATTTGTGAATAATTAATTATTGATTCATATGATGAGAAAAATATTGATTTTATGTGGATATAGATGGAGAAAATTTTTAATGTGACAATTGTTGAAAATTGAAATTTTATCTTTTCTCGATAAAATAATTCATTTAAATATATTATTATATTTTAATAATATAATAATGGTGATATTTTTACAACGAATGTGGGATATATGAGTATACGAGGAGGAAGAGTATTTTTGTTGCAATAAATGTTTAAAACATGTTAAACATGTCGGTGGACCCCATTTATTGATTTGAAATTTTGATTATAGCACAATAAAATCGTCTGCTTTGTGAATTTGGTCAATTCTATTTAGAATTTGGAAAAACTTTCTTCTGCAAAGTTGTAGAAATTGAATTTCCTATAAAAATTAGCGAGAGTCGAATTTTTCGACAAAAGGGCTATTTATTGTGAATTATTGAAGTTCAAGCTCAAAATAATTGATTTTGGAAGTTTAAATTATTTTAAATTAGAAAAACGTTTTTCTTACTTTTTCTAGAAGGTGGCATGTGCTTATTGAAATGAAATCAGATTTCAAGAGTAGGCGTAGGAATTTTGATATATATATATATATAATAATATTAAATTAAATTTTCTGCTTTGGTGTTACAAGCAATTTTCTATAAATAGGGTGCTTAGGTTAGAATTGAAAATTACACCGAGCTGAAGTTTTCTCTCTATATTATCGAGCGTATTCTTGTGAGTATTTTGAGTATACTTTGAGTATTGCTTTACTGGTCAAGTTCAAGTCATAGCTTTATATCAGGTGTTTCAACTAGAGTATCTTGTCTTTGTGAGGTAAGGGATATTATTTTTTTTTTCAGTAATGATATTATTTCTTCAATATCATTATGTTGAAATATTGATCTGAAGTTTTTATCAAATTTGGAACTTTTGGTGTCGGATTTACTTATTCACGTATCTGACTTATTCACGAATCTGCCTTATTCATTGAAAATGAAAAATTTTCTTTTAATTCAAAATATCTATTCTGGATACTAGCTTTGATTGTATCCATGTTTTGATCATTCTTGAATTTTACACCACTATAATTATTTTTGAGGTATTTTTGGACATGGATAAAACAAAGTACTGAATCCTTAATCCTTAATCCTTGTCATTTTGTTTCAATTTGGATTCGTTTCTTTAAAAATATTTTCATCATCCTCGGTCTTAAATGATGATATTATTGAATATCTTTGGCCTGTAGTGCAAAGATGAATGATTTCTGAAGAATATCTTTGGCCCGTAGTCTGAAGATGAACATGTGTTTAGATGAACATGACCCGGTGATGAATATCTTTGGCACAGTAGTGCAAATGAATATTTGATTCGGATATATATTGATTGATGTTACGGGGATAAAAGATAGAGCGATGAACTTTTAAATTCATACATAGAAGATAGTAGTTTGCATTCTCTACTTAACTCTTCTAATGAATTATTATTTCATTGCGAATATTAATTTAAAATTTGTTGTCTATTGTATTACATTAGATTTTTCCTGTTGAAGACTAACGATAATTTGTTGTATATTATCTTAGTCATAATATTCTTCTTCGGGCTAGTTGAGCTCACCCTTTTCCTTTTTGTTCCATTTTTCTTCTCGGGAGGCGAGAATATAGCGAGTACGCAGTCGAAAATGGAATGAAAGTTCTAGAGAGAGTTGTTTAGTAGTCCTCACCATTTTTGTAAAATAATGTATCAATAAATGTGATGAGGATTTATCTGAGTATAGATATTGTCTAGAAGATAATATTTGTATACAAACTCACAGTTTTATAGTTGTAATAATAAAGTTGTAGTTGTTTCTGTACCATGTATTGACAACTCAGAATGGGTGATGTATACCTATTTTGGGGGCGTCACATACTATACTGTAATTAATTTTTTCACATGTTTAGAACTATTGAGTCACGTGATTTACTATTGATTCACATGATTTACTATTAGGGGAGGTGGTGCAAGTTTGATAATACTTGGATGACTGAAGTAAAAATGAAAGAAAAGTTGGAGGTATTGTACTGTAATATTTCAAGCCCCAAAACGTGCAATTATCGAAACTATATTTTCCTATAAATAGAAACTCATTCTTCCTTCATTTCTCACCAATTCACAAAAGCTTTAGAGCCATTATTATAGAGAGAAATTATAGAGAGAAAGAAGAAGAGAAATCTACTACCTCACTATTCCAGTATCCAGTCTTCTTTTGAGGTAAGGGATATTATTCTTTTATATTCATGAAGAGAACTTCTGTTATTCGATTCCTTATTATTCTGTCGGAATAACCAGTATACGTGGTCTACCCTATACTTGGTGACATTCTTCTATTATTCTGTCTTTAATATTCTGTTAGAACATCCTGTCTGTGCTTTACGCCGGACCTGGTTCCGTCTTTATTATTCCGTTCTTTATTATTTTGTTGGAACATCCTGTCGGTGTGAATTTCACCTGACCTGGTTCCGTCTTTATTATTCTGTTGGAACATCCTGTTTGTGCTTTCTGTGGGACTGGTTCCGCTCTTTATTATTATTCTCTTTTTATTATTACATTGGAACATCCTGCCGCTTGTGAATTTCACCGACTTCGGTTCCGTCATTTAGTATTCTGTTGGAATAACTTTGCCATCGAAGATCTGCATGCATGGTGATTTCTGTTGTACTCCATTCTTTATTATTCTGTTGGAATATCACGCTTGGTCAGTATTACGCTGACCTGAGTTCTATTATTTATTATTACGATGGAATAACTTTTGTTTATCTGAAGACTCGCATGCATGGTGATTCTTTTGTTATTCCATTCTTTATTATACTCAGTTGGTTAAAGCTTTGACTTCTATACTCCATGAAATTAGTGGAATATCCTTGATATTTGCGTTTTATCCTGTATTTTTCATGGAAATATTCTTCTGAGCATTCTTGAATTTTACTCTACAAAGCAGTATCATGTTGACAATTTGGACGTTATTAGTTCCTGAATAAATTAATTCGTGAACTTGTTTTATTGAATTCTTATATCATTGACATCATCCTCATGTTATATTATGTTAAAAGTCATCTTTGGCTTACGTGCATAGATGGACTTAGTATGATTATGACCAGGGATCATTCGGTATAATCATGACCTGTTATAAATGATGTGATAAAAGTCCTCAGTGGCCTGTAATGCATTGATGAATAGTTTTTGGTATGATTATGACCAGGATTTATTTGGTATAGTTATGACCATTGATGATTTAATGAAAATCCTTGACCGTGGTACAAGGATGATTAGATGTGGTGGTTTATTTATTAAGCTGAGTCTCAGCGATAAAAATTGATGAAAACCTTTTAAAACCTAAAAGATAGTAGACTTTATTTTCTACTTGACTCTTTTAATGGATTATATATTCAGCTATGATTAAACCGGTTGTCTATTGTATTTTATCGGTTTAACATTGTTGAAGACTATTGATAATTTATTACGCATTATCTTAGTCATAATATTTCTTCTTTGGGCTAGTTGAGCTCACCCTTTCTTTCACTGTTCTCTTGAAATGAGAATATAGGCCGGACGACGAGTCGGGAAAAGAGTGATGGTCCCGAAGATAGCATTAGTAGTCCTCACTATTCTGTTAAATAGTGTGACAATAAATGTAATGAGGACTCCTTGAGTATGGATATTGTCTAGATGACAACATTCCTATTAGATTTCTCAGTTTATGAATTGTCGTATGTTACACGACAGTTGTATAATTAAGTTTGTATTTGTATTTTGTACCATATTTTTGGCGACTCAGAATGGGTGATGAATACCTAATTTTGGGGGCGTCACAGTCCACGTGCAGAGCAAGGCACGTGGATCATCAAAATATGCATGTGAGTGTATTGAGCGGTATGTGAACGATTTTATGTGATAGTAGACTTATTTGAAACTATTTACTATACTCGTAAGTGGTATATACGAATTTGTCTGAATATTAACATGTAAAATTAATCTAAACATTATAACAGTAAATTTTAAAACATGTGAAACATATATTTTTTGTTTCAAAATATAAGATTATTATTGAATTTTTAAAGTTAACTAAATACATCTTTAAATTCAAAATTGACATAAATTCATTTTAGACAATACTGATAATGAATATTATAAGCTATCTCAAAAGTACTACTTCGATCATAACATTTATTATTTTCATAATATTTAATAAATTATCTCAAATTTGATTTTGGAAATGTATTAATTGATTTTTAAAAGTCAATAATAATTTTATAATTTGAGATGGATGGAGTATATTGCTATTGATGAAGTTGAAATGTTTTAGACTTTGGGTTTTCTTATCCAATGAGAAATAGGAAGAAAAGAAGAAGAAGAAGAAATTAGTATTAAGAGATGAAGTAAAAGAAATAAAATATTAAGAGATGAAGTGAATGAAATAAAAAAATAAAATATCAACTCATCTAAGTTATACCAATTCGAACAGCTAAATTAATTCATACAATTAAATATCAATTGAATGCCCTGATTTTATATATAGAAATTGATTGGTATAAGTTATGTTTTCCTTATGTGCAATGATGTTGTAGTTGTCCTTCTTTGTACAGCTTTCTGTTAGTGCTCAAGTTGTATAATTGTGCTGAGTTTTAATAAGAGAATTGATATTTAAGTAGATCCATCCTTATCTTATATGAAGGAGTAGGTTATGGGGGGCTGTTTGTTTAAGTTTGAATAGCTGAATGGTTGAATCTGTCAGTCAATAAAGGTGTTTGTTTTGAAAAAAAAATTGTGTGAATGGCTGAATAGGTCAGTTATTCAGTAATTTGGGTTGAATAATTTAGTGTCATTTTTTTGGCAGAATGAGAGTTGAATTATTTTTTTTTTACAATATTAACTATTATATTAAATACATTTATAACAATTTTGAATTTTTTTAAAGGGGTAAAATAATAAAAATCTGTTATTCAGATGTTTCAAACATGAAAATTATCAAACAATTTTTTTTATTATCACCCCGAAAGTTGTTCAACTAATAAATTGTTCTAACTCTTATGAACTTCTTTTTTGTTAATTTCCACACACCCACGTCACATTCACACACCTAATAATGGAAATAATCAAACCCTTGACCTCATGGAAATCATAAGGCGAGAATTACCGCTGGGCCAAGAACCATACGACAACTCTTATGAACTTTTGCAATGCTAAAAGAGCAAGTATTTTAGGAGGATGTATTCAGTAAAGGCTCTTAAAAACTTTTTTTAAGTGACAGATTTTTGTAGAATTTGTGACTTTTAAAGACTACATGAAATAATTGATAGATTTTTATAGACTTTTTACCAATATTTTGGTAGACTTTTGTATACTTTTAATATATCTTGCAGCTTATTTAATTATTAAAAAGTCAACAAATATCTTGTATTTTAGATGAAATAAGTACGATATTAAATAATATTAAAATATTTTGACCATGTCACAATCTAATTTGAAATAAAAGGCATTATTGAAGTTGAATTATTAGATCATACCCAATCTATTACAAGAAAATTTCTTATTTCATAATTTTTATATTTCATAAAAAAAATTATTTTCTACTAACAATAATATAAAATAACAATCTCGATTTTAAAATTGTTCATTGTCATTTTCTATCAAGTTATTATTACTAAACTAACGTTTCAATAAATAACAAAATTAACAAATTTATTACTTTTAAAAATAAACATAAAACAAAATACCTCCTTAATACTTATAAATATAATAAATGAGCTTTTTTTATGGGAGATCAAAAATATAAAATGATATTAAAATATTTATTATCTCCATTTATACTATTGATTCTATTTGAAACCCTTAACGTTACTACACTTTTTTTAACTCCTCTTTTCTCTCTCTCCTCACCTCCTATAAATAGGCATTTGTTCTATCTTTGTTTCATCTCCTTCATCTCTTTCTCTTTCTCCTCTGTTCGTCTTATCCCTTTCTAAAATATTTGAAAGTCTTTGAAAATTTATAGAGATGAGGTTAGACTTTGGATACGTGTATCTCTTCTTTTAAAGTCTGTTAAACTCTACCATTTGATAAAAATTTAAAAAATCTATGATTTTTTGAATACCAAAACACTATTATAAACTTTGTAAAAGTCTCAATTCAATATCACCTAACTTTTAAAACATTACAAAAGTTGTAATTGAATACTAGTAAACTTTTATAAACTCTTTAAATATCTTAATTTAATACAACCAAACTTTAAAAGTCTTAATTGAATACTGATATGTTTGAGATTGTTTAAAAATGTGATAGTTAATGTAAGACCAAAAAATTTTTAAATAAAAGGAATTTCCTTTATTTATTATTTTGAAATAGTAAGGGTTGATTTGATTAATGTGGATAGTTAAGGGTTAAATACGCAAAATATTTCAAAATAAGCAAGTGGTTATAAAATATTCATTTCGCGGGGAATATTAGTTTGGTCGTGGAATATTAAATGCTTGTCGGAATATTAAATGCGGACAGTAGCGACCATGTGTGGGGCCCCATAACTGAAAAGCGATTGGATGAGGAAAAGCGACAAAGTTTGGGTGGTTATAAATAACTTGGCGTAGTTATTCACCAAGTAAGACTGTTGGAATACCCGTGGTTAAAATACGATGTCTGGCGTGGTTGCACAAAGATGACACCAGGTATTGCAGATATTGTTGAATTATTGATTAAATGCGTAAGATGGCACTTTACTCAATAATTTTCACGATTCAATATTTTATTTTATTGATTCAATAATTCTTTGCGTTGATATTTTATATTATTCTTTGTTTGATAATTGTCACTGCCACGTATTTCCCATTATCGGATCAATAATTCATATTATTTTAATAATATTATTAGATAACATTATTGGCAATGTCTAGAAAGTTACTGTCTAAGGAGAGGTTTGGTCACCTAATTGCGCTACCAAATGAAGGAGAGATCCTTATTGAAAGCCCCTCTTTCCTGAGAACGACTGGTTGTCATATAAATGTGATTACGTAATATTATTTGTGAATAATTAATTATTGATTCATATGATAAGGAAATATTTATTTTATATGAATATAAATAATGGATTTATTTATGTGGTTATTAATGAAGGAATTAATGTTGAGGTGTTTTATCGGTATTTTATCGGATTGGAGGTATTAAAAATCAAATCGGGGTTTTGAGATATATTACTTGGGGTTATAATTTTTAATCCGACCGTTGGATTGTGGTAATTTTGGGTATGTTATACATACATAAGTTGAGTATATGTCCACAAATTTTGAACCGTTAAAAATGCACGAATGATTTGTTGTGAATTTTAAGAGGTGTGGATTCGGAAATTAGGTTTATAATTGATTTTGGTGGAAAATTCTAGAATTGAGTGGGCCCCACTTGTGGTTGGTGAAAAATGTGCTGAATTTTATTTCAAATGTGGTGGGTGGCAATAGTAGCGGTAAAGCCATCGTGTGTGTGAGTCAAGTCTGCCTTGGTAATTTAACATTTTCCTATAAATAGAATTTAAGTTAGAATTGAAAATCACACCGAAACAAAGTTTTCTCTCTTTCTCTCTCTATATTATTGAGCGTATTTTGTGAGTATTTAGATACTTTGAGAGTTCTTTGTTGATCTGAGTTTTATTCAAAGATCACTTGAGCCTTTCCTTCCGGAAATCTTGATTCTTTGAGGTAAGGGATGTTATTTTCTTCTCGAAATGATATTAATTCTTGATATCATTATCTTTGAAATATTGGTTGGTACTTTTATCAAATTTGGAACTTTTTCATGTCTGGGTTACTTATTCATGAGTTACTATTCACGAGTTACTATTCATGAGTTACTTATTCACGAGTTCTTATTCACGAGTACTATTAATGTAAGCGTGAAAATGTTTTTTGTGGAATTTCTATCTTTCGATTAGTAGAGTTCTTATTCACGATACTGCCTTTATTCACGATATCTGACACTATTCATCGAAAAATAAAATTTCTTCTTTTAAGTCGAAAATATCTATTTTGGATACTAGCTTTGATTGTATCCATGTTTTGATCATTCTTGAATTTTACTTCACTATGATTATTTATGAAGTATTTTTGAACTTCGGATTGTTTAAAGTACGAATCCATAATATTTGTCATTTTGTTTCACTTGGATTCGTTCTTTAAAAGTATTTTCATCATCCTCGGTCTTAAATGATGATAGTATTGAATATCTTTGGCACATAGTGCAAAGATGAATGATTTCTGAAGAATATCTTTGGCTTTGAGGTCTGAAGATGAATGATTTCTGAAGAATATCTTTGGCTTTTATAGTCTGAAGATGAGCAGTGTTTAAATGAACATGACCGATCGATGAATATCTTTGGCCTTTAGTGCAAAGATGAGCAGTGTTGAGATGAACATGATGGATTGATGAATATCTTTGGCTGTAGTGCAAAGATGAATATTTGATTTGAGATGAATATTGATTGATGTTACTGAGGATAAAATATTGATGATGGACTTTGTTAAATTCATAGATTATAGTAGATTTCATTCTCTACGTAACTCTTCTATGAATTATTATTTCATTATGCGAATATTGATCCGAAACTTGTTGTACATTGTATTCTATCGATTTTTCCTGTTGGAGACTAACGATAATTTGTTGTATATTATCTTAGTCATAACATTCTTCTTCGGGCTAGTTGAGCTCACCCTTTTCCTTGTTGTTCCATTTTTCTTCTCGGGAGGCGAGAATGTAGCGAGTACTAGTCGGGGTATGGAATGAAGGTTCTAGAGAGAGTTGTTTAGTAGTCCTCACCATTATTGTAAAATAATGTATCAATAAATGTGATGAGGATTTATTTGAGTATAAATATTGTCTAGAAGATAATATTTGTATTTAAACTCACGATTTTATTGTTGTGATAATAAAGTTGTAGTTGTTTACATACCATGTATTTGGCGACTCGTAATGGGTTGGATGGAATGGACCTATTTTGGGGTAAATCACGGTTCGTATCGAGCTTAGGGATATGATCTCCATGGAGATCGGGGAATAGAACTAGGAGGGAGAGACGAGTAAATCCTTTGCTAGTGTGTCCTACCTAAGCTTATTTGTTAGTTGGTCAAGATATAGGGATATTATGTGATTGATTTCCTTAATTAACCCTTGTTTTATGGCGGTATTTGAGAATGTCGAATCGAGAATATTAATAGTGGTGTAAATGAGGCCGTGGAGATGCACATATTTAACAACGAGGAGAACGTGCAACAGTGGCAATGTACCTCTTGTGAATAACACCACCGAAAGCGATGATGAGCGAGGGGATGTTTAAAAGCTTTTTGCGCTTCATGCAAAATCAGACGAGGAGACTTCGTGTTCAAAATACGAGGAGGAGATGATAGCGATTCACGGGTGGTCACAAATGCAGCGATTCAAAGAGTTGGGACCACCGAGTGCAGGGAAAGCGAGATCCGATCATGGCGGAAACATGGGTCAAGCAAATTACCAAGATATTCGATGTCTTGGGATGCATGAAGAAACGAAGAAAGTTCCATTCGCTACTTTTATGTTCCGTAATGGCGAGCAGACATCGGTGGGAATCATGAAGCGTACCCATTCAATTTCCTTTCGGCGTATGTCGTGGGAGACGTTTGAAAGCAGTTTCAATGACAAGTACTTCCACGAAAGTATTCGTCGTATGAAGGAAGTGGAGTTTATTAGACTAGAAGCGAGAATAACATGGCGGTGTCCCGAAGACGAGGCGAAGTTCATGGAGTTATCGAGTTCAGCACCTCATTTGGTGGAGAATGAGGAACGTATGACGGATGTTTCGAGAGGTTTGAAACCCGACATACGTCGATATCTCATTTCTCATGAATTTTCTCTCTATTCGGATGTTGTCAATGAGGCTCGGTTGTTAGAAGCGAGATAACGAAATACGTTCAACCGAGGGACCATAACGAGGATCATATCGAAGATAGCGATCATCGAATAACGATAACCCGGCGGAGAAAGAAGAATACGGACAAAGCGGTAACCACTCTGGTGGTAATCGTGGCCGTGAAAATAGAAGAAGCGAATCGGGAGGAGATTTTAAAAGAGGAGATTTAACAACGACCGTATGAAGGCAACGATCTGCGTGAAAGAATTGGTTCTAAGGAGGAGAACGACCACCGGTCGTATGTTATAAATGCGGGAAAGAGGGACATATCGGTCAAACTATCCACAACAGTTTAAGGTATGCTATAATTGTGGAAAGGAAGGACATATCGCTCGAGATTATGCGATATCGAAACCCGATCCAAAGGAATGGTGACTCGAAAAGGATGTCCAAGAAAAGTCAAAGTCAACGATTCACGGAAGAGCGTTTGTCGTGGCCGGTCAAAATCTGAGGAACCCGAACGAAGTTAGCGGGTTAGTTAATTATAAATTCTTGCGAAGTTTATACCTTACTAGAATCTGGGATTCTACCAATTCTTTTATCTCTCGTGTTTTTGCGCTCAACGCGTTTGAACTTGACTACGGAGAAATTAGACTTTGACTTATTTATGGAGACTCCATTAGGAGAAACTTTCATTACATCCGTTGTTTAAAAAAATCTTGCTTGATTCAGGTTGGCCTTTATCGCATTACACGTTAACTTTATTTCTATAGAGATATTTGTTTTTGATGTGATTTTAAGGTTAACTACTCATCATGCCAAAATTGATTGTTTTCGTAAGGTTGTTAGTTTTCATATTCCTAAGCAACTTTGTTATTCAATTCAAGCAATCAAACCATTATAATCAAACATTTTCATATCACGCCATGAAGTCGATTCGTTTATTACGGATGTCAAGTTTTCTTAGTCCATGTTATGGATTTGAATAAAGACACGTCGATTTGAATAATATTCTTGTTGTTATTGATTTTTCCCGACGTATTTTCTCAAGAATTTCTTGCTTACTCCCCAAGCGATATTAAATTTTGTATCGACTTTGAACCCAGACAAAACTCATTTCTAAAATCTTATATCGAATGGCTCTATTGAACTTGAGGAGTTAAAAATTCAACTATAGAATTTGGTACCGAGCCTTTATCTTATGACTTCCTTTGTGGAATTCACTAAGCCGACTCTCTCTGTAGGGGCGTCGTATTAGATGCGATAGTAAAGCGATAGGTGTCAATGTGACGTCTTATCCAAGATTGGGATATGAGTCACAGATTGAGAAAAACCTAAGTCGATGAATCGAAATACGTAGCTTTCAGGCTTAGTTGGTTATTATCGAGATTCATTGAAGGATATTCTCGAATCGCTATTCCATTATCGCAAACCGACTCGTAGAGATACAAAATTCGAATGGAGCAAGGAATGTGGGAAGAGCTTGAAGAACTCGAGAGGAGACTCATTTCAAGATGCATGTTCGACCATGCCATCCTGGAAAAGCGAACGTGGTAGGCGACGTGTTGAGTAGAAGATCGTATATAAGAAATCTGACGATATTGTCAAAGACTAATTTAGTATAATATACAAATAATAGAGATGGAGATGAAAACTCTAGGTACCCACATGATGATATACGAGTACGTGATGATATACGAGTATAATCGACTTTAATCGATAAAGTTAAAGCTGTTCAAGCTACACACCGGAGCTGATGAATTTGAAGAAGGAGGTGCAAGAAGTTGTTATTTTAAAAGCGAGAATCGGTGAGGTGAGGAAAGCTCAAACCTTCGATTTATTAATCCAGTTGAAATTCTCGATCGAATAGAAATTGTGGCCTATAGACTCGTTTTACCACCAAGTATGACACGTGTTCATAACGTTTTTCACGTATCGATGTTACGTAAATATGTGGACGACCCGAACCACGTTATTGAGTTAGAACCGGACGAGATAGTAAAGACTTAACGTATGAGGAGGTACTGTCAAGATCTTGGATAGGAAGGAGCATGTCCTACGCCAAGAAAGGTCATACCACAAGTTAAAGTTTTGTGGAGGAATCATGCTTATAGAGAAATGACACAGGAATTGGAAACGAAATGAAAGCGAGGTATCCTCACATTTTCGAACACCAGTAATCGTCGTCCAATTTCGAGGACGAAATTTCATAAGGAGGGAGGTTGTAAGACCCAAAATTTTTTAAATAAAAGGAATTTCCTTTATTTATTATTTTGAAATAGTAAGGGTTGATTTGATTAATGTGGATAGTTAAGGGTTAAATACATAAATATTTCAAAATAAGCAAGTGGTTATAAAATATTCATTTACGCTTGGGAATATTCGTTTGGTCGTGGAATATTAAATCGCTTTGGGAATATTAAATGCGACGACGCGCAGTAGCCCATGTGTGGGCCCATAACTAAAGCGATTGGATGAGGAAAACGCACAAAGTTTGGGTGGTTATAAATAACAGGCGTAGTTATTCACAGTTAAGATCATTTGGAATACCCGGTGGTTAAAATACGATGTCTGGCGTGGTTGCATGACAAGAAGCACCTGTATTACAAAGATTGTTGAATTATTGATTAAATGACGTAAGATGGCACTACTCAATAATTTTCACGATTCGATATTTTATTTTATTGATTCAATAATTCTTTGCGTTGATATTTTATATTATTCTTTGTTTCAATAATTGTCATTTACGGTATTTCCCGTTATCGGATCAATAATTCATATTATTTTAATAATATTATTAGATAACATTATTGGCAATGTCTAGAAAGTTACATCTAAGGAGAGGTTTGGTCACCTAATTGCGGCGCCAGATAGGAGAGATCCTTATTGGAAAGCCCCTCTTTCTGGGAATGACTTTGGTTGTCGTAAATGTGATTACAGTAATATTATTTGTGAATAATTAATTATTGATTCATATGATAAGGAAATATTTATTTTATATGAATATAAATAATGGATTTATTTATGTGGTTATTAATGAAGGAATTAATGTTGAGGTGTTTTATCGGTATTTTATCGGATTGGAGGTATTAAAAATCAAATCGGGGTTTTGAGATATATTGCGGGGTTATAATTTTTAATCCGGCCAGTTGGATTGTGGTAATTTTTGGGTATGTTATACATACATAAGTTGAGTATATGTCCACAAATTTTGAACCGTTAAAAAATGCACGAATGATTTGTTGTGAATTTTAAGAGGTGTCGGATTCGGAAATTAGGTTTATAATTGATTTTGGTGGAAAATTCTAGAATTGAGTGGGCCCCCACTTGTGGTTGGTGAAAAATGTGTGCTGAATTTTATTTCAAATGTGGTGGGTGGCAATAGTAGCGGTAAAGCCATCGGTGTAGCAGTCGAAGTCTGCCTTGGTGGCTAACATTTTCCTATAAATAGAGGGCTAAGTTAGAATTGAAAATCACACCGAAAACAAAGTTTTCTCTCTTCTCTCTCTATATTATTGAGCGTATTTTGTGAGTATTTAGATACTTTGAGAGTTCTTTGTTCGAAGATAAGTTTTATTCAACATCACTTGACCTTTCCTTCCAAAAATCTTGATTCTTTGAGGTAAGGGATGTTATTTTCTTCTCAAATGATATTAATTCTTCATATCATTATCTTTGAAATATTGGTTGGTACTTTTTATCAAATTTGGAACTTTTTCATGTCGGGGTTACTATTCATGAGTTACTATTCACGAGTTCTTATTCATGAGTTACTTATTCACGATTCTTATTTCACGAGTACTATTAAGTAAGCGTGAAAATGTTTTTGTGGAATTTCTATCTTTGATTAGTGAGATTTACTTATTCACGATATCGGACTTATTCACGATATCTGACTATTCATCGAAAAATAAAATTTCTTCTTTTAGTCCAAAATATCTATTTTGGATACTAACTTTGATTGTATCCATGTTTTGATCATTCTTGAATTTTACTTCACTATGATTATTTATGAAGTATTTTTGAACTTCGGATTATTTAAAAAATACGAATCCATAATATTTGTCATTTTGTTTCAATTTGGATTCGTTCTTTAAAAGTATTTTCATCATCCTCGGTCTTAAATGATGATAGTATTGAATATCTTTGGCACGTAGTGCAAAGAGATGAATGATTTTCAAGAATATCTTTGGCTTGTAGTGCAAAGATGAATGATTTCTGAAGAATATCTTTGGCTTTATAGTCTGAAAGATGAGCAGTGTTTAAATGAACATGATGGATCGATGAATATCTTTGGCCTTTAGTGCAAAAGATGAGCAGTGTTGAGATGAACATGGCCGATTGATGAATATCTTTGGCACCAGTAGTGCAAAGATGAATATTTGATTTGAGATGAATATTGATTGATGTTACGGGGATAAAATATTGATGATGGATTTATTAAATTCATAGATTATAGTAGATTTCATTCTCTACGTAACTCTTCTATGAATTATTATTTCATTAGCTAATATTGATCTCGAAACTTGTTGTCTATTGTATTCTATCGATTTTTCCTGTTGGAGACTAACGATAATTTGTTGTATATTATCTTAGTCATAACATTCTTCTTTGGGCTAGTTGAGCTCACCCTTTTCCTTGTTGTTCCATTTTTCTTCTCGGGAGGCGAGAATGTAGCGAGTACTTAGTCGGGGTATGGAATGAAGGTTCTAGAGAGAGTTGTTTAGTAGTCCTCACCATTATTGTAAAATAATGTATCAATAAATGTGATGAGGATTTATTTGAGTATAAATATTGTCTGTAAAGATAATATTTGTATTTAAACTCACAGATTTTATTGTTGTGATAATAAAGTTGTAGTTGTTTCTGTACCATGTATTTGGCGACTCAGAATGGGTTGGATGGAATGGACCTATTTTGGGGTCGTCACAGTTAATTCTGATTACTATTTTTTCTTATAATAATTTTTTAAAAATAGTTTATTTGACAAATTAAAAATAATTAAACTAGTGAAAAATATTTAATATTTTTTAGTTAATCACCTATTTAAGTGTAAATTATTATAAAGAAATGTAATGAGAAGTAAAAATGGGGGATCCGGTTAGCATGAAGTTATTTTTTTGATAAGTTGGTCAATTGACCAATAGAATACTGACACACATACAACCTCGCCTGCGTGTTAGTATTCTATTGATCAATTGACCAACTTACCCCAAAATAAACTTCATACTAACCACTTCCAAAAATGGGTATTAAAAATAAATAAGGATAAATTAGTAATATATTTGGTCAAATACAATTAGTAGATTTAACAAATAATCAGAAGCTCAAATTTAAGCTTTAATTGACATTTTCATACAAAGTTATTACTGATAGTTTTCTAATCATATTACCAAACATTTTTTTTACTTTTTAAAATTAATTATAAGCAGATTTAATTTGTGAGACCCCAAATTTTATGAAATGAAAGTATTCAATTTTCTTATAATTATTCTATTTAGTAAATGGTTAAATTGATAAAGGTTAAAGTTAAGGGTGATATGTGAAAATTTTGCAACGTAAACAAGTTATTATAAAATAATCAGTGGTAAAATACGCGTGGTTGCATAGTAGCACATGGTATCGATTATTCATACTTATGTGAGAAGTCACTCAGTTATACTCAATTATTTCTACAATAATTATTGCATCATATCTCTCATATTATTGATTCAATTATTGTCACAGTATCTTCTGTATAATATGTTATATTATTAAATCAATAATTGAGACGACAAAGTTATTCATATTATTAAATTGCAATATTTACAATGTCTAGAAGTTCTGTCAAGGAGAGATTTGGTCACCTAATTGTGCGCCAATAGGGAGAAATCCTTATTGGAAAGCCCCCTCTTTCTTGGGAACAACCTGGTTGTTAAATATTATGAGTTATAATATTAATGATGAATAAGTTCGTGTTGATTAAAGATGAATTTGATAGTTTCATTGTGTTGGAATTATTTGTGTTAGTAGAAATCGACATCTATTCCGATGATAATTGATGTTTGCAGGTTATATTGTACAATCGGGTATTTGGGACACTTTTCGTGTTGGAGTACTATTCACGAGTTACTATTCACGAATTACTATTCACCCGAACAATATATTTCTTTTCGGTCCAAATTATTTTTGGGTACAATATTATTCCATGAGGAGATGTGCTAATTTTTCGAATCAGTTGGTTGAAATTATAATAATAAATCAATATGGATCGTTGGTTTAAAGTTTTAATAGTGAATCAATATGGATCGCTGGGTTTAAAGTTTTAATAGTGAATCGTATGAACAGTTGGTTTAAAGTTTTAATAGTGAATCGGTATGGATAGTTGGTTTAAAGTTTTAATAGTGAATCGGTATGGACCGTTGCTTTAAGTTTTAATATGGATGAGTCTGTTTAAAAAGTAAATCAATCTGGACCGTTCATGAATTAGTTACTATTCAGTCCATTCTCCTATAAATAGAAGCTCATTCTTTCATTATTTCTTACGAATTCACCGAAACTCTAGAGAGAGAAATTATAGTGAGAAGCTATAGAGAGAAAATCTATAGAGAGAAAAGAAGAAGAAGTCTGCTACCTCATTTATTCCAAAGATCCAGGTTTATTCTAAGGTAAGTGATATTATTTGTTGTACTCGTAAGGGTATTATTTCTTTCAGATTTATGAAGAGAGCTATTGTTATTTAATTTACGATTATTATGTTGGAATAACTTTATCTATGTAATCTACATACGTGGTGAAATTCTTCTATTATTCTATTCCTTATTATTATGTTGGAATAACCTATCTATCAAATCTTTAACGCATACATGGTGAAATTCTTCTATTATTTCATTTCTTATTATTATGTTGGAATAACTTGTCATCTGCAATCTTTGCATACATGGTGAAATTCTTCTATTATTTCATTCTTTATTATTCGTGAATATCACGTCTGCGTGCGTTCTGTTCTTGGACTTGGTTCCATTATTTATTATTACGTCTTGAATATCACATCACATGCGCTTTCTGTTCGGGACACAATTACATTATTTATTATTTTGTTGGAATAACCTCTCTCTGCGATTACTATCGCGTGCATGGTGAATTCTGTTGTTATTCCATTATTTATTATTACATTGGAATATCACAGCGCTTGCATTATTATGATTGACTGGTTCCGTTTCTTTATTATTTTGTTGAGAATAACACATGCATGCGATTACTATCGCATACATGGTGAATTCTTCCATTATTCTATTCTTTATTATTCTGTTGGAATAACTCAGATATGTGGATTACCACGTGCATGGTGAATGATCCTTTATATTCATTTCTTATTAAATTGTGGAAATGATCTGTTTACGTTGATTATGATGAGAGTCATAATAAAAGCATTAGACTGATAAAAATCATGGGTATATGTAGTATTAGTAAGTGTTGTGATGAGTTATGTTGGTTATTATATGAAAACATGAAAGTTTCTTAGAAATCACAAAGAGTTGAAAATCAGATTTTGGTAAAAATGGAACATGAAATTCAATTGACCATATCTCCTATTATATTTCGAATTTTTGAGTGTGGTCAAGTGTTAGAGTTAGATCTATGAGTTTCCTAACTTATCCAAGTGGAATCACTTAAAAAGGATTTACAGATTTTCGTGTGGAATAATTTTAGTAAAGGATGAAAAATCTGAAAATGCTTAAAAAGCTACTATCTAGAATTTTAAAAGGGCATTTTCGGCCACTTCATTTGTGAGAAAAATTCCGGACTTTTGGGACATGAAAGTATATGGTATAAAGAACCTCCTGTCCAAAAATGAGCTCATTCCGACTTAAAATGAGTAAGTTATGACCATTTCAATATTTTGGGAAAAATGCTATAATCGGAGTTCTATAACTCCGATGACCATGAAATTTAAACTGGAAGCTCACGTTAACATGTGTAAGATCCTGCCAAGATTTGGGAATTTCTGGAGTTAAACTTGAGGTAGCTAATTTCTTAAGGAATTAATTAGAAATTGATTTTTGAAAAATAGTAAATAAATTGTAAAAATCCCGAGAAAAATATATGTTCAATATGGGACTATATTCTGCTAAATTCCAGAAAAGAAATATTTTTGGGACTGATTTGGTATTTTTTTCATGAAAATGATCTAGTTATGAGTAAATGAGTTAAATATGTTATGTGAAGTAACAAAGTTAGAAAATAGAATTTTATGGCTTGGGAATCCTATATAGGGTATATACATATTTTTGATAAGGGATTTGATCATTGGTGATGAAATCTTATGAGTATGACATTTTTGAATAATTAAATGTATTATGTGGTAAAGTGTAAACAATTGAAATAAATTGTTTATAAGTTTAAGAAGTGGTTAAAATATTGTTATAATATTAATGACATTAGATTATGAGATTATTAAGTGATTGATAACATACAAGATGTCTAATGACATACAACCTCGTGTTATCATAAGACAGGGTTGTGCACATCCACTTGCTGAGTATATCTACGAGTACTACCTATATGATCTTGGAATTTATTTGAAATATAATTTTCACTTGGAGACAGTGGAGATAGTTATAAGTCAAGAGAAGACTCAACATTGGAAATAAGATGATAGTAATCTTTCCGTTTTTCTTTGGGGTCTATTAATTGACCAAGGATAATTACGTGGACATATGATATCTATCATAACCCTGACGCGCACGGCCTCGCATATCTGAAGGTTTCCTTAAGTACTTCCCAAAGATTTTAATTTCTAAAACAGTTATTGACTGTACTTTTATGTAAAGTACCTTTGTAAGGTGTTGTGGTTGAGGCACCATGAGAGTTACATAGATTTTGTATTGAAACTCACAACTTATCTGTTGTCGTACTCTGCACGATAATTTAACAGTTGTATAAATGAAGTTTGTATTTGATTTTTATAGTATGATATCTGGCGACTCAGAATGGGTCGGGTGGACCTATTTTGGGGGCGTTTCAATTGGTATCAAAGCTTAGGGATATGGTCGCTGGCGGAGATATTAGTCTAGAACTAGGAGGGGATAGATGAGTAATATACTTCGCTAGGGTGTGACTTACCTAAGCCGAAATATTTACTTGATAAGTTGACAATTTGTGATATGTCAATTAACCTTTGTTTTGAAGGTATATTTTAGAATAATATCTGAAATACAGGAGATGAGCAATGGAAAAATTATGATGCAGAGGATATAACAAGGAAGGTACAATCCGAAAAGAAAGCAAGGTATTCTCATCTCTTCGAACTACCAGCTACGTAAATTTCGAGGGCAAAATTTTATAAGGAAGGGAGATTATGAGACTCCAAATTTTATGAAATGAAAGTATTTAATTTTCTTATAATTATTCTATTTAGTAAATGGTTAAATTGATAAATGTTAAAGTTAAGGGTAATATGTGAAAATTTTGCAAAGTAAGCAAGTTCTTATAAAATAATTGGTGGTAAAATACGCGTGGTTGCATAGTAGCACACGGTATCGATTATTGATGCTTATGTGAGAAGTCACTCAGTTATACTCAATTATTTCTACAATAATTGTTGCATCATATCTCTCATATTATTGATTCAATTATTGTCACAAAGATCTTACGTATAATATGTTATATTATTAAATCAATAATTGAGACGACAAAAAGTTATTCATATTATTAAATTGCAATATTTATAATGTCTGAAGTTACATCGAGGAGAGGTTTGGTCACCTAATTGCGGCGTCAATAGGGAGAAATCCTTATTGGAAAGCCCTCTTTTTCCTGGGAACAACCTGGTTGTTAAATATTGTGAGTTATAATATTAATGATGAATAAATTCGTGTTGATTAAAGATGAATTTGATAGTTTCATTGCGTTGGAATTATTTATGTTAGTAGAAATTGACATTTATTCCGATGATAATTGATGTCTGAAGGTTATATTGTTCAATCGGGTATTCGGGACACTTTTTGTGTCGGAGTACTATTCACGAGTTACTATTCATGAGTTAATATTTGAGTCTAAACTTTTACTGATTAAGCTCTATACAATATTAGTAGGGAATCACTATTTTTACATATTTTTTAAAATATTTTTATATTGTCTTTTCTCACATAAATTATGAAATTCACTTTATTTTAATGTGAGAGATTGTGGAAAAATATAAAAAACACATGCAAAAATATCAATTCCCTGGTAATATAGAAAATTCATACGTCCACATGTATTTTTGATATTTTCACATAATCTTATCTCACATAAGTATACAATGGGTCTCACCTACATGTAAGAAGAAAACATGTGAAAATATTAAAAACACATGTACAAATAGTACTTCCCTTAATATAAAGATCTATGTACAAATAACTCAAACAATTATATACTGACACAATAAAAAAATAAATATCAAATAATAAACTAGGGTCTTAAAACAATGGCAAATAAGGAGGTGAGAGATATTTCATATAATTGCATGAGCTATCATATCAAAATGATGTCGTTTTGTGTAACTGAATACATCGTCTCTCATGTTATGTATAAAAGAGTATTTTAAAATTTTCAAAATATTTTGTTATTATAATAACACCTCATGTAAAAATGTGAGGTGTCTCAATTGATTATATAATTACATCATCAAATTTCGAAACAAATATAATTTTGAATAAATGAATGAATGAGAATCCACACCAGATCGTAGCTATTATGCTTGATACTTCCTCCATTTTAAATTATAAAATTAATATTTACTTTTAAAAAGTTAATTTCTAACATTTTCAAACTTAAACCGACATGAATTTATTTAATTTATGTCAATATAATTATAAATATAATAAATTACCTAAAAAGTAATACTAGTTAAAAGATTGATCGTTTTCAAAATTTAAAATGAATCATGTTAATTTTAAATTTAAAAATATATTAAATTAACTTTTAAAAAATTAATATTGATCTTATAATTTAAAATGGAGTGTGTATTATCTATTCAAATGCTAATTAATGTCATTTTCATGTACTGATTAATTTATATTGCCTATTTTTTTTAATTTGCATAATATAATTCACAGCTTAAGATATTTTAAATGTCGTATTAAGAATGAAATAACAGTGAATTGAAAAACCGAAATAATTGGTTAATTTTGAAAGCCAGGTTAAGAGGAAAATAAGAGGCGAGAAATATTTTTTAACTTAAAATAAATATAAGATATAAAAAGATGTTTGAATTGGAGATGTGGGGGTAAAAAAAAGTTTGAGTAGGAGACGGTGGATAGGTAGAGAAGTTACCCTTGTTTTGGTTTTCAAAGATGGAAAATATAAGAGAGAAAATGAAAAGTTATGAGAGAGAGTAGTGGATAAAAGTGAAGTTTTACAACACAATTAATTATCTTGCACTGTTAATAATGAGATTTTTTAATATTTAAGATTATGTCTTAAACGACCTATATAATGCAAAAGAGGGAGTAATATTTATTAATCTATTATATATATATATATATATATATTATATACTAAGTCACAATACATGACATAATAATTTGACATATGTCCTTCTACAAATTTAACATCTGTCCATTCTATTTAATGCTCCTTTTAGCCCTTGATAAACTGTGACGCCCCCAAAACAGGTATTCATCACCCATCTTGAGTTGCCAGATACATGGTACATAAATTCAAATATAACTTAATTATATGACAATGTGTAAAAAATAATCTGACGACATATATACTGTGAGTTTCAATACAAATATTGTAACGTATATAATACGACAATATTCATACTCAAATTAATACATGCCATATAAAGTACAACAGCAAATATTTCAAGTCTCCAAAGGGACACGAGAAGATTTCTGTTATCTTCATTCTATCATGATGCACTTTTGTCGCTTTCGTGGCTCAGTTCTCATCACCCCTATTGTTGTTCACCAAAATCAATTATTAAGTGACGTATAAAATACGACACACACATCTTAGGTCCTCAATACAATTATATATTGCATGTCATGCCATAATGAGGACTACTAATGCTATCATCTGGACCGTCACTCCATTCTCCAATTAGTCCCAGCTATATTCTCATTTCCTGAAGAGAACAATAAAAGAAAGTGTGAGATCAACTAGCCCAGTAGGAAATATTATGACTAAGATAATGCAGGATAAATTATCATTAGCCTTCAACAATGTTAAACTGATAAAATACAATAGACATCAAGTTTAACTGCAGTGGAACAAGCAATCCATTAAAAAAGTCAAGTAGAGAATAAAATCAACTATCTTCTATGATTTAAAAAGTTTTTCATCAACTTAATCGCTGAGACTCAACTAAATAAATAAACCACATCATCAAATCATCCTTGCACTACGGGCCAAGGATATTCATTAAATCATCCATCGTCATTACTATACCGAATAATCCATGGTCATAATCATACCAAGTCCATCTCTGCACGTAAGCTAAAGATATACAACAATAAAAGCAATAATCAACAATCCATCTTTGCACGTAAGTCAAAGATACACAATTCAATAATCAACAGTCCATCTTTGCACGTAAGCAAAAGATACACAATTCAATAATCAACAGTCCATCTTTGCACGTAAGCCAAAGATAACTTTCATCACCATATAAGCATGATGATGATGACAATGATATAAGCATTAATTAAGCGAAAACAAGGATAAATATTAAAGACTTTAAATTTATCCAAATATTATCAATCACTTAATAAACTCATAATCTAATATTATTAATATTATAACAATATTTTAATCACTTCTTAAACTTATAAACAATTTATTTCAATTGTTTACACTTTACCAAATAATGCATTTAATCATTCAAACAAATGCCATACTCATAAGATTTCATCACCAATGATTAAATCCCTCATCAAAAATCTGTGTATACCTTATATAGGATTTCCAAGCCATAAAATCATATTTTTCAACTTTGTTACTTCACATAACATATTTAACTCATATGTTCGTAACTAAACTATTTTCATGAAAAATACCAAATCAGTTCAAAAAATATTTTTTTTCTGGAATTTAGCAGAATATAGTCCCATAATGAACATATATTTTTCTCAGAATTTTTAAAATTCATTTACTATTTTTCAAAAATCAATTTCTAATTAATTCTTTAAGAAATTAGCTACCTCAAGTTTAAGTCCAGAAATTCCAAAATCTTGGCAGGATCTTACACATGTTAACGTGAGCTTCCAGTTTAAATTTCATGGTCATCAGAGTTATAGAACTCCGGTTATAGTATTTTTCGTCGGAGAAACCTAAATATTGAAATGGTCATAACTTGCTCATTTTAAGTCGGAATGAGCTCATTTTTGGACAGGAGGTTCTTTATACCATATACTTTCATGTCCCAAAAGGCCGGAATTTTTCTCACAAATTAAGTGGCAGAAACAACCCTTTTAAATTTACAAGCGATGAAACTTTTTGCTATTTTGCAGCTTTTGACTCCTTTGCTAAAAACAGTCCACACAAAAATCTACAACACCTTTTTCAGTGATTCCACTTGGATAAGTTAGAAGACTCATAGATCTAACTCTAGAACTTGACCACACCCAAAAATTCAAAATATAATAAGAGATAGGGTCCATTGAATTTCATGTTCCATTTTCACCAAAATCTAATTTTCAACCCTTTGTGATTTCTAAGAAACTTTCATGTTTTCACATAATAACCAACATAACTCATCATAACACTTACTAATACTACATATACCCATGTTTTTCATCAGTCCAATTCTCTTATTATGACTTTCATCATAATCAACAGTCCAATGCTTATATTATGACTTTCGTCATAATCCACGTAAACAGATCATTTCCATAATTTAATAAGGAATGAATACAAAGGCTCATTCACCATGCATGTGGTAATCCACATAGATAGGTTATTCCAACAGAATAATAAAGAATGGAATAACAGAAGAATTCACCATGCGTGCGATTGACTGCACAGACAGGTTATTCCCAACAGAATAATAAATAATGGAACCAGGTCATGCTTAAACGCACAGACAGGATATTCCGACAGAAAAATAAATAATGGAACCAGGTCCTGCGTAAACGCACAGACGGGATATTTTGACAGAATAATAAAGAACGAAATAATAGAAGAATTTCACCATGTATGCGGTACTTCGCATAAATAGGTTATTCCAACATAATAATGAAAAATGGAATAACAGAAGAATTTCACCATGTATGCGGTACTTCGCATAAATAGGTTATTCCAACAGAATAATAAGGGATGAAATAACAATAGCTCTCTTCATGAATACGAAAGAAATAATACCCCTTACCTCAAAAGAAGACTGGATACTGGAATAGTGAGTTAGCAGACTTCTCTTCTTCTTTCTCTCTATAATTTCTCTCTATAATAATGGCTTTAAAGCTTTAGTGAATTGGTGAGAAATGAAGGAAGAATGAGCTTCTATTTATAGAAAAATATAGTTTTGATAATTGCACGTTTTGGGGCTCGAAAAATTACAGTACAATACCTCTAACTTTTCTTTCATTTTTAATTTAGTCCTGCAAGTATTATCAAACTTGCACCACCTCCCCTAATAGTAAATCACGTGAATCAATAGTTCAATCATGTGATTCAATAGTTATAATCATGTGAAAATACGAATTACGGTATAGTACCTCCATCTATACATCTATCTTTAACTTAGTCATGCAAGTATTATCAATCTTGCACCAACTCCCCTAATAGTATAAGAATGTGATTCAATAGTACACACATGTGAATAAATAGTTATATAAGCATATGAATTAATAGCAATTAATTGCTCATTTATCCGATTAATTACCCGATTTATCAATATAACCCCCAGACATCAATTATCATTGGGATATATGTCGATTTCCATTAACACTAATAATCTTAACACAATGGAACTATCAAATTCATCTTTAATCGGCACGAACTTATTCATCATTAATATTATAACTCACAATATTTAACAACGAATGTCGTTCCTCCTGACGAGAGGGGCTTTCCAATAAGGATTTCTCCCTATTGTCGCGCAATTAGGTGACCAAACCTCTCCTTGACAGAACTTCTAGACATTAAAAATATTACAATTTAATAATATGAATAATTTTATCATCTCAATTATTGATTTAATAATATATCATATTATGCAGATGATACTATGACAACAATTGAATCAATAATATGAGAGATATGATGCAGCAATTATTGTAGCAATAATTGAGTATAATTTTGTAACTTCTCACGTAAGCATCAATAATCAATACCGTGTGCTACTATGCAACCACGCCAGACATTCGCATTTTTTTACTACCGAAAGTGATTCAATAGTTTTAATTTGGTAACACTTTTGCCGTTATTTTATAAAAAGATAATTACGTGGTTTTCTTTACTACTGACAATACTTTCGTTAATTAATGGTTCACTAATGATTGTCTTGGTCATACGGATATTCTGACAAAAGGAATATTCCCCGACCAAACGAATATTTTATAACAACTTGCATACTTTGCAAAATTTATAAATATTACCCACAACTATAACATTATATCAAATCTACACTATAATTTGAAAAAAAATATTTCGAGAAATTTAAATCTTTATTCATAAAATTTGGGGTCTCACACAAACCATGCGTCTAAAAAAACAACTGAGGTTGTAAAAACCCAAAAAAAACAACTGAGGTTGTAAACACCACAACCCGCCTACGGTGTTGGTGGGGATCGATTACCCAGTTCTCTAATCTCGTCGTGGTGTGGATCTTCCAGCATTCAGGGTCTGATAAGCTCATTGAGCCTTGCAATGAATATTACTGTTCCAAAGGGCTTTCTCCCTCTGATTTTTTCTTCGGCGGTGACAAAGCTTTTGCTTTGTTTTTTGGATCGATCTCTGTTCTGGTGGGCCGCAGGCGTAGGCGGATTCATCCACCTGCCCATTCGGGTAAATTTGCTTACTTGCTCTGTTCCGCCCCTTTTTCTTTTTTGACTGTTTGGTAATTTATTTTTGATTGTTAATATTGTTGGTTGCTCTAATGACTTACTGTTTAGTCTTGCCAATGACTTACTATTTCATTTGATTACACTAACCATGAACTGAGTCTTCTTAATTCATTATGTTGGTATAAATTTGTTATTTTAATTTGTTTATTCTTTATATATAGAAATTTCAGTTCTTGAAGTGTTTGTGTGTTCTTGTGATTTGGAGTAACATTTCAAAATTAGGTGTATTAGGTGTCATTTCATTTCCATTTAATGATGGAGTAAAAATAGGTATACCTATGGGTATGCAACTCCTGAGTATATGGTTACGGGTAAAGAGTTGTTCAGTTTCTAACTGAAGATATCACACCCTCCTTTGATTTTCTTGTGCCTTAGTCTATGTTTTGTTTTTTGGACATGTAGCAACTGTTTCACAAATGCATATCTTGTGTTAGACATAACTTAATGGAAAACAAATAAAAAACAGATTATTCTTTGCTTTGAGAATGAGACCTTTCCACCACATTTTTCATCTCCCCGCTTCCAAAAGAAAAAAAACAACATATAGGGGAATAGTTTTCCTGCAATCAGTATCTCAAATATTTATTGCTTTTGATTGTTGTTGCATTTTAATGGGATTAACATTGTGGCATCATCTTATTATTTTTATTTTTATTATCATATATATGCTAATTATGATTAAGGATGTTCACTACACTCTCTGTCTCTCTCTCTTTCTTTCTTTCCATTTCTGTAGATCAAAATTTGGTGTCCTTTTGATCTACTATTACTTATTTGATTGTACAAATCTCTTTGACAAATCAAAAAAGGTATGGTTAGACAACCATAATATGCCTAACTATAATATACCTTTGATACTTTTTCTTCCCGGTTTGTTGTCCCTATTGAAGTGTGTTGAAGACCAATTTTATAATTCAAGTGGGAAGACCTAACATGCATCTGTGATGTTTTTCTTTAACAACTTTCACTTGTCATATTAGTTCAAAAAAAGTGAAAACCTTAAATAATTTATTTGTTGCCAAATGTGGGCTCTATTAGAGTTTTATTTTTTAGGAGAAAAATGAACTGTTAAGTACATAATAACATACTAATGGGACATTTATCTATCAATGTCCCTGTATATAATTTTATGGAAGGATTATATTTTTAATTCATAACTTAGTCAATTAAACTTAATCATGAATGGTTCATTGGGTATTTTTGACAAAATTGACATCTGTCTTTCTACAAATTCAACACCTGTCTGTCCTATTTAATGCTCTATATTGCCCTTAACAAAAATACCCTTGACAAACCCAGACGTCTAAAATAACAACTGAGTGCTAAATACAATCCCCTAATATTCCCCTAAATATGTAATCATACATTCAAATGTAAAAACTAAATTCATTCCGTGTTGGTTCAAATTCGTCAGCCCCATGATGATGAACATCGTGAATCACACCCTATGAAGAAGCAAATTCGTTCAAACGACGAAGAAGAATTAGCCCCAAATGATGAATTGAACCTAAGAAAGAAGCATACCACGACAAGAATTAGCGTTTTGCGAAGGAAATTCATCAACAAAAAGATGAAACAGGAGTAAGAAAGGGGAAAATCTTTTTGTATTGAGTCACGAATTTAGTTGAAGGGCTGTTGTTCGGATTTATTTGGAGGCATGTAATTTATGTAATTTACCCCTCATGTTTCTGTAATTGAGCACTTCAGTTTTCTGTAATTAATTTTGTTATTTGCACAGTTATTATTATTGGGATTTTTAAAAATTGTGGATGGATAACTTCAGTGGTTTTTTCTTATATGTTATCATGCTTAGGATGCTAGGTGCTTTAGGTGGCATCATATTTTTTTCTTATCAGTTATCATGCTTAGGATGTTAGGTGTTTTAGGCGGCATCATATTTTTTTTATGTAATGCAGACATGATTTTGTAAATGAATTTGGCTAATGCTTTTGGACACTGTAATTGATGTTGTTTAGTTTGCTTTCTAGATCACTCCAGTTTTGAGTGGTAGATGTCGAATGCAAGGGCCAATTAATGAAATAGACTACGACGATCAATTGAATAAGGTGAGATTACAGGGTACTCAATTGTTGTTCTTATTGCTATTTTAGCTTACTATTAGTATTGATCTGAATTTTAATTTTAAAATTAATTGTCCACTCATGAGTCTTAGATGGCAAAGTACACCATAGCAAGAAATTCCTTTTATTCAATTGAATCAATTTTAGAACCAATCAATTGTATTTCAAATCAGTTTTAGTTCTGAGCCAATGTGTTTATCCAATAAATGGTTGTCAAACAAGAATTTCATAAAACTAAATCATTGGATTTACTTCTTAATATATGTTCCTCCTCTTTATCATTTCTATTTGCAAAGGTAATATTCTTTTACTTGATTCTAATCTATAGATTAATAGCATCAAACTTCTTATTCTGGCAATGGATACATAAACAAAGTGAATGCAGATTAAACTAATGTTATTTGCACTATTTTAATTCTTTTTACTTTAATGATTTGCTTATTTAGCCGCATTATTATTTGCACTATTGTATATTTGTCTTGCAAACATAGGACATATTATGTATATGTATTGCAAGACACATGTTTGTGTTTATACCAAAAATGGGTTCAGACCTTTTAAGTGGTTTATTGATAAAAAATTGTTCATTTTTTGGGGCCATATGTAGGCTTCAGTGTTACATATGGTTGTTTCAGTTATATTTAGGGTCATATGGGGCATCTTTTTCATGGGTAAATTTTTTTTTTATGTAAGAAAATTTTGAACATATAGGATTCCTTTCTGTTTTGTCATCTCACTTTATCTTATACAATTTCCTCTCATGTAATTCTGATTTAATGCTTAAATTTTGGGGCAACTGGATTCAGAATTAGAATAATGCCAATAGGAAATAATGATGTGTTGTTTTGTAAATATATGCTTAAAATTGATTCTTGTTGAATGTTATCTATTGCAGAATGTCATCGAAAGTATGTACAAAGGCACAAAATAAGCAATCTTAATACTTTGAAGCCCTCTAAAAAAATTATTGATCAGTTTATCTTATAATGGTCACCATGCCATATACAGTTGCTACATTATTTCCTCAGGAGTGGCTATTTATGTATTGTGGCACATTAAAGCTGAAAATTCAAATCATATTTCTTTGTAATTAATATATTTACATTCATATGGATCACATACTTGAGTGTTGGATAATCCTTTTTTATCTATTAAGACATTGTAACTTCATGATCTCAAAATAAATTAATCCTCACATTTGCTTGATTTAGTAATTGATTTTGTTGATATATGATTGCATAAAATTTTCCTCTATCAATTTAACAGAAGAAGTTACAACAAGTGCTCTTGGAAAGATGATAATGCTGGTATGGCTTTTCTTGTTGTTGGTGATCATTTCTAGCTATACAGCAAGCTTTACATCAATCCTTACAGTCCAGCAGCTTCCATCATTTATTACTGGGATAGACTACTTAATCGCAAGTAAGTGGCCAATTGGTTATCAAGTAGGTTCATTTGCATACAGTTACATTTACATTGGTTAGCGAGTAGGTTCATTTGCATTTTCATATATGTTTCTCTCTGTGTGTATAAATATGAGATCATGAAATTGGATTGATATTGCTGATATAAATAGGTAGTAAATAAAGCTTCAATTTGTGAAAAAATGGGTAAAAGATTCTGATTTATATAATTAATTGACATTCAAGCTTCAGTTGATAAATAGATTAGGTCCTTGAGTCCCACTTTAACAGTCAGCCTTGAAATAAATATCACGAAATGAATTTTATACATGGCAGGGCATCTCATCAGAACAATGATTTTTGACATATGTCCTTCTACAATACATGGCACAATATATTGACATATGTCCTTTTACAAATGTCCTTCTACAAATTCAACACATGTCCTTCTAATTTAAATATTCCTAATTGACCTTGACAAAAATACCCTTAATAACAACCAAGGTTGTAAACAATACCTTAATTCCCCTAAATCTGTAATCATACATTCAACTGTAGAAAATAAATTCATTCCCCTTCACAGTCTGTGGCACAAATTCACAAAATGAATTTATACTAAATCACAGTACATGGCACAATATATTGACATATGTCCTTCTACAAATTCAACATCTGTCCATCCAATTTAATACTCCTAATTGACCTTGACAAAAATACCCTTAATAACAACTTAGGTTGTAAACAATACCCTAATTCCCCTAAATCTGTAATCATACATTCAACTGTAGAAAATAAATTCATTCCCCTTCATACACCGTTTCTCTAAGATACTATATGGTAACACTCCCTATCATATACCATTTCTGTAAGATATTATTGTGTTTTCCTATTTTCTATCTTTTTTTTACTACTTAGCTTACCTCAAATCTGTAAATAATGTTTGGTTTCTCTTTGTAAAGATGTGAAGGAGCTCATTTCTGATAGGAGAATGTTTGATGATTGTTAGTTACAATTAACGATTTTCAAGTAAGTTTTCCTTTTGAAATTCATCTATTTTGATTACTGTTGTTATTCGAGTCATTTTGTGACGCCCCCAAAATAGGTATACAACACCCATTCTGAGTCGCCAAATACATGGTACAGAAAGCAAATTACAACTTCAATAATACAATTGTCGTGCAAAATACGGCAACACATACTGTGAGTTTAAATACAAATATTATCCTCTAGACAATATCCACACCCAAATAAGTCCTCATTACAATTATTCATATACTATTTTACAAAAATAGTGAGGACAGCTAAAACATCTTTCTAGAACCATTACTCCATACCCCGACTCGATCCTGCTATGTTCTCACCTCCTGAGAAGAAAAATGGAACAAAAAGGAAAAGGGTGAGCTCAACTAGCCCAGTAAAGAATATTATGACTAAGATAATATACAACAAATTATCGTTAGTCTTCAACAGGGAAAAATCTGATATAACATAGTAGACAACATGTTTTAGATCAATAATCTGCAGCGGAAACAATAATCCATTAGAAGAGTCACGTAGAGAATGAATTCTACTATCTTCTAAGATTTAAAAGTCCATCATCAATATTTTATTCCTGTAACAACAATCAATATACATCATTAATAAAAAATTCATCTTTGCACTACAGGCCAAAGATATTCATTTATATCACCAGTTGGTCATATTCATCTCAATATCTGTTCATCTTTGCACTACGGGCCAAAGATATTCATCAGTTTAATCATTCATCTTTGCACTACAGGCCAAAGATATTCAGTAAATTCATCATTAAGGACTGAGGATGATGAAAAACATTTTAGAGAACGAATCCAGTGAGATAGAAGGACAAATATTAGGGATTCGTTTAACAGTTTATCCAAGATCAATAATACTTCATAATAATCAACAGTGAAGTTTGAATTAAAAAATAACGATCAAAACATGGATACAATCAAAGATAGTGGCCAAAATAGACATCTTGGATAAAAAGGAAAATTTTCAATTTTTGGTGAATAGTCTTAGATTTTTAGTGAATAGTCAGTGTATCGTGAATAAGAACCCCGACACAAAAAAATTCCAAATTTGATTAAAAAGTTTATCAATATTTCGGCATAATGATATTGAAGAAAATAATATCATTTAAGAAGAAAATAACATTCCTTACCTCAAAATAATCGTACTTCTGATTGAATTTCGGGTATAGTGCTGACATAAACTTGAACCGTATAGCAACACTCAAAGTATCAAAATACTCACAAGAATACGCTCGATAATCTAGAGAGAAAGAAAACTTTTTTTGGTGTAATTTTCAATTCTAACCTAGGCGTCTATTTATAGGAAAATGCTAGAACGCCGAAGGAGACTAAATAATAAAATAATATTATTATTAATTACAATACCTACGCATGCTTTGAATTTTTTGGGCAGCCATGTTGGAAGAATTCAGCAGCCCATGTGTGTATTCCACCAACCAAAAGTGGGTCCCCCCATAAATTTAATAAAAATCATTTTATTTTTCCGAAACTTCAATAATTCTTAGAAAATAGTCCGTTTATCAGAAAAATATGAATTTTATGTCCATTCTGCCTGAAATCGAATTCTCTACAACTTTGCAAAAGAAAGTTTTTCTAAATTCCCAACAAAAAATATCCAAAATCCACAAACGGATGATTTTTAATACTTCTATTCCAACAAAATACTGATAAAACACCTCAGCATTAATTCCTTCATTAATAACCACATAAATAAATCCCTCATTTATATCGACATCAAATAAATATTTCCTTATCATATAAATTAATAATTAATTATTCACAAATAATATTACAGAATCACAATTTATGACAACCAGGCAATTCCTAGGAAAGAGAGGGCTTTTCAATAAGGATTTCTCCTTATTGGCGCGCAATTAGGTGACCAAACCTCTTCTTAAACAGAACTTTCTAGACATTACCAATAATTTTATCTAATAATATTATTCAAATAATATGAATTATTGATCTGATAATGGGAAATACTGTGCAATGACAATTATTGAAACAAAAATAATATAAAATATCAACGCAGCAATTATTGAATCAATAAAATAAACTATTGAACAGTAACTACTATAACAATTATTGAGTAGTGCCTTCTTATGTGACGCCCCCAAAATAGGTATACATCACCTATTTTAAGTCGCCAAATACATGGTACAAAATTCAAATACAACTTAATAATACAGCGGTCGTGTAAAATACGACAAAACATATGTTGTGAGTTTAAATACAAATATTGTCATCTAGACAATATCCATTCTCAATTGAGTCCTCGTAGACAGTATACAAACTCAAATTCAGTCCTCATTACATTTATTATCACACTATTTAACGTAATAGTGAGGACTACTAATGCTACTATCCGAACTCATCACTCCATTCCCCATTAGTCCCTTCCACGCTCTCATTTCTGAAGAGAATAGTGAAAGAAAGGGTGAGCTCAACTAGCCCGAAGAAGAAATATTATGACCAAGATAATGCGAATAAATTATCATTAGCCTTCAACAATGTTAAACTAATAAAATACAATAGACATCAAGTTTAATCTGCGGTGAACATACGAATCCATTAAAAGAGTCAAGTAGAGAATAAAATCTACTATCTTTTATGATTTAAAAAGTTTATCATCACTTTTATCGCTGAGACTCAGCTAAAAAAATAATCCACGTATATTATCAAATCATCCCTGCACTACAGGCCAAGGATATTATTTAGTATCACGACCACGAATTATCCATGCACTATGGGCCAAAGATAATCGTGTTTTCATCAATGGTCCTGATCATGCCATAAAATAATTCATCTTTTCTCCCTTGGCCGAAGAGAATCCATAGCCATAATCATACCAAAAACTGTCCATCAATGCACTACGGGCCAATGAGGACTTTTTCCACATCATTTGTAACATTAGGGTCATGATTACACCGAATAATCCCTGGTCATAATCATACCAAGTCCATCTATGCACTACACAATAGCCACGGATGACTTTCAAAAAAATATAAACATGAGGATGATGACAATGCTATAAGAATTCAATAAAATAATTTCACGAATTAAATTATCCAGGAACTAATAACGTCCAAATTATCAACATGATACTGCTTTGTAGAGTAAAATTTAAGAATGCTCAGAAGAATATTTACATGAAAAATACTGGATGAAGCGCAAATATCAAGGATATTCCACTAATTTCATGGAGTTTAGAAGTCAAAGCTTTAACCAACTGAGTATAATAAAGAATGTAATAACAAAAGAAATCACCATGCATGCGGTACTTTGCATAAACAGGTTATTCCATCAGAATAATAAATAACGGAACCAGGTCAGGCGTAATATGCACCGAAAGGATATTCCAACAGAATAATAAAGAATGAAATACAACAGAAATCACCATGCATGCGGTACTTCGCATAGACAGGTTATTCCAATAGAATAATAAATGACGGAACTAGGTCGTTGAAATTCACACCAACAAGATGTTCCAATGAGAATAATAAAGATTTTAACCAGTCCTACGTAAAGCATGATACAACGGATATTCCAATGTAATAATAAAAAGCGGAACCAGTCCGGCGTAAAGCCTGACATGCATGGATATTCCAACAGAATAATAAAGAATGGAATACAGAAGAATTTCACCAAGTATAGGGTAGCCCGCGTATACAGGTTATTCCAACAGAATAATAAAGATGGAATAATAGAAGTTCTCTTCATGAATACAAAAGAAATAATACCCCTTACGAGTACAACAAATAATATCCCTTACCGTAATAAAGAAGAACTGGATAAAGAAGTAGTGAAGTAGCAGAATGCTTTTCTTCTTTCTCTCTATAGTTTCTCTCTCTAGAGTTTCAGTGAATTCGTAAGAAATAATGAAGGAATGAGTTTCTATTTATAGAAGAATGGAATGCATAGTGACTAATTCATGAACGGTCCAGATTGATTTACTTTAATCGGACGGTCCATATTTAAAGCAAAATCTTTTAAATAAAATATAATATATTCTATTTATAATATAATAAAACGAATAACTTTTAAAAAAGATTTTCTTTGTGTAAACACTATCGCGAGCACTATCAAATACTATGCATAATAAAATATAATATATTCTAATTATTGTCTAATAAAATAGATAACTTTATAAAAGTATTCATTTTTATATAAAAAGATTTTACTATTAGCCTAATAAAATGAATAACTTTATAAAAGTATTCTATTTTATATAAAAAGCTTTTCATTTTTGTTAATAATACTGAATAAAACAAAACTTCATCATCATATAAAATATCGACAATAATTGAATCAACTGAGTGACTTCTCACATAAGCATTAATAATCAATACTGCAGTGTCTTCTTGTATGCAATCACGCGTATTCAACGATATAATCAGTAAAACTTCCGCCATTATTTTCATAAAAATATTTTTATGCGTTTTCTCATTCAAATGATAATTCCGTTGTGGGGTCCACTTAATGATTGTCTGATGTCGTCACGAATATTTTCCGACACAAAGAATATTCCCCACCAATCAATATAATCTGAACAACTTGCATACTTTGAAAAATTTATAAATACTACCCACAACTATAATATTATCTCAAATTCACACCATAATTTTAAAAAAATATATTTTGAGAAAATTAAATTTTTATTCATAAAATCTGGGGTCTCACATCTTACATACGAATCAATAATTCAACAATACTGTGCAATACCGTGTGCTACTATGCCACCACAGCCAGACATCAGTATTTTAACCACCAGTATTCCAACAATTAGTTAATTCGATAACAACTACGTCGTTATTTAAAAAAACTCATACTTTGTCGTTTTCTTCTTCATCCGATGATTTATTTTGTTATGAGCCCCCACGAATGGTCTAAGTTGTGGTAAATATTTAATATTCCCCTTGACAAAAAGAATATTCCACGACCAAAAGAATATTCCCCGATAAAAATGAATATTTTATAACCACTTGCTTATTTTGTAAAATTTGCACATTTCACCCATAACCAAATTATTATATCAAATTAACACCTTATTAATTTAGAATAATGAATAGAGAAAATTCAATTTTATTTATAATAAGTTGGGGTCTTACACATTTCGTGTTTTATTTTTGGCTGCAATCTTTTGCTTATTGATGAAATCAAGCAGTGATAGATATTTCATGTTTTGATCCGATGAAGTAATCAGTTAGTTATTGAAATATGGTAATATGGAATATTTTCAGCTAGACTTGAGATAAAGTAGATGCCTTTGTTATCTAAATTTTTAATTATCCTTTGTAATTTAAATAAACTGTTTTAATATTATCCTTAGTAATTTTGATATTATCCTTAATTTATTGATTATAATCCCCTAAGTCACTACTATAAATCTAAACAGTTTTTAGATTTATATCAACTATTTTGATATTATCATTTGAAATTTAATTATGATATTATCCTTTGGTTTTAATATATTGATGCTAAATCTCTGAATGTACCTTTTATTGGTTTTAACAGAGGGTCATCCTTTGCTTTTAATATATTGATGTTAAATCTCTGAATGTACCTTCTATTGCTTTTATGTGTTTGCAGGCTGTAAGAGTTAAGCACTGTGAACGAGTTCATGTGATTACGGCTGCTAAAAGAATCTGTATTTGTGTCACCCCCAAAAATAGGTATCATCACCCATCTTGAGTCGCCAGATACATGGTACATAAATTCAAATACAACTTAATTATACAACGATAAGTAAAAATACGATGACATATATATCTGTGAGAGTTTCAATACAAATATTGTAACGATATAATACTCTGACAATATTCATACTCAAATTAATACATGCCATATAAAGTACAGCAATAAATATTTCAAGTCTCCAAAGGGACACGAGAAGATTTCTGTTCTCTTCATTTTACTGCGAGACACTTTTGACGCTTTCAGGGTTAAGTTCTCATCACCCTATTGTTGTTCACCAAAATCAATTATTAAGTGACGTATAAAATACGACACACGCATCTTAGGTCCTCAATACAATTATATATTGCATGTCATGCCATAGTGAGGACTACTAATGCTATCATCTCGACCGTTACTCCGTTTCCCAACTAGTCCCGGCTACGTTCTCATTTCCTGAAGAGAACAATGAAAGAAAGGGTGAGCTCATCTAGCACAGTAAGAAATATTATGACTAAGATAATGCAGAATAAATTATCATTAGTCTTTAACAATGTTAAACTGATAAAATACAATAGACATCAAGTTTAACTGCAGCGGAACAAGCAATCCAATAAAAAAGTCAAGTAGAGCATAAAACCTACTATCTTCTATGATTTAAGTTTTTCATCAACTTAATCGCTGAGACTCAGCTTAATAAATAAACCACATCATCAAGTCATCCCTGCTTTACGGGCTAAGGATATTCATTAAATTATCAAAGGTCATGACTATACCGAATAATCCCTGGTCATAATCATACTAAAAATTGTCCATCAATGCACTACAGACCACTGAGGACTTTTACCACATCATTACATACATTACGGTTAAGCGATTATACCGAATAATCCACAGTCATAATCACACCAAGTCCACCTATGCACGTAAGCCAAAGATGACTTTTATCACAATATAAACATGCGAATGATGACAATGATATAAGCATTAATCAAACGAAAACAAGGATAAATATTAAAAACTTTAAATTTATCCAAATATTATAAACTCATAATCTAATATTATTAATACTATAACAATATTTTAATCACTTCTTAAACTTATAAACAATTTATTTCAATTGTCTATACTTTGCCAAATAATGCATTTAATCATTCAAAAATGCTATATTCATAAGATTTCAACACCAATGATCAAATTCCTTATCAAAAATCTGCATATATCCTATATAGGATTCCCAAGCCATAAAATCCTATTTTCCAACTTTGGTACTTCACATAACATATTTAACTCATTTACTCATAACTAGATCATTTTCATGAAAAATACCAAATCAGTCCCAAAAATATTTCTTTTCTGGGATTTAGCAGAATATAGTCCCATATTAAACATATATTTTTCTCGGAATTTTTAAAATTCATTTACTATTTTTCAAAAATCAATTTCTAATTAATTCCTTAAGAAATTAGCTACCTCAAGTTTAACTCCAGAAATTCCCAAATCTTGGCAGGATCTTACACATGTTAACGTGATCTTCCAGTTTAAATTTTATGGTAATCGGAGTTATAGAACTCCGGTGATATCATTTTTTGTTAGAAAAACCTAAATATTGAAATGGTCATAACTGGCTCATTTTAAGTCGGAATGAGCTCATTTTTGGACATGAGGTACTTTATACCATATATTTCCATATCCCAAAAGGCCAGAATTTTTCTCATAAATTAAGTGGCCGAAATAGCCCTTTTAAACTTCTGGGCAGTAGCCTTTTTGTAATTTGCAGCTTTTGACTCCTTTGTTAAAATCAGTCCACACGAAAATCTACAACACCTTTTACAGTGATTCCACTTGGATAAGTTAGAAAACTCATAGATCTAACTCTAGAACTGGACCACACTCAAAAATTTAAAATATAATAGGAGATATGGTCAATTGAATTTCATGTACCATTTTCAATAAAATCTAATTTTCAACCCTTTGCGATTTCTAAGAAACTTTCATGTTTTCACATAATAACCAACATAACTCATCATGACAATGACATAATAATTCAATAAAACAAGTTCAAGAATAAATTCTAAAGATTTATAAGTTATTTTATCCTGAACTCAATAATGTCCAAATTAACAACATGATACTTCTTTGTAGAGTAAAATTCAAGAATGCTCAGAAGAATATTTCCACGAAAAGATACTGGATGAAGTGCAAATATCCAGGATATTCCACTAATTTCAAGGAATATAGAAGCCAAAGCTTTAACCAAAAGTGTATAATAGAATATATGAAACTGAAAATGGATTTTCGCTCGCCATGCGGTAATCCACGTAGACAGATCATTTCCATAATTTAATAAGGAATGAATACAAAGGATCATTCACCATGCATGTGGTAATCCACACAGACAGGTTATTCCAACAGAATAATAAAGAGTGGAATAACAAAAGGATTCACAATGCGTGCAATAGACTGAACAGATAGGTTATTCCCAATAGAATAAATAAGAATGGAACTGGTCAATGCGTAAGCATGCATGTGATATTAAAAGCGATAATAAAGAAAGAAACCGGTTCGATTCAAATTCGAAATTACGCATGGGATATTCATACAAAATAATAAAGAATGGAATAACAACATAAATCACCATGCATGCGATAGATCGCATGCATGTGTTATTCCAATGTAATAATTATTAATGGAACCCGTGTCAGCGTAATACATGACCGACAAAGATATTTCAACAGAATAATAAAGAATGGAATAGCAGAAGAATTTCATCATGCATGCGGTACTTCACATATACAGGTTATTCCAACATAATAATAAAGAATGGAATAACAGAAGTTCTCTTCATGAATACGAAAGAAATAATACCCCTTACCTTAGAATAAACTGGATATAAGAGTAGTGGAGTATCAGAATACTTTTCTTCTTTCTCTCTATAGTTTCTCTCTCTAGAGTTTCAGTAAATTCGTAAGAAATAATGAAGGAATGAGCTTCTATTTATAGGAGAATGGACTGAATAGTAACTAATTCCTGAACGGTCCAGATTGATTTACTTTTAAACAGACGGTCCAGTTTGTTTACTAATAAAACAAAATATTTTAAATAAAATATAATATATTCTATTTATAATCTAATAAAATGAATAACTTTATAAAATTATTACATTTTTTATATAAAAATTTTACTATACAAAACACTATGCATAATAAAATATAATATATTCTAATTATTGTCTAATAAAATAAATAATTTTATAAAAGTATTCTGTTTTATATAAAAAGATTTTACTATACAAAACACTATGCATAATAAAATATAATATATTATAATTATTGTCTAATAAAACAAATAACTTTATAAAAGTATTCTGTTTTATATAAAAAGTTTTTCTGTTTTATTACATTAATAATACTAATAAAACAAAACTTCATCATCATTATTATAATTTACACTATTAATCGACCAGGTCGTTCCCAGGAAAGAGGGGGCTTTCCAATAAGGATTTTTCCCTATTGGCGCACAATTAGGTGACCAAACCTCTCATTGGCAGAACTTCTAGACATCGTTAATATTGCAAATAATAAATATTAATAACTTCGTCGTCTCAATTATTGATTTAATAATATATAACATATTGACAATAATTGACTCAAATAACGTGAGATACTATGCAGCAATTACTATAGCAATAATTGAACAAAACTGAGTGACTTCTCACGTAAGCATCAATAATCAATACCGTGTGCTACTATGAAACCACGCGTATTACTGTACTTTTACTACTGAGTAGTTCAACCGTTTTAACGGTAAAACTTCCGCCGTTATTTTCATAAATATATTTTTGTCGTTTTCTCATTCCGACAATAATTCCGTTATGGGGTCCACCAATGATTGCGTCGTTGTACGAATATTCCCTGCTAAAACGAATATTCCCCGACCAATCAAATATTATATAACAACTTGCATACTTTGCAAAATTTATAAATACTACCCACAACTATAACATTATCTCAATTTCACACCATAATATTAAAAAATTATTTTGAGAAAATTAAATCTTTATTCATAAAATTTGGGATTTTACAGTATTGCTAATATTTGTGACTGTGTTTTATTCTTGGGGATAAACCAACAACATCTTATTGTTGGTGATAACCATAAACTGCAAGTATGTTGTATTTTTCTTATGTCGGTCCATGAAGTTAAGTATTTATATGTTTTGTAGCAGTTATTTATAGCATGAATTGTATTTAGTATGGGTTTGTTAGTGAAACACTTCCAGTCCATGGACCTCTAATGATTTGATGCAGTAGCTATTTCTTATGTCTTTTCAAGGGTTTGCATGATATATTAGGTAGTTTAGAATATTAGTATTTTCACATAAATACTTCATATTAAGTTAATGGTATTATTTCATGACCAAATAACTCACTCTTAAAATACAAGAACTGGCAAAATGTAATCACAAATCCATGTTTCAAGTAGTTTTTTGTCTAAATTGTTATTGGATAGAGGTTTATGCGTGTCAACAGGGTTTCACACAGCACATCATGACTTTATTCCTTTACTAAAACTTTATTGATGTATAGTTTTTTGTGAGTTAGCAACAGTTTTATTTGTGCTCCATAAAACATAATGTATAAAAGTACACATTGAGTAAAAAGATTATAAGATCGCAATAAAACCTTATTTTATGCTTTTACTATATTTTGAAAATGTATATTCAAGATTCACCTCCCCAATTACTATAAACCAATTTAACTGGCATGATTTCTAATCATTTCCAATTTGCTGAGTAAAATCTAAAAGCACTTGTTTTTTCATTCTAATTAGGAAGGTTGAAAGATTCTGCCAAAATGTATGGCGAGGTTTTCGTGAATGGGACAAAGTCTCGCCTACCATACGGGTCCTATGTAAGTTATAAACATGCCACATGTTTGTTGTCTTTATATGAATATTTATTTATGTTGTTGTTTTTTATGTGATTTCCATTTGGGCTTTTCCATGTTAGTAGGTGTAGATTTTTCCTGAAGCAATGTTTGGCGAGGAAATTCCAACCCTTGAAATTGGAATTGATTGCCAAATTTTAACTAAATTTTAATTCTAGGGAATTGTATTTGTATGGAACTGTGTGTTCCTGTAACGAAATTAATATGTTTCCAATTTCTACCTAATAAAATAATATCGTATATGTCCTAATAAATTGAGTTATTTTCTAACATCATAATGCAGTTATGTGTATCAAGGATTGCTTACATAGTGTTTCATTTCCACAAAAATTTTGCCAAACAGTTAGGGATTGAGCCTCTTCAGACATTGGATTAATCATGTGCAGACCTAGGAAATTAGTTGCATGACCAACCCCTTGCATCTCATAATTCTGGTTCTGGGAGACTTTGAATTTATGAGGCATCCCTATGTAACATAGAAAGAAAGTACAACAAATTTTTGCTTAAAAAAATAGATTGAGGAAAGAAAACAATAACAATTGCTCTTAATACTCTTGATACTAAATCTGTGTAGGAATTATTAAATACCTAAAAAAATCCCTGATAATAAATATACTAACAAAATAATAATTGTGGGTTACTACTACCTCCAATGTCCAGCAAACATTGATATATGAAAATGCCCTAAACTATTAACCATAAAATGTTTGAATAAAATAGAGGTATCATACAAATCTATGCATAACTAATCTATATATTACTCTAATAGGAATCTAATAATCAGAGGACTTGATTAATTAAAGGCCCACCACGCAAGTAGGTCTAGATATAAAGAAAGACCAAATCTTTGATATTCCATCATCTTTAAGTTTGCTTTTTTTTCTTCGAGGTTTTAATATATTGCAGCATCCAAAAGAAGTTGTGGTATATTCAAAAAATTCTTTTCACTGTTAACTTATGGGTTATTATTATTATTATTATTTTAGGATTGATAAATCGCATTTTACTTATTTTAATTTCTGGATGGAAGATTGTGCTCGACACCCAACGCTTGGTCTTCACAGTGGGGATGCAGTTTGTTGATTTAATGGTTATTAGAGTATTATTTTGTGGATTACAAAATTGACATTGTATTCTCTTGAAACTTCACGAGGATTTGTTGAAAGAAAACCCACACTTATTGGATCCTTAATCGTACTGCGAGTTCCTTTACTTACTCAAACTTGCTTGACTTCTTCGGCTTCTTTTTAGTGAGTTCAATTATTTAGTGAACTTGCATCCTAATACAATTATTTGGTAATAGCTAATATATCTAATCCTAATTGTTGGAATATACGTTCTTCTTTTTACCCTAAGGTTTTCATGTACCTTCCTTTCAATTGATGGTTCACTCATGTTTTTGGTTTAAATTCCAAGGTTTAGACGCTATATTTGTTTGCAAGTATTATTGGGGTTTGGACTATTTACTCCTATAATATGTTTAATACTAAGTAAGAGGAACTTGCAATTGGCACAGGAAAATGATGAAATTGAGCTCGATATTTAGAAATGCACTGGACACAGACTCTTTGGGAGCTCGATAGATTCATGACAAATTTGAAGAAGTTGGTGAGCAAAACAAAAAGACAAGCTCTTATGGGAATAATTCATGACTCCCACCTGGCAAACCGACAATCGATGAGGTATTGTTAGTCGCTTATTCTTTAAATTGGCTACATTTATAGGTACTAGATTGTTTGCTAATTATGATTTTGGAATTGCTACGCATGCTCCAGTTAGTGACAGAAATGATGGGGCGAAGAAAATTAAGAAAGGAGATGGGGATGAGGATGTTGACATTGGTGATGAGATGCCAGAGAGTACCTTCCCACCTATTGAAATTGAGAAAGATGATGGTGGGCATGGTCGTGATAATGGGACTAAGAATGGTATTGCCAGTATTACTTTGAGCGGTTCAGGCAGTTCGAGGGTGTGTTAGTGACAGTGATTGGTGCTTTAAAGGCGATGGCTATGATTTTTTTCCCTGAATTCAGTTGTGTTTTCTTTTTATTCCCAAATGATTTTTTTTTTTTATGATTTTAAGTGAGGTTGTGGTTATCTTTGAGTGTTATTTTTATAATTTCTATGGATACAAAAATTGATTAAAATCTCATATGAATATGATATCGGGCTTGTATAGGTTATTATGTTTTTCAGCTTTTTTTACTCTATTTGTGTTAATGTTTGACAATGCTTAGCAATTACTGGCGACATCCTTTGGACATAATCCACATTGGTACATCACGATGGTTATGTAGATTTTAATTGACTTGAGATATTTGCCTACCACAATCCGGTATCTTTGTAAACATTAGTATGTTCAATCAATCCAACTAAGTACTTGATCTCAAAAGATCCCCATTTCCTGCACCTATTGACTTCACGATCTCCATTGATCTGAATTGGAAAGCTCGACAAAAGCTGCATAAAAACATGAAAATTAACTTGAATATAAAAAAAAATAAAAAAATATAATAAAAAAGTTCCAAATTTATTCTTAGTGGCCCCATAAGATAATATAAAACAATGAGTATTTATATTTTTTTATAGTAATAGACCCTATTAAATGACATATTTATCCTTGGTTTATATACTTATTTCATTATTTTAAAAAAAGTGTACCTTACTCACCTTTTTAAAAACGGAAGGAGTCTTTTAATAATTTAAATATTACAAATAGGCATGGAGTTAAAAGTGACCTAACAACATTGAAGAACACACTGTCCACAATCAAAGCAATCCTTTTGGACGCAGAGAAGTGGTAAGCGAATAATCATGATGTGAGAGATTGGTTAGAAAAACTTAAGGATGTCCTTTATGACATTGATGATGTCATAGATGATTTTTATGCTAAAGCTTTGTGATGGAAATTTGAAGTTCGTGGGAAGATGTTAAACAACGTTTTTAATTTATTTTCCCTCTCAACCCCTGTTGTATATCGCCTTAAGATGGGCCATAAGATTAAAGATACTAGGCACAGACTAGATGTGATTGCAATGGATAAGAGAAACTTTCACTTTACTGAGATTTGTCCACAAGTTGAGGTCACTTACTTTACCACTAGCCTAAAAGCAATAGTCACATACTTAGAGTGTAATGCATAGAGCAGTAAACTCTCACCACTACCCCCTACAATGTATATTCATTTATTTTTCTGTGTAAAATTTGATCATCGCATAACAATCTACCATATTTTTATTATATTTTAATTTATTAATTGTACGTACACATTTATTATTAAAAAATTGAATAATCCCGCCACAACGCTCGGGTTTGTATCTAGTTAATTGTACTATTTGTTTATCTGTGCAAAACAAACATATGAATTAAAATTGATATAAATTTAGGAGTATTTCCTTATATAATAATGAATTTCATAAGTTTTTTTTATTGAAAACACTTTACAAGGTCAAAATTGTTGGGATTGACTCATATTTCTGTGAGTTCGACTAATAGTCACTATGATATGGTAGTTGGAGGTCTTGCTCCCTGGTGAGCGAAGGGCTACCCAATTTGTCGGTGAACTAATGGGGTTGTAAGGTACAATTGGGCTTATAGATTTATTAGTAGCTTGGTATAAGGTTTTACTAATATATCGAGCCTCATGAGTTTGAACCCATGTTATAACAGATAGAGTTTTTTAGTTACTATGAAGTATTATTTGATGTGTGACTCATTATAGAACGTGTGAGATATCAGATATCTTATGAATATATCATACAAATAAAACTATTCAAATTGATGAATCTGGGTAAATCATGTGTTATTATTTTTTCATTATTCATATAATATATGCGTAAGTGTGCTATTACTCGTTCTTAAATTATTACAAAATAATTTTATTTTTTATTAAAAATTATGTAATACACTCGACTTGCATAAAAATATTACAAACATCATAATTAAAAATATTGAAAGTATACAATTTAACTCAAACACACGGTTGTATCAAAACAGAGAGTTATACTCCTATTAGTTTACTTCTTATTCATTTATTATCAATGTAAGATTTTCTTTTGTTTGTTTTGTATAACATTCTCATTATACTTTTTAAAATGCGGAAGGTCTAGAAATATAAGTAATTTTTTGTTAATGTTTTGAATACCTATAAGAATATGAACAATTCTTATTATTACTTTGAATACATATAAAAATAAGCATTAAATGTAAAAATTAATACTAAAACTTGTATCAAAAAAGACATGTACTGTAAGACCCCAACTTTTATGAATAAAGATAATTTTTTTTCTATAAATATCATTCTAAATAATTATGATGTTCATTTGTTATAATATTAAAGTTGTGGATAATATTTATAAATTTTGCAAAGTAAGCAAGTTGTTATATAATATTCGATTGGTCGGGGAATATTCGTTTTAATAGGGAATATTCGTACGACGACACAATCATTGGGTGGAGGAAGAAAAGTTTGGCCACGGGTGGTGGTGGCTTTTGTTTTTATGTATATATATATATTATAATAAGTTTTGTTTTTTATGAAAAATAGAATATATTATATTTTATATAAAGTTATTTGTTTTACTTGAATATTATATTCTAAATTTTTTTAAAAAACGGACGTTGTGTTGAAAAAAATTCGACCCGTGATTTTTACTGTTTTGTCCGTGATTTTTTTTTCCTAAATAGTATCCTTTCATTCTCCTATAAATAGGATGATTAGTTAGAATTGAAAATCACACCAGAATCAGAGAATTCTTCTTTTATAATATTGAGCGTATTTCTTTCGAGTTTTAAAAAGCTTTGAGCGTAGAAAACAGTAAAAATTTTCTTCAAGAATATCCCCGCTATACCAGTTGGAATCCTCTTCTTTTCAAGGTAAGAGATGCTATTTTTGTTCAATATTCGCTTGAAATAATATTTTCTTCCATACTCTGGAGTATGTAAGTAATATTATTTCGTTTCAGATTTCGAATTCTATACTCATTTTGTTGAAGATTTGGCTTCTATACTCTATAAAATTAGTAGAATATCCTTAAAATTTGCATTTCATCCAATATCTTTTTATGGAAATATTATTCTGAGCATTTTTGACAAGTTTTAACTTTTTCATACCGGAGTACTATTCACGGGGTACTATTCCTGAATTACTATTCACGGGGTACAATTCACTTGAGTACTATTCATGATAAAAATTGATTTGTTTTCGGTCTAAATTATTTTTGGTACAATATTTTTCTTGAATTTTACTCCACAAAGCAGTATCATATTGACAATTTGGACGTTATTGATTTCTGAATAAATTAAATTATAAATCTTTAAAAATTTATCATTTGCTTTCTTTTAATTGAATTCTTATATCATTGTCATCATCCTCATGTTTATATTATGATGAAAGTCATCTATGGCCGTAGTACATAGATGGACTTGGTATAATTATGACCAGGGATTATTCAGTATAAGACCATAATGTTACAAATGATGTGGTAAAAATCCTCATTGGCCCGTAGTGCCTTGATGGACAGTTGTTGGCATGATCATGACCATTGATGAATAAACGAATATCTTTGGCCCGAAATGCATGGAAAATTTATGGTCGTGATACTAAAGAATATCCTTGGCCGTAGTACAGGGGTGATTCGATGATGTGGATTATTTATTAAGCTGAGTCTCAGCGATAAAAGTGATGAAAAACCTTTTAAATCATAGAAGATAGTAGATATCATGCTCTACTTGACTTTTCTAATGAATTTCTTGTTCCGCTACAGTTAAACTTGATGTTTGTTATATTTTATCAGTTTAACACTGTTGAAGGCTAACGATAAATTATTCTGCATTATCTTAGTCATAATATTTCTTACTGGGCTAGTTGAGCTCACCCTTTTGCTTTCATTGTTCTCTTCAGGAAATGAGAACGTAGCCGAAACTAGTCGGGGAACGGAGTGACGGTCCAGATGTTTGCATTAGTAGTCCTCACTATTCTATGAAATAGTGTGATAATAAATGTATCGAGGACTCCATTTGAGTTTGAATACTGTCTAGAAGACAATATTCGTATTAAAACTCTCAGTTTATGTTTTGTCGTATTTTACTCGACAGTTGTATTATTAAGTTGTATTTGGATTTTGTACCATGTATTTGGCGACTCAAGATGGGTGATGTATACCTATTTTTGGGGGCGTCACAGTTGGTATCAAAACTTAGGGATATGATCCCTGGCTAAGATGTGAGACTAGAACTAGGGGGAGAGACGGGAAAATCATTTGCTAATATGACCTACCTAAGTTTATTTGTTATTTAATTTGTCGGTCATAATATAGGGATAATATGTGGCATGTCAATTAACCCTTATTTTGTTGTAGTATTTAAAAATGACAATCGAGAATGTTGAGAATAGCAATGGAGCACATGAGACCGTTAAATCACTAACGATCAACAACTAGGAAAATGTGCATCATGAAGGCAACAATCCTCATGCAAATAATAACACCGACCAAATGATGAACGACGGAATGTTTAGGGGCTTTCTGCAATTCATGAAACATTAGGCGAGAGAGACTCATGTCCAAAATGCAGGTGGAAACACTGACAACTCTCGGACGGCCATCGTTTAGTAGTTCAAGGAGCTGGGACCACTGGAGTTTATTGGAGAGCCAAAACCACTTAAGGCGGAGACGTGGATAAAGTAGACCACCAAGATATTTGATGTCTTGGGATGCTCCGAGGAGCAAAAGGTTCCCTTTGCCACCTTCATGTTGCAAGGAGAGGTAGATTACTGGTGGAAATCTATAAATCGTACTCAACCTGCCGCATTGAAGATAACTTGGGAGAAGTTCCAAGAACTATTCAATGAAAAGTACTTTCCCAAAAGTATTCGTCACATGAAAGAGGTAGAGTTAATTAAACTGGAGCAAAACAACATGACCTTGTCGCAAAGACGAAGTCGAGTTTGCTTAAAGTTATCCCTTTTTATATCCCACTTAGTTGATAATGAGGAGAGAATGACGCGAATGTTTCTAAGAGGTTTGAAACCGAGATACGTCGATACCTTATCCTCTCACAAAGGTGTTTGTATTCGGATGTTGTAAATAGGGCTCAGTTATTGGAGAGCGATAATGAGTCAACCCAACCAAGAGAGAGCAGCCGACAAGTCGATAATACCAGTGGTAACAGTCATCGAAGCGGTGACAACAAACGTGGAGGGAATCAACATGCCAGAAATGGTAAACACATCGATGGTAATAATGGCCAAGATAATAAAAGTGGACATTTCAAGAAAAGGAGATTCAACAATGATGGAAAGACGTCAGCACCATCGCCCGTTGTTAAGTAAGGAGAACGACCACCTATCATATGCTTCAAATGCGGAGGGGAGGGACACATCAGTCCAAATCATACGCGATGATCCAAAATGTGTTATAATTATGGAAGAAGGTCACTAGCTAGATTTTTGTAAATGCATGGAAGCCAAGTCCGATTGGAACGGTAACACAAATGTCGTCCCGCATAAGTCAAACCAATAGTTCAAGGAGAGCGTTTATCGTGACCTCCCGTAAAGCAAGGAACCCAACGAGGTCATCACGGTAAGCTTATCATAAACTCTAGCGAAGTATATACCTTATTTGACACCTGTTCTACCCATTTTTATTTCTCTCCACTTGCGCTCAACGTTTAAATTTAACTCCTGAGAAATTAGACTTTGACTTATCTGTTGAAACTCCGTTGGGAGAAACCTTCATTACATCCAGCTTTGCTTATAAGTCTTGTTTGGTTCAAATCGGTACCCTCACATTACCCATCGATCTTATTTCATTGAAAATTCTTGCATTTGACATAATTCTAGGGATTGATTGGTTAACTACTCATCATGCAAAAATTGATTGTTTTCGTAAGGTTGTTAGCTTTCATATTTCTAACCAACCTATTATGCGAATTCAAGAAACCAAACCATTAAAATCAATCACTGTCATCTCAAGCCATAAAGCTATTCTTTTATTGAAAAATGGATGTCAAGCTTTCTTAGCTCATGTCATAGATTTAAACAAAAATACGTCAGTTTTGAATGATATTTCTATTGTTAATAAATTTCCTGACGTATTCCTTGAAGAACTTCCTGGCCTACCCCCAGAGCGTAAAATTGAATTTTGTATCGACCTTAAACCCGGTACAAAACCCATTTCCAAAGCCCCATATCGAATGGCTCCTATTGAACTTCAGGAGTTAAAGATCCAACTGCAGGAATTGTTAGACATCGGTTTCATTCATCTTAGTACGTCTCCTTGGGGTGCTCCTATTCTATTCATGAAGAAAAAAGGTGGTAGTATGCGACTTTGTATTGATTATCGGGAGTTGAATCATGTCACCATTAAAAATAGGTACCCGTTGCCACGCATTGATGACCTGTTTGACCAGTTGCAAGGAGCCAAATTCTTTTCAAAGATCGATTTTCATTCCGGATATCATCAGTTAAAGATTAAAACCGATGACATTCCAAAGACGGCTTTCAGAACTCGATACGGGCGTTATGAATTCCTAGTTATGTCCTTTGGATTGACTAATGCTCCTGCTGCCTTCATGGATATGATGAACCGAGTATTCAAGGAATATTTGGATCATTTTATGGTTGTATTTATTGATGACATTCTCATATATTCCAAAAGCCGTGAAGATCATGAGCAACACTTAAGGTTGATACTCCAAAAGCTTCGTGAAAACAAGTTTTATGCCAAGTTGAAGAAATACGAGTTCTGGCTTGAGGAAGTTGCATTCCTTGGGCACGTGATATCAAATCACGGAATATCTGTTGACCCGGCAAAGATTGAAGCAATTCAAAGCTGGGAGCAACCTAAGTCAATGGCCGAAGTACGTAGCTTTCTCGGCTTAGCTGGTTATTATCGGAGATTTGTGGAAGGATTTTCTCGAATCGCTACTCCATTAACTCAGCTGACTCGAAAAGATATAAAATTCGGCTGGAGCGATGAATGTGAGAAGAGTTTTCAAGAATTCAAGAGGAGACTCATTTCAGCACCTGTTCTGACAATACCATCTGGCTCGGAGGGATTTGTCATCTACAATGATGCTTTAGGCTAAGGTTTAGGATGTGTTCTCATGCAACATGAAAAAGTCATAGCCTATGCCTCTAGACAACTCAAAGAATATGAGAGGAATTATCCTACTCATGATCTAGAGTTGGCAGCAGTTGTTTTTGCACTAAAGATCTGGGGCATTACCTGTATGGAGAGAAGGTGGAGATCTATACGGATCATAAAAGCCTCATTTATTTCTTCACCCAAAAGGAACTCAACATGCGACAATGACGTTGGCTCGAACTGTTGAAAGATTATGATCATACTATTCAATACCATCCTAGAAAAGCGAACGTGATAGTCGACGTTCGAGTAGAAGATCATATCTTGAATGCTGATTCGATATTGTCAACGCAAAGGCCCATTTTGTATGAATTGCAAAGGATGAGGATAGATTTAAAGACTCCAGGGACCCATGTGATGATGCCAAATATACGAGTAAAACCGACTTTAATCGATAAAGTTAAAGCTGCTCAAACTACAGACCTGGAGCTGATGCGTATGAGGAAGAAAGTGCAAGAACGTGTTATTCCGAAAACAAGAATCGATGAAGAAGGAATACTTCGAGTCAACTCCAGACTTTGTGTTCCTAACGATTCTGACTTGAAGTATAAAATCATGATGGAGGCGCACAACACACCGTTTGCAATCCATCCTGGGAGTACCAAAATGTATCGTGATCTTTGACATACATTTTGGTGGAGCAATATGAAGAGAGAGATAGCGAAGTTTTATCTCAAGATGTCTAACTTGTCAATGAGTCAAGGCGGAGCATCAAGTACCAAAAGGTCCATTGCAACCACTTGAAATTCCAGAATGGAAGTGGGAGCACATTACCATGGATTTCGTTACTAGTCTTCCCAAGGTTTCTCAAAGCATAGATTCAATTTGGGTCATTGTTGATAGATTAACCAAGTCTGCTCATTTCTTACCTATATGAGAAACTTATACACTTGAACGTCTTGCTCGTATGTACATAAATGAGATTGTAAAACTGCATGATATGCCAGTATCCATAGTTTCTGATCGAGACCCAAGATTCACTTCAAGATTTTGGGTTAGTTTGCAAAAAGCTATGGGCACGGATTTACGATTTAGTTCGGCATATCATCCTCAAACGGACGGACAGTCGGAGAGGACTATTCAAACTATGGAGGATCTATTAAGACTCTGTGTCCTTGACTTCAAAGGAAGTTGGGACAAGTTCTTGCCATTAGTGGAATTCTCCTACAACAACAGTTATCAAGCAAGTATTGGCATGACTCCATTTGAGGCGTTGTATGGAAGAAAGTGTCGTTCTCTAGTATGCTGGGATGAGGTGGGTGAAGCAACGTTGTTGGGACTGGAGTTGGTACATATGACTACGGAAAAGATTTAAACGATCCGACAACGTATAAAAACCTCACAAGATCGACAAAAGAGTTATGCTGATCTTCATCAAAAGGAAGTGGAATTCAATATTGGAGATCATGTGTTGTTACGTGTTGCTCCATGGAAAGGAGTTCTGAGATTTGGAAAGAGAGAAAAGCTCAATCCTCGATTCATTGGCCCATTTTTAATCATTGACCGAGTAGGAACTGTGGCCTATAGACTCACTTTACCGCCAAGCATGTCTCGTGTTCATAATGTTTTTCACATATCTATGATACGTAAATATGTAAAAGACTCGAACCACATTATTAAGTTAGAACCAAACGAAATCGCGGAAGATTTAACGTATAAAGAGGTACCTTTTAAAATCTTGGATAAAAAGGAACATGTTCTACGCTCCAAGGTTATACCTCAAGTCAAAGTTTTGTGGAGAAACCACGATGTTGAGGAAATGACCTCGGAGTTAGAATCTGAAATGAAATCAAGGTATACTCACCTCATTGTCATACCAGGTGTGACGCCCCCAAAATAGGTATACATCACCCATCTTGAGTCGCCAAATACATGTACAAAAATACAAATACAACTTAATAATACAGCTGTCGTGTAAAATATGACAAAATATAAACTGAGAGTTTTAATAAGAATATTGTCATCTAGACAATATCCCCACTCAAAGGAGTCCTCATTACATTTATTGTCACACTATTTAACAAAATAGTGAGGACTACTAATGTTATCATCTGAACCATCACTCCGTTCCCCGACTAGTCCCCGTTACATTCTCATTTCCTGAAGATAACAATGAAAGCAAAAGGGTGAGCTCAACTAGCCCGGTAAAAAATATTATGACTAAGATAATGCAGGATAAATTATCATTAGTCTTCAACAATGTTAAACTGATAAAATACAATAGACATCAAGTTTAACTGCAGCGGAACAAGCAATCCATTAGAAAAGTCAAGTAGAGAATAAAATCTACTATCTTTTATGATTTAAAAGGTTTTTCATCACTTTTATCGCTGAGACTCAGCTTAATAAATAATCCACATCATCAAATCATCCCTGCACTACAGGCCAAGGATATTCTTTAGTATCACGACCACGAATTATTCATGCATTACGGGCCAAAGATAATTGTGTTTTCATCAACAGTCCTGATTATGCCATAAAACAATTCATCTTTTCACCCTTGGCGGAAGATAATCCATAGCCATAATCATACCAAAAATTGTCCATCAATGCATTACGGGCCAATAAAGACTTTTTCCACATCATTTGTAACATTACGGTCATGATTATCTTCGAATAATCCTCGGTCATAATCATACCAAGTCCATCTATGCACTACAAGCCATGATTTGACTTTCAACATAATATAAACATGAGGATGATGACAATGACATAATAATTCAATAAAACAAGTTCAAGAATTAATTTATCCAGAAACTAATAACGTCCAAATTGTCAACATGATACTTCTTTGTAGAGTAAAATTCAAGAATGCTCAAAAGAATATTTTCATGAAAAGATACTGGATGAAGCGCAAATATCAAGGATATTCCACTAATTTCATGGAGTATAGAAGTCAAAACTTTAATCAACTGAGTATAATAAAGAATGGAATAACAAAAGAAATCACCATGCATGCGGTATTTCACGTAAACAAGTTATTCCAATGAATAATAAATAACGGAACTGTCAAAGCGTATGTACGCACGGCGATATATATTTTAACGAATAATAAAGAATGGAATAACAACAAAAAACACCATTCATGCGATACGTCGCGTATGATGAGTTATTCCAACAGAATAATAAATAAAGGAACTGAATCGGTAAATTAAGCCGAAGCAAGATGTTCCAATGTAATAATAAAGAATGGAATAACAACAGAAATCACCACGCATGCGGTATTGGCATATGCGAAGTTATTCCAACGAAATAATAAATAACGGAATCGGTCCCACAGAAAAGCATGCAGACGGGATATTCCAATGTAATAATAAAGAATGGAGTACAACAGAAATCACCATGCATGCGGTATTGGCGTGATGCATTATTCCAATAGAATAATAAATAACGGAACCAGTCCCATTGTAAAAGCGTCTGAGATGTGGATATTCCAATGAATAATAAAGATAGAATTCGAGTCCCAAAGAAAGCATGTACATGTGATATTCCAATGTAATAATAAAGAATGGAATAACGTAGAATTTCACCAAGTATAGGGTAAAAGCAGCATATCAAAAGTTATTCCAATGTAATAATAAATAATGGAATAATGAAGTTCTCTTCATAAATATGAAAGAAATAATACCCTTACCTTATAGAAGAAACTGGATATAGAAGTAGTGAAGTAGCAGAATATTTTTCTTCTTTCTCTCTATAGTTTCTCTCTCTAGAGTTTCAGTGAATTCATAAGAAATAATGAAGGAATGAGCTTCTATTTATAGGAGAATGGATCGAATAATAACTAATTAATTCTGAATCGGTCCATTGATTTACTTTTAAGCGGACGGTCCAGATTGGTTTAGTATAAAATATTCTAATAAAACAAAATCTTTTAATTAAAATATAATATATTCTATTTATTATACTAATAAAACAAATAACTTTATAAAAGTATTCATTTTATATAAAAAGATTTTACTATGCAAAACACTACGCGGGCACTATGCAAACACTATGCATAATAAAATATAATATATTCTAATTATTGTCTAATAAAATAAATAACTTTATAAAAGTATTACATTTTATATAAAAAGATTTCACTATGAAAAATACTATGCGAGAATAGAATATAATATATTCTATTTATAGAATAACTTTATAAAAGTATTATGTTTTATATAAAAAAGCTTTTCATTTTATTACATTAATAATACTAATAAAACAAAACTTATATATAATATATATATATATATAACAATCAACAATAATTGAATCAAATAACGTTGAGATACTATCAAAGAACTCATCGTAGCAATAATTAAACAAAATCTGCGTGACTTCTCACGTAAGCATCAATAATTAATACCGGTATTGCTACTGTGCGACACTACGATTACTATACTTTTACTACTTGATTAGTTCAAAAGTATTAACCAGAAAACTTCCGCCGTTATTTTCATAAAATTATTTTTGTCGTTTTCTCGATCAAATGATAATAATTCCGCTAGGATCCACTTAATGATTATGCTTGGTCGTACCAATATTTCCCGACACAAAGAATATTTCCCAACCAATCGAATATAATATAACAACTTGCATACTTTGCAAAATTTATAAATATTACCCACAACTATAACATTATATTAAATCCACACCATAATATTAAAAAAAAATCGAGAAATTTAAATCTTTATTCGTAAAATTTGCGATTTTATAATCTCCCGTCCTTATGAAATTTTGCCCTCGAAATTTACGTACATACCTGGTATGCCGAACAGATGAGGACACTTCGTCCGATTCTAACTCTTGAGGTATAACCTTTGAGTGTTGAATACATTCCAGGATTTTAACAGGTATATCTTCATATGTTAAATTATCCGTTATCTCGTCCGGTTCTAAATCAATAATGTGATTCGGGTCGTCCACATATTTACGTAACATCGATACGTGTAAAACGTTATGAACACGCGACATACTTGGCGGTAAAACGAGTCTATAGTCCACAGTTCCTACTCGATCAAGGATTTCAAATGAGTCAATAAAATCGAAGGTTGAGATTTCCTCTCTTCATCGATTCTTGCTTGTAGAATAACGCCCTCTTGAACCTTCTTTTTCACATTCATCATCTCTGAGTATTTAGCTTGAGCGACTTTAACTTTATCGATTAAAGTCGATTCTACTCGTATATTCGTTATCTTCACGTAGGTCCGTATATTCACACTCATAAACGCATACGATCTTTTACTCAACGCGTCAGCTACCACGTTCGCTTTTCCCACGATGGTATTGAATGGTACGATCGTAATCTTCAACAGCTCGAGTCAACGTCTTTGGCACATGTTACGTTCGTTTTAGTTGAAGAAATATTTAAGGGTTTTAGAAATGGGGTTTTGTACTGGGGTCAGTACAAATTCGATTTCACGCTCTGGGGTAGGCCAAGAAGTCTTCAGAAATACGTCAAGAAATTTATTAACAATAGAAATATCATTCACAACTGTGACTCTCATCCAAGACTTGGATAACACGTCACATTGATACCTATCAACTTGCCATCGTTATTCACAACATCCCCTACAGAAAGTCTGGCTTCGGTGCATTCCACACAAGGAAGTCAACAACAAAAGGACCGGAGTTCTTTACTTATGGCTTGATATGACAATGATTGACTTTAGTGGTTTGGCTACTTGAATTCGCATAACAGGTTGGTTAGGAATATGAAAGCTAACAACCTTATTAAAAGCATGATGAGTAGTTAACCAATCGATTCCTAAAATCACATCAAAGGTAAGTATTTTCAAAGAGATAAGATTGACAGGTAACATAAAAGTGTTGATTTGAATCAAACAAGATTTATAAATAATGGAGGTAACGAAGGTTTCTCCCAACTGAGTTTCAACAAATAAATCAAAGTCTAACTTCTCCAGAGTTACATTCAAACATTGAACACAACTAAGTGGAATGAAAGAGTGAGTAGAACCGGTATCTAAAAAGGTATAGACTTCGTAAGCGTTTATGATTAACTTACCCGTGACAACTTCGTTTGGGTTCCTCGACAAACCCTCTCACTTAAACTACCGGCTTTGACTTGTCTGGGACATCATTTGGCGTCACCATCCCAGCTGGACTTAACTTCACTACACGACAAAATCGAGCTAGGTGACCTTTGTGAGACCCCAGATTTTATCAATAAAGATTTAAATTTTCTCGAAATAATTTTTAATATTATGGTGTGAATTTGAGATAATATTATAGTTGTGGGTAGTATTTATAAATTTTGCAAAGCATGCAAGTTGTTATATTATATTCGATTGGACGGGGAATATTCGGTTTAGCAGGGAATATTCGTATAACTACTTTCAATCATTGGTGGACCCCACAATGTAATTCATTGTCGGATTGAGAAAACGACAAAAATATTTTATCAAATAACGACGGAAGTTTTACTGCTTGATCTTTGTTGAACTACTCTCAGTAGTAAAAAGACAATGAATATGTACGCAGTGGTTGCATAAGAGCATATTACCAGTATTGATTATTGATGCTTATGTGAGAAGTCACTCAACATTTGATTCCATTATCATTTATTAATAATATGAATTATTATAAGCGATAATGACGCTTTTGTTTTAATTATTATAGCGATAATGACGTTTTGTTTTATTCGTTATTAACGTAATAAAATAGAAACATCTTTTATATAAAATGTAATACTTTATTAAAGTTATTCTATAAATAGAATATATTATATTTTATTAATAATAGTGTTGCGTAGTGTTTTGCATAGTGTTGCATAGTGTTTGCATAGTAAAATATTTTAATATAAATAGAATATATTATATTTTATTTAAAAGATTTTGCTTTAAATATGGACCGTCGATTAAAGTAAATCAATCTGTAATTGCTTCATGGATTAATTCTTATGCATTCCATTTTCCTATAAATAAGCTCATTCCTTCATTATTTTCTTACAATTCACCGAAACTCTGTAGAGAGAAATTATAGATAGAAGCTATAGAGAGAAAATCTATAGAGAGAAAGAAAGAAGATTATTCGGTACTTTACTACTTTGATATCCAATGTCTTTTACTAGTAGGGATATTATTCTTTTGTATTCAAGAAGAGAACTTCATATCCCATTTCTTTATTGTTACGTTTGAATAACCTCAGTATACTGTGGAATACCTATACTTGGTGACATTCTTCTATTATTCTGTCTTTATTTTTTCGTTGGAACATCCTGTCAGGCTTTATGCCTCTACCGGTTCCGCCGCTTTATTATTCTCATCTTTATTATTACATTGGAATATCCTGCTTGTGTGTTTTACACCTAACTGGTTCCATCTTTATTATTTTGTATTTATTATTACATTGGAATAACTCATCTATGCAAAAGTACCGCATGCATGGTGATTTCGTTTGTTATTCCATTCTTTATTATTCTCACAACATCCCGCTTGGGTGTGAATTTCACCCACCGTTCCGTTATTATTATTCTATTGAATAACTCATCATCTGAACCCACATGCATGGTGATTTCTTTTGTTATTCCATTCGTTATTATACTCAGTTGGTTGAAATTTTGACTTCTATACTCCATGAAATTAGTGAAATATCCTAGATATTTGTGATTCATCCAGTATTTTTCATAAAAATATTCTTCTGAGCATTCTTGAATTTTACTCTACAAAGCAGTATCATGTTGTCAATTTGGACATTATTAGTTCTTGGATAAATTAATTCTTGAACTTGTTTATTGAATTATTATGTCATCGACATCATCCTCATGTTATATTATGTTGAAAGTCATCTTTGCTTACGTGCGTAGATGGACTTAGTATGATTATGACTCAGGATCATTCGGTATAATCTTGACCTGTTATAAATGATGTGATAAAAGTCCTCAGTGGCCTATAATGCATTGATGAATAGTTTTTGGTATGATTATGACCAGGGTTTATTCGGTATAGTCATGACCATTGATGATTTAATGAAAATCCTTGACCGTGGTACATGGATGAATAGATGTGGTGGTGTTGCATAGTGTTTGCATAGTAAAATATTTTAATATAAATAGAATATATTATATTTTATTTAAAAGATTTTGCTTTAAATATGGACCGTCAGATTAAAGTAAATCAATCTGGACCGTTCATGGATTAGTTACTATGCATTCCATTTTCCTATAAATAGAATCTCATTCCTTCATTATTTTCTTACGAATTCACTGAAACTCTAGAGAGAGAAATTATAGATAGAAGCTATAGAGAGAAAATCTATAGAGAGAAAGAAGAAGATTATTCTGGTACTTTACTACTTTGATATCCAGTGTCTTTTACGGTAAGGGATATTATTCTTTTGTATTCAAGAAGAGAACTTCTGTTATCCCATTTCTTTATTGTTCTGTTGGAATAACCTGTATACGCGGAATACCCTATACTTGGTGACATTCTTCTATTATTCTGTCTTTATTATTTCGTTGGAACATCCTCGTCTGTGGCTTTATCTTTTGGACTCCGGTTCCGTCTTTATTATTCTGTCTTTATTATTCTGTTGGAATATCCTGTTTGTGTGTTTTACACCGGACCTGGTTCCATCTTTATTATTTTGTATTTATTATTCTGTTGGAATAACCTGTCTATGCAAAGTACCGCATGCATGGTGATTTCTGTTGTTATTCCATTCTTTATTATTCTGTTGGAACATCCCGCTTGCGTGAATTTCACGACACCGTTCCCGTTATTATTATTCTATTGGAATAACCTGTCTATGCGAAGTACCGCATGCATGGTGATTTCTTTTGTTATTCCATTCGTTATTATACTCAGTTGGTTGAAATTTTGACTTCTATACTCCATGAAATTAGTGAAATATCCTAGATATTTGTGATTCATCCAGTATTTTTCATAAAAATATTCTTCTGAGCATTCTTGAATTTTACTCTACAAAGCAGTATCATGTTGTCAATTTGGACATTATTAGTTCTTGGATAAATTAATTCTTGAACTTGTATATTGAATTATTATGTCATTGACATCATCCTCATGTTATATTATGTTGAAAGTCATCTTTGGCTTACGTGCATAGATGGACTTAGTATGATTATGACCAGGGATCATTCGGTATAATCATGACCTGTTATAAATGATGTGATAAAAGTCCTCAGTGGCCTATAATGCATTGATGAATAGTTTTTGGTATGATTATGACCAGGGTTTATTCAAAGATAGTCATGACCATTGATGATTTAATGAAAATCCTTGACCGTGGTAGTACATGGATGAATAGATGTGGTGGTTTATTTATTAAAATTTGAGTCTCAAATGATAAAAATTGATGAAAACTTTTAAAACCTAAAAGATAGTAGACTTTATTCTCTACTTGACTCTTTTAATGGATTGCATATTCACCGCAGCTTAAACCGTTTGTCTATTGTATTTTATCAGTTTAACATTGTTGAAGACTATGGATAATTTATTCTGTATAATCTTAGTCATAATATTTCTTACTGGGCTAGTTGAGCTCACCCTTTCTTTCACTGTTCTCTTTAGGAAATGAGAATATAGCTGGGACGAGTCGGGGAAAAGAGTGATGGTCCTAAAGATAGCATTAGTAGTCCTCACTATTCTGTTAAATAGTGTGACAATAAATGTAATGAGGACTCCATGAGTATGGATATTGTCTAGATGACAATATTCCTATTAGAACTCTCAGTTTATGTATTGTCGTAGTTTACACGACAGCTGTATTATTAAGTTATATTTGAATTCTGTACCATGTATTTGGCGACTCAAGATGGGTGATGAAAACCTAATTTTGGGGGCGTCACAGTTGGTATCAAAGCTTAGGGATATGATCCCTGTCTAAGATGTGAGATAAGAACTAGGAGGGGAGAGACGGGGAATTCCTTCGCTAATATGACCTACCTAAGTTTATTTGTTATTTAATTGGTTCAAATTAGAGTATAGGGATAATATTTGATATATTAATTAACCTTGTGTTGTGGCGTTGTTTGAAATGGCAAATGAAAATATTCATAATGTAGTGAATGTGACCGCTTGACACCTTTAATCACTAATCGAAGTTAATGCAAAGGTCGGATCGAAGAACAAATTAGAGATATCTACGTAGTGAATGAAGAACTAATAGTTGCACCCTTTAGCTAGTTGCGGAGGTAGCAGCTGAGAGTGAGGAAGAAGAGGAACCTGAGGAGAATCGGTTAGAAGAAGTTTATGATCAAAACTTAGAATTACAAAATCGTGTTCGTGAGCTAGAAGAACAAAGTTGAAGAACGATAAACGGTTATGGAACAAAGGGATGCAACAATTCAAAATTGGGTTACCTGATATGTGACGCCGAACAAAATCACGCTTTGGTAGGGTGTAAGATATTAAAGTTGGAATCTGAGAATTTAAAAATCAAAGATCAGCTGAAAGAAGAAACAATCGAACGAAGGAGAATAGATGATGCATGGGTAAAAGCTGCACGACGCGTTGATAGTGTAGAAAAGACGTCCGATCCAATAAAGCTAAAATAGATGAAATGGACTTTGCTTTTTGACAAAGAATGGGAGAACCCAACATCGAATTCGAAATTACCACATGCTCATAGCGGTCAACCCAATTCGATATGGATCGAAGAATAATGATTCAAATCATGGATCAGGAATGTGAAGAAGCACTTAAGGGTGGAATGTACCCTATAGTAAAGTCAAACTCGGTAGTTTAAGCGAGACCGTTTGTCGAGAAACCCGAACGAAGTTATTATGGGTAAGTTAATTATAAATTATTGCGAAGTCTATACTTTATTCGATACAAGTTCTACCCACTCTTTTATTCTACCTAGTTGTGTTCAATGTTTAAATTTGACTCCGAAAAAATTAGACTTTGATTTATCTATTGAAACTCCGTTGGGAGAAACCTTCGTTACCTCCAATGTTTATAAATCTTATTGTTTCAAATCAACACTTTCACGTTACCTGTCGATCTTATCTCTTTGAAAATACTTGCCTTTGAGGTAATTTTTGAAAACGATCGATTAACTACTCATTATCCTTTTTGTAAGGTTGTTAGCTTTCATATTCCTAACCAACCTGTTATACGAATTCAAAGTAACCAAACCCTAAAGTTAATCACTGTTATATCAAGCCATAAGTAAAAAGCCCCGATCCTTTCGTTGTTGACTTCCTTGTGTGGAATGCACCAAAGCCAGACTTTCTGTAGGCGACGTCGTGAATAACGATGACAAGTTGATAGGTATCATTGTGAGGTGCTATCTAGGTTAAGGGATAGAAATCACAGTTGGTATCAATGTAACGTACTATCCAAGTCTTGAATGAGAGTAACAGTTTTGAATGATATTTCTATCATTAATAAATTTCTTGACGTATTCTTGAAGACTTCCTAGCCTACCCTAGAGCGTGAAATCGAATTTTGCATTGACCCCAAAGACAAAAACCCGCCTTAAACCCTCAAATATTTCTTCAACTAAAAGGATCTGTTTACGTGGATTATGATGAAAGTCATAATAAAAGCATTGGACTAATGAAAATCATGGGTATACGTGGTATTAGTAAGTGTTATAATGAGTTATGTTGGTTATTATGAGAAAACATGAAAGTTTCTTAGAAATCACAAAGAGTTGAAAATCAGATTTTGTGAAAAACGTAACATGAAATTCAATTGACCATATCTCCTAATATATTTTGAATTTTTCAGTGTGGTCAAATTTTAGAGTTAGATCTATGAGTTTTGTAGCATCTCCAAGTGGAATAACTGGAAAAGGTGTTGTAGATTTACGTGTGAACTGATTTTAATAAAGGATGAAAAAGCTGGAAATTTCAAAAAACTACTGATTTTATTTTTAAAAGGGCATTTTCGGCCACTTAAATTATGAGAAAAATTCTAGCCTTTTAGGAAATGAAAGTATATGGTATAAGGTAACTCCTGTCCAAAAATGAGCTTATTCTGACTTAAAATGAGCAAGTTATGACCATTTCAATATTTAGTTTTTTCCGACGAAAAACGATATAACCGGAGTTCTACAACTCCGATGACCATGAAATTTAAACTGGAGACTCACATTAACATATGTAAGTTCTTGCCAAGATTTGGGAATTTCGGGAGTTAACCTTGAGGTAGCTAATTTCTTAAGGAATTAATTAGAAATTGATTTTTGAAAAATAGTAAATGAATTTTAAAAATTCCGAGAAAAATGTATGTTCATTATGGGACTATATTATGCTAACTCCCGAAAATAAATATTTTTGGACTGATTTGGTATTTTCATGAAAATAGTTTAGTTACTGAACATATGAGTTAAATATGTTATGTGAAGTAACAAAAGTTGAAAATAAGATTTTATGGCTAGAGAATCTATATATAGAGTATATGCATATTTTTTTTTTTTGATGAGGATTTGATCATTGGTGATGATATCTTATGAGTATGGCATTTTGAATGATTAAATGCATTATATGGTAAAGCGTAAACAATTGAAATAAATTATTTATAAATTTAAGAAGTGATTAAAATATTGTTATAATATTAATGATATTAGATTATGAGATTATTAAGTGATTGATAACATGGGGATATTCTTGAATCTGGATAAATTATATTATAAATGTTTAATATTTATCCTTTATCTCATTTGATTGATTCTTTATATCATTATCCTCATGCTTATATCATTGTGTTGAAAGTCATATGTGGCTTACGTGTATAGATGGACTTGGTATGATTATGACCGAGGATTGTTCGGTATAATCATAACCGTAATTGAAAACACGATTATCTTTGCACGTGGTGCATGGATAATTTGTGGTCGTGATACTAATGAATACACGATTATCTTTGGTAGTAGTCATGGATAATTTGTGGTCGTGATACTAATGAATACACGATTATCTTTGGTAGTAGTGCATGGATAATTTGTGGTCGTGATATTAAGGAATACACGATTATCTTTGGCACGTAGTGCATGAATAATTCGTGGTCGTGATAATAAAGAATATCTTTGGCATGTAGTGCGGGGATGATTCGATGATGTGGATTAATTATTGAAATTGAGTCTCAAAGAATGAAATATTAATTCATGGATGTGGTAAAAGTCATCTTTGGTAGTAGTGCATTGATGGACTTGGTATGATTATGACCGAGGATTATTCGGATATAATCATGGTATAATTGAAAACACGAATATCCTTGGCGATGGTGCATGGATAATTCGTGGTCGTGATACTATTAAGTCGAGTCTCAAATTATTGATTTTACTGATTGTATATATTTGGCTGTGGTGCAAAAGATGAATTGTTAATGAATATCTTTGGTAGGATTGCAAAGATGAATTTAATGTTTTCAACGATAAAGGTATTCAAGGTATCCTCACCTCTTTATCATACCGAAGTTCGTACCCTAATTTCGAGAGGCTAAATTCCATAAGAAGGGAGATTGTGAGACCGGATTTTATCAATAAAGATTTAAATTTTCTCGAAATAATTTTTAATATTATGGTGTGAATTTGAGATAATATTATAGTTGTGGGTAGTATTTATAAATTTTGCAAAGTATGCAAGTTGTTATATTATATTCGATTGGTCGGGGAATATTCGGTTTAGCAGGGAATATTCGTACAACGGCTCAATCATTGGTTGTGACACCCCCAAAATTAGGTATACGTCACCCATCTTGGGTCGCCACTTACATGGTACATAAATTCAAATACAACTTACTAATATAACTGTCGTGTACAATACGACATAAACTGTGAGTTTGAATACAAATTTTGTCTACTAGATATTATACAAACTAAAAAGGAGTCCTCATTACAACTATTATCACACTATTTCACAGAATAGTGAGGACTACTAATGCTATCCTCTGGACCATTACTTCGTTCCCCGATCGTCGTCCCGGCTATGTTCTCATTTCACAAGAGAACAAAGAAAGAAAGGGTGAGCTCAACTAGCCCAAAGAAGAAATATTATGACTAAGATAATGCGAATAAATTATCATTAGCCTTCAACGATGTTAAACCGATAAAATACAATGTACAACCAGGTTAATCTGCGGTGGAATAAGCAATCCATTAAAAGAGTCAAGTAGAGAATAAAGTCTACTATCTTTTAGGTTTTAAAAAGTTTTCATCAATTTTTATCACGAGACTCAAATTTTTAATAAATAAACCACCACATCTAATCATCCCCTGCATACCACTTGGTCAAGGATTTTCATCAAATTATCAATGGTCATGACTATACCGAATCACCCACAGTCATAATCATACCAAAACTATCCATCAATTGCATTACGTGCCACCGAGAACTTTTGTCACATCTTTTATATCAAGTCATGATTATACCGATTGATCCTGGTCATAATCATACTAAGTTCATCTACGCACGTAAGCCAAAGATAACATAATATAACATGAGGATGATGATGATGACATAATAATTCAATAAAACAAATTCAAGAATTATTTAATCCATGAATTATTAACGTCCAAATTGTCAACATAATAATTGTTTAGAGAGTAAAATTCAAGAATGATCGTAAGAATATTTCCATGAGAAGATATTTGGATGAAACGCAAATATCAAGGATATTCTACTAATTTCATGGAGTATAGAAGTCAAAGTTTTAACCAACCGAGTATAATAAAGAATGGAATAACAAAAGAAATCACCATGCATGCGGTGCTTGATGACAAAAGTTATTCCAATGTAATAATAATAACGGAACCAGTCGTGAAATTCACAATCGAGCGGGATGTTCCAATGTAATAATAAAGATGGAACCGGATCCGGTAAAACACACGATAGGATATTCCAATGAGAATGATAAAGATTTTAACCAGTCCGTAAAACACATGCATGACGGATGTTCCAACAGAATAATAAAATTTTAACCAGGTCCTGTAAAACACATGCATGTGATGTTCCAATGTAATAATAGAAGAATGTCACCAAGTATAGGGTAAATCATGATCAAAAGTTATTCCAACGAAATAAATAAGCAATGGAATAACATAAGGATTTCACCAAGTATAGGGTATGCCACATATACAAGGTTATGTATAGGGTATTCCACTTTTAAAGGTTATTCCAATGTAATAATAGTGAATGGAATAATGTAGTTCTTTCAAGAAGAAAGAATAACACCCTCACCGTAAAAAAAACCTGAATATAGAAGTAGTGAAGTAGCAGAATACTCTTCTTCTTTCTATAATTTTCTCTATAGCTTCTCTCTATAATTTCTCTCTCTAGAGTTTCAATGAATTCGTAAGAAAATAATAAAGGAATGAGCTTCTATTTATAGGAAAATGGAATGCATAGTAATTAATCCATGAACGGTCCGTTGATTTACTTTAATCGGACGGTCCATATTTAAAGAAAAATTTTTTAAATAAAATATAATATATTCTATTATATAAAAACATTTTACTATGCAAACATCTATTAATACTATGCAACACTACGCATAATAAAATATAATATATTCTATTTATAGAATAACTTTAATAAAGTATTCTATTTTATATAAAAGATGTTTCGCTTTTATTACGTTAATAATACTGAATAAAACAAAACGTCATTATCGCTTATAATAATTCATATTATTAATCGACAATAATGGAATCAAACCGAGTAACTTCTCACATAAGCATCAATAATCAATACCGTATGCTACTTACGCAACCACACGTATTCATCGTACTTTTACTACTAAGGAGTAGTTCAACAAGAACCACGGTAAAACTTCCGCCGTTATTTCAATAAAATATTTTTGTCGTTTTCTCGATCCGACAATAATTACATTGCTAGGGTCCACCAATGATTGAGCCGTTGTACGAATATTCCTGCTAAACCGAATATTCCCCACCAATCGAATATAATATAACCACTTGCATACTTTGCAAAATTTATAAATACTACCCACAACTATAATATTATCTCAAATTCACACCACAATATTAAAAAAAAATTATTTCACCAAATTTAAATCTTTATTAATAAAATCTGGGTCTCACAATCTCCCTCCTTATGGAATTTACCTCGAAATTAGGGTACGATACTGGTATGATAAAGAGATGAGAATACCTTGAATACCTTTATCGTTTAAAAATATTAAATTCATCTTTGAAATCGCCAAAGCTATTCATTAACAATTCATCTTTGCACTACTGGGCAAAGATATACAATCAGAAAACCAATAATGCTAAGACGCGATTTTAATAGTATCACGACCATGAATTATCCATGCACTCTTGGCTAAGGATATTCGTGTTTTCAATTACTTGGTCATGATTATACCGAATAATCCGTGGTCATAATCATACCAAGTCTATCAATGCACTACTACTAAAGATGACTTTTACCACATCAATGAATTAATATTTCATTCTTTGAGACTCACCAATAATTAATCCACATCGTCGAATCATCCTCGCACTACGGTGCTAAGGATATTCATTAGTATCACGACCACAAATTATCCATGCACTACTACCAAAGATAATTGTGTTTTCAATTACTGAGTTATGATTATACCAACAATCCTCGGTCATAATCATACCAAGTCCATCTATGCTTTCTACGGAGCCGATGACTTTAAAAAAAATAAAACATGAGGATAATGATATAAAGAATCAATCAAATAAGATAAAGGATAAATATTAAACATTTATAATATAATTTATCCGAGATTCAAGAATATCCCCATGTTATCAATCACTTAATAATCTCATAATCTAATATCATTAATATTATACCAATATTTTAATCACTTCTTAAATTTATAAACAATTTATCTCAATTGTTTACGCTTTTACCATATAATGCATTTCATCATTCAAAATGCCATACTCATAAAATATCATCACCAATTATCAAATCCTCATCAAAAAAATATGCATATACTACATATAGGATTTTCTAGCCATAAAATCCTATTTTCAACTTTTGTTACTTCACATAACATATTTAACTCATATGTTCATAACTAAACTATTTTCATGAAAATACCAAATCAGTCCCAAAAATATTTCTTTTCTGGGATTTAGCATAATATAGTCCTATAATGAAAATATATTTTTCTCGAATTTTTAAAATTCATTTACTATTTTTAAAAATCAATTTCTAATTAATTCCTTAAGAAATTAGCTACCTCAAGTTTAACTCCAAAATTCCCAAATCTTGGCAGGACCTTACACATGTTAACGTGAGCTTCTAGTTTAAATTTCATGGTCATCGGAGTTATAGAACTCCGGTTATAGCGTTTTTCGTCGGAAAAACCTAAATATTGAAATAGTCATAACTTGCTCATTTTAAGTCAGAATGAGCTCATTTTTGGACAGGAGATACTTTATACCATATACCTTCATGTCCCAAAAGACCAGAATTTTTCTCATAATTTAAGTGGCCGAAACAGCCCTTAAAGTTTCTGGGCAGTAGCATTTTGAAATTTACAGCTTTGGCCTCCTTTGCTAAAATCAGTCCACACAAAAATCTACAACACCTTTTCCAGTAATTCCACTTGGATTAGTTAGGTAACTCATAGATCTAACTCTAGGATTTGACCACATTCAAAAATTCAAAATATAATAGGAGATATGGTCAATTAAATTTCATGTTACGTTTTCACTAAAATCGATTTTCAACTCTTTGTGATTTCTAAGAAACTTTCATGTTTTCTCATAATAACCAACATAACTCATTATAACACTTACTAATACCACGTATACCCATGATTTTCATTAGTCCAATGCTTTTATTATGACTTTCATCATAATACACATAAACAGATCCTTTTAGTTGAAGAAATATTTGAGGGTTTAAGAAATGGGTTTTGTACTGGGGTCAATACAAAATTCGATTTCACGTTCTAGGGTAGGCTAGGAAGTCTTCAAGAATACGCCAAGAAATTTATTAATGATAGAAATATCATTCAAAACTGTTACTCTCGTCCAAGACTTGGACAGTACGTCACATTGATACCTATTAACTTGCCATCTTCAGTCATGACGTCGCCTACAGAAAGTCTGGCTTCGGTGCATTCCACACAAGAAAGTCAAAAACGAAAGGATCAGGCTCTTTACTTATGGCTTGATATAACAGTGATTAACTTTAGGGTTTGGTTACTTTGAATTCGTATAACAGGTTGGTTAGGAATATGAAAGCTAACAACCTTACAAAAAGAATAATGAGTAGTTAATCAATCGTTTTCAAAAATTACCTCAAAGGCAAGTATTTTCAAAGAGATAAGATCGACGGTAAACGTGAAAGTGTTTATTTGAAACAACAAGATTAATAAACAGTGGAGGTAACGAAGGTTTCTCCCAACGAAGTTTCAATAGATAAATCAAAGTCTAATTTCTTCAGAGTCAAATTTAAACGTTGAACGCAAGCAAGAGAGATAAAAGAATGGGTAGAACCGGTATCTAATAAGGTATAGACTTCGCAAGAGCTTACGATTAACTTACCCGTGATAATTTTATTTAGGTTCCTCGTCACGAGAAAAAAACGCCTCTCTTAAACTACAGCTCTGGTTTTTGTGCGGGACGACCTTTGGTGCCTCCATCCTAGTTGAATTGCCTCTTGAAACGACAAAATCGAGCTAAGTGGCCTTCTCTTCCACAATTATAACATGCTTTGGATGGCATGGCGCAGCGATTCGACCGATGTGTCCCTCTACTCGCATTTGAAGCATATGATAGGTGGTCCTTCTCCTTCCTTAACAACAAAAATCTTTGGTCTTGGCGTCTTTCCATCATTGTTGAATCTCCTTTTCTTGAAATGTCCATTCTTATTATTTTGGCCCGATTACCACCGGTGGTTACCATATCGGCCCGTTGATTTCCTCCACGCTTGTTGTCACCGCTTCATGACTACTCATTGGTATTATAATTTCTTAAATTTCGCTCTTTTAGTTGCGTTGACTCGTTATCGCTCCACTAATCGAGCCCTATTTACAACATCTGAATAAAAACACGGTTTATGAGAAATAAGATGTTGACGTATCTCCGCTTCAAACCTCTTAAAACATTCGCGCCATTCTCTCTTCATTATCTACCAAGTGGGGCGAAAACCGTGATAACTCCGCAAACTTTGCCTCGTATTGCGACACGGTCATATTGTTTTGTTCCAACTTGATAAACTCCACCTCCTTCATGTGGCTAAATACTTTCGGGAAAGTATTTGTCGTTGAATGCGACTCTGGAACTTCTCCCAAGATATCTTCAAGATGCAAAGAGGTTGAGTACGCTTCTACCGATTCCCACCAAGAATCGCCTTCTCCGCAACACATAAAGGCGGCAAAGGGAACCTTTTGCTCCTCGAGCATCCCAAGACATCAAATATCTTGGTAATCTGCTTTATCCATGCTTCCGCCGAAGTGGTTTTGGCTCTCCTTAAACTCCGGTGGTCCCAACTCCTTGAATTGTTTAGCGGTGACCGCCTAGAGAGTTTTCCGTGTTTCCACCCCACGTTTTGAGCAGAGTCGTCTTTCGCCACCGATGTTGCATGAATTCTAAAACCTTTTAAGCGTCTGCGTCATTCATCAATTGATCAGTGTTGTTGTTTACAGGAGGATTATCGCCATCCTGTTGCACATTGTCCTGATTATTGATATGTGGAGAATCAACAGTCTCTTGTGCTCCATTGCTATTCTCAACATTCTCGGATGCCATTTTCAAACACTGCCATAAAATAAGGGTTAATTAATATATCAAATATTATCCCTATACTCGATTTAACCAATTAAATACCAAATAAACTTAGGTAGGTCATACTAGCGAAGGAATTTCCGCCTCCCTCCTAGTTCTTATCTCACATCTTAGCGGGGATCATATCCTAAGCTCGATACCAACCGTGACACCCCAAAATTAGGTATACGTCACCCATCTTGGGTCGCCACTTACATGGTACATAAATTCAAATACAACTTACTAATATAACTATCCGTGTACAATACGACATAAATCGTGAGTTTGAATACAAATTTTGTCTACTAGATATTATACAAACTAAAAGGAGTCCTCATTACAACTATTATCACACTATTTCACGAATAGTGAGGACTACTAATGCTATCCTCTCGACCATTACTTACGTTCCCCGACTCGTCCCAAATTTATGTTCTCATTTCACAGAGAAACGGTGAAAGAAAGGGTGAGCTCAACTAGCCCGAAGAAATATTATGACTAAGATAATGCGAATAAATTATCATTAGCCTTCAACAAGTGTTAAACCGATAAAATACAATAGACAACCAGCTTTAAGCTGCAATGAATAAGCAATCCATTAAAAGAGTCAAGTAGAGAATAAAGTCTACTATCTTTTAGGTTTTAAAAGTTTTCATCAATTTTTATCACCGAGACTCGACAATAAATAAATAAACCACCACATCTAATCATCCTCGCACCACGGTCAAGGATTTTCATCAAATTATCAATGGTCATGACTATACCGAATCACCCCCGGTCATAATCATACCAAAACTATCCATCAACGCATTACATGTGCCATCGAGAACTTTTGTCACATCTTTTATATCAAGTCATGATTATACCGATTGATCCTCGGTCATAATCATACTAAGTTCATCTATGCGTAAGCCAAAGATAACATAATATAACATGAGGATGATGACAATGACATAATAATTCAATAAAACAAATTCAAGAATTATTTAATCCATGAATTATTAACGTCCCAAATTGTCAACATAATAACGCTTTAAGTAGAGTAAAATTCAAGAATGATCGTAAGAATATTTCCATGAGAAGATCTTCGGATGAAACGCAAATATCAAGGATATTCTACTAATTTCATGGAGTATAGAAGTCAAAGTTTTAACCAACCGAGTATAATAAAGAATGGAATAACAAAAGAAATCACCATGCATGCGGTTTTGCATAGATAAAGTTATTCAATGTAATAATAATAACTTAACCAGTCGGTGAAATTCACACCGGCTGTGATGTTCCAACAGAATAATAAAGATGGAACCCGGATCCGTAAAACACACATATAGGATATTCCAATGAGAATGATAAAGATTTTACCCAGTCCTGTAAAACACATGCATGAGGATGTTCCAACGTAATAATAAAAAGCGGAACCAGTCCTGTTAGCAAAACACATGCATGGATGTTCCAATGAATAATAGAAGAATGTCACCAAGTATAGGGTAAATCACGTATACAAAGTTATTCCAATGAGAATAAATAAGCAATGGAATAACATAAGGATTTCACCAAGTATAGGTATCGCCATGTCTACAAGGTTATGTATAGGTATGCCACTTTTTACAAAGTTATTCCAATGTAATAATAGTGAATGGAATAATGAAGTTCTCTTCAAAGAAAGAATAACACCCTTACCGTAAAAAGAACCTAATATAGAAGTAGTGAAGTAGCGAGAATACTTTTCTTCTTTCTATAATTTTCTCTCTATAGCTTCTCTCTATAATTTCTCTCTCTAGTTTCAATGAATTAAGTAAGAAAATAATAAAGGAATGAGCTTATTTATAGGAAAATGGAATGCGTAGTAATTAATCCATGAACTATCGATTGATTTACTTTAATCGTGACGGTCCATATTTAAAGAAAATTTTTTAAATAAAATATAATATATTCTATTATATAAAAAACATTTTACTATCTGAAACACTATGCAATACTATGCAAAACACTATACTGTACTATGCATAATAAAATATAATATATTCTATTTATAGAATAACTTTAATAAAGTATTCTATTTTATATAAAAGATGTTTCTATTTTATTACGTTAATAATACTGAATAAAACAAAACGTCATTATCGCTATAATAATTCATATTATTAATCGTGAATAATGGAATCAAACCGAGTAACTTCTCACATAAGCATCAATAATCAATACCGTGCTTCTTACTATGCAACCACACGTATTCATCGTACTTTTACTACCGAGTAGTTCAACAAAGAACCACTAGAAAACTTCCGCCGTTATTTCAATAAAATATTTTTGTCGTTTTCTCAATCCAAATAATAATTACGTGTGAGGTCCACCAATGATTGAGTAGTTGCATTTAATATTCCCGCTAAACCTAATATTCCCCACCAATCGAATATAATATAACCACTTGCATACTTTGCAAAATTTATAAATACTACCCACAACTATAATATTATCTCAAATTCACACCACAATATTAAAAAAATTATTTCACCCAAATTTAAATCTTTATTAATAAAATCAGGGTCTCATTGGTGGACCCCACAAATGAATATTGTTGGATTGAGAAAGCGACAAAATATTTTATTGAAATAACGGTGGAAGTTTTACTGCTGATCTTCATTGAACTACTCGGTAGTAAAAGTACGATGTACGTGTGGTTGCGTATAGCAATACTGATTATTGATGCTTATGTGAAGTCACTCTTGATTCCATTATCACGATTAATAATATGAATTATTATAAATATAATAACGTTTTGTTTTATTATAATGATAATGACGTTTGTTTTATTCAGATTATTATTAAAAATGTAAACATCTTTTTATATGTAATATATTATATTTTTTATTAATTTATATAATATGTATACGTATATAAATATAAGAAAATATTTTTTATATAATATATTATATTTTATTTAAAAGATTTTGCTTTTAATATGATCAGATTAAAAGTAAATCAATTGACCATTCACTTTATTAGTTACTATGCATTTCAATTTTCCTATAAATAAAAGCTCATTCCTTCATTATTTTCACTTAATTCACCAAACTCTGTAGAGAAAATTATATAGTGTGCTATAGAGAGAAAGAAGAAGAGTATTCGCACTTCACTACTTTGATATCTAAAGAGTCTTTTACTCATATTATTCTTTCAGATATTGGAATACTTCATATCTTTTAGAATCGCTTAATAAACTTGACATTCTCCTGACATTCTTTATTATTTTGTTGGAACATCTGTCTATAACTGTGCTACTTTTACTGGTTAATTCTTTATTATTCTCTTTTGTTATTCTCTTGGAATATCACATGTGTGTTTCTTCATTATTCCATCTTTTATTATTTTGTTAACATCCTTGGAATAACATGTCTTTCATCGAAAGTACCACATTCATGGTGATTTATTATTATTCCATTCTTTATTATTACATTTGGAACATCCCATCGGTTGTGAATTTCACTGACTGGTTACATATTATTATTACTGTTGGAATAACTTTTGCATCACAGATATCTGCATGCATGGTGATTTCTTTTGTTATTCCATTTGTTATTATCTTGAGTTGGTTGAAATTTTAACTTCATACTCCATGAAATTGGTGAAATATCCTTGATATTTGCGCTTCATCGATATTTTTCATGGAAATATTCTTGAGCATTCTTGAATTTTCCTCTACAAAAGCGGTATCATGTTGTCAATTTGGACATTATTAGTTCTTGGATAAATTAATTCTTGAACTTGTTTATTGAATTATTATGTCATTTGACATCATCCTCATGTTATATTATGTTGAAAGTCATCTTTGAAACGTGCGTAGATGGACTTAGTATGATTATGACGAGGATCATTAGGTATAATCATAACTTTATTATAAATGATGTGATAAAAGTCCTCGTTGGCTTAATGCATTGATGAATAGTTTTTGGTATGATTATGACGGTTTATTCGGTATAGTCGTGACCATTGATGATTTAATGAAAATCCTTGGCCAGTTACGAGGGATGATTAGATGTAGTGGTTTATTTATTAAAATAGTGAGTCTTAAAAATTGATGAAAACTTTTAAAACCTAAAAGATAGTAGACTTTACTCTATCACCCTTTTAATGGATTGCATATTAAGCTGCGGTTAAATTGGTTGCATTGTATTTTATCGGTTTAACATTGTTGAATATGAACAATTTATTACGCATTATCTATTTTCTTCTTTGAAAGTGAGAATATTGGGGACGAGTCAGCATTAGTAGTCCTCTCACTATTCTGATAAATAGTGTGATAATAAATATTAATGAGGACTCCTCGATATGGATATTGTCTGATGACAATATTCTATTAGAACTCTCGGTTTTTGTATTGTCTTTACACGGCAATTTGTATTATTAAGTTATATTTGAATTACATACCATGTATTTGGCGACTCAAGATGGTGATGAAAATCCTAATTTTGGAAGGCGTCAACCGTGACACCCCCAAAATTAGGTATACGTCACCCATCTTGGGTCGCCACTTACATGGTACATAAATTCAAATACAACTTACTAATATAACTGTAGGTACAATACGACATAAATCGTGAGTTTGAATACAAATTTTGTCTACTAGATATTATACAAACTAAAAAGGAGTCCTCATTACAACTATTATCACACTATTTCACGTAATAGTGAGGACTACTAATGCTATCCTCCGGACCATTACTTACGTTCCCAGACTCGTCCCGGCAAATATGTTCTCATTTCACGAAGAAACGTTGAAAGAAAGGGTGAGCTCAATTAGCCCAAGATGAAATATTATGACTAAGATAATGCGAAATAAATTATCATTAGCCTTCACAGTGTTAAACCGATAAAATACAATAGATAACCGGTTTTAATCTGCAATGAATAAGCAATCCATTAAAAGAGTCAAGTAGAGAATAAAGTCTACTATCTTTTAGGTTTTAAAAGGTTTTCATCAATTTTTATCATTGAGACTCAAACAATAAATAAACCACCACGCCTAATCATCCACTGTACCACGGTCGAAGGATTTTCATCAAATTATCAATGGTCATGACTATCTGAGAATCACCTCCGTCATAATCATACCAAAACTATCCATCAATGCATTACAGCCACCGAGGACTTTTGTCACATCATTTATATCAAGTCATGATTATACCGAATGATCCTCGGTCATAATCATACTAAGTTCATCTATGCGTATGCCAAAGATAACATAATATAACATGAGGATGATGACAATGACATAGTAATTCAATAAAACAAGTTCAAGAATTATTTAATCCATGAATTATTAACGTCCAAATTGTCAACATGATATCTTTTTTAGAGTAAGTAAAATTCAAGAATGATCGAAGAAGAATATTTCCGTGAAAGATATCTTTGGATGAAACGCAAATATCAAGGATATTCTACTAATTTCATGGAGTATAGAAGTCAAAATTTTAACTTAACCGGGTATAATAAAGAATGGAATAACAAAAGAAATCACCATGCATGCGGTGCTTGGCATGGCGGAGTTATTCCAATGCGAGATAATAATAACGGAACCGGTCGTCGTGAAATTCACAATGCCGAGCGTGATGTTCCAACGAATAATAAAGATGGAACCCGGATCCTGTAAAACACATGAGATAGGATATTCCAACGAGAATGATAAAGATTTTAACCAGTCCTGTAAAACACATGCATGTGAGGATGTTCCAATGAGAATAAAAAATCGGAACCAGTCCCGGTGTAAAACACATGACAGGATGTTCCAATGAATAATAGAAGAATGTCACCAAGTATAGGGTAAACCACATATACAGTTATTCCAATGAATAAATAAGCAATGGAATAACATAAGGATTTCACCAAGTATAGGGTATCTGGCGTATCACAGGTTATGTATAGGGTATGCCACTTTTACGAAAGTTATTCCAATGTAATAATAGTGAATGGAATAATGTAAGTTCTCTTGAAGAAGAAAGAATAACACCCCTTACCGTAAAAGAACTGAATATAGAAGTAGTGAAGTAGCGAGAATACTCTTCTTCTTTCTATAATTTTCTCTCTATAGCTTCTCTCTATAATTTCTCTCTAGAGTTTCAATGAATTAAAAGAAAATAATAAAGGAATGAGCTTCTATTTATAGGAAAATGGAATGCATAAGTAACTAATCCATGAACGGTCCAGATTGATTTACTTTAATCGGACGGTCCATATTTAAAGAAAAATTTTTAAATAAAATATAATATATTCTATTATATAAAAACATTTTACTATGCAAACACTATGCAATACTATGTAAAACACTATGCAACACTATGCGTAATAAAATATAATATATTCTATTTATAGAATAACTTTAATAAAGTATTCTATTTTATATAAAAAGATGTTTCTATTTTATTACGTTAATAATACGAATAAAACAAAAAAACGTCATTATCGCTATAATAATTCATATTATTAATCGACAATAATGGAATCAAACCGAGTAACTTCTCACATAAGCATCAATAATCAATACCGGTAATATTTTCTTATGACAACCACACGACATTCTTTTACTTTTACTACTGAAGGTAGTTCAACGGTAAACTACGGTAAAACTTCCGCCGTTATTTCAATAAAATATTTTTTGTCGTTTTCTCAATCCGAAATGAATAATTACATTGTTAGGTCCACCAATGATTGAGTAGTTGTACGAATATTCCCTGCTAAACCTAATATATCCCCACCAATCGAATATAATATAACCACTTGCATACTTTGCAAAATTTATAAATACTACCCACAACTATAATATTATCTCAAATTCACACCACAATATTAAAAAATTATTTCACCAAATTTAAATCTTTATTAATAAAATCTGGGGTCTCACAATCTCCCTCCTTATGGAATTTAAGCCCTCGAAATTAGAGTGCGATACACAGTATGATAAAGAGATGAGAATACCTTGAATACCTTTATCGTTTAAAAATATTAAATTCATCTTTGAAATCGCCAAAGCTATTCATTAACAATTCATCTTTGCACTTCACAAGCAAAAGATATATAAACAACCGTAAAACCAATAATGCTAAGACGCACTTAATAGTATCACGACCATGAATTATCCATGCACTTTCTTGCTAAGGATATTCGTGTTTTCAATTACTGGTCATGATTATACCGAATAATCCGTGTAGTCATAATCATACCAAGTCTATCAATGCATACTACTACTACGAAGATGACTTTTACCACATCAATGAATTAATATTTCATTCTTTGAGACTCATTTCAATAATTAATCCATATCATCGAATCATCCACACTACTGGGCGAGGATATTCATTAGTATCACGACCACAAATTATCCATGCACTACTACCAAAGATAATCGTGTATTCATTAGTATCACGACCACAAATTATCCATACTACCTGGCTAAAGATAATTGTGTTTTCAATTCTGATTATGATTATACCGAATGATCCACCTCGGTCATAATCATACCAAGTCCATTTATGCACGTAAAGCCACGAGATGACTTTGAACACATCCATGAATTAATATTTCATTCTTTGAGACTCATTTCAATAATTAATCCACATCATCGAATCATCCCCGCACTACGGGCCAAGGATATTCATTAGTATCACGACCACAAATTATCCATGCACTACTGGCTAAAGATAATTGTGTTTTTCAATTACTGAGTTATGATTATACTTAGAATGATCCTGGTCATAATCATACCAAGTCCATCTATGCACGTAAGCCACGAGATGACTTTGAACACATCCATGAATTAATATTTCATTCTTTGAGACTCATTTCAATAATTAATCCACATCGTCGAATCATCCACCGCACTACTGAAGCTAAGGATATTCATTAGTATCACGACCACAAATTATCCATGCACTACGACAAAGATAATTGTGTTTTCAATTCTGATTATGATTATCTTAACAATCCTCGGTCATAATCATACCAAGTCCATCTATGCTCTCTGAGGCCACGTATGACTTTAAAAAAATATAAACATGAGGATAATGATATAAAGAATCAATCAAATAAGATAAAGGATAAATATTAAACATTTATAATATAATTTATCCAGATTCAAGAATATCCCCATGTTATCAATCACTTAATAATCTCATAATCTAATATCATTAATATTATACCAATATTTTAATCACTTCTTAAATTTATAAACAATTTATCTCAATTGTTTACGCTTTACCATATAATGCATTTCATCATTCAAAAATGCCATACTCATAAAATATCATCACCAATTATCAAATCCCTCATCAAAAAAATATGCATATACTCTATATCGGATTCTCTAGCCATAAAATCCTATTTTCAACTTTGTTACTTCACATAACATATTTAACTCATATGTTCGTAACTAAACTATTTTCATGGAAAATACCAAATCAGTCCCAAAAATATTTCTTTTCTGGGATTTAGCATAATATAGTCCCATGATGAAAATATATTTTTCTCGGAATTTTTAAAATTCATTTACTATTTTTCAAAAATCAATTTCTAATTAATTCCTTAAGAAATTAGCTACCTCAAGTTTAACTCCAAAAATTCCCAAATCTTGGCAGGACCTTACACATGTTAACATGAGCTTCTAGTTTAAATTTCATGGTCATCGAAGTTATAGAACTCCGGTTATAGCGTTTTTCGTCGGAAAAACCTAAATATTGAAATAGTCATAACTTGCTCATTTTAAGTCAGAATGAGCTCATTTTTGGACAGGAGATACTTTATACCATATACCTTCATGTCCCAAAAGGCCAGAATTTTTTTCATAATTTAAGTGGCCGAAACAGCCCTTAAAGTTTCTGGGCAGTAGCATTTTCAAATTTACAGCTTTGGCCTCCTTTGCTAAAAATCAGTCCACACGAAAATCTACAACACCTTTTCCAGTAATTCCACTTGGATTAGTTAGGTAACTCATAGATCTAACTCTAGGATTTGACCACATTCAAAAATTCAAAATATAATAGGAGATATGGTCAATTGAATTTCATGTTACGTTTTTCACTAAAATCTGATTTTCAACTCTTTGTGATTTCTAAGAAACTTTTATGTTTTCACATACTAACCAACATAACTCATCATAAAACTTACTAATACTTCATATACCCATGATTTTTATTAGTTCTATACTTTTATTATGACTTTCATCATAAACCACGTAAACTGTTCATTTTAGTTGAAGAAATATTTGAGGGTTTAAGAAATGGGTTTTGTACTGGGGTCAATACAAAATTCGATTTCACGCTCTAGGGTAGGCTAGGAAATTTTCAAGAATACGTCAAGAAATTTATTAATGATAGAAATATCATTCAAAACTACTACTCTTATCCAAGACTTGGATAGTACGTTACATTGATACAAACTGTGACTTTCATCCCAACTTTGGATAGCACGTCACAATGACACCTTATATAAATGTATAGTCAAAATTGTTTTAGAAATTAGAATCTTTGGGAAGTGCTCAAGAAACCTTCAGTACATGGGAGGCCATGCTTGATAGATATCATATGGCCACGTAATTATCCTTGGTTTACCCAATAGACCCCAAAGAAAAATGAAAGCTTACTATCATATTCTTCCCAATGGTGAGTCTTCTCTTGATTTATCACTATCTCCACTGTCTCAAATTGAGAATTATACTTCAAACAAACACCAAGATCATATAAGTAGTGCTCGTAATATACTCAAAGAAGTGGATGAGCACAACCTCATCTTATGATGACACGAGGTTGTATGTCATTAGACATCTTGTATGATAGTGGCAAAACACTCTTTCAACGTTGGGTTCGCCTCACCCTAGTTGATTCACCAAATATAACTACTAAATGATGACCACCGTTTCTATTCCATTTACCCGCTTTCGACCTAGCTACACTCTTATTACAGAAGGAATTGTGTAGCAAAAAGGGTTAACTAATATATCAAATATTATCCCTATACTCGTGAGACCATTTAAATAACAAATAAACTTAGGTAGGTCATACTACTAGCGAAGGTATTCCCCGTCTCTCCCCTCCTAGTACTTTTCTCACATCTTAGCAGGGATCATATCCCTTAGCTCGATACCAATCTGTGACTCTGGACACCAACTGTGTGTCAAGACCTCACATTAGTACTGTCGACTTGCCACCGAAAAGACAAGGCCCCTACTACGAGTGCGGCTTCGGTGCATTCCCCATCAACGAAGTCACCAAATGAGAGGCTCGGGGCTCTTCACACTTATGGCTCGATACCAACCGTGGCGCCCCCAAAATTAGGTATACGTCACCCATCTTGGGTCGCCACTTACATGGTACATAAATTCAAATACAACTTACTAATATAAGCGTAGGTATACAATACGACATAAATCATGAGTTTGAATACAAATTTTGTCTACTAGATATTATACAAACTAAAAAGGAGTCCTCATTACAACTATTATCACACTATTTCACGAAATAGTGAGGACTACTAATGCTATCCTCTGGACCATTACTTACGTTCCCAGACTAAATCAAATGCTATGTTCTCATTTCACAAGAGAAGAAAGGTGAAAGAAAAGGGTGAGCTCAATTAGCCCAAGAAGAAATATTATGACTAAGATAATGCGAATAAATTATCATTAGCCTTCAACAATGTTAAACCGATAAAATACAATAGATAACCAGGTTTAAGCTGCGGAATAAGCAATCCATTAAAAGAGTCAAGTAGAGAATAAAGTCTACTATCTTTTAGGTTTTAAAAGGTTTTCATCAATTTTTATCATTTGAGACTCAAACAATAAATAAACCACCACGCCTAATCATCCCTCGTACCACGGTCAAGGATTTTCATCAAATTATCAATGGTCATGACTATACCGAATCACCTCTCTGTCATAATCATACCAAAACTATCCATCAACGCATTACACAGTGCCATCGAGGACTTTTGTCACATCATTTATATCAAGTCATGATTATACCGAATGATCCTCGGTCATAATCATACTAAGTTCATCTATGCACGTAAGCCAAAGATAACATAATATAACATGAGGATGATGACAATGACATAGTAATTCAATAAAACAAGTTCAAGAATTATTTAATCCATGAATTATTAACGTCCAAATTGTCAACATGATCTTGTTTAGAGAGTAAAATTCAAGAATGATCGTAAGAATATTTCCGTGAAAAGATCTTTGGATGAAACGCAAATATCGAGGATATTCTACTAATTTCATGGAGTATAGAAGTCAAAATTTTAACCAACCGGGTATAATAAAGAATGGAATAACAAAAGAAATCACCATGCATGCGGTACCAGCATGGCGAAGTTATTCAAATGAATAATAATAACGGAACTGTGTCGTGAAATTACACCAAGCGGGATGTTCCAATGAATAATAAAGATGGAACCCGATTCTTGTAAAACACATGAGATAGGATATTCCAATGTAATGATAAAGATTTTAACCAGTCCGTGTAAAACACATGCAGACGTGATGTTCCAATGAATAATAAAAAGCGGAACCGGTCCTGTAAAACACATGCGGGATGTTCCAATGTAATAATAGAAGAATGTCACCAAGTATAGGGTAAACCACATACAAAAGTTATTCCAATGAATAAATAAGCAATGGAATAACATAAGGATTTCACCAAGTATAGGGTATGCCACAGCGTATCACAGGTTATGTATAGGGTATGCCACTTTTACGAGTTATTCCAATGTAATAATAGTGAATGGAATAATGTAAGTTCTCTTCAAGAAGAAAAAGAATAACACCCACTTACTAGTAAAAGAACCGAATATAGAAGTAGTGAAGTAGCGAATACTCTTCTTCTTTCTATAATTTTCTCTCTATAGCTTCTCTCTATAATTTCTCTCTAGAGTTTCAATGAATTCGTAAGAAAAATAATAAAGGAATGAGCTTATTTATAGGAAAATGGAATGCATAGTAACTAATCCATGAACGGTCCAGATTGATTTACTTTAATCGGACGGTCCATATTTAAAGAAAATTTTTTAAATAAAATATAATATATTCTATTATATAAAAACATTTTACTATGCAAACACTATGCAATACTATCACGAAAACACTATGCAACACTATGTCATAATAAAATATAATATATTCTATTTATAGAATAACTTTAATAAAGTATTCTATTTTATATAAAAGATGTTTCGCTTTTATTACGTTAATAATACTGAATAAAACAAAACGTCATTATCGCTATAATAATTCATATTATTAATCGACAATAATGGAATCAAACCGAGTAACTTCTCACATAAGCATCAATAATCAATACCGGTGTGCTTCTACTACGCAACCACACGACATCTTGTACTTTTACTACCGAGTAGTTCAACAAGAACCACTGTAAAACTTCCGCCGTTATTTCAATAAAATATTTTTGTCGTTTTCTCAATCCGACAATAATTACATTAGGTCCACCAATGATTGAGTAGTTATACGAATATTCCTCGCTAAACCGAATATTCCCCACCAATCGAATATAATATAACCACTTGCATACTTTTGCAAAATTTATAAATACTACCCACAACTATAATATTATCTCAAATTCACACCACAATATTAAAAAAAATTATTTCGACCAAATTTAAATCTTTATTAATAAAATCTGGGTCTCACAATCTCCCTCCTTATGGAATTTAAGCCCTCGAAATTAGGTATGCGATACTGGTATGATAAAGAGATGAGAATACCTTGAATACCTTTATCGTTTAAAAATATTAAATTCATCTTTGAAATCTGCCAAAGCTATTCATTAACAATTCATCTTTGCACTACAGGCTAAAGATATACAACTGTAAAACCAATAATGCTAAGACGCAGCTTAATAGTATCACGACCATGAATTATCCATGCACTACTGGCTAAGGATATTCGTGTTTTCAATTACGGTCATGATTATACCGAATAATCCGTGGTCATAATCATACCAAGTCTATCAATGCACTACGGCCAAAGATGACTTTTACCACATCAATGAATTAATATTTCATTGCTGAGACTCAGCTCAATAATTAATCCATATCATCGAATCATCCCTGCACTACTGAGGCCAAGGATATTCATTAAGATCACGACCACAAATTATCCATGCACTACTGACGAAAGATAATCGTGTATTCATTAGTATCACGACCACAAATTATCCATGCACTACTACTAAAGATAATTGTGTTTTTCAATTACTAAGTTATGATTATACCGAATGATCCTGGTCATAATCATACCAAGTCCATTTATGCACGTAAGCCACGGATGACTTTGAACACATCCATGAATTAATATTTCATTCTTTGAGACTCATTCAATAATTAATCCACATCATCGAATCATCCCCGCACTACTACGAGCCAAGGATATTCATTAGTATCACGACCACAAATTATCCATGCACTACTATTTAAAGATAATTGTGTTTTCAATTCTGATTATGATTATACTTAGAATGATCCTCGGTCATAATCATACCAAGTCCATCTATGCACGTAAGCCACGAGATGACTTTGAACACATCCATGAATTAATATTTCATTCACGAGACTCAAATTTCAATAATTAATCCACATCGTCGAATCATCCCTGCACTACAGGCTAAGGATATTCATTAGTATCACGACCACAAATTATCCATGCACTACGGCCAAAGATAATTGTGTTTTCAATTACGGTTATGATTATACCCCAACAATCCTCGTCATAATCATACCAAGTCCATCTATGCTCTCTACGGGCCCACGTATTTGACTTTAAAAAAATATAAACATGAGGATAATGATATAAAGAATCAATCAAATAAGATAAAGGATAAATATTAAACATTTATAATATATTTTATCCGAGATTCAAGAATATCCCCATGTTATCAATCACTTAATAATCTCATAATCTAATATCATTAATATTATACCAATATTTTAATCACTTCTTAAATTTATAAACAATTTATCTCAATTGTTTACGCTTTTACCATATAATGCATTTCATCATTCAAAATGCCATACTCATAAAATATCATCACCAATTATCAAATCCTCATCAAAAAATATGCATATACTCTATATCGGATTCTCTAGCCATAAAATCCTATTTTCAACTTTGTTACTTCACATAACATATTTAACTCATATGTTCAGTAATTAAACTATTTTCATGAAAAATACCAAATCAGTCCCAAAAATATTTCTTTTCTGGGATTTAGCATAATATAGTCCCATGATGAAAATATATTTTTCTCGAATTTTAAAATTCATTTACTATTTTTCAAAATCAATTTCTAATTAATTCCTTAAGAAATTAGCTACCTCAAGTTTAACTCCAAAATTCCCAAATCTTGGCAGGACCTTACACATGTTAACATGAGCTTCTAGTTTAAATTTCATGGTCATCGGAGTTATAGAACTCCGTTTATAGCGTTTTTATCGGAAAAACCTAAATATTGAAATAGTCATAACTTGCTCATTTTAAGTCGAATGAGCTCATTTTTGGACAGGAGATACTTTATACCATATACCTTCATGTCCCAAAAGGCCAGAATTTTTTCATAATTTAAGTGGCCGAAACAGCCCTTAAAAGTTTCTGGGCAGTAGCATTTTCGAAATTTACAGCTTTGGCCTCCTTTGCTAAAATCAGTCCACACGAAAATCTACAACACCTTTTCCAGTAATTCCACTTGGATTAGTTAGGTAACTCATAGATCTAACTCTAGGATTTGACCACATTCAAAAATTCAAAATATAATAGGAGATATGGTCAATTGAATTTCATGTTACGTTTTTCACTAAAATCTGATTTTCAACTCTTTGTGATTTCTAAGAAACTTTTATGTTTTCACATACTAACCAACATAACTCATCATAAAACTTACTAATACTTCATATACCCATGATTTTTATTAGTTCTATACTTTTATTATGACTTTCATCATAAACCACGTAAATCTGCTCATTTTAGTTGAAGAAATATTTGAGGTTTAAGAAATGGGTTTTTATCTTTGGGGTCAATACAAAATTCGATTTCACGCTCTAGGGTAGGCTAGGAAATTTTCAAGAATACGTCAAGAAATTTATTAATGATAGAAATATCATTCAAAACTACTACTCTTATCCAAGACTTGGATAGTACGTTACATTGATACAAACCGTGACTTTCATCCCAACTTTGGATAAAGACGTCACAATGACACCTTATATAAATGTATAGTCAAAATTGTTTTAGAAATTAGAATCTTTGGGAAGTGCTCAAGGAAACCTTCAGACATGGGAGGCCATGCTTGATAGATATCATATGGCCACGTAATTATCCTTGGTTTACCAAATAGACCCCAAAGAAAAATGAGAAGCTTACTATCATATTCTTCCCAATGGTGAGTCTTCTCTTGATTTATCACTATCTCCACTTTGTCTCAAATTGAGAATTATACTTCAAACAAACACCAAGATCATATAAGTAGTGCTAAGTAATATACTCAAAGAAGTGGATGAGCACAACCTGCATCTTATGATGACACGAGGTTGTATGTCATTAGACATCTTGTATGATAGTGGCAAAACACTCTTTCAACGTTGGGTTCGCCTCACCCTAGTTGATTCACCAAATATAACTACTAAATGATGACCACCGCTTCTATTCCCTTTGTTACCCTCTCGACCTAGCTACACTCTTATTACGAAAGGAATTGTGTAGCAAAAGGGTTAACTAATATATCAAATATTATCCCTATACTCGAATGACCATTTAAATAACAAATAAACTTAGGTAGGTCATACTAGCGAAGTATTCCCGTCTCTCCCTCCTAGTACTTTTCTCACATCTTAGCCGAGGATCATATCCCTTAGCTCGATACCAATCGTGACTCGGACACCAACCTCGTGTCAAGACCTCACATTAGTACTATCGACTTGCCACATCGAAAGGCAAGCGTCCCCTACGGAGAGTCCGGCTTGTGCATTCCCCATCAACAGAAGTCACCAAATGAGAGGCTCGGGGCTCTTCACACTTATGGCTCGATACCAACCGTGACGCCCCCAAAATTAGGTATCGTCACCCATCTTGGGTCGCCACTTACATGGTACATAAATTCAAATACAACTTACTAATATAACTGTGGGTATGCAATACGACATAAACCGTGAGTTTGAATACAAATTTTGTCTACTAGATATTATACAAACTAAAAAGGAGTCCTCATTACAACTATTATCACACTATTTCACGAATAGTGAGAGACTACTAATGCTATCCTCTGGACCATTACTTCGCTTCCCCGACTCGTCCCGGCTATGTTCTCATTTCAAGAGAAAACGGTGAAAGAAAAAGGTGAGCTCAATTAGCCCAAGAAGAAATATTATGACTAAGATAATGCGAATATAAATTATCATTAGCCTTCAATGATGTTTAAACCGATAAAATACAATAGATAACCAGTTTAATCTGCGGAATGAATAAGCAATCCATTAAAAGAGTCAAGTAGAGAATAAAGTCTACTATCTTTTAGGTTTTAAAAGGTTTTCATCAATTTTTATCGTTGAGACTCGACTTAATAAATAAACCACCACGTCTAATCATCCTCGTATTACACTTGGTCAAGGATTTTCATCAAATTATCAATGGTCATGACTATACCGAATCACCTCTGGTCATAATCATACCAAAACTATCCATCATCGCATTACAGTGCCACCGAGGACTTTTGTCACATCATTTATATCAAGTCATGATTATACCGAATGATCCTCGGTCATAATCATACTAAGTTCATCTATGCACGTAAGCCAAAAGATAACATAATATAACATGAGGATGATGACAATGACATAGTAATTCAATAAAACAAGTTCAAGAATTATTTAATCCATGAATTATTAACGTCCAAATTGTCAACATGATCTTTGTTTCGTGAGTAAAATTCAAGAATGATCGGAAGAATATTTCCGTGAAAAGATCTTTGGATGAAACGCAAATATCAAGGATATTCTACTAATTTCATGGAGTATAGAAGTCAAAATTTTAACCAACCGGGTATAATAAAGAATGGAATAACAAAAGAAATCACCATGCATGCGGTTGCTTAGATGTATGACAAGTTATTCCAATGTAATAATAATAATCTTAACCAAATCGGTGAAATTCACAATTGACGTGATGTTCCAACGAGAATAATAAAGATGGAACCAGCATCCGTAAAACACACGATAGGATATTCCAATGAATGATAAAGACGGAACCGGTCCTGTGTAAAACACACAGAGCGGATGTTCCAACAGAATAATAAAAAATCGGAACCAGTCCTGTAAAACACACAGCATGGGATGTTCCAATGAAATAATAGAAGAATGTCACCAAGTATAGGTAAATGGCAGATACAAAGTTATTCCAATGTAATAAATAAGCAATGGAATAACATAAGGATTTCACCAAGTATAGGGTATGTGGCAGATACAAAGTTATGTATAGGGTATGCCACTTTTACAAAGTTATTCCAATGTAATAATAGTGAATGGAATAATGTAAGTTCTCTTCAAGAAGAAAGAATAACACCCTCTCTACCGTAAAAGAACTGAATATAGAAGTAGTGAAGTAAAGAATAATCTTCTTCTTTCTATAATTTTCTCTCTATAGCTTCTCTCTATAATTTCTCTCTAGAGTTTCAATGAATTAAAAGAAAATAATAAAGGAATGAGCTTCTATTTATAGGAAAATGGAATGCATAAGAATTAATCCATGAACGGTCCAGATTGATTTACTTTAATCTGATTATCCCATATTTAAAGAAAAATTTTTAAATAAAATATAATATATTCTATTATATAAAAACATTTTACTATGCAAACACTATGCAATACTATGCAAAACACTATGCAATACTATGCAAAAAACACTATGCAACACTATGCGTAATAAAATATAATATATTCTATTTATAGAATAACTTTAATAAAGTATTCTATTTTATATAAAAGATGTTTCGCTTTTATTACGTTAATAATACTGAATAAAACAAAACGTCATTATCGCTTATAATAATTCATATTATTAATCGACAATAATGGAATCAAACCGAGTAACTTCTCACATAAGCATCAATAATCAAATACAGTGCTACTATGCAACCACATCGTGACATTCGCACTTTTACTACCGAGTAGTTCAACAAGAACCACGGTAAAACTTCCGTAGTTATTTCAATAAAATATTTTTTCGCTTTTCTCGATCCGACAATAATTACATTATGGGGTCCACCAATGATTGAGTTATGCACGAATATTCCTACTAAACCGAATATTCCCCACCAATCGAATATAATATAACCACTTGCATACTTTGCAAAATTTATAAATACTACCCACAACTATAATATTATCTCAAATTCACACCACAATATTAAAAAATTATTTCACCAAATTTAAATCTTTATTAATAAAATCTGGGTCTCACAACAACCTTCTTTTCCATGAATTGAAACACGCTTTGGATTCTTTAGCGATACGGATTTAGACGGATGTGTCCCTCCCCGTCCAGATTTTGAAACATACGACCGATGGTCGTTCTTCTTCCTTTGAAACGAGTGCTTATGCTGCTGTCTTTACATCATTATTGAACCTTCTCTTCTTGAAATTTCTACTTCTATTATCTTGGCCATGATTACCACCTAAGTGGTTACCATTCTTGGCATGATAATTTCTCCCACGATGGTCATCATTGTTTCGATGGTCGTTGCCACCGGTATGATTATTATCGTGTTGTTGGTCGTTACCTTTTGGTTGTGCTAACTCATTATCGCGCTCCAATAATCGAGCCCCATTCATAACATCCTAATATAAACAAAGTTTATGAGAAATGAGGTATTGACGTATATCGTGTTTCAAACCTCTTAGAAACATTCGCGTCATTCGCTCCTCATTATCGACCAAATGCGATGCTGGCCAAGGGATAACTCATGAACTTAGCCTCGTCTTGTGACACGGTCATATTGTTTTGCTCGACTTGATGAACTCCACCTCCTTCATGTGATGAATACTTTCGAAAGTACTTGTCGTTGAACAATTCTTGAAATTTCTCCCAAGACATCTTGAGTCGTTAAGTCGGGTATGTTTCTGATTCCCACCAATGATCGCTTCTTCACGAACATAAAGGTGGCGAATGGAACTTTTGCTTCTCGAGCATCCCAAGACATCAAATATCTTGCAGATCTGCTTTATCCACATCTCCGCCTTAAGTGGTTTTGGCTCTCCAAAAACTCCGGTGGTCCCACTCCTTGAACTATTTGGCGGTGGCCCGTCCAGAGTTGCCAGTGTTTCCACCTGCATTTCGGACAGGAGTCTCTCTTGCCTGATGCTGCATGAATTGCAGAAAGCCTCTGAACATTCCATCATTCATCATTTGGTCAGTGTTGTTGTTTGCATGAGGATTGTCGTCTTTCTGATGCACATTGTCCTGATTATTGATCTGTGGAGACTCAACGGTCTCCTGTGCTTCATTGATGTTCTCAACATTCTCGGATGCCATTATCAAATACTGCCACAAAATAAGTGTAAATTAATATATCACATATTATTCCTATACTCTAACCAACCAATTAAATAACAAATAAACTTAGGTAGGTCATACTAGCGAAGGAATTCCCCGTCTCTCCCCTCCTAGTTCTTGTCTCACATCTCATCCAGGGATCATATCCCTAAGCTTTGATACCAACTGTGACTCCCCCAAAATAGGTATACGTACATCACCCATCTTGAGTCGCTAAATACATGGTACAAAAATACAAATACAACTTAATAATACAGCTGTTGTGTAAAATACGACAAAACATAAACTGAGAGTTTTAATAAGAATATTGTCATCTAGACAATATCCACACTCAAAGGAGTCCTCATTATATTTATTGTCACACTATTTAACAAAATAGTGAGGACTACTAATGCTATCATCTGAACCGTCACTCCATTCCCCAACTAGTCCCCGCTACATTCTCATTTTCTGAAGAGAACAATGAAAGCAAAAGGGTGAGCTCAACTAGCCCAGTAAGAAATATTATGACTAAGATAATGCAGAATAAATTATCATTAGCCTTCAACAATGTTAAACCGATAAAATACAATAGACATCAAGTTTAACTACAGCGGAACAAGCAATCCATTAGAAAAGTCAAGTAGAGAATAAAATCTACTATCTTTTATGATTTAAAAGGTTTTCATCACTTTTATCATTTGAGACTCGACTTAATAAATAATCCACATCATCAAATCATCCCCGCACTACGTGCCAAGGATATTCTTTAAGATCACGATCACGAATTATCCATGCACTACGGGCCAAAGATAATCGTGTTTTCATCAACTAGTCCGATCATGCCATAAAACAATTCATCTTTGCACCTTGGCGGAAGAGAATCCATAGCCATAATCATACCAAAAACTATCCATCGATTGCATTACGGCCAATGAGGACTTTTTCCATATCATTTGTAATATTACTACCCATGATTATACCGAATAATCCCTAAATATAATCATACCAAGTCCATCTATGCACTACAGACGTGCCACAGATGACTTTCAACATAATATAAACATGAGGATAATGACAATGACATAATAATTCAATAAAACAAGTTCAAGAATTAATTTATCCAGAACCAATAACGCCCAAATTGTCAACATGATACTTCTTTGTAGAGTAAAATTCAAGAATGCTCAGAAGAATATTTCCATGAAAAGATACTGGATGAAGCGCAAATATCAAGGATATTCCACTAATTTCATGGAGTATAGAAGTCAAAACTTTAATCAACCGAGTATAATAAAGAATGGAATAACAAAAGAAATCACCATGCACGCGGTATTGCGATAAACAAAGTTATTCCAATGTAATATAAATAACGGAACCAGGTCAGGCGTAATACGCACCGACAAGATATTTTAGCAGAATAATAAAGAATGGAATAACAACAGAGATCACCATGCATGCGATACGTCGCATAGACATGTTATTCCAATAGAATAATAAATAACGGAACCAAAGTTAAGGCGAAATTAACACGGCAAGCGATGTTCCAATAGAATAATAAAGAATGGAATAACAACAGAAATCACCACGCATGCGGTACTTGATGTAGAAAAGTTATTCCAATAGAATAATAAATAACGGAACCAAATGTAAAACGTCTGAATGTGATATTCCAATGTAATAATAAAGATGCAGATCCGTCCTCCCACAACGCACGCATGTGATGATATTCAAATGTAATAATAAAGAATGGAATAACAAAAGAATTTCACCAAGTATAGGGTAAACGCCGTATATAGGTTATTCCAATGAAATAATAAATAATGGAATAATGTGTTTCTCTTCATAAATACGAAAGAAATAATACCCTTACCTTATAGAAGAAACCGGATATATAAGTAGTGAAGTAGCGAGAATACTTTTCTTCTTTCTCTATAGTTTCTCTCTAGAGTTTCAAAGAATTCATAAGAAATAATGAAGGAATGAGCTTCTATTTATAGGAGAATGGATTTGAATAGTAACTAATTCTGAATCAGTCCAGATTGATTTACTTTTAAACTAGACGGTCCAGTTTGGTTTACTATAAAATATTCTAATAAAACAAAATCTTTTAATTAAAATATAATATATTCTATTTATTGTCTAATAAAACAAATAACTTTATAAAAGTATTCATTTTTATATAAAAAGATTTTACTATGCAAAACACTATATGCACCTTTCACGCAAACACTATCATAATAAAAATAATATATTCTAATTATTATACAATAAAACAAATAACTTTATAAAAGTATTCTGCTTTATATAAAAAGATTTGACTATGCAAAACACTATGCATAATAGAATATAATATATTCTATTTATAGAATAACTTTATAAAAGTATTCTGCTTTTTATATAAAAGCTTTTTTACGCTTTTATTACATTAATAATACTAATAAAACAAAAATTATATATAGAATATATATATATATATATATATATATAACAATCAACAATAATTGAATCAAATAACGTGAGATACTTATACAACAACAACTCGTAGCAATAATTGAACAAAACGAGTGACTTCTCACGTAAGCATCGATAATCAATCTGCGTCTTCTTATGTAACCACACGTATTCGTGTTTTTTCTATCGAGTAGTTCGACAAGATTAATCGGTAAATCTTCCGTCGTTATTTTCATAAAAATATTTTGTCTTTTTCTCAATCCGAATGATAATTCCGTTGTAGGGTCCACTAATGATTGTGTAGTCTTTACGAATATTCCCTCAAAGAAAAGAATATTCCCCGACCAATCGAATATAATATAACGACTTGCATACTTTGCAAAATTTATAATTATTACCCACAACTATAACATTATATTAAATCCGCACTATAATATTAAAAAAAATCGAGAAATTTAAATCTTTATTCATAAAATTTGGGATTTTACACCAGGTATGTACCCTAATTTCGAGGGCAAAATTTCATAAGAAAGGGAGGTTGTAAGACCCCAACTTTTATGAATAAAGATGATATTAAAGTTGTGGTGTTCCTTTGTTATAATATTAAAGTTGTGGGTAATATTTATAAATTTTATAAAGTAAGCAAGTTGTTATATAATATTCGATTGGTCGGGGAATATTAGTTTTAACAGGGAATATTCATACGACAGCACAATCATTGGTGGACCCCACAACGTAATTATTGTCGGAATGAGAAAACGACAGAAATATCTTTTTAAGAAAATAACGGCAGAAATTTTATCGTTAACTGTTCAAATAACCGGTGTTAAAAGTAATAAAGAATACGCTGTGGTCGTGATAAGAAGACACCAGATTGATTATTGATGCTTACGTGAAAGTCACCCGCTTAAACTCAATTATTGTTACAATGAATTGTTGCATCATATCTCTCATATTATTGATTCAATTATTGTCACAATATCCTCTACATAATATTTTATATTATTAAAGCAATAATTGAGATGACAAAGTTATTAATATTATTATTTACAATTTTGACGATGTCTAGAAGTTCATCAATGAGAGGTTTGGTCACCTAATTAACGCTATGATAGGGAGAAATCCTTATTGAAAGCCCCTCTTTCACGGAACGACACGGTTGTTAAATATTGTGAATTATAATAATGATGATAAATGTTGTTAAAAATATTGAGGTAATTTTATGAAGTATTTGTTGTAAATATTGACGTATTATTTAAACCCCCATTTACCTATTTTTCAAAATAATCGGTAGAAAGTTATTAGGTATATTTTTATATAATAAAAGTGGGGCCACATATGGGGCCCACTGAAAGAAAAATGAAATGGGTGGAGGAAGAAAAGTCTGGCCACGGGTGGTGGTGGCTTTTGTTTTTATGTATATATATATATTATAATAAGTTTTGTTTTTTTATGAAAAATAGAATATATTATATTTTATATAAAGTTATTTGTTTTACTTGAATATTATATTCTAATTTTTTAAAAAAAATGGACATTGTGTTGAAAAAAATTCGGCCCGTGATTTTTACTGTTTTGTTCATGAAATTTTTTTTCTTCTAAATAGTATCCTTTCATTCTCCTATAAATAGGATGATTAGTTAGAATTGAAAATCACACCAGAATCAGATAATTCTTCTTCTATAATATTGAGCGTATTTCTTTCGAGTTTTAAAAAGTTTTGAGCGTAGAAAACAGTGAATTTTTTTTTCAAGAATATCCCAGCTATACCAGTTGGAATCCTCTTCTTTTCAAGGTAAGGGATGTTATTTTTGTTCAATATTCGCTTGAAATAATATTTTCTTCCATACTCTGTAGTATATAAGTAATATTATTTCGTTTCAGATTTCGAATTCTATACTCATTTTGTTAAAGATTTGGCTTCTATACTCCATGAAATTAGTAGAATATCCTTAAAATTTGTGTTTCATCCAGTATCTTTTCATGGAAATATTATTCTGAGCATTCTTAACAAGTTTTAACTTTTTCATGCTGGAGTACTAGTCATGGAGTACTATTCACTTGAGTACTATTCACCCCGGGGTACTATTCACTTGAGTACTATTCACCCTGGGATACTATTCATGTTAAAAATTGATTCGTTTTCGGTCCAAATTATTTTTGGTACAATATTATTCTTGAATTGTACTCCATAAAGCAGTATCATGTTGACAATTTGGACGTTATTGATTTCTGGATATATTAAATTATAAATCTTTAAAAATTTATCCTTTACTTTCTTTTAATTGAATTCTTATGTCATTGTCATCATCCTCATGTTTATATTATGATGAAAGTCATCTGTGGTCGTAGTGCATAGATGGACTTGGTATGATTATGACCAGGGATTATTCGGTATAATCATAACCGTAATGTTACAAATGATGTGGTAAAAATCCTTATTAGCCCGTAGTACATTGATGGACAGTTGTTGGCATGATCATAACCATTGATGAATACACGAATATCCTTGGCCCGTAGTGGATGGATAATTTGTGGTCGTGATACTAAAGAATATCCTTAGCCGTAGTGCAGGGATGATTCGATGATGTGGATTATTTATTAAGCTGAGTCTCAGTGATAAGTATGATGAAAAACCTTTTAAATCATAGAAGATAGTAGATATCATGCTCTACTTGACTATTCTAATGGATTTCTTGTTCCGCTGCAATTAAACTTGATGTTTGTTATATTTTATCAGTTTAACACTATTGAAGGCTAACGATAAATTATTCTGCATTATCTTAGTTATAATATTTCTTATTGGGCTAGTTGAGCTCACCCTTTTACTTTCATTGTTCTCTTCAGGAAATGAGAACGTAGCCGGGACTAGTCGGGGAATGGAGTGACAGTCTAGATGTTTGCATTAGTAGTCCTCACTATTCTATGAAATAGTGTGGTAATAAATATATTGAGGACTCTATTTGAGTTTGAATACTGTCTAGAAGACAATATTCGTATTAAAACTCTCAGTTTATGTTTTGTCGGATTTTACACGATAGTTGTATTATTAAGTTGTATTTAAATTTTGTACCATGTATTTGGCGACTCAAGATGGGTGATGTATACCTATTTTGGGGGCATCATATGTACCAAGACTAAATGAAGTTTTATATAGTTTAGTATAAGGGTGTAAACTGAGTCGAGTAGCTCGGTACTCTGCTTGAGATCGATTTGAAAATATGATCTAAAGCTCAAATTCAAAATTGATACGAGTCAAATATGATCTATACTCGTTTTTTGTTTAATGATACACGAGTCGAATTCTAGTATATCAGTATTTGCTCAAATTAGGGTTCGAGTATTTCTTTTTTTCTCGATACCTGCTCGATGGATCATATTCGAATACTGGTCTGATCCATACTATCAAACTAAATATGTGATATTTGTATCAATCTTTATAATCTATAAAGTGTAGTATAAAATTGTATAAGCTTGTACTCGAATAAATCAATGAATTAATTGTCAACTTGTATTACATTCTTTGTAATTTCTTTATATAAATAAAAGTGAGAACTTTTATATATAAACATTAGTTCAGTAATTAATTAGTACGTAGTGGTTCGGTTTTAAGTAAAATAGTTCATAATTGAAACTCGATTTGAAGTCTTATGAGTAGCTCGCTATGTAAACAAGTCGAGTACTTACGAGTTGAGTAGATCCGAGTAATGATTCGAGTCGAATTTGACGCAAAATTAGAAATGCTTTATCAATTTCGAGCCGATTTCGAGCTAAATTTTTTCAAGTCGAGTAAAACCTGATACTAAAAGATAAATCAATATATTTTACCAAAAGAAGCACGGAGCAAAGTTAAGAGTAGTTTTATATACTTTAGTAAATAGACTATATCACAAACCTAACTTGTGCAAATTGCATGATATTTGTTGTAAGAATGTTATATTATTGATAATTTCATAAACTAATTATATTATTTTAATATAGTGATATATTATAAAATTTTAAGTAAGATAATCTTCATAAAAGAAATTGATTCATTTATAGTAAAAAATTCATTTATAACATATTTTAATAATTCATCTATAAAAATAATGGTATATTGAACTACTAATTTATCTATTTAAGTAATAACATAATCCTAACTTAAATTTGAATAATTATAATTATATTATTAAATAATGTAGATATAAATAGTAAAAATATGAATTGTAATATAATTAACAATAACAATTTCAAAATTCATATGAAAATATAGGTGATGATGATGAGATAATTATAGTAAGTAAGTATATAGATTGAAAGAGATGGGAAGTCAAGTGAAAATGAAAAGGTAGTCGAGTGAATATCTCTCCCGATTATATTGGTTAAATAATGACCAAAACACTATATTTTTTCTTCTTTTTAAGACGGTTTATTTTGGTAATTGTTAAATTCATAATAGAAATTGTTATTTTTACAACAAAAATATCGCTGTAAATATACAACAACGGTGAAAATCATCGCTATAGGATCTATAGCGACACTTTTGATGTGCAAATAACAATTTCTTTTATTTTTAGTCAAGTTATTAGTTATATATATTAAAATAATTATGATATATTTACTAAAATTATTTTTATATATCTATACAAATACAAGCATACAAGACTTGCATATATCTAACATACCTTGCATATCCTTTTTAGCGATGGATAGATGACGTTTGATTAAAATCGTTATAGGTTCGGTCCATCGTTATATGTTGTCCGTCGCTATATGTTGTTCGTCGCTAAAAGCTCAGACGACGGTTCTATATATAGCGATGGACCGAACCGTCGCCCGGTCCGTCGCTAAAGAAGAGTATAAAAGGTATGTTAGATACACGCTTAAGATCCAGACCATGTATGTATGTGTATATATATATATATATACAAACGTAAAGGGTTAAATACACTTTTTTCATTCTACTAGGGGTTGGTTTACAAATGCATCACTGAACTGATTTTGTTTTCATTCGACACACTGACTTATAATTTTTTTACAAACCGTTACAAATTCTATTAAATTATTTGACTTTGGACGGAAAAATTACATGAGATGCCACATGATAGAGAGAAAACGTAGATGTTAGACATTTTTCTTTGTGGCATGCCTAGATGGAAACTTGTATAAATTTAATGCTAAATTAATCAAAATCAAATAAAATAATCCATTCAAAATAAAAGTATAATAAAAATAATTTTTTAAAATTTATTTTAATCATTAATATTTGTTTGGTATGGTATAACTTTGGTATTATAGCATACAAAAAAATCTTTTTTTTTCAATATGGCACAATTTTAAATAAATTATATAAATTACACATAAATATGTAATTTTCTTTTAATTTAAATAACTCATTTAATTCATTAATTTAATTAAGCTATCTTTAGATAAAACTAAAATTAGTAATATAACATATACATGTCTACATGTTATATTACTAATTTTGTCATAATACCCTCAACATAAATAATGAAAAATTATTAGTATTTTTTTTGACAAATTTGTCTTTTATTGTATTAAGATATATACATATATTTTTAAAATAAGATAAATTTGGATAAATTTTTGAATTTGAATAATGTCTTTAACATTATTCATAAGTATTTTCATAATAAGCACAAATTAAAATTTTAAATTCATAAAATAAACTCAAACTTCAAACATATAACTAAAATTTTGAAAATTATTTTTATTTTTATTTTGAAAATTAATATAATTATTATTTATAATATGAAATCATTAAATTTAGGCTTAATATAAAAATCCTTATAAAATCGATTTAATATATACTCTCGCATGGGTTCAAACCATAGCTAAGAAGGTGTTTTGATTCATTATTCTTTTGTTTTTTCTCTTTCGTTTCAAAATAAAATAGCTAGAAATATGTGGATACAAAGGATTAGGTGCTTGTTTGCTATGTAAAGAAAAAAACCCATACCAGATTCCGGCGAACAAGATTAAAGCAGTAGTCATTTTATATATACAAAATTAAACATAAGATTTCTCAGCCATAAAACTCCAAATTTGAACATGGAAAAAGATAAGCAATACAAAAACACATAAAACTCATATCGGAACACAAAAAAGTAAGTAATCGGAACAACCTTGTGACGGCCCCAAATTCAGGTGTTTGAAACCCGAATTCAGTGCTTCATGATACCATTTCTTTGAGCGAAATAATAATAATAATGTGTCGCCCCCAAAATAGGTCCACACGACCCATTCTGAGTCATCAGATATCACTCCATAAAAATCAAATATAAACTTCATTTATACAATCATTGAATCAATGCAGAGTGACGACAATGAGATAAGTTAATGAGTTTTAATACAAAATTTATGAACTCTCATGGTGCCTCGACCACAATACCTTACAAAGATACTTTACATAAAAGTACAAATCGATAAATTGCTTTTAGAAATTAAAATCTTTGGGAAGTGCTCCAAGAACCTTCCCGTATATGAGACCATGAATCTAAGTTATGATAGATATCATATGTTCGGGAGAATTATCCTTGGTTGACCTAATAGACCCAAAAAAGAAAACGAGAAGATTACTTATCATGTTCCTTCCAATGGTGAGTCTTCTTGACATCTAATTATCTCCACCGTCGTGTGAATGAAAATTATATTTCAAATAAACTCCAAGATCATATAGGTAGTGCTCGTAGATATACTCGTGAGTGGATGTGCATAAACCATGTCTTATGATAACACGAGGTTGTATGTTATTAGATATCTTTTATGATAGTGGCAAAACACCCTTCCAAAGTTGGGTTCACCTCACCCCTATCTTCGGTTCACCAAAATTAAATATCAAATGACGTATACAATCGGCTACACACTTATCTAAAGTTCTCAATAAAATTATTTCTATACTATTTAGGGAGAACTCAATGACTATATACCACCACCGCTCTATTCCCTCATTATCCTCGCTCGACTTTCGTGAACACTCTTATTACCTGAAAGAAATTGTAAAACAAAAGGATGAGCACAATTAGCCCAGTAAAGAATATCACGACTAAAGATAATTAAATTATCAATAGCCTTCGTCAATAATAAATCAGAGATTTAGAACATATGGTAGATGATAAAACTTTTCAACCATAGTTGCAGCGGAACGAGCAATCCATTAAATGAGTCAAATAGACCATCAGGTCTATTATCTTCTCCATGTTAAAAGTTGACCAATAATATTTTATCCCTGTAACATCAATCAACAATTCCTGTCCACAATCATATGAATAACTCATAATCATAATTGTGATTCTGAATTCCTTTTTGCACCCAGGATAGAGATAATTTTCATCCAAAAATCATGGTTATACCAAATCACAATTCCTGCTCATAATCATACTAATAAATTCATCTTTTACACTACGACCAAAGATATACAAATCATATAACTAATAACCAACAGTTCATCTTTTTGACTACTGAGCCAAAGATATACAATCAGAAACCAAGAATCTTGTGACTCGACAATAGTATCACGACCACGAATAATCCATCCATGCACTGGGCGAAGGATATTCGTGTTTTCAATTACTATTATGATTATACCGAAATAATCCCTAAATCATAATCATACCAAATCCATCTATGACTCACGGCCAAAGATGACTTTTATCACATCATTTGTAACATTACGCTTATGATTATACCGAATAATCCTCGGTCATAATCATACCAAGTCCATCTATGCATGCGTAAATCATGTATGACTTTCAACACAATATAAGCATGAGGATCATAACAACGATATAAAGAAATCAATCAAATGAGATAAAGGATAAATATTAAACATTTATAATATAAATTATTCAAGGTTTAAGAATATCCCAATGTTATCAATCACTTAATAATCTCATAATCTAATATCATTAATATTATAACAATATTTTAATTATTTCTTAAACTTATAAACAATTTATTTTAATTGTTTACACTTTACCAAATAATGCATTTAATCATTCAAAAATGCCATACTCATAAGATTTCATCACCAATGATCAAATCCCTTATCAAAAATCTGCATATACCCTATATAGAATTCCCAAGCTATAAAATTCTATTTACCAATTTTCAACTTCACATAACATATTTAACTCATATACTCATAACTAGTGCAATTTCATAAAAAATACCAAATCAGTTAAAAATATTTCTTTTCTGCGATTTAGTAGAATATAGTCTCATATTGAACATATATTTTTCTCTGAATTTTTAAAATTCATTTACTATTTTTCATAAATCAATTTCTAATTAATTCCTTAAGAAATTAGCTACCTCAATTTTTACTCTAGAAATTCCCAAATCTTGGCAGGATCTTACACATGTCAACGTGATCTTCCAGTTTAAATTTCATGGCCATCGGAGTTATAGAACTCCGGTTATAGCGTTTTTTGTCAGAAAAATCTAAATATTGAAATGGTCATAACTTGCTCATTTTAAGTCGGAATAAGCTCATTTTTGGACAGGAGGTACTTTATAGCATATATTTCCATGTCCCAAAAGGCCGGAATTTTTCTCACAAACTATGTGGCCAAAAATTCCCTTTTAAATTTCTAGTCAGTAGCTTTTTCATAATTTGCAGGTTTTGACTCCTTTGCTAAAATCAGTCCACAGGAAAATCTACAACACCTTTTCCAGTGATTCCACCTGGATAAGTTAGAAAACTCATAGATCTAACTCTAGAACTTGACTACACTCAAAAATTCAAAATATAATAGGAGATATGGTCAATTGAATTTCATGTTCTATTTTCTCCTAAAATCTGATTTTCAACCCTTTGTGATTTCTAAGAAACTTTCATATTTTCACATAATAACCAACATAACTACACATAAAACTTACTAATACTACATATTTTCATACCCATTATTTTCATCAATCCAATGCTTTTATTATAACTTTCATCATAATCCATGTAAACAGATCATTTCCACAATTTAATAAGGAATGAATACAAAGGATCATTCACCATGCATGTGGTAATCCACATAGACAGGTTATTCCAACAGAATAATAAAGAATGGAATAACTGAAGAATTCACCATGCATGCGATAGATCGCATGCAGACGGGTTATTCTCAATAGAATAATAAAGAATCGGAACCAATCGTGCAAAATTACAGACCGACAAGATATTCCAACATAATAATAAAGAATGGAATAACAACAGAAATCACCATGCATGCGATAGACCTCACAGACAGGTTATTCCAACAATATTATAATTAATGGAACCAAGTCGACGTATACGACCGATGGTGATATTCCAATGTAATGATAAAGAATCAATAACGTAAGAATTTTACCATGTATGCGATGATTGGCGACATACAAGTTATTCCAACAAAATAATAAGGAATGGAATAATGAAGAATTTCACCATATATGCGAAAGATTTAGATATACAAAGTTATTCCAACAGAATAATAAAGAATGGAATAACAGAAGTTCTCTTCATGAATACGAAAGAAATAATACCCTTTACGAGTATAACATATAATATCCCTTACGAGTACAACAAATAATATCCCTTACCTTAGAACAAACTGGATATAGGAGTAGTGAAGTAGCAGAATACTTTTCTTCTTTCTCTCTATTGTTTCTCTCTCTAGAGTTTCAGTGAATTCGTAAGAAATAATGAAGGAATGAGCTTCATTTATAGGAGAATGGATGAATAGTAACTTATTCTGAACGGTCCGTTTGATTTACTTTTAAACGGACTGGTCAAGATTGGTTTACTATAAAATATTCTAATAAAACAAAATCTTTTAAATAAAATATAATATATTCTATTTATAATCTAATAAAACGAATAACTTTATAAAAGTATTCATTTTATATAAAAAAGATTTTACTATGCAAATACTATGTGAGGCACTATGCAAATACTATGTATAATAAAATATAATATATACTAATTATTGTCTAATAAAACAAATAACTTTATAAAAGTATTACATTTTTATATAAAAAGATTTTACTATGCAAAAATACTATGCATAATAAAATATAATATATTCTATTTATAGTCTAATAAAACGAATAACTTTATAGAAGTATTCATTTTTATATAAAAACTTTTCTGCTTTTATTACATTAATAATACTAATAAAACAAAACTTCATCATCATTATTATAATTCACACTATTAATCGAATTAGTGTCGCTCCTGCGGAAAAGAGGGGCTTTCCAATAAGGATTTCTCCCTATATTAGCGTATGATTAGGTGACCAAACTTCCTCTTGCGTAACTTCTAGACATCGTTAATATTGCAAATAATAATATTAATAACTTTGTTATCTCAATTATTGATTTAATAATATATAAAATATCGACAATAATTGAATCAAACTGAGTGACTTCTCACGTAAGCATTAATAATCAATACCGTGTGCTATTATGCAACCACGCGTATTTTACCACCGATTATTTTATGACAACTTGCTTACTTTGAAAAAATTTCAAATGTCACCTTTAACTTTAGACTTTTATCAATTTAACTATTTACCAAAATTGAAAAATTGAATACTTTTATTTCATAAAATTCGGGGTCTCACAAATAATGTCATAAATTTCAAACTTAATTTACATATCAGAGTTGTCTAAATCCCAGGTATGCGACCTTTAAACATTTCATTACATGATAGATAATAAATATCATCATCTTATTTAAGTCTAGCTATTACATAAGATAACACAAACTTATTCTGTCAACTTTCCTTTTCCTTTGTTCTTGCCTGAACCTTCTGGTCGATCACATTTAGCTGAAAGCATTTAAATTAAGCAAAAATGAGCATTTGAGTGTCCAGCAAGTAATAGCAAACAATAAACATTAGCTGGAAGGATTAAATATTTTCTTTGAATGACACTTCTACAACGAAGCAATAGTTGTGAAGCAAACTGAAGCACACTAAACAACATAACAATTCTATTTCAAATTTTGAAACTACGTACTGACTATAAATGGAGAGCAGTCGACAGACTATGAACTTTATTTTCAATTTTCGAAAAGGTTAAACAGAACTTCATCTGTAAACCGTCATAACTTACAAGTACGGGGGTGATTAGCCCGTTCTGCCCTGTATTGATCAATACTACATACCAGAACGATATTCTCGTTCATCATATTCGCCTTGGGCACACAAAATTTTCCCAGATTTGGGATGTTCATACTTAGTCCGAATCTGAACCAAAACAATTCGGTTGGATATCAATAGGGGTCTATCATGTTCAACGATATTTTTAAATCTATGTCTAGCCGAGTCAAATAGCTTAGACGACTTTTAATTAAGGTACACATACTGGAAATCAACAAGTATGTTTCAACATGTACAATAATTATCCAAGTGAAGACACTTGTATAACCATACTTAGAAATTAACGAACATATATATATATATATATATATATATATATATATATATATATGAATCTTACAGTAATACTGTATTGATAACAAATGATCAGATAAAGTTCAAGAACTGGCATATCTGCAAAGTATAGATGCATGAACAATAATAATAGAGTTAATAAACTGGCACAATAACGATATAATTCTGAAACTTTCTTACTCATATCCATTGCATAAGTAAATGCAAAGGTTAGGATACTTGCACAACCAAATAGTGGAGTTCGGAGACTTGCTCAATAAAATTTTGAGTAAGGTAAGGGAACTTGCCTTTAGCGTAGTTTATCCACGTTTATAAATCAACACTTTTCGAATCTTATTTATAATGTATTATAAGCACAAGATGCTCATTAGCTATCACATTCTTTATTCAAGTTTGACATGATTCAAATATGCACATATGGTGCAAAATCAGCTCATAGGTTTATCATGAAATCAAGTATCTAGTTACTTCATAAGCAAATTAAGAATGCTCAAGTTTAAGGTATTTTCACCCATGAACTTTCATTATCAAAAGCAAACACTATCTTATTACTTAGTCCTCACATATACACATGCATCAGTAGGTCTTAAACCATTTCTAGCAATATAGGCATCATACAAGTTAACTGTCAAAAATCAAATTACACTATCTCAGATTCCAGACTTACAAGAACAAGGCCATATGGTTAAGCTTAAGACCCAAAGAGCCTATTAAACGACTCTGTCTCCGCCAAGCCAAGACTCAATTGTTGCCTTGTGGTTTCTGTTTGGCATGAGCACAACATTCATACATAATATCTTTTCATGCTCCTCAAGTCAATCTAGGTTCCTTGTTGCATAGCATGGTTCTAAGTTAATCATTTCAACAATTTAAAGTCATTCAAGGTCATGAAATCATAGAGTCTAACATGCTTGCCTTCTAAACATACAAGGTAGTTATAAAACTCATTTGACATGCTTGTGTGTATGCAACTATTCTAGTAACATGCTTTATTTAGTTTTAACTTGATTTCACAACTCTTAACATTTTAGGTATATATGTATGATACATTTAGCAAGTTTAAAAGTACCATCAAACATGCTCATAAAAGTCAGATTCCAACTCTCAAATAGTATGCTCAAAGTTTGTATTTTCATTAGTAAAGTGTATTAATAAGTTCCACATGTTCATGCTCCCTTACGAATCATATAAACACATGTTAAGGGTTCATTCATGCATTTCTAAACCATACCTATATGCTTGCAAAGTCAGTATATAACATGGCATACATACATATCAAGTTCGTTTCTAAAGTCCTAATTTTCATCTAAACTATATGTTTTTGATTATCATGTATGCTATCCTAGTAAAACATGCTCACATTAGGTTAATATACTAATATATACACATTAAACATCCTTGCATGCTAGCTTAAGTCATAATAATATACCAACACTTAGCAGATTGTGAAATGTAAAGCTCAATCGAACTCGTAGGTCGCAAGGCTGCAAATGCGCATTTTTAGTTCAATTATGGCGAATCATTATCGCATGTCTGCGTTCAGAGTGTAAATGACTGCTTTACAGAGTCTTTGCCAACTTAATTTCCAACGATTTTATAAACATCTTTTAGTATGTTAATTCATCTTGATTAACATAGAAATTCAAGTAATTCCAAGAATCAAACAAGACCCATTTCAAGAACATAGCTATAAATTATACCTTCTTGAGCTTGAATTGAACTTCCTACACTCTAAGTATGCTTCAATAGTAGCTCAGCAACTTATACACTCCACTTAGAATTATCAGACAAATCTCAAGCAACCAAAAAACTAAAAATGGAGCTTATATTTATAGAAGGAACTTGGACTAGATATTGGCATTACACAATCTTGGAGTCCATGGTGTAATGGAAGAGAACAAAGGTTATTAAGGAGTTGTTTAACAACCCAATACCAGTCATCTTGCTAGCCATGATCACCTATGATTTAGCAGCTTGAAGGTTACGTAATATAGAGTTAGGTTACTGTTCATTGTACTAAGAAGGTCACTCATTTTGGGATAAAGGAGAAAATCTTAGCAACTTGATCAACTAAGGCTTGGTTTGGTTCTTTTAATTCTCATAGTGTAAAATTAATGTACAATTGTTACCATATTAGGAAATTAGGGGTCATTTATATACTCACATCATATAGTTCATGTACATTAAATACACGCATTAAAACAACGAAGTCAGGTATTATTGTCCGGGTAGTTCTATAATTATTTCTACTACTCACACAACCATATTATAATCTTATTTAATATTAATATTTATTTAAACATTTAATTACTTTCTCAGTTTCTAGAATACACATATATTTATTTATGCATTACAATTACATATGATATCATTGAACTACTGGATACCTCATGTCATTAAAACATACTCCTATCATATGATTTTTATTAATGTTACACATATAATATTAATGTTTTATTTCATTTCTACAGAAGAAAATTAATTTTCTCCAATCGACCACTAAGCAGCGCATTTCTGTGCCAAATATTACTACGGGAGGGCGCAAATTGCACATACTACTTCTCATAAAGGCTAAACTAGCTTAGCTTCAAGCCAGTTTCAACATCCATCTCTCCAATCTTTCTACACAACATGAATTAACTTACATATTAGTGATATTACTAGTTTAAGAGTGTATTCCTTACTCATATGAGATCACGTGATCATACACGATTAATCTTCCTAATTCCCTTTTAACTTATTTAGTGAATTTCCTCACTTCACAATACGCCACACCAGACATTTTACAATACTCATTGCCAAATTCACACTTCTCAATACATATTAATCTAATACGAATCGATTGAATTATGCAACACATTAACACTTATATTCACATAAATATTTATTCCATTAATATATTCATAAAACATGGAAATTCTCGGGTAATACATCATTTATCATAATAATCCTAGTAATTATATCATGTATAAAATAATCATATTTTCATGGAAAATAAATAATAAAATTATTACAAAATTAATTTATTATAAGAATATAATCTATAATGATCAATAATTCTTAAAAAAAATTATTTACAATTATTCATGTAATAAATAAATTTTATTTATCACATATATACTTACGCTTTACTTTGCATATTCCCACTTTTATAAAAAAAAATTATATACAAAATTTATATTTTAATTATATTAAAAATATTGAGTTATTACAAACCTAATATGAACATTTTAATAGATAAACAATGAAGGTTATCATACCCAGATCAGTACAATCACACCGGAACAAAAGAAAGATTCCGGCAGGACCAAATCGCGCAAATCCGAACAAGAACCATGAAGCCCTTTACTAATCCGCACATAAAGCCCCCCACAATCTAACAACCCCGGATCTGGTGATATAGTGCTCTATTTTTTTATTTTTTTTTTCATATCTGAACTTGGGTTTCTTTGGATCTAGGTTGTTGGAGTTTTAGAACTTAGTTGCTTTGGATATGCACTTAGGTTTCTTTGGATCTGCGATAAAGATATGAACGAATAGGGTCCCGTCGACTGAACTGATCGGGGGCTGCTTCAGCTCCTATTTTTTCTCTTCTTAACCACCGGAAAAATCGATAGCAACATGCGTATATATATCAGACGGTGTTCAAAATTTCACCATTTTTATTTTGGATTTGTGGTGAAGAATTGAAGATGATGACTTAGATTTGGATTTTAGCTAGTTTTGACTACTATGATGTAAGATTTGTGGTGAATAAGATGATGAATTAGATTTAGATTTAGATTTGGATTTGTGGTGTAGAAGATGATGAATTCAGATTTGGATTTGTAGCGAAGAAGATGATAAATTATATTAGATAATTTTGTATCTTTAAAGTTAACTTAAAATATTTAAAAATTAAAAAGGTAATATGAATTCATTAATTTCATATAAATACATTTGTAAAAAATTATATATTAATATATTTTATTATTAATTTAATTATTTGTTCTTTTAAAAAAAGAGATAATTTAAGCTTGAAAATCAAAAAATTTAAACTAAAGTTATTTTCTTATTATTATTAAAAAAAAGTCCACAGTGGGTTTTATAATCCACGTAAGCATGGTCGTGTATGCTGTAGTATAGACTTTTCGTTAACTTTTAACATTTTGAAAAAAAGCGTATTCAATTAAGATTTTTAAAAACTTTTTTAAGTAGCGTATTTTTTTAGAATTTGTGGGATTTTAATGACGTTCAAAGACTTTTTTAAAATGACTTTTACAGACTTCTATGAAATAAATGTGACTTTATAAACTTTTTATCAAGACCGTGATAGACTTTTAGATACTTCTAATATATCTTGCAACTTATATTAATTGTTAATTAAATTTCTATGTACATAACATCTCCTTTTTTTTCATGAACTAGAGTAAATCTCATAATATTATTGTGATATATGAGATTTTATATATATGCTGAAAGCGTTCATATTATTCTCTTCGTTTAATAATACATTTGGATACTTTGGATACCAATAAAACTTTAGAAATTACAAACGCAATACAAAAAATTAAATTCAGGTTTTCATTGAAATTATATATACTTTATGATATATCGTCTGACTTATTTGGAATTATTGTTTTTTCATTTCGATCTACAAAAGTTGTCATCAATACTTATTTACGTAATTCAGAATTAAAAATTAATATAAACATTTACAATATATATATATATATATATATATATATCGATTTTCATTCAAATATTTGAATATTACCTCGCCTTAAGTATCAAAATTTGTAAATAAAATAATATATACTTGTTTTCATGTATATTTTAAAATAGCAAGTTATTTTTAAATAAAAAATATTTTTTTATTTATATTCTTTTTAATAAATTTTTAGTTTAATAATGTAACATATAATAAAATTATGATAAAAAGTTTGAAGAACTTATATATTTTATACAACTTTATATCACTATAAAGACGTATTCTATATAAATTACTTTCTCTCTCACACTTTTTTTTTCCTTCATTTAACTCTCGATTCTAAGTTAATTTACTTAAATTATAAAATTATAAAATATTATGTATTTATTTTTATTTTTGAAATAATAATGTGTGTTTATTAAATAACAAATAAATTCAAAATTTAAAAATTTTGAATTTTATCGTTGACTACAAAAAAATAAATAAATATTTTATTTTGTGTAGTACAATGTAAGTATTAATTATTCTAGATTATAAAGTAATTAGAAATATTGGATTCATGTGAAGTAATTAGAAATATTGGATTCATGTGAATTATATTTTAAATTTATTTAGTTTATTAAGATGAGATATGAAGTCTTTTAAAATCTTTAGAGATGATGTCGAACTTTGGATATGGGTTGATAATTATAATTCTTCTTCTAAAATCATGTAAACTCTACCATTTAATAGAAATCAAAAGTTCATGACTTTTTGAATACCAAAATACTTTTATGAGACTTCAGAAAAATCTTAATTCATCTGGCACATAACTTTTAAAGACATTAAAAAGTTGTAATTGAATACCACTAAACTTTTTTATTAACTCTTTAAATGTCTTGATTGAATACAACCAAACTTTTAAAATCTTTAAAAGTCTTTAAAAATCTTAATTGAATACACCCCCTTAGATGAAAGTTTTAATTTTTATAAAAAAATTATAGTTCAATGAATTGACTGTAAAAAAAATCAATTTGATGATACATTTATAAACCCACACGTAAATTATGCACATTATATATTCAATAATTTGAAATTGTAAAGCACTCATTTTTAATTTTTATATCTGCATAATAGAGCTCCGATAATGCACAATTTACTCCTAAAATCAAGAAGAAAGATCGAACCTACTAAATTAATGATAGGAATCATTTGATAAAAAATAGGAGTAGCAATAATCATAATTATTAAAAAGACGCATACTATAATTATTGAATCATCATGCGAATATAGAGTTTAAATAAACTTCTAAAAGAAAGAATTACTAAATAAAAATATCAAGGATTTTGTATTGTTATTGCTGTCACAATTTGTCCTTGTATAGAACACGCATACAACAAAGCAAAGAATCAATATATAGGGACCTCTTTCATAAGGGGTGATTTCTGTCTCCTCTGTCATTTCTCCCTTCTCCTCTAGAGGGGTCCAATAAGGGGGGAAGAGTTGAATCTCTTCCCATTCCCACCCACCCACCAACCCCCCTTCACTGCCGCAACTATTTTCCCTTCACTCTTTCAGCTTCAACCCATATATTTTTAGTAAGTTTAGATATCTTTTATTTGGTTGGATTTGTGCATATATGTTCGTTTGTTTTTTCTAATTTGTGGGTTTTGTTTGATATGTAAAACAGAGTTGATTGCTGTAAAAAAGTGATCTTTTTTGTTATCTGGGAATATGGATAGTAGAATTCCACCAGGAAGTTTCTTTCAGTACTCCCCAACTGGACTCAATGGTTCACTGCAAAGGTCTTCATCTCCTACAGATCGTGAAAGGTTAATTTTTGTAATTTTTTGGTTTTGATTTAATATTTCTGTCATTAAATTTGGATCTTGGTATGGGTCAGTACCAAATTATTGTAACTATTGATATTGTTTTTAGATACTTTCCATTTATGCAGATTTGTAATTGCAGTTTTGGTTTTTATGTGTGCTTCAAATTTAGTGGCTAATTTGCTCATTTTGGTTGTTTTATTGGTTGTATATAATGGCTACAAACTTTGAAATCTATGAACTTGTTTTAAAATTTATTAAGGTCACCAATTTGGCCAATGTAGTAAATTGGAATTTTTGTTATGATAAGAAAGTTCAAAGTTGTGCCTTGAAAAGAAACTCTGCATTTTTCAGTTACCTATTATTGGTTCCTTTTTACATGGAAAGAGCTTTTGGTGTTGTCTTTTCCCAATATCCCGGGTTTCAGATTTGAATTTGGCATATTTTCTGGAAAAATGATGAGGCACACAGATGGGGAAATGGTCAAATTTTGACATATTCCCATCTCTATCTGTCAGGATAGGCAGATACGAGCTGTTTAGACAGACTGCAAAGTAAGCAGTTGGCAATTTACAATAACTCACATTTAGAACTTAGATATCTACTTAGTTATGTCTCTTATTGTCTATTATTATTACGCCATTTTTACCAAAATTTGTTTTGTTACTTAATTTGTAAGATGTTGTATTGGCAGATATTTGTCGGAATTATTGGCGGAGAGGCAAAAGTTGGCTCCGTTTATGCAAGTTATGCCAGTCTGCAGCAGGCTTCTAAGTCAAGGTGGTTAATCCTTTTTTTGTACTCTTTACCTAAATATATTGCTAAATTAGGGAATTTTGGTTATGCCTCTACAATTTTCTTTTTCTGCTCCATGAAAAAAGCAAGCATGCCACATAGACTATGGAAGAGTATTCAGGTTTACTTGTAGCATCACCTGAAAATTATATTTCTTTTGATATTAATACGTAGAAATGTGATGAACATCTATGTAGATTTCTAGAGTAGCTTTCAATATCAACTAGGCTCTATAATGTCTTTCATGATAGAAAAGTTGAACTTAGTAGTATTGACTTTTATTTATAAATTGTAAAGAGAAGAGAGAAGATCAAAAGGGGCTTATGATGTTATCAATTAATGGATTCTCAGTAGTGAGTACAATGATGCATTTATACTAATCTTAGGACCCAAAAAAATTAAAAGACCAACCTATTATTGATAACATTCATTGATCGCCGTCGACAGGCACGACTCTCGGCAAGCTACACAGGTCTGACACCGAAAACTAATAAGCCGCTCGGCTGTGTTTATATATTCAGAGATTGCCAGACTAAAGCTGTCCTGAATACACTTAGCATACTGAGCTATTTTACCTCTTGGGTATATTGCTAGGCAGTATAAATTTTTCTTGATCAGAAGATTCAAAAGGGAGAGTATTCCCAATTGAATAGCGAACATATTACATTAATTAAACTTGTGGTTGTATGGTTTGAATAGGCTTCTTCTATGTCTAGTTGTTCTTCTTCCTACTTGGTTGCAAGAACAGTGATGTGCCAAAAAGTGAGCTTAAAATTTGAGATAGGTTAGGAGTTCTTTTGAACGTGTGTACAGGTGCAAGAGTAGTCCAGAAATCCAATTATTTGGAGTGTTATGTTTCTTGACATGAGATTATCCTTAAGAGTGAGGTGAACATTTCATTATAATATATCATGATTTTTTGAAATATAAAAAATACTAGTAGATAAAATGAGGTCATCAGAACACTTGGATATTACAACAGACAAGGAGTTATAGTCAGCACTGGATAAATGACACTGGAAGAGTAGGATCTTGTAAAGGAAACACAGCTGTAACTGTAACTATGATAAAAATTTGTACCGACTTTCAGCCATACAAAGGTAGCATTTGATAAGCTTGTATTAGTTATTGATTTTAACAGTGATAGCAGTACTCATTGATACGAGGAAGCAGTTCTCTCATCTCAAAAAGCCTCGTTCAGTCGTTCTAACTACATTGTCGTGTTTTGCCATTATGCTCTGTTTGCAGATTGGACTTTTTGTTAAATCACGCATTATCTGGTCTTTATCTACTATTTCTGCGTGCATAAGTTATATATTTTCTGGAGCATCACCATAGATATAATCATAGTTTTTTGTTTGGTTGACGCAATTATCTGTCTTTAGGATATGTTTCCAAAACATATGAGGTTATTTTTGTCGATATATTTTATGCTGTTGCTATTTTTACCGTACCTTTGTCCAAGATAGCCTGCTATATCTACCTCATTGCCTGCTATTTTGTTAGAAATAATATTTTCCTTAAACCAATAAGAATAATTATTACATATAAAATTCCAAAAAAGAGCTGCCATCAAAGCAAATGATTATTTATCCATTTACGTATTAAAGTATGAAACAATAATGCGTGTTCCAATTTTTTGATAATATGTTTGTACCCTTTGCCTGAACTTCATTTAAGAACCAGGAGCACCATACCTATGCCTTTTAGCTCATGGCTTTCACTTTTGTTTTCCTCCATAATACTGACCATCAAAAAGTAAAAAATGTCTGAGGTATTATTGAAGACCGTGTCTCAGAGAAGTTGGTAGTCACAAGTCATCATACAAGCATATATGCTGTCTATTTCTCACCCCAACTTTCCTAATAATTTGCAAAGCATTTGATATTGTTTCATATTCTGGGCCGGGGCATATCACCTGAAGTCAGCGCTTATGTTATTCAATATATTATGTGAATGTACTAATACATTTTGGATGGTACTCTACATATGTTACCCGGTAGGCTTACCAAGTTTTAATTGGCAAGTATATAACTATCCCAATCAGTACTAGGTATTTGTTTCCTCTTCTAATCTCAGATTTTCCTTTAGGAAAGGTTCATGGAGTACGTATGATGACACTCTTGGAAAATGTTTCAATGATTACATGTTGGTCTCTGATGCTTATGACCCTGTTAGCAATATTGTTTAAAGCAGATTTACACTAATGTTCTAATTGCTAACTGTTTTTGGGCTTTTATTAACATTAACTTGCTTCTTTGGTCGATTTTATGAAGAAATCATGCGGACGTCGGGATTTGTATCCAATCAAAGTTTCATGGATCATGAAAGAATGGGGCCCGAGCGGCCATATAGGCCGTTAGGTCAACAACCTAATGGAGGACCAATGGATGTGGAAACATGGTCCTCAATGCAATCAGAGGTAAAAAGATTTCTATTTATTGTAGGAGGCGTCTATAGAATGCCATATTTTCTCTGCTGTATTTGTTAGAGTCCCTTCTGTTATGGTTAATCTGTTATAATGTTGAAAAGAAAAGAAATTATGGACTACCCTTTGATCCTATCATGTCATTCATATGCTCACTACAAATCAAGATTCTTGCTTTAGTGGCAGATGCATGCAGTTAATCTCTCAAGACATGTGCTAAGACATTATTAAAGATTTACATCATGTTTCTTTCTAAAATTCATTTTATTGATCTGGATCTAATGGTGTCTGGACAGGTCATTAGAATGGACATGAAATTTACTCAAGTGAGCTGTGTGATCTGGTTAAAGCTGGAAGTTTCCTAAGTTAATGTTTTAGACCACATAACTCCCTTTAGTATATTAAAACAAAATAAAAGGCCAATTCTTAGCACTGAAGTGAATGATCTATAGCATCATCAATTATGCATTAGAGAGTATTTTCTTGCTTATTTTTAATTTCATGTGCATGAAAAGATATGCAGAAGAACTCCATAAATTTTAGCAGGGCGGTTAGAACTCCTTGACAATTAACAATATGAAGATGCATCAGAGAGCCTTCTTGAATCTTAATTGCAAATTATGGTTATATGATAATTGTCTTGCTTCAGGAAAACGGTCTTCTCCGAAGAATGGCCCCAGTTCAACCTTCTGCTATGGGTTGGCCTGCTGCAGCTTTAGGATTAACAACCACACCTGTTGTAAAGAGAGTTATCAGACTTGATGTTCCATTGGATAAATTCCCAAATGTAAGTGTAGGTTTTTTTTCCATCCCATTCTCTGTCATTCGTTCAGTCTTGTTCTTTGGTTTATTTTCATTTTTCCGTTATAATTTCCAACTCAAAAGCATGGCAGTTCAATTTTGTTGGTCGAATTTTGGGACCGCGAGGAAATTCTTTGAAAAGGATTGAAGCTATGACAGAGTGTAGAATATTCATAAGAGGCTGGGGATCAGTGAAGGATGCTATGAAGGTATCATTATTCCCACCTACCTCTTTCACTTTTATTTTCATAAAACAATAAATTTCAATGCAAGTTATTGCTTAATGAGACCAATATTGGAACCAATATGAGGAGTCAGCAAAAACTGCAGTGTGTGGAGCTTATAAAACCAAAGTTCATTTATGCGAATAGTTTCTTTAATAGTTGTATATTACTTAGTTTCCTTTTCTACTTATATGCTGGGGCACTAATGATCCTTCTGATATGCGTGATCCAAGTATTCTTGTGTTTCGAGGTCTTTTTCATTAATTAATCTTCTAAAGGAAGACATTTTAAATTGTAGGTGATCCCACGAATTCCCCTTTTCCACGTTTTGCCTGATGGTGATGCACATTTTCCTTTTTGATTTTATACTGCATGAGTTATATTAAAGTGGAAGTTTGTTAACTTTGGGTTGTTAAATGGCTTTGTATGTGATGAGTCAATGACTATGATTTTTTCGTTTTCTTGGACACATTTACTAATCACTAACTGTTTTTTTAGGGGAGAAAAGAAAAGTGGGGAGAGACATATGAAAATAACAATGTATCCTTATAATGGTTTCTTAAGTATAATATCATAGGGGTAAAATAGTAATGTACTTTTTAAAGTTAAAATTTTCTTCCAAAACTCAACAAAATTAAAGAAAGTAATTTTCTTTTCTCTTCCTCATTTCTCTCATGATTTTAAATTCTTTTCTTTTCTTCTATTTCCAAACTCACAAACACAGGCATTTTTAGCATAGAATTACTGTGAATACAAGGGAAGGGAAATAAGGCATTTTAGGTCATAGACTTTTTATTTCGATTTAAAATGTCTTTCTACATTTATGTGCACATAGTTGTCATTCCTATTTAAAGATCATTTTCCTCCTTGTCTCCTACTCTCCTTAGTGAACCTAGTTGACTTGTACTTCATTTCCTTAGAAAGTTTTGATATAACATTTATATGGAACAACAATTAATCATTCATGCATCACTTGTCTTTGAAAATATATAATTAGGAAATTGATATCTCCACAAGTAAAATTGTTAGTATCACAAGTTCCTTCTCACATAAATAATAAGTGGGGTCCACCCTCATGTGAGAAAGGATCTTGCGGAATTAAGATTTTTTTTTACTTCTAGAAATATCAATTCCCTATAATTATTAAATCACACTTATTTTACATTTTAGAAATATAGGGTGTTACCTGACTAGACTAACAGGTGCCCTGAAGGGTTTAGTGGTTAAAGAATGAGCACAACTATGTATGTCTAGTTCTGCAACTATTTTCTTGCGCATGTAAAGCCAGATAGAAAAACAAACAGATATGGTGTGACGGGGTGGACCTGTGGAACGTACTTCAACTTACTGATGAAATGGGTTACAAAATGTAAACAAAGACACTTGAACACATGACCACTCAAAATCAAATATTGATATCAGGTTAGACTACCAACTGCCCTTAAAGCATTAGTTGTCAGGCCAAACCATGTACTCCTTCCGTGCCACATTACTTTTTGCACGCATCTTAGCCATCAAGGACACATCTACACATCATAATTTTGACGCATTTTTAATAATAATGAAAATATAATATGTAAAATATACTAAACACGTGAAAATATAACACGTTGATATGTTTTTGGCATGCACTATAAGATATCCAATTATCTCCTAAACAGTGATGTACTAGGTGTTTGTGAACTTGTAAGGATTATAGCTGCTGCTCCTATCAACTATACCTAGTATAGGTATCGATATCAACAATCTGTAAATCTATGAATCTAAACATGTTTATGCCTGGGTGGATGGCGACATGGTGTGTTTGGTAGACCTGCCTAAATGCAATCCCACATTGACTTCAGTTGCCTGGGCATAGGTCACCTGACATCATTTGTCTAATTTTGGCGTTCTGTTTCAAGTTAGCTAACATTTAAAATCCATATTTAATTTTTTTGATAAGTATGAACAAGAAGCATGTAATGCAAAGTGAATCCACCAATGTGGGTATGGAAGCCACGCAAACTAGGTATCATCATTAACTATAACCGACATAAACAAGTCCACGGAAACCCAAGCAGATCACTTAAAAAAGGGGAACTACTTGTGAGGACGAGTGAATGCTAGCAAGGGATTCACTTAATAATTTGAATAACCAACTTATCCACCTACAGATCTTCCTCATTTTCCGGTTTCGACAAATATCCTATGGTTGTAGATTTTTGTTAGGTTTTAACTGTTGTAGGTTTCCTTTTATCGGATTATGTGTATCCTGGACTTAAATATACTTGAAAAGAAGTGTCGATTTCTATTGAGCTTGTACATATTGCTTAAAAACTAAATACTCAGTAGTACTCTTTACTTGTCAATCTCCGACTTTCCACGGAACTGAAATGACAAAAGTTAGTGTAAGGGCTGCCTCAAAAGGCTAGGTTCTTTATTTGTCAAAATTAGAAAAGAAACAATGCCCTTGTAATCTTAAATATGGAACTATGGAATAACACCAACAACTTGCTCTTTTCCTTTTTGTGAAGTAATTCTGTGTAACTTAGTTGAAACTGTACAGGGCTAATTACTTGCAAATTACTTGGTTTACATGATTTTTCTTTTTGTTATGGTGAAACAATATAATCGTCTGTATTTCAATAATTTGATTTTTATTGTCATTAATATCGTTAGTTGTAACAGTTGTGCATCATTTTGCAAGGATTTTTGGGACAGAACAATATTCAGTTTCATATATCGAAACCCTGGTTATGATTTCTCACGTACGGCAGGGTCCGTTTTATTTTTCTCTTGAATCAGGAAGAAAAATTAAAAGATAAACCTGGATATGACCACCTGAATGAGCCACTACATTTGTTGGTAGAGGCTGAATTCCCAGAAGATATGATAGATTCGCGCTTGGAACATGCTGTTGCATTACTGGAAAACCTTTTGAAACCAGTGGTATGAATGAGAATAACCTTTCAGCTATTTGATACAAATCATTATACTTTCTTCATACTTCTTATTCCTCTCTCTTACTCTAGGACGAGTCCATGGATGTTTATAAGAAGCAACAGCTGAGAGAATTGGCTATGCTAAATGGTACACTAAGGGAAGAAAGCCCTAGCATGAGCCCGAGCATGAGTCCCAGCATGTCTCCATTTAACAACGGGGGAATGAAACGAGCCAAGACCGGAAGATAACCCTTTCGTATATGATTATGATTCTTTGTCATACTAGAGGCGAGCTGGTTTATATCTTGGTGGTTTCCTGGAATATAACCAACAAGACATCTAAAAGAGGGAAAAATTTCTTGAATTGTCAATTAGACCTCCTAAGCTAAGCTTGCTTGGGCCTAACAACGTTGACATCGAACCCCCTCACATATTTGGTACTTCATCTTTAGCTTTGGTTATCTATTCTTTCGCATCATATTCGTTAATTGTGGTTTTTTTTCTCCCATATCTCACATGCATTTGAATTTTCTTGGTAGCCACATTCATGTAATGTGCAACTCATTGGAGAATATTGCATAGACTTTTGTATCACTTTATTTTTTCTTTCCAAAAAAGTGGAAAAAAGAACCGACCCTTTTATTATATCATACATGTGTTTTCTTAATTTAGTTCTATTTATTTCAATTGAATCGAGTTCGAGCAGTTTTAATTTTTTGAACGAAAATGATTCGAGTATTAATAGAATATTTGAATCATTTATATTTCGAGTCGAGTTTAAATTGAATTTGTAGTCGAGTGAATACGAATTGAACTCGAATTGTTTGTTCATTTTATAAAAAAGTGACAACCCTCTAAATTTGACCACAATGAAAAATAGTTAATTCTTTGACCAATTTTTAATATTTTTGTTTAAATTGTAGCAATAGGGAAATGACTAATGATAATGTTGATTATATTTGGTGCGCCGAAAGTCTTGAAAATCTTCACCATTGGATATTTGGTGCTCCAAAAGATTTGAAAATAATGGTTGGGATTGTCTCTAGATCCTCCTCCTCTAATGGTAAAGTTAGTAATCTACTTATCTTATCAATTATTATTCCCGTGAGGAGAACTTTATAAATAAATAAATAAATAAATTTGTACTTATGAAAATATTAATCCTTTTCTTTAAACTAAATAATTTTATTTGGACACTTATGTAAAATAGAAATGATTTGAATAAGATAAAATATGTAAGGGTTTGGTATTCAATTTTTCTTAATTTTTTTTTATGATAATCAATAATAGATTAATAAGTTAATTTAATTAAATAAAATATATTTAATTAATTAATACTTGAGATGGTAGGGAGAACTAATTATAAAATGGGTTATATGTATATATACTGCGGTAATTAGTGTATTCTATTAGAGTTATAGTGACAGATTTTTTGGACTATAATGACGATGAACCTATCGCTGTAATTATAATTTAAAATGACGGATGAAATTATAATTAAGAATCAAATTCTTAAAAATGACAATGTCAAATGCATATAGTCATACACCCGCTCATCATCTACAGTAAAGATAATGCATATATATTTTTCTCTTATAAAATTAGTCTATTACTAATTATTCTTATAATTAGTTTAAATATTTGTATTTAGTTCATTTGGATTAAGAACCATGATAATAAATGTAATTATAATTTAAATTAAAAAAATGATGTAGATTTTAATCTAGAATCAAATTCTTATATATTGACAATGCATAAAATTTTCATAATTAAATACATTAAGAATATTTTAGAATCATTAATTAAATTTTCATAATTAAATATATTAAGAATAGTTTAGAATCATTAATTAGATAAGGACAATATTATCTCAGGGTGATTCCATATTTCTTTCACGTGACAGGAGGTGTATTTGACTTCAGCTGTCTACCTGCGTAGGCTTTTGGCCTTTTATATTATGCCAAAATTTTCTCTCTCCAACACTCTAATCCAGAAAACTTCGAATAGACAAATTAATTTTATAATTAATTCCCTCCAACATGTCATGTATTAATTAATTAAAAATATTTTATTTAAAAAAATATGATTTCACCTAAGTTAAAAGAATAATATTTGAGGCGTTATCTAAAGATTTAAGTGGCTGAAGTTCATCTAATAAATGTTGCAACTTCAAATGCATGTAGTATATGATAGTTTGAATAGTATGAGTGTTTGAATAAGGTAAAATATGTATGGATTTTTATTGAGAATTTGTCTTTTATGATAATTAGTGATAGACTAATATAATTAAAATATTTTTAATTGAAAAATAATTGAGATGAATTAATTATAGAATTAGTATATTAGTAATTATCCTTATATATATTTATAATTATTAGTCTATTACTGATTATCAATTTATAAAATTATAATTATATATTAGTCTATTACCAAATTATAAATATTAGTCTATTACTGATTTTCAAATTATAACGTATAATTATAAATATTTATAACTTATACAATTTGTTTTTGGTTCATTTAAACAATACAAATTCTTACAAGTGGATTATAAGGAACCATGAGACTAAATGTAACAAGCTCAATTAATGGCCTTTGTGAAGCAGTCGCAATAATGATTTATTATATTATTAAATACATAAATATTAATTAGGATTTTGAGAAGATAATTATAATTATTAAATATTTATTTTAATAATAAATATTAAATTATATATTATAGGTTACTTCTATCAATTAGTACATTTGAATGGAGTGAATATTCATCTAGTCATGATTATGAGGAAAAGAAAGATTATTTTATTTAAGTTTGTAAAGAAATGCTATATTAGTGTTTACATCGACAATCCCAATCCTAGATTAATTTAGTTATGACAATTTGTTAATAATGAATTCACTATAATTTTTTGATTAATTTTACAATTATTATGTTTTAATTTTTTATTAATAAAATTAATTAATCGCAATTTGATAAAATTATGATAAAAATTTTTGTAATTAAATTAGTAAAACAAAAATAAAAATTCTTTTAAAAGTTATTTTTCTATTATAGGTTGGTTGAGTTTCTTTTGAATATTTTACAAATTTGAATAATATATATTTAATTATTATAAATTTGTATAGTACTTATAATAATCTATATACATATGTAATAATCATTATACTTTCTTCCTACTTCTTATTCCTCTATCTTACTCCAGAACGAGTCCATGAATGTCTATAATTAAGAAGCATGTAACAGCTGAGAGAATTGGCTATGCTAAATGGTACACTATTAAGAACCATGGGACTAATTAAATCAAATTATAATTTTAATTAAATTTTTTGTAAATTTTAATCAAGAATGAAATTCTTATATATAAATATATAATGATAATGTATATATAATGGTTGAGTCGTCATCTTAAATAATGTTTGACTCCTCTTCTTAAACAAATGCATAACTACATCTGTACGAGGAAACTTTTAATTTGAAATTAATTTTCATAAATAAATATATTAAGAATAGTTTACTTGAAATTAATTTTCATAATTAAATATATTAATAATGGTTTAGATTCATTAATTAGATATTGGTAAGGTTTACCCGCCATTTTTTTGTCAGAGTAATTTGGTAGTTGGGATTTGTGTAGTTAGGAAATTAATCAAGATGTAACCTCTTTTGCCTGTATGACTTATCCATATTTTATCTTTATCACCCTTAAAAATATGAATCGATTTTTCAAAAAAAGAATTACTAAAAAAAATTATTATTTGATATTGTGTTCGATTTAAAGATGCATAAAGAAAAATAACGAGAAACTTAATTTAGAAGGGACTAGACTTAATTATCTAAATGACTAATTAATTATTTTATACGATTATAATTAAGGTAATTAGTATATTAGTTTATACAAATATAAAGATAATTAAGATAATTAGTAATTATTAATTATGATTATATTTGTAATAGACTAATTAGTTTATACAACTATAAGCTGATTAGTATATTAGTTTATACAATTATTATAAGGATAATTAATTAGGATAATTAGTAATTAGTAATAATATATTAATAATATAAGTAGTACGTAGTTGACTAGGTAATTATCATATAAGTTAGGGTAAACAACAAAATCTAAAATTTAGGGATAATATATAATCAATAAAATCTAAGACTCCCTATAAATACACTCCCTTGCTTTCAATCTATTCACACGTAAACAACTATCGACAGCACTCTCATTCTTTTATTATTGTGACCTTTTTATTTTTTTCACTTCTGCTAGACTACTTATTACAAGTTCTTCTAGTTCAAAATCAGGAAATTTTAGCTCTTATATTTGTGATTCGAAAAGATATTCAGACCTCGGTTTGGATATGAAAAATTTTGAATTTTGCGATTCATCCCTTCCCTATAATGTGAGGGTGAAAGATTTGATTGATCGGATGACACTAGACGAAAAAGTAAAACAATTGGGTGATACCGCGTATGGTGTCCCTAGGTTAGGGATTCCATTGTACGAGTGGTGGTCCGAGACATTGGATGGCATTGCTGACGTCGGTCAAACTGGTTGTTCAGAAACGTACTTTGATGAGCTTGTTCCTGGAGCTACAAGCTTTCCTAATGTTATCCTCACTGCCGCAACCTTCAATGAATCCCTATGGAAATTACTTGGACAGGTATGTATGTATATATTTTATTTATTTATATTTTTTAAACTTGAGATACATAATATAATTACTACTAGAATCACCACTTGGAGGAATCTCATCATCAGAATTTTCTTCATTTTCTACCCAAGGTCTCATTCCTTTTGTCCCAAACACCAATTCATCCTCATCATCTGAAAATGTTGGTTCAACTTCAACCTATTTAACCTATGTATTCTTAGTTTTTCTAGATTTCCTAGCCTTTTTCCCCCTACTGTTGCTCTCTTGTGTACCAACATCCACATTTGGTTCATCCACTGTTGGTTTTTTAACCTTACATGTAGTTGATTTGGAGGCATTACCTCTAGCAGTACTTGAGGACTCAGGCATCTTTATTGGGATAGATGGATACCTAACCTCCTCAACTTGTAAGTCCCCAATATTAACTGGTTCTTCATCAAGGTTTACTTCACAATTCACAACCAACTCTTGTTCTTTTATTTTTTTATCTCTTCCTTTCTTTTCCTTATATTTATCAACTCCTCATTCTCATCATCATCAGTAGCTTCACTTAACTCCTCATCACTTTTCTCATCAATTTCCTCATCACTAGCATCACTTGAATCATCATCTGTATGCTTTGGTGTTTCCTCATCTCTGACATCAACCACATCCTCTGTTACAGGTTCTTCTTCATTATCATCATGGTCACAGTATATATCTATCTTCCCAATTTTTAGAGCTTTTTCAATTAGAAGTCTTACACTATTGTCATCATGAAAAAGTTCTAAACCATTCTTCAAATTAAACCCTACCAATTTGAAGTACATAGCAAAGTCTCTTTTATACCCTAGGTGTTTTACAAACTTCACCATCCTGTCAACATTCAAGTAATCTCCATCAGCCCCCTCATAACTTTCTTTCCTTCCACCTTCATAAACATATGACCATCATCCATAGTAACAAATTGACCTCCATAGTACAATTCAACATCAAAGTAGTTCATGCTGCATGAAACATAATGCACACTATCAGTACCATGACCATTAACTGAATAAACAAACTATAGGGTCACAAATTAAAGAAATCTATAAATATTAAAGCAATTACAAATCACATATCTTACAAATTAAACAATGAACACAACTGTAAAATATATTACACAATTGTAAACATAAACATATTACAGGGTCACCAATTAAAGAAATCTGAAAACATTAAAGAAATTAACTACTCACTTTTTATACTGGAAACATTAAAGAAACACAACTCTAAACATTAAACAAATTCCCACTTTTTATACTTTGTAAACATTAAAGAAATTAACTACTCAAAATCAGTCAACACAAACGACCACTTTTTATACTTTGTAAACATTAAAGAAATTAACTACTCAAAATCAGTCAACACAAACGACAAATCTGTTTCACCCATTTCACTTTAATCAATGTTAATCAACAAAACCCACTATAAACCACAATAATATTACTTTAAACTACTGAAAACAAAACTTTTGCACCAAAATCCCACCATAGCAACGCTATTAAGAAAAACCCAGATGAAAAGGAGTGCAATATTTAAATTTTTAGACAAAACTTACATGTTTGGTAGACGACACAAACCCTAACTTTCTTGGAATGATCCCCCACCTTCTTCGTCGCTTTGTGTCGCCTGAGACCTACCCCTTTTTCCTCGATTTCTACTCAGACAAAAGTTAACTTTTGAACCCTTGATGAATGCTTTCTGTCGTTTCTTTTGTTTCATTTGTTTGATGCGGTTTCCTCCCGCCCATTCCACGCATGATAAACTGATTGGTCTTACTCATTACATCAGTAATTACACGTGTTTTATTTTATTTTTTATAAAGCCACGTAAAAAAAAAGTGAGTGATTTTTTAACGTCTTTGACGAAAATTGGACGGAATGGCTTGATTTTAAATTTTTAATAAGTACAATGGGTCAATTGATTTTTTAAAGTATAGTGGCTAATTGCTTAAAATACAACGACCACAGTGGGATAAATATGCTTTTTTCCCAAATTATTTATAACATCACAATATTTTAATTCTACTAAATGAAAATTCTGGCTTCACCACTGATGTGGTGGTGGTGGTGAGTGGTTGTGGTCAATGATGGCGGAGGTTGTGGATGGTGATTGCGAGTGGTGTGGAGACAATAAAGCTTAAAAAATGAAATTAATGTAATGAGAAATAATTAAGTAATGAAGAGCTTTTTATAAAAAAGAGTTAGTTTAATTTTTTTTTATTAAGAGGCAAAAAAATAAAATTAATGTAGTGAGAATAATTAATGAAGAGCTTTTTCAAAAAAGAGTTGGTTTAATCTTTTTTATTAAGAGACAAAAAGACGTACCATAAATTTTTATCAAACAACCAAACCTCTATGCGAAAAAGAGGCAAAATCAAAAAAGATAAAAATAACCTTGGCAGTGGTGGACTAGCTCTCCTGCAAAATAGGAAGTCTTAGATTCGAACATTGACAGTGACCAAATATGGTGTGTATTTAATTTCAGCAACAAAAAAAAAGAAGCTATTAAACAGCCCCTTACCAAGGGCTTTAGCCGGAATGAACTGAATAGTATCGAACTCTATATTACCATTTTATGAGCTGCATATCTCAATTGCAGAACTTTAAAGCAGCAATATCCACCTTTATGAAACAAGAAGAATGTTTACTCCAGCAAGAAACATATTCATGAACACTGAATTGAAATGCCAAATACTTTGTTACAAAACAATAGTCTATTTTCTCATATATAAGGGACAAAAGAAAAACTTTTCTGTTATGCTGATCATATTAATACAAATGCTACAATTTGGTAATGAGAAACTTCTGTCCTCCGAAATCACACGCTTTCCAATCCCCTGCACTGGAACTGGTGTTCTAAAATGATTTGCCATTTACACCTGCACATAAGGCCTAGTGTCAGAAAGTACTGTGCAAAAGTCTATGAAGATAATTATAAATAACTAGATTTAGGTACAAACAATATCTCAGTTAGAGAAGATTGCAAGAAGGTGAGTAAACAGTGCATATACTTTCCATAATTTTTGTTCCTGTTTCGGTAAACAAACTGCTTGCAATAAATAAACATGGAAGTTGATAAGATTCATGATATGGAAATGTCTAGCCTACAATCTACCACCCAAATGGTATGCCGATGAGGAGTACAACGATACACAGCAGCACAAGCTCTTTCTTTTCAACATTAAAGGTTAGGGTTCTTCCAATGCGAGGAGATCACCAGTTGCTCAAATAACACTATCATAAAACTTATTCAAAGGGACGCAAAGTCTATTTTAACTATTTGAATCCCTTTTAAACAGTATGTGCCCCAAGAGTTGCTTAGATTGTGGGACTCTCCTTAACCCCCTATAAATGAGAGACTTTCGTCCTCAAGGGCATTGGCACTTAGTATCAATACAAATGATACAATTTTGCCCGAGGAATTAGGCAACATCAATAAATACCCAGCTTAAATTTTCAAGACTTGATAATATCAAAAAAATGAAAGTGTACCTAATTTAAGTCATTTGGCTTTTCCCAATACAACTAGGATATTGGGTCAAAGTAGAACACTTTTTAACTTTACAAATGCCAAACGAAAGTACAATACATGAGCTAAAACAATCGAAAAATAATTTCACCTGAAATACAACTCAAGAACATATAATGCCAGCCCATATCCAACTTATAAACATAAAACATCAGCTAACATTCAGAAAATGTAAAAATTATAATATTATCATCTCTTATTTAACATTAAGTTCAAAAATTATAATAATGAATTTGATACATTATAATAAATCTAAATATTAAAACTACTTCAGCAGTAAATTAACCAAAAATCAACATAGACTAAGACTTAATTTAACCACAAGCTGTTATTTAATCGCAGTCTGTAAATTCTGAGTAGGCCCACTTTTTGGATAGCATCCTTTTCACCCTCAGAACACATCTATAAACTCTTAAAGTTAAGACCTCTCCACTGTTTATGGTCAAGACTTTTCCATTAAGATCCCAAATTTCAAGTTCTCATAACAAATCATAACAAAAGAAGACTATTTGAGAAGTAAACAAATAAACTCAAATACTCGATATGCAAAATAAACAAATCATTCAAAGAATTAAATGCATTGAACCTCATGACTAATGGAGTTATTATGATTTTAGTCACTACTAATTTACTAATATAAATGTACGAAAAATATTAAGCTTTATGGCTTTTTAGAAAACCAGAGAGGATTACATATGAAAAAACAAATGACAGTTAAAAAAATCTGATATAAGAAAAAAGGTATAGCAGCAAAGTGTTTGGCTATAAAAAACCACAAAACCAGAAAAAGAAAAATAAGGAATCATACCTCAATTTCCATGAACCGATACATGTAAATGGAACACGGGCTCAATCCCGAAGGCCAAGTTCAAGCTCAAGTTCATCATCCTCTTCAAACAACTTTAACAGGCGAGCATACTGCTCTTCACGTTTCTTCTTTTGCCATAATTTGAAAAGAAAAATTGACAAAAGCACAAATACCAAAAGAACAACGAATATGATGACTACCCGTGTCCCTGTACTGCCACTGGAAGTAGCCTGAACATCAGCCTTCTTCCCATCTTTGGAACTTGATGAATCATCTGAAAAGCCTGAAAGGATCAAACATGTCTCAGAGACTACACTATCATTTTCTTGGAAGATCTTAGTCAAAAGCTGGAAAGGAGACTACATATATGGGGTTTTTGTGTGGGTGTGGGTGGGGGAGCAAGGGCCATCTAAATTTGGATAAGATATATAGTAACTGGAGATGTATGGAACATGATTCTGTTAACCTCAAACAGGTCAGACATAATTCACTGATAACAATAATCCAGATACATGTAGGATAAAGTTCTACAGATATATGTATATATTTAGCCTTTTTTAGACTTCTACATATATATGTATATAATGGAGCTATTGCTAATATATATAAAGTGATTACACATTGATATCCTGTTACTTTATGCATATAGGTTTTTCATATCTTTTCTCGAATTCACTGAAATAAAAAAGTATTAGCATGATTTCTAAAAATTTATATATACAAGATTACAAAGAGAGGCATAAAAGAGGACAAAGTCACTGCAGAGATTTCTTGTCTCAGGTTGACAACTGTATTTATTGGTAAGGATGACTGAATACTTGACGCTCTTTTTTATTATATATAATATAAAACGGGAATTTGATTGTTGAATTTCTAAGGTGTCTATGAACTCTTTCAATAAAGGGGTGAATAAGTACACACTGAACTGGATTTAGCCGCTCCCAAGTCTCTACTCAATATTATTCGAAATAATATTCATAAAAAACTTATAAAAGTACTTGCTTAAGAATTGACATAACATGATTCCATTTAAATATCTCCAATTTGCTTGCTTATAGAACAAGTACCTACAATATTTTTGCTTTCAAGTGACATTCTGTGTTGAAATTTCAAAAGCTCCAAAGTACTATAAAATTCAAATTATATTCAAAATTGAACCTTTACATTGTTTGTGTCCTGATTTCATTTACAGTTTCCCTAACTGAACAGGAAACTTATACTAAAATATTAGGAAGTGGCTAGCTGCCTTAACCCACAAAAGAAAGTTATAAACATCAATTGCTAACTGACATGATCTGTCCACCATAGGTCATGGACTCAGAAATCATAGCACCTCTCTCTCTCTCTCTCTGCACCTGTGTGCTGTCCATAAATCATAGTTTCATGTCCAGTGTAAGTCATAAATCATAGTACATAGTTTTCTACTTTTGTCTAGTTTCATGTATGATAGGAACTCGAGACAGATCACTGTTCTCGCTATGCCTTCTTTTAATACTTCAAACTAGCATTAAGGAAATAACTTTTTCACATGCAGGAAAAACAACTAACAAACAAGCAAAAAAAAAGCTAGGTGCTTGTACCTCTTTGCCGGTTGGACTATGGTTCATGGCTTGAATCACAATCACAGTCTTTTGAGAGTGTTAAATGAACATTATGGAAATTAAGATAAAATTTTATTATGTTGGTTGCTTTTTCCACATAAACTTTCATCTAAGAAAAACATTTTGAACCACAAAAGATCATATGATAAAAGTCTCCCAAGTCCCTATCAACAAGCACATAACTTCACCGAGTTGAGAAGAGCTTTGAATTCAGCGCTGCTTTTAAAAAGTAACCAGACAGTTGAACATATATAATTGCAATATACCAAACATCATATAACAAACTAAGCTAATAATCAATTAAATTAAAATTCAATCCAGCCAAAATCAATTCCAGAATTAATTCACGGCCTAAGTCAAGAATTAGACCACCGTAGAAATAATCATTTGCCATTAACAGGCCAAACTACTCTCAGAAGCACAAATTTCACTTAGATTTAGAAAATTCAATTCAAATTCATATGCATGTACATAATTCAAATATATTCGTGTGAATTATCAAGAAACAATTGAATTATGTTGAGATCAGACAAACGAACCTGAAATGAATTGTAGAGAAAGTGAAGAGAAGAACAGTAGGCAGCGCAACGATCTTCGACCTGAGATCTCACTCATCTCTTTCTCTCTCTACCTTCTCTCCCCAATAAAACTTTCTCTGTGAAGATATCGATGTTTTCTCCATAAACTACGCTAAGGTTTGTGAATATGTAAGAAAGCCCCCAAATTTCGAGTATTTATGTTTGGGCGCTTTATTCTTCTACATTTTTTTAATTTTTAACCTATTTGTTTTTTCTTCTTTCTTTGAATTTTTTTCCCTTAATTTTTGGCGGCTGATATTGTCCTAACAAAAATATTACTATCAAAGCAATAAATGTAGCTAAAATTTTTAATTATTATTAGAAAAATTGTAAAAATATTATTAAATATATATTTCCTCTAGCAGCATAATTTTTACTCTAACAATATCACTGACCTAATTTTTTTTATATTTAAGTAAATAAAGTTGATTTTACCACAAAAGTTACATGATGTAACATATATATTTTTTTTTAATTTTTCCAAGCATATATATAAACTAATAATTTTTGATATAAGAGAAACTTCATAATTAAGAAATTTATAATTAATTTATTTTTGCTAAGGAAATCTCTTCTTTGTCTTGATCACTAATTCTATCCAATGTAGACCTCCAAAAATCAACTTCTCAATTAGTCTTGAAGCTTCAAGTCAAATTCAAGAAAAGTAGATGCACATGTTTTTCTGTTCTTTTTTGGGCATGAGAAAAGACATCTCTAGCCCTTTATATTTTTTTGACACATGAAAAAAAACCAATATCTAAAGATTCCAACTCTATGTAAGTTTTTCGGATGCCTTCACAGAAGGGCAGACCTATCCTCTTATAGAAACGAGGAAAAATAAAATTATTACAAAAAATAAACAACTTTTAAAAGGAATCTACTTTTACAAAAGCAAAAGCAAAAGCAAGAAAAACAAGAAAAACATTCCATAACACTGCTGACGCGTGTCCTAGATAAGATGGAGCCGAGAGGACAGCAGTGGACCACAAAAGATAAGATGAGAATCTTATTACCAAAAGCCTGAATTATTAAGGCAAACGACAAACCCAACAAAATGCTTTAAGCATTAGCATGCCTCCATTATTTAGGCTGAGAGCACGGGACACCAAATGGGTCATATTTCTCATCATCACTGTCTAGCATAGTGACCGTGTCATCATGATTCCTGAGAAAATCAAGGATTTTATTTTTTGGAATTCCTTTGAGGATGGATTTTAACTTCTGCTAAGAGGCATCATATTTGCCCATATCACCGTCGACAACATGAGGAGGAATATTTTTAATTTTGTCCTCATCAAATTTGGACCACCATTTAATGGCGGGTTATCTGGCAGTTTCGATGAACCCCTGTTCTGCGCATCTTTGAGTAATAGTATATGACCATTTAAAAATTCAAGGAATTTCATTGGCACAATGTAAAGATAAAAAGGCTTGATTCTCATAAAGGCCATTTGAGGTTTGAAAATATCTATCAAACATATCTTCAACCTTAAGGGAAAAAAGCGTGGGATGGTCCCCGATAATAGAACCAAAGACCGAAACCACGCAGGAAAATCCGAACATTGATGGTTTTAGGAAACTTAGGGTGAAGAAACCAAATTTATGGGTATAGTGCTCATTTTGATAATATAAAAACTTTTCCCACGCTAGGGTGTAATCAAAATAATTAAAGTATTTAGGAACCATAGATTTTGTTTCAAAATATTTATGAGTCCTTAGGTCACCCACCCAAATACAAAGGACGTAAGACCTTTAAGATCTTAACCGCTGAGAACGCCAGATTATAACGATCTCTAGGTTTATGAGAGACTTTAATCGAGCTGTTTTGACCATAATTTTTCAAAAACTCTCTAGTTTTAGGGGAGAAAACTGGTAGATCATGAGAGTAAGATAGATAGAGATCAACTACTTGTTCGAGATCCGATTGCATCCATATCTTCAATATCAACTACTTCTCCGATCATGGTGTCCGTGTAGTTAGAATCAAATGAACTTTAAGCTCGTGGAGTCTTGCCTTTGTTGCCTCCTTTTGAGATCCTGAAGATTGTCCTTTGAGGAAGTCATTGAGGTCTCTCCATTCATTGGTTTGGTGAAGCGTCTGTGGAGACTGTCAAGATTTAACACACAAATATTAGGAGTATCCTGCAAAAACTCTCTCGGTTAAGAAGTCCGCAAAGAGTTAGAGTCTCCTTTAATAAACTCTACGTCAAAATCAAAGGTCGATAAAAGAAGGCTTGCCACCGAGAAAAATCATTTAGAAGCAACGCTTTTAACGCCCTTCTAAGACTTCTTTGGGTGATTTATAATCAACTCTAAGAAGGAATCTCTAGTTTAAGAGATCTCCTTGGAATTTATCAATACACAGAACTATGGAACAAATTTCCTTTTTTATAGTGGAATAGTTTTTCTGTGCATCATTCCATTTTCCAGCACGGCTAAACACACAATAGCCTTAAACGACAACCAACTTACCCATAGCAAAATTATAAGCTTAATCTATAACAGTATTTAGATGATGTTTATAACAAAATGAGCAGATTTAGGAAGAAAGAAGTCAAAATATCTTCAAACAAGATCAAACTCTATCTTGGCTCTGATACCAACTTCGACAGGATCATATAGAGATTTTTTTATATGAATATAAAGATTACAAAAGCGGAATATTATTGAATAAAATACAAACTTACATAGAGTTGGAAGCTTGAGAACTTCGAACTTGATAATTCACACTAGAAAACTTAAGAAATAAACTGAGTACAAATTTTTCGGATGCCTTCACAGAAGGGCAGACCTATCCTCTTATAGAAACGAGGAGAAACAAAATGATTACAAAAAACAAACAACTTTTAAAAGGAATCTACTTTTACAAAAGCAAAAGCAAAAGCAAGAAAAGCATTCCATAACACTGCTGACGCGTGTCCTAGATAAGATGGAGCCGAGAGGACAGCAATGGACCACAAAAGATAAGATGAGAATCTTATCACCAAAAGCCTGAATTATTAAGGCAAACGACAAACCCAACAAAACGCTTTAAGCATTAGCATGCCTCCATTATTTAGGCTGAGAGCACGGGCCACCAAATGGGTCATATTTCTCATCATCACCGCTCAGCGTAGTGACCGTGTCATCATGATTCTGAGAAAATCAAGGATTTCATTTTTGGAATTCCTTTGAGGATGGATTTTAACTCACGAGAGGCATCATATTTGTCCATATCACCGTCGACAACACGAGGAGGAATATTTTCAATTTTGTCCTCATCAAATTTGGACCACCATTTAATGGCCGGTTATGCTGCAAAGTCGATGAACCCCTGTTCTGCATCTTTGAGTAATAGTATATGACCATTTAAAAATCCAAGGAATTTCATTGGCACAATGAAAGATAAAAAGGCTTGATTCTCATAAAGGCCATTTGAGGTTTGAAAATATCTATCAAACATATCTTCAACCTTAGGGGAAAAAGCGTGGGATCGGGTCCCCGATAATAGAACCAAGATCAAAACCACGCAGAAAATCCGAACATTGATGGTTTTAGGAAACTAAGGGTGAAGAAACCAAATATGGGTATAGTGCTCATTTTGATAATATAAAAACTTTTCCCATGCTAGGTGTAATCAAAATAATTAAAGTATTTAGGAACCATAGATTTTGTTTCAAAATATTTATGAGTCCTTAGGTCACCCACCAGATCATACAAGGACGTAAGACCTTTAAGATCTTAACCATTGAGAACGCCAGATTATAACGATCTCTAGGTTTATGAGACACTTTAATTGAGCTGTGCTTTCAACCGTAATTTTTTCAAAAACTCTCTAGTTTTAGGGAGAGAAAACGGTAGATCATGAGAGTAAGATAGATAGAGATCAGCTACTTGTTCGGGAGATCTGACTGCATCCATATCTTCAATATCAACTACTTCTCTGATCATGGTGTCCAGGTAGTTAAAATCAAACTGAACTTTAAGCTCAGGAGTCTTGCCTTTGTTGCCCTGCTTTTGAGATCCTGAAGATTGTCCTTTGAGGAAGTCATTAGAGGGTCTCTCCATTGCTGGTTTGGCTGAGCGTCTAGGAGACCTGTCAAGATTTAACACACAAATATTAGGAGTATCCTGCAAAAACTCTCTGGTTAAGAAGTTGGTATCAAAGCCAAGATAGAATTTGATCTTGTTTGAAGATATTTTGACTTCTTTCTTCCTGAATCTGCTCATTTTGTTATAAACATCATCTAAATACTGTTATAGATTAAGCTTATAGTTTTGCTATGGGTAAGTTGGTTTGTCGTTTAAAAAATTTGTGTGTTTTAGCCGTGTTTACATAAATCTGTAGTAGACTTCCAGCTTCATCAAAACTTGCTTTATTATCTTGTTAAGTTTTAGTTTAGTTTATACGTCCTAATGGCAAACCTATTCGTGAATCTTTCTAAGTCAAGAAACTCTTCATCTTCTTCTTCCTCTTTGGATTCATCTACTAAACAAGTTGTGTCCATTAGGAACATTGAGACCCATTTACGAAATTGGTCTATCCCAAAACTCCTATTTCCCAAGTGTACAATAAAGGCGCTTTTTTGTTTAAGTCTCGATTATATTATTAAGTCTCATTAAGCAGGTCTCTTCCGATAACTCAAGGTCATATGACTATTGAGATGTTACCCAAAAGATTGCTAGAAGAAGCGGTTGAAAGAGGCTATAAATATTTGCATATTAGGTTAGTCCAAGTTGCGGTTAAACCGCTTAACTTAATTGGCCTTCCCACTTCTTTATTGTTGTGTGTTTAAGGGATAAGAGACATTTAAAGTTTAACGATTCTTTGTTAGGATGTATTACCTCATCTCTTTTCAAGAAGACCCAGGTTTTACTTTAATAGTTTTCCAAACTTTTCGATCTCTCTTCTTGATCCCACGATTCTTAAAACCTTAACATTGACTTCTACAAACGTCGATTTTGATATGGATCCTCTATCCTCTAACATGGCACTTATATATAGAATATATATTAAGGTCATGAATACGATTACTCGGATATTAATCTTAAGAGTAATTTTATTAAAGATTGTAGAGGAGAAACTACAGTGTTTCAAATCAACCCTTTGAAGGCTAATATTTCAATTCCTAAAACTTTAAAGTGGGATGATATAGCAATTCCGGAAAATTGGACACTATAAGATGCGATTACCTAAAAAAGGTACAAGGAGCAAATCATCAACGGAAGAGGTTACGAGAAAATCCGGATGGATCTGTAAATATCGATTCGGAAATAATAGCTCTATTCGTCTTAACTTAGACGAACCCCGGAGAAATAGCACGTCATCTATTCCTCAAAGGAATATAGGTGAAACTTCAAGAAGATCTACATCTTCTATTCAAGGAGTTATTAATCGGCCAGATGATCCCATCAGTTGTCCAACTTATATGGTTGAAACTCCCTCTGAACTAGAAGTTCCAAGGGCTCAAAGTCCTACGGCATCTGATTTTGGTTACTCAGAGAGTATTTATACTCTTTCCAATCAAAGTTGGGGTCCGGATCAATCCTTGCTAAAAGCAATGTTTAATTCTGACAAAAACAAAGTTAAACGTGAATGATTCTTTGCTACTTATTCTCTTGAGATTCAAGATCTCATTCGCAACATTTATTACGATTTCTTAAAAGAATCAGGAAAAAATGTTGACTTCTTTGTTTTTCTTAAACATTGTAGCCGTACAAAAGGTTATACTTTCCCTTTTGAGGGGGAAAAGGTGGCGGCGAAAAAGGAAAATTCTGTCACCATAAATATGGTAGAAAGTTCTTACAAACCCTACCGGTTGGTCAATGACAAAGACGACAATGAAGTTGTGTCATCAATTTATCCTCCTCCAGCCCCAGTTTTTGTAGGAACTGGAAAGACTAGAGTTGTTCCTTACAAGAAGGTGCTAGATAAAGAGGTTTGAAAAGAGAAAGTCCGAAGAAGTTCGGGGATCAATCAAGTTATAGAACAAAATAATTATACTAATTTGTTTCTACAATCCTTGGAACACAATGTTGTCTAGATTGGAAAAGGTTGTTACTTCAAAAGTAAAACCTTTATTTGCTAGTCCATCTCCGGCAGAATTCCTTACTACTTCCTCAAAGGAAGGAAAACTTGTTAGACAGGAGAAGCCAGGAACAATCCTATTTAAGCCTCCACCCGAAATGTCTAAAGAGTTTAAACTAGGAACTGCTTCTACAGAAATGTTTGAAGAACTGAAGAATAGATTAGAAAAGTTGTCTTTAAAACGGACATCTACAGGATCTACTTCTCAAGGTCCTTCCATTTCGGTCCTCAAAAATGATGGATTAGATCTTGATGAGATCTTAAATAAAATCCAAGAGGAATATGAAGATCCTCAAGTAAATAGGATAAAATGGGGAAAGGTTAAAAACCAACCCTATTATCATCGTCCATCTCCTATTGATGCTCAGTTTGAAAATAGAGCATTTAATGATGGAGTCCAGTTTAGTGGAGAATATATTTGTGAATGGAATCTTGATGGTCTTACCGACTATCAAATAGTTGTTCTTCTAAAACAAATGATGATGTTTGCCCAAGCAGCTAGGATCAAAATGAACTCGGAAAAAAGGATTGCTCGAAGCTTTAGCATCCGGTTTCGTGGTCAACTTGGACTTTGGTGGGATAACCTCCTAACAAGCGAAACAAAGGAGAGCATCTTTAATTTTCAAGTTCAAAAGGCGTTGATGCTATGAACGAGCCCGTTTTTGTAGAGGATGCGATTAATACTTTCTTCAGATACCATCATCATGCGCCATTTTGTGGGCAACAATCAGCTGGTAATATCAAGAACGTATGAGCAATCAAGCAACTTAAAGTGCAAATCGCTCTCTGAATTCAAGTACTATCGTGACACATTTTTCTAAGGTGTTTAATGAGCAGATTGCAATAATGACTCTTTGGAAAGAAAAGTTCATTGAAGGTTTACTGTTTTGTTCTCTCAAAGAGTTAAAACAAGGTTAAAAATAAAAATGATGGAGTAATTCCACAGGATGAATATACCTATGGAGAATTAGCTTCAAAAGTCATTCTTGAAGGTGCGGATCATGCGATATTTTGAAGATCCGAAGCAAATTTCGTAAGAGAGAGCTAGAGGAAAGCGAGCCTAGGAGATTTTTGTGAGCAATATGGCCTTCTTTGAAATCCCTAAGGATAAGCGTAAGAGAAGAATTGGAAAAGAATCTTCTGGTTATAAAGATAACAAGAGATCTAAAAAGAGTTATCATCATAAAAGGTCTAAACATCAGGCCAAAGAAGATCAACCTAAAAGGAGAAAGTCATCTAAAAGAAAAAGGTGATCGGGTTCAAAACCTCCAACATGCTTTATAAATGTGGCAAGATAGGTCACAAAAGCCACGAGTGTACTACTAAGAAGAAAATTAACCAACCGGTTAAGGATGAGGGGCTGAAAAGGCAACTTTTAGCCATTTTTATTGACTCTGATGAGGAAGAATTCTCTTCATCCGGTTCGAGTCCTAGAAGTAGTTGTTCTAACTCGAATGATTCTCTTTCCATTAAAGAAGAGATCTCATGTGATGAGTTAAATGACTGTCACTGCAATGAAGGAGAAGCCTGCTTGTGTGCCTTAAATGGACTCTCTATTAATGTTCTATCTAAAGAAGATAATTTTATCCTTGATATTATTGATCAATTGGAAGACTCTGGTCAAAAGAGACAAATGATTGAGAAATATATTATGCTTGCTAAAAGTAAGAAAAAATCTTCTGATGAAGATAATGAAAGGTTTGATCCAGGTCAATATTCATTACAAAAGATCTTTGATAAGGTGAACGACCGGCATAAGGAGCCAACTCTTAAAGAGTTACAAGGAATGATCATTAATCTGCAAGCCAATAGTGACGCTAGGGAAGTTGATATTGCGGATTTAAAAAGAGAAATCAAGCAGATTAAAAAGGAAATCCGCTGGCTTAAAGGCAAAGATGATAATGGCAAAGGCAAATTGGATGAATCAAATTCACCTATTATTGATGATGATGATGGTAATGATTTTGAGGATGAAGTCCTTAACTTTGCCACTCAAGATAGGCGAATCATTCCAGGAAAATCTAGTTGTTCAAAAGGATTAAAGATCAACCTGATTGATAGAATTATCACTCAAAAGTGGTATGTAAAAATAACTATTCTTATTGAAGATGAGTTCTCAGTCACTACTGAAGCCTTGATTGATTCGGGAGCAGACTTAAATTGCCTGGCTGAAGGTCTAGTTCCTTCCAAATATTATTCAAAAACAAATTCGAATCTTTGAGAATCTGGCGATGGGAGCCAATTACATATTGATTACAAATTATCAGACGTCGTGGTATGCAATAATGGGGTTTGTTTTGAAACTCCATTTCTCTTAGTCAAGAATATGGCTCAGGCAGCTATTTTGGGTACACCTTTTATTAGTTTGTTTTTCCCCATTTCTATTGACCATAAGGGAATAAGCACTAATAAGGAGGGGTTAGAGGTCAGATTTGATTTTATTTCAGAACCTCGCTATCAAGGTGTCAATCATTTGCTTAAATGAAAAGAAGATTTTCTTTTCTTTCTCAAACAAGAGTTAGAAATAAAGAAGATTGAAGAACATCTTAAAGATGATAAGTTTAAGCTCAAAGTTAAAGCTTACCAAGAGGATTTATGTAAAGAAATATGTTCTACAGATCCTACTACTTTCTGGAATAGAAACAAACATGTCATCTCTTTTCCATACATAGAAGGATTCAATGAGAAGTTTATTCCTACAAAAGCAAGACCAATTCAAATGAATGAAAGGTTTCTTAAGCTTTGCCAAGAAGAGATCAATGATCTCTTAAAAAAGGGATTAATAAGGAAAAGTTACTCACCATGGTCATGTTCTGCATTCTACGTAGAAAATGCTGCAGAAATAGAAAGGGGAGTTCCAAGGCTGGTGATTAACTATAAACCTCTAAATAAAGTTTTGAGATGGATTAGATATCCAATTCCAAACAAGAGGGATCTGCTAAATCGATTGCTTAAAGCAAATATCTTTTCCAAATTCGATATGAAGAGTGGATACTGGCAAATCCAGATTAAAGAAGAGGATAAGTATAAAACAGCGTTTACAGTGCCATTTGGGCATTATTCGAATGGAATGTTACGGGTTTGGTCTTAAAATGCGCCATCCGAGTTTGTAACATTATGAACGAAATCTTTAATCCATTTATGGATTTTATGATTGTTTATATTGATGATGTCTTAGTCTTCTCAAAAGACATTGATCAACATTGGAAACATTTAAACGTTTTCAAAAAAGCTGTTAAAAGAGAAGATCTTGTGGTTTCAGCTAGCAAAATGCTGTTGTTCCAAACGAAGATAAGGTTTCTGGGATTTGAAATTTCTCAAGGTAAATATTTCCCAGTCGACAGAGCCATTGATTCGCTTGATAAATTTCGAGACAAAATCTTGGATCAAAAACGCCTCAGAGATTTATGGGAAGTGTTAATTATGTTAGAGATTTTTATAAAGATTTGGCGATTGATCTTGCTCCTCTTTACAAAAGGTTAAATAAAAGCTACACCTTGGGCGGTAAGAATGTACTCGAAGCCATTAAAAGGATTAAGGCTCATGTGAAATCCTTACCATGTCTACATTTCTCTAATCCCGATGCTCCAAAGATTGTCGAAACTGATGCTTCAGACAAAGGATATGGGGGCATTCTAAAACAAATTATAAACTCAAACGAAGTTTTAGTTTGTTTTGTTTCTGGAAAATGGAATGATGCACGTAAAAAACTATTCCACTATAAAAAAAAAGAAATTTGTTCCATAGTTACGTGTATTGATAAATTCCAAGGAGATCTCTTAAACCAGAGATTCCTTCTTAGAGTTGATTGTAAATCAGCCAAAGAAGTCTTAGAGAAGGACGTTAAAAATGTTGCTTCTAAACAGATTTTTGCTCGGTGGCAAGCCTTGCTATCGACCTTTGATTTTGACATAGAGTTTATTAAAGCGGACTCTAACTCTTTGCCGACTTCTTAACCGAGAGAGTTTTTGCAGGATACTCCTAATATTTGTGTGTTAAATCTTGACAGTCTCCTGAGCGCTTCATTGAACCAAAGAATGGAGAGACCTCTAATGACTTCCTCAAAGGATAATCTTCGTGGATCTCAAAAGAGGCAACAAAGGCAAGACTCATGAGCTTAAAGTTCAGTTTGATTTTAACTACCTGGACACCATGATCAGAGAAGTAGTTGATATTGAAGATATGGATGCAGTCGGATCTCCGAGACAAGTAAATGATCTCTATCTATCTTACTCTCATGATCTACCAGTTTTTCTCCCTAAAACTAGAGAGTTTTTTGAAAAAATTATGGTTGAAACAGGCTCAATTAAAGTCTCTCATAAACCTAGAGATCGTTATAATCTGGCGTTCTCAACGGTTAAGATCTTAAAGGTCTTACGTCCTTGTGACTAGGTGGGTGACCTAAGGACTCATAAATATTTTGAAACAAAATCTATGGTTCCTAAATACTTTAATTATTTTGATTACACCCTAGCATGGGAAAAGTTTTTATATTATCAAAATGAGCACTATACCCATAGCTGGTTTCTTCACCCTAAGTTTCCTAAAACCATCAATGTTCTGGATTTTCCTGCATGGTTTCAGACTTGGTTCTATTACTGGGGACCAGTCCCACAGTTTTTCCCCCCTAATGTTGAAGATATGTTTGATAGATATTTTCAAATCTCAAATGGCCTTTATGAGAATCAAGCCTTTTTATCTTTCTGTTGTGCCAATGAAATTCCTTGGATTTTTAAATGGTCATATACTATTACTCAGCATGCAGGAACAGGGGTTCATCGGCTTTGCAGACAACTGGCCATTAAATGGTGGTCCAAATTTGATGAGGACAAAATTGAAAATATTCCTCCTCATGTTGTCGACGATGATATGGGCAAATATGATGCCTCTCAGCAGAAGTTAAAATCCATCCTCAAAGGAATTCCAAAAAATGAAATCCTTGATTTTCTCAGGAATCATGATGACACGGTCACTATGCTGAAGCAGGTGATGATGATGAAAATATGACCCATTTGGTGGCCCGTGCTCTCAAATTTAAATAATGGAGGCATGCTAATGCTTAAAGCATTTTGTTGGGTTTGTCGTTTGCCTTAATAATTCGAAACTTTTGGTGATAAGATTCTCATCTTATCTTTTGTGGTCCACTTTGTCATCTCTCGGCTCCATCTTATCTAGACACGCCACAGCCAGCAGCATGGAATGCTTTTCTTTTTTGTTTTTGCTTTTGTAAAAGTAGATTCCTTTTAAAAGTTGTTTGTTTTTTGTAATCATTTTGTATAAAATAACAATGTACTTTGGTTTGTTTTTACAATTTTATTAGTATGCATAATTAAATACACACTAATACACAAGGATATTTTCATAATTTCTCACAATGTTGTTATTAAATACTTCAATTTTGATTATGCATATTCAACTGAGGAATTAAAATGATAGTTCTACTTTAAAAAAGAAACTGTTATTTTCACAAGCTAGCTACTTCACCAATCATGAGAAATAAGGATTAACATTATATGCCTCTAAAATCACACTGCAGCAATACAATTTGACCAAAATCCACCTAGTACAATATGTTGAGTAAATCATAAAGCATAGGCTCCAATTTGACAAACAGGAAAATTCAAAATTAACTCTGCCATTAAAATAGATAGAAAATTAGGATTATATATATGAAAGGATTTGGTTTCTCATTTGAAGCACTTGGCATCCAAAAGGGCATCTCCCTCAAAAGGTTCATGATCTTCAATCATCTGACTGACACGCTCCTTTTGCGCTTCGTCTGATATGTCAACCTTTGTCCACTCATAGAGCTCCATGTCATAGCACTCATCAATTATAAACTGAGGAATCTCTTGGCCACGGAAAAGCCACAATCCCTTCACCTTGAAGGGGGCTTCTGAGCCAATCACTAGCATCTTCCCAAAAGCGTACTTGCGAGTGAGATCCATTCGTTGAAGAAATCCACCAACCTTATTTAGAGTGACAAATGAGACGGTATTCTCATCATTATACTTGTACTCACAAAACCAAAGAGAGTAACCTTCAGGGTCATACATGTCCCAGAAACCTGTGATCATTAAAAGGTAAAGTCTCATGAACATAATTTCACGCAAATAAAATCTAATTAATTAAATTTGTCACCAAATACAAAGAAACATCATAAGAAAGCTCAAAGTAGATATAACATAAACAACACCAGCACCAATGTAGACATGATAAAAACACAAGTTCAAATATAATAAAAGAATTTTCAGTTGTCCAGCAATGCAATACAATTTAATAACATAGGCCCAATGGATTTTAACAAAAGTATTCAGATAAATATGAAGCAATAGAAAATATCCTAATAAGATACCAAAACCATACAGCCATTTGTGAACAGGAAGTCCAGAAGGGGTTTCATATTCACTACAAATTATCCATGCAAGGGTTAATCTATTCAAGGCATCATATTGCCATAACATTTGCAGATTAAATCAATAAACCATTTTCATATTAAGGGTTATTTGTGTAGGATGTTTGGGTTTGTTAGGTGGGAAGTTAAGAACTGGACCGCCTCAAGAACCCGATACGAGAAAAAATAAAGTAAAAAAGCTGAAAAATTAGAGACCTACCTTTGATTGCAACCTCGCGGAAATTGGTTTTGGTATTTGAGTAGAGCCTCTTCCACTCATCCAATATCATCTTGCTTGGGGGCAGCAAATCAAGAGGATTCTTTGGTTTAGGTTTGGGTGCTTCTTCCTCTTCCTCTCCAGCTTCAACTTTGGGCTTTGGTGCTTCCTTCTTAGTTTCTTTCTTTGCTTCCTCCTTGGGCTTTGGTTTAGCAGCTTCTTTTGGTTGTGATGGCTTTTTGGCTGCCTGAAACGGTGGAACACTTTGTGTCTGCTTTACCACACCGATAATCTTGCTGAAATTGGGTTGATTAACCATGGTCCAGAAGTACCTCTCAACATGAGGAAACTCAGCTGTGAAGCTCTTAGTCATGAGCATAGTAAATCCAAAGTGCAAGTTACATGTTACGATAATGTCAGCCAATGTCACAGCATGACCAGCCAAGAAAGTGTTTGAAGCAAGATATGTGTTCAAAGCGCCAAGAGCTCTCTTTAATGCAGTTATAGCAGCCTCCTCTGCCTATAAGTATAAACATACAGAAAGGTTAGGCGACATATCAAACTTGTTGAATGAAAACCAAACAAGATCTAAAATTAGCCTCAGCTGCAAGGCATTGGGGTGACAACTGACAACAGAGAAGAAAGCTGATTTTGAAAACAGTAGTCATCTCATAAGATAATACCACCACATTTAGTACTTAATTTAAAGAGGAAAAGTAATGCCTACAAATGGGAAATGTATTCTTCTATAAACAATTAATGATAACAAAACAAGATAGAGATAGAGAGGGGGGAGAGAGAAACAGAATGATAACTTACTGGAGGAAGGTATACAGCTCGTCCAATTCTTGGCAAAAACCAGAACCTTAAGTTTGTGTCAATTTCCAAAGTAGCAAAGTCAATCCACTGCTCAATTAGACCCTGGATAAATGAGAATAAATCTACGTATAAGCATAAGAAATAAAAAACTTCAACTGTTCTGCAATGCAACTTGACTATTATAAGAGAATAGAGGTCAATTATAAGTGCATATTACAATTTCTATAGTTGAATATGGCTTTGCAGCTTTTCCTCCTTTTTTTTTTGCGAGGAAACATGGGGGTGGATGTAGAAAGGCAGAGAAAAGATCTTACACATTCTATTTGTGAAGAACCACACAGAGAGTTGTCAGGCTTCAAACGGGCAACTGCAACAACCAATGCAAAACAATAAGAAACAGTAAAACATAAGGTGGGGAAAAGATGAAGCTTGTGTATGGCCTACCATAACGTGCAATGGCATTGCTCTCAAAGATAGGACCATCAGGAGTTTCCAACACGGGAACCTATAATCAATATTATACATGTCCTTTGAGTAATTCAAATAAGTGCATCTATCATGAGATAAGAAAACTGAATAGGAACCACAAAAGTGTACCTTGCCAATAGGGTTCATCTTGAGAAACTCTGGGGTTTTATTTGATACACCCATCTCAAAATTCTGGACCAGTTCCACTTGGACTCCAGTGTAATCCGCAGTGATGAGTATCTTGTAAGCATTTTTGTTTGTTTTTGTCGTATGCAGGACCTGAGAAAATCAAGTAAAACGTTAATGAGTGCCAATCACCCATTTGATTACACTGAAGATATTGTGCATTTTAGGCTAAATATCAAAACCAAAACATCGTCAAGGGTACATTCCATTCATTTTAAATTAAGTTGATGTACACTAGATTGAACAACCAAGCAACCAAACAATTTTGCCATGCACTAAAGCTTGTGAAAAGCCAAATGAGAAAGAACTCATCACTGGCAAATTATACACGTTTGCATGCACCCACTTCCTAGATATTGCTATAGGAACAATCCAACTCAATTTCTTTACACTTGATGCAGGGAAAAGTTAAAATGAAAATTTCCATATATTTTATAATTTATGGAGTTTTAATTTATTTGATGTATTTTTATTTTTTATTTAGGAAATCCAGTAGATTTAGATTTAGTATTATTTTAATAGTTTCCAACTAGTCATAGGAAAGTTAATTAATTGTTTTATTTTTATCCTTAATCAAAGTAGATTAAAGAGAGTTAATTCCATTATCCTTTTTGCTAATGTCAGAGTAGATGTAGTTTTATTTATAAATAAGAGAGTTTACCTTAAGAAACTAAACATAAATTTAAGAATTATAAAATTGAATTAAACCTCATTTATATAATTTGAAGTTGGTACAAGTTCAAAAATTACAACTATAATAAAATTATCCATTTTGACTTGATATTGTTCACTTCTTGTTGTGATTTGATATGCTCTGAACTTTATATTATGGATGTCTTGAGACTTTTATGTAATCAATACATTCTTTTGACAATAATTATCAATAATATTGTGTTTTCTCTTGCATCTTGGAGAATTCTTATCTTTCCCTTGTGCGCAAGGATTTATTTACTTTTTTGTTAGTAGGTTAAACTAACAACCATTATAATCCGCCATGTCAACACTTCTCCCAAATAAAAGGAAAGAGAAATATCAACTATCTCGAATTCGTAGGTAAACATATACATGTTCAACAAACTGTTATGGTTTTTCAGAATGGGTTATTTGGCTGAAATATATTTTAGAGAGAGAATTAAGCATATCTGATCTGATTTCAAATATGTAATAAGAAACTCATACATGACACTCGGTCCAAATTTGACAAAGGAATAATGTTATTTCAATTTAATAAAAAGATGTTCTCGTTAGATAAGTTAATCAAAACAAAAAGCAGATGAGACTAACAACATCTTACTATTAGACTCTAAAAGTAGCATAATCAGACTCTACAACACCAAAATGACAAAGACACAGTAAAATTATAATTTTAAAAAAATAGTCAAACACAACTAACTAAAAGGCAGAAATACAGTTCAAGTACATAGAAAGCAAAGCAAAATGACAAGTGAAGATTGGACTAACAATGTTTAGATTATAAGTTGTTTTATATTCAAGCCACAACCTTCAAAGGAACCCAAACATAACAAGTGAATCACCCCAAAAATCAGTATAATGGTTTTTTATCAGGGGAAAACAGAAAATTTAAATCAGTCAAGTACTAATTATAAATTCATCCACAGGCTCTGCACAGACACCAAATTACAAAACAAATACACTTCACAAAATGAATAAATTGAATGCATTATTTAATTAAAAGGCCATGATATGAACAAGAATGATTCCAAAAAAAAAAAAAGAACTCACCAGCGCCATGATTTAACGGATAAAAGCGTTCGCTTTTGATATTAGATCTGAACACACAACCAAAACACAAACTTATAAAAAATCAATGAGAATTGGCAAAATTAAAACTTTGTAGAGGATTTTGTTAGAGAATTGCCTGAGATAACGAACAGTCGAACGCTTTTTCCAAAGGCGTGAGCTTGAAGAGTGAGAAAGAGAGTGACAAGTGAGGCCAAGGTAGGGTTTTTATTGAGGGAATATGAAGAGGCTAAAAATCGCAGATCACTTCATGGATCGGATCTGGTCTCCAATTCGAACTTCGGGTTGGGTGCGGGCTAATACAAAGACAGATTATTAGGAGTAAATTTTCATCCCAAGAAAAGATGGAGGGTGTAAGTTAGATAATAATCAAAGTTAGTAGTCAACTTTTACAGTTTACCCCAAGTCCAACTACTAACTTTCCCGCGTCGGCTGATGAATTTGTGGCTCCTATTGATACTGCACTTTCCTTCTCGTCCTTCTACTTTTATCATTTTGCTACTTTCCCTTCTTCTTTTTTGTGCTGGGTAGTTGAATTTTGGTCTGCAAAACTTGTGAAATCTTGAACTCCAAAACCTAAAAGGTCAGTATTAAATGTATGGAATTTGAATAGAATGTGCATTTATTAACTGCAAGAAATAGATCTGAATAAAATAAAGTGGGTTTGATTTGTTTATTCTTGTTTAGTTGACCCCCCATATTTTGTTTACTAGTTGGATTTGATCTATATTATATACTATGCTTTGTTTAATGATCTTTTTGTTCGCAATTGGGACTGTCTATTCATAGTTTAATTAAAAAAATTTAAAACAACTCCAGACTTGAAGAATTTTTTTATTCTCAAGTGAGATTGCAATGATTATGGAAAGATTATTTTATGGCTCAAGAATAATTTCAGATATTCAGATAGCTTATTAAAATTGGTTTTCTAATTTGTGCAAAAAGGATAAAAAGATTTGAAGAAAAAGAGTTTGAGCTTAGTCTTGATCCTGCTTCCTGTTTTGTCATGTGTACACAAAAAAACTTTATAGAAGTACACCTTGAATAGTGCCATATAGATTTTGTCTTCTCTGTATATTTAAATTTTTGGAAATTGATGATCCATATTCAGATCATGTTTTCTCCCCCCTTTTAAGGATGGATTTAGTGTAGGGAGAAGCCGATGGTAGTCTAGACCAACTTTGTGATCCGTAATTAGGCCAGTATATATGGCGAGCTACTTGAGCTCGGTTCCATAAAACCCACTGGTCATTTGACACACTCTACGTGTGTGCAAAAGAAGAGGAAGAAAAATAAAATAAAAGTAAGAGTTATGAGAGAGTTGGGGAGTAAAAATAGGAATAAGAGAGTGAAAAAGGAGAAAAAAGAGTGACAACTTTAAGAAGGGTGATTTTTTTTTCTCCCTCTCCCTTTAAAAGCCGAGCTTGAATTAAGCTTGATTTGTTAAAATGAGCTACCCGAGTTCAGCTAGATGCTGGATCAGCAACTCAACTCGTTTAAGCTCGGGTAAACTATACATTATATATAAATTTATATGCTCCCCTGTCCCATGTTTGTGCTTATGAATGTATTTTTGTTAGGTTATTTAATTTGATAAAATGAAATATTCAAACTCCAAATACTAAATTTCTCTAGTTTTCATCTTCTATCAATTTGAGATAATTGTCCTTGTCTTCTATACAGTTTAATTGGGATGGAGTCCATTAGAATGGTGCATTTGGAACTTCAGTTCTTTTACATAATATTCTGAACTTTTTTTAATACGTATAAAAATTATAGGATGCAGTAAAAGTGGGATGGATTATATAAGTTAATAATTTCAAAATATCAAAGTACATATATTTATATTAGACCAATAATAATGAAATGATAGTATATAATGTATAATTACAATGTTATGTTAATTTTATGATTTTTAGGAGACTCTAATTTAATATTATTTGACAACATAAATGAAATTTCCTGAACTTTAATGAGATTGAACTCGAGCTCACTTGGCTAGTGATGGGGGACTCACGAGTAGCTTTAGTATTAAATATTAGTTGAGTCAAGCTTGGCAGCACTTCTGAGGCTTGAGCTTGATAAGCTCAATCTCGATAAATTTAACCGAACCAGGCTCTGTTCATCTCTACTCACTCAGCTCATCTACAGACTACTCAGTTACTCAGCTCATCTACAGACTACTCAGTTACTCAGCTCATCTACAGACTTCAGTCCTACCCGTAATAGAGTTAAAGCTGACCGTTTAGTTGGCCTGCTCTTGATAGAATGAGCAGGTCAAGGACTGACCTGCTGTATATTTCAAATATTTACTCCCTCTTTCCCAAATAAAGGATCAAATTTGAATTTTTGAAGTCAATTTGAAATATTTTCAAATTCAAAATTGATAGGAATTTATTTTAATTTAGACATTACAATTATGAAAATCGTAAACTATCTAAAAAATATTACTATAATAATTTATTTTTTCTTAAAAGTTAAATGAATCACATTGATTTTGAATTTGAAAATATCTCAATCGAAATGGAGGGAGTAATTATTTTGTCTTTACATGCAAAATAATCCAGTTTGAACTTGAAAGTTTAGGAACTTTAGGGTTCGGCTTCATTATTGCCATGTCGGTACCTATATCCGGTGATTGGTAGTTTAAATAAAGTATTATCGTGAACTTTGGGAGTAAAAAACAGCAAGAGTTCAGCTAAAGAGCAAAAAAAATATTAAAAACCAGATTAGTGTGGATCTTGTCCTTAACTCGAAAATTTGCTTGTTTGCTAAGATTTTTGTCGCACTCACTTGGAACATGGAAGCATGGTTAATGGTTTGCAGATGTGTAGTGTTGTATTATGTCTAAGTTTTTTTCCCCACTCCTATAGCGAATTGCAACTAAATTCTCTAAAACGATATCTATTTATAGTATTTCTCAATCGCTTTTGGTTGTGGTTTCTGAATTAGGTTTTAGATCCTTTCACTGTTACTTTATTTTCCTCGACATTTATTTATGGTGCGTTCTGATACAGTATAGTTTATAGATACTCATCAATCTTAGCTTGTGCAATGGCTGCTGTGAGACCCCAAGAAGCCTCATCTTCCACATTCCGGTGTTCTTATCACGTGTTCTTAAGTTTCAGAGGGAAAGACACCCGTGAGACCTTTACCGATCACCTCAATACAGCTTTGGTGCATGCAGGGATTCACACATTCAGAGATGATCGAGTCAGAACTGCAGAAGGCAATTAAAGAATCTAAGATTTCTATAGTTGTCTTCTCTACAAACTATGCTACTTCAAGATGGTGTCTTGATGAACTCTTAAAAATCCTTGAATGCCAGAAGATTTCCGGTCATACTATTTTGCCTGTTTTCTATCATGTGCTTCCAACCCAAGTTAGGTTTCAAACCAGGAGTTTTGGAGAAGCATTTGTCAGACATGTGGAGAGATTAAAGTCGAAGACTGATGTACAGAAAAGGGAGGGAATGGAGAAGGTGGAAAGTGGAAAGCAGCCCTTAGAGAAGTTGCAGATCTGAGAGGGATGGTCTTACAAGTTGGGTAATGTACCGTTTAGCCCTTTCCTTGACACCATCTGTTTATGCTCTCTTAAAGATGTTTAAGCAGTAAATAAACCAGATCTATTCTGTTTTCTTTCCCCTTTTTACTTTTAAAGGAATCATAATTGAAAAGGATAAGCAATCATGTAAAACTGTATAAGTGACATACCATGAACCTCAATATTTCTGAACTACGTACGAGTGCCTTAAAAAGGAAGTGCATGTTCCTGTCCTTTTGCTTTCCATCATCTCTCTTTTACCTTCCATGTATAAACTGGTGTAAACTGTCAAATTTTTTGCTCCTTTATTATAATTGAAACTTTATAGTGTCCTCAAAACTATTCATATATATGGTATTGTCTACTCTTGTAGCTAAAATATACTTCATTATAAGTATATCTTAGGTGTTGTTTGATAAACTGAATGAAAAGTTTTGAATGTATAAGAGAATCTGAATGAGTTGAATGAAGTAGAAGCTCTGAATGTAGAATGAAATGATGTGTTTGATAATTGTATGTCTAAAACATCTGAATACGTGTATTTCACTATTTTAATCTTATGGCCTATTATGAACAAGTTTATTATATAATTATAAATAAACAATGTTATCAAAAAAATTAAATATAAACACTTGAACAATCTTTGATGGAGTATACTATTGGTAATATAATTTTAAGAATAAACACTAAATTTTTTTAATAACATTACTATCAGTTCATAAAACCAAAACAAAAAACAATAACAATATTCATTAAATTGGTTATTGACCAATTTGTTAAAACAAAAAATCAAAAAACAACTTGTACATAACAAAATTTGTTTACAATAGTAAAAAAAGATGGATATTAAATGTAATTTTTAATTGTCTATGAGGGAAGGTAGGTAAAATATCATTCGACACTACTTCTTACTAATTCAAACACAATTTTCTGAATGAATCGTTCAGACACATTTAGACGTATTTAGAATTTAAAAATTACAAAACAAGCGGTCTGACTAACTTATTCGGTCATATTCATTCAGATGTAAACAAACAACCCCTTAATAAGCATCTGAAAACATCTGAATTACTCTGCTCCTTTTATTACGAGAGCTTGGTTCATAAAAGCTATAAAAGAAGGGAGAGGATTAAGCATAAAAAGATTATGGAGTGTACAAACTGAAGATAGTTTAATTATATCTCGAATTAATAATTACAAAATTATGTTTGTAGGTGTGCATATGCTTATGTGTATAATGGAAGGAACTAGAGAACAAGATGATTAGTTGGACAAACTTGTTTAAGGGACTTTAGCAACTTGGAAATCCTGTGCATTTCACCTGATTTAAATTAGTCCAAAAGAATTAGATGAAGGACGTAAATGTTGAAATTGTGAGGGTAAGAACTCTTGTCAAAAAACTGCTCATTAAAATTTCAACATATTCTTGAATTTCCTTTTCCTCTATTGTATATTTTGAAGATAATATTCAGCATGTGCTCACTGGGGTATTCTATTCACGAATTGCAGGCAAGAGGCTAAATTTATCCAGAGTATTGTAAAAGAGATTGGGATTAAACTGAACCGCACAATCTTGAGTGTTGCCCCCCACCCCATTGGAATAGACTCTCGTGTAAGTGCCATTAATTGGTGGGTGCAAGATCGGTAAAATGATGTTAATATAATGGCGATTTATGGTATGGGTGGCATAGGTAAGACTACCATTGCCAAAACTGTTTATAACCTGAATTTTGAAATGTTTGAAGGAAGCAGCTTTCTTGTAAATATCAGAGATGTTTCCAAAAACCCAATGGTTTGGTTCGTTTACAAAGATTCTTTCAGATATTCTTAGGGGTAGAAAGTAAAAGATTTACAATGTTGATGAAGGAGCCATTAAGATAAGAGATGCAGTATCCTGGAAAAAAATTCTTCTTGTTCTTGATGATGTGGATCAGTTGGATGGGCCAGTTAAATGCAGTACTTGGTATGCGAGATTGGTTTTATCCGGGAACTAAAATCATCATAACAACTAGACACAAGGGTTTGCTAAAATCTCATGAAGTTTGCAAGAGATACAAGGTTGAGGAGTTAAATAATGATGAGTCACTTGAGTTTTTCAGTTGGCATGCCTTCGGACAAGACTTCCCCAGTGAAGGTTATATGGAGCTCTCTCAAGGTGTACTTAAGCACTGTGGAGGGCTTCCATTAGCTCTTCAAGTTTTGGGTTCTTCTCTATCTGGCAAGAGTTCAGACATATGGGAAAGTGCATTAAAGAAACTGGAAGCAATCCCTAATGATCATTCTTAAAAAACTAAAGATAAGCTATGATTCCTTGCAAGATGATCATGACAAGAGTTTGTTCCTTGACATTGCTTGTTTCTTTGTGGGGAGGGACAAGGATTACATACCTACTATACTAGATGCATGTTATGTCTACACAGATATTGGGATTCAGAATCTCACTGATAGATGCCTCTTGACAATCGATGAAAAAAACAAGCTGATGATGCATCAATTGCTGCGAGACATGGGAAGGGAAATTATTCGTCAAGAATCTCCAGAAGAACCTGGGAAGCGCAGCAGATTGTGGAATCACAAGGATGTCTTAAATGTTTTACGAGAAAAAACTGTAAGAATTATGCTTCAAATCTGCTTCTATATGTTTTTCTGCTGGCACACTTTCTTAAGGAAGTTCTTTACTATATCAGGGTACAGAAAAAATCAAAGGCCTCATCTTCAACTCGCACATGTCGAAGGAAGAAAATCTAGCCAAGACATCCTTAGATCCAAAGAAGGGAAAAATACAAAATATCAATGAATCTGCTAACAATTATGTGCCTCTTTATGAAGCCAATTCATTGAAGCAACGTTGCCTGGGCTTATTCTCTCGGCTCCCCACAAAATCTGCAGCGACAGAATCTTTCTTCATGCCGGATGGAATTAACTTGAAAACTGAAGCATTTTCAAGGATGCAACGACTGAAGCTACTTCAGCTAAATTATGCAAGGGTCTGTGGAGGCTTTGGGGGATTCCCTAGAACACTAAAATGGTTGTATTGGCGTGGATTTTCTTTTAACTTCTATACCTCCTGATTTTCATCTGGAAAATTTGGTTGCTCTGGACATGCGATATAGCAGCTTGGAACTTGTTTGGAGGGGAACCATGGTATATATCTATCATTCTTTCTTTCACAAAATTTATATGTATTCACAGAAAAACTAAAATCCTATTTTATGACTGTCTCAGATTATTAAAGATCCTTAATCTTAGTTACTCTCACAGTTTGATCAGAACCCCCGACTTCTCTGAAGTTCCTAATCTGGAGCGGTTATTTCTTAAATCTTGTGAAAGTTTGGTTCAGGTTCATGAAACTATTGATTGCCTTGAGAGACTTGTTTTCTGGAATCTTGAAGGCTGCAAAAATCTCAAAAAACTTCCACAAAGCATTGGTTTACTAAAATCTCTTGAAACACTTATTCTGGTTGATTGCTCAAAGCTTGATGAGTTACCAAATGAGCTGGAGAAGATGCAGTCGTTGACAGTGTTTCATGCAGATGGAATAAATCAATTGCCCTCTGGAGATGCCAAATCACGGAATGCATTTTTGTGGTCTTGGTTATCAAAACCAAGAACTCCGAAGTTTTTTTTGGCTTCTTTGCCACGTTCTTTATTAGACTTAAGTCTAGCAGGCTGCAATCTGTCAGATGATGCTCTTATGAAGGATTTTAGTGGTATGCCATTGTTGCAGAAATTGGATCTGAGCAGAAATCCAATTTGTAGCTTACCAGACAGCATCAAAGGTCTTAATATGTTGAAGGTCCTCGTGTCGGAGTCGTGCAATAAACTCCAGTCACTTCCAGAACTTCCATCTAGCTTAAAGGACCCGAGTACACATAATTGCTCATCCTTACAAAGAATGTCAAATCTGCCAAACCTTCTAGATTCATTGTATGTGAAATTATATAATTGTGAGGAACTGGTTGAGATTCGCGAACTATTTAAGTTAGAACCCATAGGAAACTTTGATATACACATGGTCAACAATTTAGGTTTGTTTGATTTGGAGCTTTTACAAGGAGTTGAGATAATGTTGTGGAATAACCTGGCAAAGATAGCAAAAAAAGGTCCCATTCAGGTATGCTCTCTTGCACATATGAGCACACATGATAAACACCACACGAGCACACATTATATGTAACTAATACTTAATAATATGATTCTTGTGGCACAGGGACTAGATGAATTTGGTATATTCAGCACTTTTCTTCCAGGGAGTGATGTTCCTGGCTGCTATATCATTAAGAATACAGGGAGTGCCATATCCTTTGTGAGTTTGAAATTAGAGGCTTGAATACCTTTGTTGTATACGCAGACATTGAACCCCATGCCGCATTTTATATCAAGATTATTAATAGAACCAAGGGTTCAAAGTGGGTTTACGGTCCAACATTCTTTGGCATTCCAGAAGCCAACCAAGATATGATATTGTTAAGCCACTGGGAATTTGGGAATCAGTTGGGATTTGGAGACGAAGTGGACCTTTCGGTGGAAGCAAACATTATTACTGTTGAATCTGATATAAGTGCTGCCGACAAGGTAAAGGAGTGTGGAATCCAGCTTGTGTACTGTGAACGAGTAGACAAGAGCTCTCAATCACCCAACAACACCAATTTGTCTCAACGGAATGTAATTGGTGGCGACTTGTCAGCATATGAAACCAGGACAGGCTCATACTTTCTTTCCCGTCATAATTATGCAATGCTTCAAATACAATCCAAGAATGATGGCTGGAATAGCTTTTTTCCATATGACTGCATATTTGGGTCCTTTGGAGAAACTACGGGTGGGTATATCTTCAATGTGGCACACATATATAAGCAAATATTATACCATTCAGTAATAATCGAAATATAAATCTTTATTGATTTAAGCTGTTGATAGTCAGCACCCTAAATTGACGTTGTTTTATAAATCTTCCTTAATGCTTTGTATGGTTTACAACTTTACGGATGAAGAAGGTGATGAAAATAATTAACATGAGGAGCACAGCATAATTTGCGATCGATTTGCTGAACTCTCCGGTCGTAGATCGAATTTGCTTCAAAACTTCTATTTCTTCTAAATATTTGCGTGCAATGCTTTCTTGTCACATGTCATTGGACATTTAATTTTAAATTGAAATATTTAATTTTTTTGCTCAATCATATCATTAAATTTTTGGAGCCTTTCGAGCTGTTGTTAGCCTTTGCCAATTTGAAAATTCTGGTGTTTATAACTGAAAGTACGTTTGTGTGCTCTATTTTGTACAAATGGTGACACATGCAACAGTAGTTTGATCAAATCGATTTCCATCATGTCTTGCTCAAAGCCAATTTTATAATCAATGTGATGAGCAGGAAGGAGTACAGGATCAAGCTTCATTTTCATGCATGGACAAGGAATCCGCGTCTCTTGAACTTAGCTGGTGAGAATCAGAAAACCTGTATCCTCCTGTCCTACTAGCATGACTGGTCTGAAATTTGATGAATTTTAGCTTTGAAGTCGTCGAAATTAGGATTTGCATTTCAGCTTTTCCATTGCAACATTAAACCAACATAATCTTCTATACTTTACAGGGTTCGATGGGGTTGAGATCCTCGGTGCAAATGGCTTCCTGATCGATGAAAGATCGAGTAATCAATTTAGCTGATAAATATGGCGAAAGCTTGGAGAATTGTTGTTGCCTTTCACCAGAAGTTGCAGAAGCAATAGCAGTAGCAGATGAGACTCGACCTGATAGAATATCAAGTGGAATAAAAGTATCATTCATGGACTCCACAACACGTTTGCGTGAGGTGGTCGTCGCCTTGATCGTTTTTAACAAAGTTATATGGTGTTGCAATACCTTAACCCCACGCCTATATGTAGACGGTAATTTTTGTACAATTCGTTCGGAAATCTGCGTTGAATGGACACCCTCGACCCCTCGACCCCTCACTTATATTGAAGTGATAATCTGGGTATAATCGACGATTGTTGTTGTAGAAGACGTCACACACAACTATGTATTATTGTATGATATGTCAAGGTTTAATATCAAAGAAAATAATTTAGAAATTCTTCAAAGAATCAAAAGTAGATAATAGTTTCACAAGAATTATAAAATCTGAATAATGATTGAATGTTTTTATGAATTACATTCGTAAACCTATTTATAATAGTAATGAAAATCTTAAAATTCCTTATAAAGAATTATAATCAATTTGGAAACCAACTCTAATCCAAGAGTATCCTAATTACAATCAAAGTCTGAAAAGATATTAAAAAATAACTAATTAATAAAGCAAATATGCGTCCAAATCTTCAAAAACGCGTTAATTGGATTTTCCATGCGGCATGGCCGCACTGGAAATGAACTGTCTTGGGGCGCGGTCGAGCTCTAAGTGCAGAGAGCAAATTTTCGTCTGCAGAAGGGTGCGGCGGCGCTGGTATTGAACTGGATCAGGGCGTAGTTGCGTTGGTCTGACTTCGCTATTACTCTGATCCTTTTTAAGCACTGAATTTGATTATTTGTCCATCCTTCACTTCCTCCACAAATCATGAATCTTTTCTTGGACCAAATAAATGAACTTAGAACCATATTCCACCATTAACGGCTTGACATGAAGCTCGAATCTCTTTCCTTCGTTTCGTGTAATGCATGATAACTTGACTTGCCGTTATTTAGACTTACTAAATATATGGTGTCTAGCAATCCCAAATCACATAGTTTATCCTCACTTCGCCCTGGGGTTCGTTTGAATTGAGCTCCAAATTAAACATTTTCGAATAGGTTTCAGCTCAATCACTTATGATCATTCGTTGAACCCTCAGAACTTGAGTTGAGTCGTAGTTGTTCGATGCAAGCTCGGTTATAATTGTATCTGTCCACTCCTCTTGAAAAAGATTTGTCCTCAAATATGATATTCTCTCCTCTTAAAAAGGATTTATCCACAAACTTGATCCTACATAAAAAGAAACTAAATTAGTAACACCAAACCAAACATAACCACAAGTCTCATCTGGAAAATTAAATGAATAAGTAATATCAACAACGCAAGCAATAATTTGAAAAGTTCCAACTCCTCCTAGATCAAATATTAGAATGTAGAACTCTTCATGTAGAATAACCATCCAATTACGAATTCCTGGATCAAAAGCCAATTTGATGATCTCGACCATTCGCAAAAATACACTCTTCAATGCACCCGGGTCAAATATCCAACTTTGAAACTTGACACGTCTCATATGCAAACTCTTTT